>CM062820.1:391218839-392418839 GCA_031772625.1 Pinus tabuliformis
TTTTTTTTGGCCTTTTACTTAAATTGATTAATTAAAACATGTCATATAAGGTAAGTTATAGCTTTAGGACATGTGGTTAGATAACTATGTTACTTTAACAAATCCTATTTATAAATTAAAAATCTCCATATTAAAATATGAGTAAATAATCATGATTAAGAATATTGTTTTATTTTTTTTGAATGTATATATGTTTAACTTATATATTAAATATTTTTAATAATAATAAAATTATAATTTAACTAATATGATTTTTTTAATTTTAATAAAATCATACTAATTATAAAAATTTATAAATACTCAATTTACATATTTAAATTAATTTATATAAAATATTATTATACTTAATTTTTTGTTTAATAAATTAAAAACATATAAATAATACACTTTAAATCTAAATAATTGAAAAAACAACTTTAGACCATTAACAAAAACTTAGTTACGCGTTATTTTTTAAATATTCTACTCGAGAAACTCAATTGTAATTATGTATAAAGAATACACATCTTCAACTCCAAATTTAATGAAATATTCCATATTTTGAACTTAAAAATGTTTCTGTACAACGAAAATGTTACTTCAATATTACAAGCAAGTTCTTCCAAAGTAGCTCAAACCTATCATAGGAATTGAGTAAGCCATCAACTTTGATTGGTTAAATTACTGTACATCAAGTTTAATTGGTTTTCAAATCTGTCAACTTTCATTTCACAGACAATATCATCAATAAGAAAATAAAAAAACAGAAACCATAATAAAACTTTATTTGTGAAGGATTTGGGGAAGAGGCGAAGCATCTCATTGGATCTTGTCTGTGCTTTTCCAGAGGTGCATGAGAATGGAATATTTGGATTTGTACGTGACAGAACGAGGGACATGGAATATTTAGATCGGTACCTCACCCAACCAGAGGACTGGCAGAGAATGTGTTGTGCTTTGTTCCACAAATTAATTATTTCTGCACTTTAGCGCATGCAGAGGGTAGAACCCACGTCTCGAAGAACTACTACGAAAATTCCGAGGCTAAATGATATATGGATGCGAATAATATTAAGCGTACAGAGAAGTGATAAATCACTCTAGCGGATGAGAGACATGTATGTATGTATCCCGGTTTAGTTTTCAATTTAAAGTAATTAGAGGCTTACTGGATTTAGTTTTCATATGTCTATTAATTGAGTTTTGGGTTTAGGTGCACTGGTATGTATCTGGATCCAATGCAAATTGGAGATTTTTGTTTAAATTTTTTTAGATGTTTATTTTATTTTAAGATAGTATGGTTGTGTGTTGGTTAAACATTTTGTTTTAATTTTTTAGTATGGTTTTTTAATTAATGGTGATTTAAATTGATTAAAAATTTAGACTAGTTATTGGAATTGTGAATATGAGTTATTGAGATGATACAATTTAAATGAATTAGAAGTTTTTTAACATGTTGGATCTATCTATATATTTGAAATGAGAATTTGAAAAATTGCAGTTTCATTAACAATTATATCACAAGTATTTAAAAAAATCCAAAAGTATTAATGTTTTGACTTTGTCTATTTAATTGCCTAGGGCATTTTACTACCAATATGAAGGTGATGTGTGATTCAGTCTGTGCTCAACTGCAACTTGACATGTGTTTATTTGAAAATAAAAATAAAATATTCTCTAAATAAAAATACTAACTAAGCTATAATAAAAAATAATAATCAATATACATTTTTAATTAGTTTACATATTTGGTTAGTTTTAATTATCTCATTATGCTTGCTCATTTATTTATAATACAACTTAGTATGAAGGATTGGTAAAATTCTTTCACTCTTACTAATAAAGTAAAGACATAAATTAACTAAATTATTTGAATATCAATGAAAATTAATCTATATTAATATCAATTTTATGAAATAAATGTTATATTTAAAATATTAATAATAACAAAAAAAAATTGAATGTAAGTTATAAATAAAAAATTTCATATGTTTTAGTCCTTGATATAGATTACCATAAAGATAGTGTGGGATCACCATAACTTCGAAATGATTTATGCGTGGATATCCAAAATCATAGCTACATGTATAAGTCCACATTTAATATTAAAATCCTATTTAATAATAATACAAATATATGACTTAACTTTAATATGCATTAATAAACACATGCAAATCTTGTTTAATCAAAGGTGCCAATGATTGAACTTAAACATGATAGGTTTAACATAAAACTACAAGCATTTAAAAAATAAAATCATTTAAAACATAAATTTTTTGATATCCATTGAGTAGATATGTAGTGGCATTGTTTTTTTGCAAAATAACATAATAGTCCTTTGGTAACTTCTTTTATTGTGAGACAAATCCCAGCTCTTTTTTATTTTCATCAAAACTCAATGAAGATGTAAATCTCCATTACCAAGCATGGAATAATATATAGTAAATAATCAAAGAGATATTATGTAATCTCTCAAAAAAAAATGAAATAAATTGCACATTATATATTCAAATCAATTCAAATAGAAATAAAAAAAGCTAAAGGAAAGAAGGGCCATATCATTTGTCAACAAATGAGGGGGAGATGGTTGGCTTGCCAACGAATAGTAATGGTTTTTTGCCTAAGAAAAATATTGTCACCTTTTTTTGCCTAAGAAAAATATTGTCAACTTGAACTTGGAGGCAATATAACTTGCATTTTCCAACTTATCGATATATATTAAATTTTTAAAACTTTGATATGATAAAATTATAATAAAAATAATAGTAAAAAAGACATTTTAATAGCCACAAGAAAATACCATTAAAAATTTTCACAATCTTTTCTATATTTAAATTCGAGTGCATGTGTTTTTTTGAGGCGCAATATAACTTTGTAACTTTTGTTTTTTGTTTTTCCTCATTTGTAGTTCAATACAACCGTGTAGCTTTTTTTTTTCTCTCATTTTCCCTTTTTATTTGAAAATAGTTTATTTCTTATTCAATTGAGGAAAACTATTTTATATTTATGACATGATAAGTAATTTTTTATGTCTTTTTTATCAATGAATATTGTCTAATTTTTTATGTCTTTTTTATAAATGAATATTGTCTAATTACTATTAAGGAAAACTATAAACAACATTATTGTATAATATATTATTAAAACCCTTTTATCCAAAAAATACTTTTCAATCTAACAAAAATATCATATAAAGTATATTTTTCAGGAAAAAAATCATATACTACTTTTATATTATATATTTTTCAAGTGAACAATAGCTTTACACTAAATGAAAACAATATAATCCTAAGAATATGAAAATAAATTGATTTATCATTAAAGCATTTGAATAGCTAAATTCATTTATTTATTTAAAAAAATATCATAATTAATAAAATTAATTTTTTATTTAATAAATTAAAATCTACATATATATTTATATCTTAAATATCTATTTATAAGTATTCTAAATATATATTTATATCCTAAATATCTATTTGTAAGTAATTGAAAAAAAAATTGACACTTAACTAAAACCTCATTGATAAATTATTTATCCTTTATTGGGCTTTAGAAACTGAATGGTAATGGTATATAAAAAACACAAACCTTCAGCACCCAAATTTAATGAAATATTCCATCTTTTGAACTTAAAAATGTTGAAGGTGCTGTACAACGAAAATGCTACTTCAATATGGAAACAAGTGATTCCCAAGTAGCTCAAACCTGTCATAGGAATTGATTAGGTTGTTAGGTTATTTCTACCCATCAACTTTGATTGGTTAAGATACTGTACAACAAGTTTAATTGGTTTTCAAATTTGTTAACTTTTATTTCACAGACATTATCATAATTAAGAACATTAAAAAAACAGAAACCATCATAAAACTTTAATTGTGAAGAATTTTGGGGAAGAGGCCAGCATCTAATTCGCTGTTGTCTTTGCTTTTTTAGAGGTGCATGGAAATGGAATATTTGTATAGAATTTTGGGGAAGAGGCAAGCATCTAATTCGCTGTTGTCTTTGCTTGTCTAGAGGTGCATGAATATGGAATATTTGGATTTGTACGTGACAGAACGAGGGATATAGAATATTTAGATTTGTACCTCACCCAACCAGAGAACTGGCAGAGAATGTGTTGTGCTTTGTTCCACAAATTAATTATTTCCGCACGTTATAGGGGAGCTTTTACGAAAAATCCGAGTGCCAAATGATATATGAATGCAAATAAAATTAAGCAGACAGGGTAAGCGACAAATCACGCCAGTCGATAAGAGACGTGTATATATATATATATAACTGAAAATAAATATTAGTTTAGTTTTCAATTTAAAGTTCTCAAGCAGCAGGTCAAATTGCAGATTTAGTGGATTTAGTTTTCATATGTTGATCAATTGGTTTCCGGGTTTAGGTGAGTGGTATGTTGGATCTCCATCCAATGCAAATTTGAGATTTTTGTTTAAATTATTTTAGAATTTTTATTTTAAGATCCTTAACTTTTTTTAAGGAAAAAAACTCAGAACATAAAACCAGTTACATTTTGTTTCGATCATTTAAAAATAAAAGCTTTTATTATCAAAAACTATCAATCTCTTAACAGTGTGAGCTTTTTACTAGTCAAATAACCATACAAAAATTACAATGTAAAAGTCATTTCAAACCTATCTTTTAATCAAAAATGTTTTATCTACTACAAATCAGAAAAGACAAAATTTCACTCAACATATCAGATATAAGAAAACATAAAAAAAATTCCAGACTTATGAATATCTATGGAATTGCAGTGCGCCCTTCTGCCAAAACTTCACCATCAGTTTAAAAACTATAAAACATGTATCTTTCTGTATCATATAAAATTATAAACCAAATTTAGATAGAGAGTAGATTGTCATGTTTGATTTCTTCCATATGTATTGTATGTTAAAACTTAGAAAAGCTTATAATAGTGCATTGATAAGATCCCGCCATCCTGAAAGATCTGGTTGATCAAAAACAGTTGTACCCAAAATATCAGCTTTCAAATCTCCATAGACAGATATTCTGCACAGAATTTTTTCAGCAAACCAAAAGAGTCCCTGGAATTTGTACCCAATCCACATGCCAGTGTAACTTATACCATGAGTTCTCACTGATGTGCTGCTCCGCAAAAGAAACGTGCAGGCAAGAGAAGGCATGTATCGAGAAGACAAGTCTTTGGTAGTCGACAGGCTAATTTTAGAAGAGTTTAAGATCATTTAGTTTAGTGTCGTATAAACATTTTGTTTTAAAATTTTTGGTATGATTTTTTTATTAATTGTGTTGTTTTAAATTTTTTGGTATGTTTTTTTTATTAATTGTGTTTTAAATTTATTAATAATTAAAAGAATTATGGGAATTGTGAATATGATTTATTGAGATTGTATAATTTAAATGAATTAGAAGTTTTTTAATACATTAGATTTATTTATATATTTAAAATGAACATTTAAAAAATTGTAATTTCAGTTATAATAATTTTCCATAATAATAATTTTCCATAATATTAGTCACAAGTATTTAAGAAAATTAATGTTTTAAGTTTATTTATTTAATTGTATTGAGATGCATAATTTAAAATCAGTATGAGGGTGATGTGTGATTTTGTTAGTGCTTAATCTCAATTTGATATATATTCATTTTAAAATAAAAATAAAATATTCTCTAAATAAAAATATTAATTTGGCTATAAGAAAAAATAATAATAAATATACATGTTTAGTTAATTTAGGTGTTTGATTAGTTTAATAATTTGGCTATAAGAAAAAATAATAATAAATATACATGTTTAGTTAATTTAGGTGTTTGATTAGTTTAATAATATGTAAAACTTACACTAATAAAGTAAATACATAAATTAAATAAATTATCTAAATATGAATGGAAATTAATCTCCATATATATATATATATATATATAATTATATAATTTCAATGAGCAAATAAAGTTAGATTGCTCCATGATAAGAATAATAAAAAAGAATGCGTATATCATTTAAATTTTCAATCATAATAATAATAATAATAATGATGATTAAATGTAGTCATAAATAAAAAATTTCAATATGCATGGTTAAATAATATTAACATAAAATATATTAATAACAAAATCAATATGCATAGTTAAATAATATTAACATAAAATATATTAATAACAAAAGAAACATTAATATATGTTATATGTAATCTCTTTTCAGGTCCCATTAATTTTGTCTAAAATCTAAGGAAGATTTGTTGGAAATGCAAGTTTAAGTTGTGAAGATTACACAATCCAAGTGGGCAAGGAGATTTTCAAGGCATTAAATCTGAGAGAGAGAGAGAGAGAGAGTCCATATTAACCACTAATATATCAATCGCTAGAGGGATCAAACTTAGTTTTTAATAAATTGATGTGAGCTATTTCAATGGATACATCACAATGTGAATTAAACATACCATGCTTTAGTCTCTTAATTGTTATTGTAGCTTTAGGAGATCCATTGTAAAGTAAATGTTACAGTTACATTTATTTTTCAAAAATAGAAAAGAATAAGTTACTTATTGGCTGAGGAAGGATAGCTCACTGGAGGAAGGAGGGTGAGGGGCTGGTCGAGCGATCTAACTAACCTTTCCTTTTACCAAACCAAGTGTTAAGGAAAAAAATTAATTTAGTGATATACTAGCCTATGGGACCAAAGATAACAAAGGAATGATATGTTACTGTGAGGCTTATTTTCAAAAGATCAAGTAATTATATTAGTTTTTGATGCATTTAGGAGAGGGATTTATAGTAAAGAAGATTTATGGGAAGTGTATTTTTCTAAAATTTTGAGTAGGTGAAATCAATTTTGTTTTGTAAATTTCATCTGTAGATTTTTATTAATAGAAAAAAAGAAGATCACATAGATATATCTTGATATTCCTACTGACTGTCAAGAAGACTGTGAGCCATTCTTGTAGGCACCTTTTAGTGACCACCAAAAAAACAAAAAAACTATGCTCCCAAATCCAAGAGGAAACTAGTGATAGCCTCTAATAGCTAGGAGAAAAACTAATAAAGAGAACAAGTAGATAGCCACTGACAACTATTTAGAACATCATACGCAAAAGAAACCAAAAGGAATAGAAGCATGTAGGACATGTTAGTCTGAGATGATGACTAGAGAAAGTGGAGGAGAATGTGCATTTGAAGTGTTCATGGGTGGAACATTGTGTAAGGCAGGAGCATTGATGACTGTATCGTTCTCTTGATTATCATTTCATTCAATGTCTAAGTCTGAAACCATGTATTTTTCCACACAATTCAATTTGACCACAATATCGTCAAGGTCATAGCTAATGTCCCTCATGATCCTCTTGATATCTTCTTGCCCAACAAAAAGCTTATAAATGTCAACTTGTTTGTCTCATATAACAATACTTAACAACATTTCCACCTACCTATGGATTGTGATGGAGTGAAGAAAGTGTGATCTTCTTTTCCCAAACTTTCCAGGACTAGGAACCCATTTTAGAGAGCTATCACCAATTTCAGAATCTAAGTGATATATCCAATTGTCAAACTCACCCGCTTCTAGTTGTAAAATATCCTTTCAAAGTTTTAGAGGGGTTGAGTGAAAAAACATGTAAACCGATTCCCATCTAAATAACCTTTGGTGCCTGAAAGAGGACCTACCCGAAGCGTCACCCTAACAACTGGGAAGTCATTACTGTGGATCTGTCACCACCAAAAAATTTCCAAGAAAGCACAAGACCAAGACTTGAACCAAATGATGGAGGAGTTGACTACCATCCTTAGTATATAGACAAAACCTATGGGGAAAATGCCACTGGAAAAAACTTTGTATAGTGACCCCCGTAGACCGAGACCACTTAAAAGACAAAACTCTCCACATTTTAAGTAACGAGAGGAACCGTGACATGTCAAAGGAAGGACTTTCTGCAGACTGATAGACTAGGTTTAGAAAGGACTTTTGCTTCTAGACAAAGAGCAACCACTGAGCCCAAAATGATGAAATCCCATAATTGAAAGTGCCCATCAAGTCACAGAAAAGAGAAGAAAGATAACGTGCATGGTGTCATTGCGTGGACAAAATAAAGGATAAGAGAGGACAGAGTGCCTATCAAAACCAGACGGAGAAAGTGCCTTGAAACCAAACCCTGATAACCAATACTAGACAATTAAATGAAATCCTTGTAAGGTTGGAATTTTAAGAGGTTGCTGAAGGAAGGACTACAACCAGTTCGAAATAGGGTCCTGACCCAAAACTACATATGAATAGTAAAAAAAACATGGACACCATAGGTGAAACCAAATGTGAGGCCAACGTAAACTTCCACAATACACAATAAAATGGTTTAGGGTTACCCACGTATGAAGGAATAATGAACTTCGAGCAAGAGAGTGAGATTAATAGAGTGCCAGAAGGCACCATGTTTCCAACTGGGATGCCACTGCAACCTTTTGAAGAGTGAAAGATAACCATGCATCTACCCACTGTAGTGGGAGTATGTAGAGACCACAAAGCCTGATTATTTACCACCCGAGGCAAACACAAAGTTGCATAGAAATAGGAGACTGTGTACATCCACAAACTACAGAATTAAAACATTGCTCCTACTCTCTCCTTAGTCATAGCGAGGTGGAATACAACCTCCTTAATTTTATAATCCCAAAATGATCATGAGTGATGTAATAAATAAGCATTCCCTCATTCAAAACATGAAAGCTTGCAACAATCAATCCGCCCTCAAGACAAATCTTCACGCCTACTCAATTGAGGGGAGGTTCGTTTATTGAGACAAAAACCAAATAGCACCCTTAAGCTCATGCATGCAACATTTAAGGTGATTGATCCCATGTTGGTGGTTCCCATTGTGGAGAAGCCATCTCTCTCCCCGAGGGTTGTCACCTCCCATCCAACACAAAACCCTTGCATGCAAATGATTCCTTCTACCATAACATGGTTGCTAAAAAATACCACCAAAACGATACTACCCCCTCATGACATACTTAACATGAATACCTTGGAGCAGCCCCATTGGGGAGATGAGGTTCAACTCTGTATTTATCTTGGTTTACCCGGAGAAAGACCTCTTGGAAACCTTGTTGATGAAACAATTGAGACCATGGCACATCAATGGATATGTATCCACCTGAGCTACCACAATTTTCCAAAGCATCCACCACCTTATTCCCATCCAAACACATGTGCTTGGTAATCACATTATAAAACTTGCTCAACATTGTTTTGATATGAGATACCACATCTGATAGGTGCCAAGACTAAATGGATTTGTTTGACGAGTATCCTTCTAGTATCTTATCTACACAACTAATCACTAATTTGGAGTCCCCATGGATCTGAAGCAACCATAATTTTTCCCTAACTCCTATTTGAAGCCCTCTTTCTAGTGTTGAAAATTCTACTAGATTGTTTATAGGCGCCCCAAATGAAAAGGCGTATACACGGATAGGGTTAAAATTTTTATCCATGAAAATTCCTCCTTCCCCAACATCTCTGTGGTTTCCCTTTGAAGCCCAATCAAAACTGAGTGAAACAAAATCATTAGGGGGAGGAGAGAACGATTTCTCATTTGAGATTTCTAAGTTTCGTGACCTAACCGGGTAGGTTGATAGAGATGGATATTTAATATCCAGTATCTTGAGGATCAAGGTCTCATGTTCTTCAATTAGTTCATCCTATGGATTGAAGGGGAGCACCAACACTGTCTCTTTGATATTTTTAATGATAATGTCATGTAAAATTGTAATGAGCCTAGATTTACCTTCAAAGAGTCAAAGATTCTTCTCTTTCCATAAATTCCACAGTGTAAACCCTAGAGTTAGAAGCCAGGCTTTCATTGTCTGAATATGCTTGAATTTCCTCTAAAACTAGTTAACAATCCAAGTCTTTAGATCTACTAGATGAGATAAGACTTGGAAAATTTTATTAACAAAATCCCACATTTTTCTAGCGTAAGAGCATTGGAATAGGATGTGATCTATTGATTCCTCATCTTGTAGTCATAGCATGCACATTGAGGGACCCTTAAAACCTTTTCTATGCAACTGGTCCCAAGTGAGTGCAAGAAAGGTTAAGATTTTTGGCCATCCACAATCCTGCTAGATTCTGCGCCAAGGGATGTCCTCATGATAAATGCCAAGGGATGTCCTCATGATAAATTATGGTATCTGCTAAGCAATGGTATGCTTCTCTTGTTGTGAACACTCTAGATGGTGTTCGACCCTATCTATCCTGACCTTCTGTCCTTCTAAAATTTTGAAATCAATTTAGTTTTTTATACATTAAGGAGTAAGGTTTAAGTATGGAAAGACTATTTAATAATTAAAATATACTAAAAATTATCATTTGTGTGTTTATTTGATTCATAGTATGTTTTTATTTTTATTTTTATTTTTTGATTCATAATATGTTTTTTGTTTTGTTTTTTCTTTTAGCAAAATAAGAAATGGAGTAGATAAATGTTATCACCCTAGGCCATCATTAACATTCAACATCTAGGATGAGATTTTTGTAGTCACATTTATTTTACATTTTCATGAGCTTATCGAATATAATTCCAACACACTTCCGAAAACTATATATATATATATATATATTAAATTTTAAATTAATTATATAAATAATAAAAAATTAAAACAAATATATTCACTTTATAATTAATAAAAAAGTATGTAAATCATATTAAGTTTAATTATAACTAATTAAAATAATTGTAAAATTAAAATAATGGTAAATTTTAATAATGATATATATTTATTTATAATTATAAAAAACCTATTCTTATCCTACGAATTCATGTAATATTTTATGTCACGAATTCATGTAATATTTTATATCGTTATCTTTAATTAAGATGAGTATTTAAATATTTTCCTTAAGGTTATCTATTTATTATTTTGTTTTTTTCGTATTTTAGATACCGATTGAAATTTCTATTACTATATAGAATAACTGCTGAGAATAAATTCAAATATAATAGTTACTAACATCAAATTAAATATCAAATATAATAGTTACTAACATCAAATTAAATATCTTATTATTAAGAATTAAAATAAATATTCATTAAGAAAAATTTTAATTAAAAAAACTTATTAAAATTTATGAATATATATATTTTTAAATTTTCTAATATGTATTATATCTTTTTTAAATTTATATATATTTAAAATTATATAATTTTATTGTTTGTGTTTATTGGGTTGAGAAGTGATTTACAATTTAGTATGTTTGCAAATAAGTATAAACATTTAAATGTCTACCAAATTAAAATTTCTTTCAAAAATTATATAAGTCCATATTAGATTTAAAATTTCAAATGGAAATTCTTTGTCTCTCTTTCATATATATATATACTTTCTACAATATTTTAAGCAAGTTTTTCTATTGTATTAGGTAGGATTCCCATGTAATTAAACATATTTATCAGGCTCATAAAGTGTAGAGTAGATGATGATTGAGTGTATTGTTAACTCACTCTGTGATGTGAAGGTCCCTGATTCGAAACTTCGTGGGAAAATATCCAGTCATGTTAAGAGTTGTTGTGCCCTAAGCCGAGTGTCATTCCCAAGTGATTTTGACGACTTCACCTGTAGTCATTTCTAGAGGACACATACAACTTGACAAAGACACATATTTAATTAACAGGGATTATTATCCACCATCTAACATCTATTTTAGAAAAAAAAAAAATCATATATAAAATACATATAAGATAAAATAATAATTATTTATTATTTTATATAATTAAATTACAAAGAAATAATGATTCACACTTATCAATATATATGAATGATTAGATTATATAATGAGTATTTTATAAATATTATTATATTACAATTATTTATGACATTATGATAATATATTTAATACAAGCTATATATCTTACATGATATTAAATTAGATATCTTACATTGTATTAAGTTTATTTAAGTGATAAGATTGTTGCATGTGTTAAGAAAGAGGTGATGTTTCCCTCATAAAAATTGTTAGTGTCTTATGTTATCGAATTAATAAAACATCACTTTTATATATATATAAATTATGAAGCGTATAAAACACAATCATATTTATTATTTATACATATTTTATTTAAAAATATAAATATAAAATTTTATTTTATAATAGTATATTTATTATAAAATTTTATTTTATTAAAAACTAATTATAATTGTGTTGATTTTGAATATATTACGATAGATCTATTTTAAGTCCATATTTATTAAGGAGGGATTAAATCTCTCAAAATACAAACCTTTTTTGAGTACAAAATTTGAGGAAAGATTATCACCTTTTCTCAACTTTTGGTAAATTTATAATTAAGATAGATCTATGTTGTTATGGAGAAACACACTAATAAAATATTTTAACTATAATAAATTACAACTTACAAAAAGTATTTTATTTTATGCTATATAAAATTGATATAAAATTAATTTATTTAATATTACTTTTTATTTTATGCTATATAAAATTAAGTTATTTAATATGGACATTACAATATTTTATTTATGTGACACATTTTTTTTTTTTTTTTTTTAAATATTAGATATCAATGAACATATAATGAATTACAGACTATAGAATATCAATAGCATTATTTTTACATCTCTCAAACTTTATATTAAATAGAAAAGAAATTATATAACTATATATCTAAAAGTAAATTAAACTTAAAGATTTTCTTTATAAATAACATTTATTTGTTTGTTATTACTATTTTTTAATTTGTTATTATAAATATTATTTTATTATTTTTAAATGTAATGTTGTATCATATCTCTTTTATCTATAATTATTTCACATACAATTATACAAATAAAATTATTTTAAAATTTACAATAAATATAATTTTATCATAAACATAATAATTAAATAATCTAAAATATATTAAACATTTTTTTTAATTTTCAAATGTTTACGTGTTTTCAAATATAAAACATAATTATCAAAATTTTACATAATATATTATTATTTTTAAATATTTAAATATTTTTACTTATAAAATATAATTATCATAATTTTTTATATAATAATTTTAATAATTTTAATAATTTATTTTATTTTAGTTAAATTGAACACTATCGACCAGGAGCAATGTAATATTTATATATTTTTACTTATAAAATATAATTATCATAATTTTTTATATAATAATTTAATTACTTAAAATATTTATAATTTTTTATTTTATATAATAGTTTTAATTATTTAAAATTATTTATTTTATTTTAGTTAAATCAAAGACTATTTATTAGGAGCAATATAGTTTATTTAAGGATTATAAAAGTAGGGATGACAATTTTCCCATATCACATAAAATTAGATTTTTTAATAATGTTATTAAAAATTATAATTAAAAAAAACTAAATTTTTTTAAATTTATTTAATGATAAAAATTTATATATTAATATAAAACATGATGATTGATTATTCTTAGTCTATAAATATTTTCTAAATATAATTTTTAAAACGATACACAATAATATTATACAATACATTATTAGATATTAGAGATTGTTTAAGCAAGAACCATTTCTCAACCTAACAAAAAATTCATATAAAGTATACTTTAAAAAAAATGCTACATACTATTTATTTGCTACTCCATTTCAAAACACACAATAATTTTCCAATAAATTTGGACAATCGACTCCCATATATTGAATAATAGCTAAAAATATTTGTTTATATATTAAATTAAAAAAATGAATTATTAAATTCACTTAATATATAAACAAATATGCTTATTTTAGAATAAAGTTTAGATTTTTAATTTAATTATTAATATTATTAAATAAGTGATGGAATTTAATTTCCACAGATTATTTTAGAATATTTATAATAGTATAGACAAATTAAATATTGAAATATATTATTAAAGTTGTTGTCTTTTTTGTCTAAATTGATTATTTAAAAGATTTCATATAAAATGAATTGTGGTTTTCTGGTCATATGGCATTGATAAAACTATATTACTTTAACAAAAAGTATTTATAAATTCAGAATCTGCATATTAAAATAGATGTGAATAGTAATAAATAAAAATATTATTCTATATTTTTTGGAATGTATATATATTGAATTTATATATTAAATTCTTTTAATAATAACAAAATTATAATTTAGTAAGTTTTTATGAATTTTTTAATTTTAGTAAAGTGATACGAATTATGAAATAAATTTTTAAATGTTTAATTTTTATATTTGAATTCACTTATATATATAAAAATATTAATGTAATTAATTTTTATTTAATAAATTAAAAACCTATAAATAAAACACCTTAAATATAAATAAATAAATAAAATAACTTTAAACAATTAAGTTACAAGTTATTTTTTAAATGTTATTTATCATCTGTTTTGCTGGAGAAACTGAATTGTAATGGTGTATAAAAAATACACATCCTCAACCCCACATTTAATCAAATATTCCATTTTTTAACTTAAAAATGTTGAAGATTCTGTGCAACGAAAATGTTACTTCAATATTACGAGCAAGTTCTTCCAAAGTAGCTCAAACCTATAATAGGAATTGATTAGGTTATTGTACCCATCAACTTTGATTGGTTTACCGGCCATCAAGTTTAAATGGTTTTCAAATCTGCCAGCTTTCATTTCAGAAAATAAAAAAACTGAAACCATCATAAAACTTGATTTGTGAAGAATTCTGGGAAAGAGGCGAAGCATCTAATTGGCTCTTGTCTTTGCTTTTCTAGAGGTGCATGGCTATGGAATTTTTGGATTTGTAGGTGACAGAAGGAGGGATATGGAATATTTAGATGTGTACCTCATCCAACCAGAGAACTGGCAGAGAATGTGTTGTGCTTTGCTTCACAAATTAATTATTTCTGCACGTTAACGCATGCAGAGGGTAGAACCCACGTCTCGAGGAACTTTTACGAAAAATCCAAGGGCTAAATGGTATATGAATGCAAAATAAAATTAAGCGCGCAGAGAAGTGACAAATCACGCCAGTTGATGAGAGACATGTATATATATATAATAAAATTAAGCGCACAGAGAAGTGTCAAATCACGCCAGTCGATGAGAGACGTGTATATATATATATATATATATATATATATATATATCAGTTTAGTTTTCATTTTAAAATGCAACGAGCAGGTCAAATTGCAGGTTTACTGGATTTAGTTTTCATATGTCGATCAATTGGGTTCTGGGTTTAGGTGCAGTGGTATGTATCTCGATCCAATGCAAATTCGAGATTTTTGTTTAAATTTTTTTTAGATATATATATATTTTTTATTAGTTTGGTTGTGTGCGCAAAATTTTGTTTTAATATTTTGGTATGATTTTTTTTTATTAATGGGGATATAAATTTATTAAAAGTTTAGAAGAATTATTAAAATTGTGAATATGAGTTACTGAGATAATACAATTTAAATGAATTAGAAGTTTTTTAATTGGTTGGATTTATCTTTAAAATGAGAATTTGAAAAACTAACGACTATATCATAAGTATTTTAAAAAATACAAAAGTATTAATATTTAGAGTTTGTCTATTTAATTGTGTAGGGAATTCTACTACCAATATGAGAGTGACTTGTTATTCAGTTTGTGCTCAACTGTAATTTGATATGTGTTAATTTGAAAATGAAAATAAAATATTCTCTAGATAAAAATATTAACTGGGTTATAATAAAAAATAATAATCAATATACATGTTTAATTAGTTTACATATTTGACTAGTTTTAATTATCTCATTGTGCTTTGTCATTTATTTACAATACAATCTAGTATGAAGGAGAGATAAAATTCTTTCACTCTTATTAATAAAGTAACCATATAAATTAAATAAATTATTTGAATATAAATAAATTTAATCTATATTAATATCAAATACATATATAGAGATACCTGCAAAAACAAGAAGTAATTAAAAGTAAAAAAGAAAGAATAATTAAAAAGAATGTGTAATTCATTTAAAATTTTAATATGAAATAAATATATTATATTTAAAATATTAATAATAATAAAAAAACTGAATGTAAGTTATAAATAAATTTTTTCAATATGATTAAGTCTTTGACATAGATTACCATGAAGATAGTGTGGAATCATCATAACTTCTAAATGATTTAGACATAAGTTCAAGAGAATTCGATAAAATATATTCAAAACCATAGCCACATATTCAAGTCTACATTTAATATTAAAACCCTATTTAATATTAATACAAACATATAACCTAATGTCAATATCATGAAGTGCAAGGTTTCAACATTAATAAACACATGCAAACCTTGTTTAATTAAAGGTGCCCATGATCGAACTTAAACATGATACATTTGACATAAAACGACAAACATTTAAAAACTAAAATCATTTAAAACATAAATATTTTGATATCGACTAAGGTTGTTACACATCTATAGCGACATTATATTTTTGCAAATGTGGAAATGCAAAATAACCTAATAGGCTTTTCGTAATTTCTTTTATTGTGAGATAAATACTAATATTTTTTTATTTTCATCAAAACTCAATGAAGATGTAGATCTCCATTACCAAGAATGAAATAATATATAGTAAATAATCAAAGACATATCATGTAATTTCTCAGAAAAATGAAATAAATTACACACTATATATCTAAATCAATTCAAATAGAAATCAGAAAGTGAAAAGAAATTTTTTATATCATTTGTCAACAAATAAGGGGAGATGGTTGGCTTGTAAACAAATAGTAATGGTTCTTTGCCAAAGAAAAATATTGTTGGCTGAAAGAAAAACTTATAATTATACTTGTGAATTTGGAGGTAATACAGCGTGAATTTTCCAAATACTTTTCCAACTTATCAATATATATTAAAATTAAAACTTTGGTATGATAAAATTCTAATAAAATACTAGTAAAAAAAACATTTTAATAGCGAAAAAAAAATGTCCTAAAATTTTTCGCTATCTTTTATATATTTTAAATCGTGTGAAATTTAAATATTGTATATAGATGTGTTTTTTTTGGGCTTAATATAACTTTGTAATTTTTTTTTTTTCCTTATTTTTAATTCGATATAATTTTGTACCTTTTTTTTTTCTCTATTTTTCTCATTTTTATATATTTATATCCTAAATATCCATTTATAAATAATTGGAAAAAATTAGCTTAGTAATTAACTAGCGCTTTAGAAACTGAATTGTAATAGTATATAAAAAATACAAATCTTCAACCCCAAATTTAATGAAATATTCCATATTTTGAACTTAAAAATATTGAAGGTTATGTACAAAGAAAATGTTACTTCAATATGCAAACAAGTACTTCCAAAGTAGCTCAAACCTGTCATAAGAATATTTTGAACTTAAAAATGTTGAAGGTTATGTACAAAGAAAATGTTACTTCAATATGCAAACAAGTGCTTCCAAAGTAGCTCAAACCTGTCATAGGAATTGATTAGGTGGTTAAGTTATTTCTGCCCATCAACTTTGATTGGTTAAGACACTGTACAACAAGTTTAATTGGTTTTCAAATTTGTTAAAAAAGACATTTAATAATTAAGAATTTTAAAAAGAGAAAGCATCTAACTGGCTGTTATCTTTGCTTTCAAATTTGTTAACTTTTATTTCACAGACATTATCATAATTAAGAACATTAAAAAAACAGAAACCATCGTAAAACTTTAATTGTGAAGAATTTTGGGGAAGAGGCAAGCATCTAATTCGCTGTTGTCTTTGCTTTTCTAGAGGTGCCTAGATATGGAATATTTGGATAAAATTTTGGGGAAGAGGAAAGCATCTAATTGGCTGTTGTCTTTGCTTTTCTAGAGGTGCATGGATATGGAATATTTGGATATGTACGTGACAGAACGATGGATATGGAATATTTAGATGTGTTCCTCACCCAACCAGAGAACTGGCAGTGGAATATTTAGATGCGTACCTCACCCAACCAGAGAACTGGCAGAGAATGAATGTGGAATATTTAGATGCGTACCTCACCCAACCAGAGAACTGGCAGAGAATGTGTTGTGCTTTGTTCCATAAATTAATTATTTCCGCACGTTATAGGGGAGCTTTTACGTAAAATCCGAGAGCCAAATGATATATGAATGCAAATAAAATTAAGCTGACAGGGTAAGCGACAAATCACGCAGTCGATGTGATATATATATATAAAACTGAAAATAAATATTAGTTTAGTTTTCAATTTAAAGTTCTCAAGCAGCAGGTCAAATTGCAGGTTTAGTGGATTTAGTTGTCATATGTTGATCAATTGGTTTCCGGGTTTAGGTGAAGAGGTAGGTTGGATCTCGATGCAATGCAAAATTGAGATTTTTGTTTAAATTATTTTTGAATTTTTATTTTAAAATAACTTTTTTAAGAAAAAAAATCTCACTAGATTATTAGAACATAAAACCAGTTACATTTTGTTTAGATCATGTAAAAATAAAAGCTTTTATCATATAAAAACTATCAATCTCTCAACAGTGTGATCCCTTTACTAGTCAGATAACCATGCAAAACTCAGAGTGTAAAAGTCATTTCAAACATGTCTGTAAAAGTCATTTCAAACATGTCTTTTCATCAGAGATGTTTTATCTATCATAAACCAGAAAGGAGAAAATTTCACTCAACATATTAGATAAAGAAAACATAAAAAGATTCCAGATTCATGAAGCTCTATGGAATTGCTGTGGGCCCTTCTTCCGGAACTTCACCATCCTTGAAAAAACTATAAAATATGTATCTTTCTGTATCATATAAACCAATTTTAGATAGAGAATAAGTTGTCCTAGATGTGTTGTATGTTAAAATTCAGAAAAGCTAGTGCATTGATAAGATCCCACCATGATAAAAAACAGCTGTACCCAAAATGTCATCTATGATAACTTTCGAGTCCCCGCCATGATCAAAAACAGTTGTATCCAAAATGTCATCTATGATAGCTTTACATGGATATTCTGCACAGATTTTTCCCTTGCAAATCGGAAAAGTCCCTCAAATTTATACCCATACCAGTTTAGTATGAGTTATCACGGATGTGCTGCTCCGTCAAAAAAAAACCTGCAAGCAAGAGAAGACATGTATCAAGAAGACAGGTCTTCGGTAGTCCACACGCTAATTTTAGAAGAGTTTAAGATAATTTAGTTTACGGGGCCGTATAAGCATTTTGTTTTAAAATTTTTGGTATGATTTTTTTTTATTAATTGCGCTGTGTTAAATTTTTTGGCATATTTTTTTTTATTAATTGTTTTTAAATTTATTAGTAATTAAAAGAATTATTGGAATTATGAATACGAATTATTGAGATGGTATAAGTTAAATGAATTAGAAGTTTTTTAATAGGTTGGATTTATATATATTTAAAATGAGAATTTGAAAAATTGTAATTTTAGTCATGATAATTTTCCATAATATTAATCACAAGTATTTAAGAAAATTAATGTTTTATGTTTGTTTATTTAATTGTGTTAAGGTTCACATTCTAAAATTAATACTAGGGTGATGTGTGATTTTGTCCTTGCTCAATTTCAATTTGATATATGTTCATTTTAAAATAAAAATAAAATATTGTCTAAATAAAAATATTAATAAGAAAAAATAATAATGAATATACATGTTTAGTTAATTTACCTATTTGGTTAGTTTAATAATATGTAAAACTCTCACTAATAAAGTAAATACATAAATTAAATAAATTATTTGAATATGAATGGAAATTAATCCCCATATATATATATATATATATATAATCTGAAAATAAAGTTAAATTACTCCATAATAAGAATAATAAAAAAGAGTGTGTAATTCATTTAAATTTTTAATAATAATAATAATAATAATAATAATTATTATTATTATTATTGAATGTAGATCATAAATAAAAAATTTCAATATGCATAGTTCAATAATATTAACATAAAATATATTAATAACAAAAAAACATTAATATATGTTAAATGTAAAATTTCAATGTCCCATCCATATATATATATATATATATATATATATATATATATATAGTGTTATCATCTATGAGAAAGAACTAATCAGATTTTAGAAGACATGTTAAGCATGCATGTTATGGAAGGTGAGGGCGGGAGCTCTGGTGGGAACTAGGGTTTGAAGTTCACGGTTTCTACAGCAGCCTAAGTACTAACTCTGGAGAAGAATAGGGCCAGAGTGGCAGAGCTTCACAGAAGGGGGCAGACTCTGACCCGACAAATGGAAAACGCGGGGTCCATTGGGACCCCATCATACAAACAAATAATGATGAACAAGAAGACATCACAGATTGGAGTGCAGATATCAGGGTCTGAGAAGTCAGATAAGGAGATTCCATCCAGCAAGGGGAAGAGAAGTAATGAAGGTAAAAACACCAAAAAACTGAAGGAAAATGATGAAAGCAAAAGTACAAAGTACAGAGACAGCGAGAATCCCTCCCATGGACAGTTTTCTCAAGGAAAAAAACCGGAGAAGGAACAGGCAGTGGTAGAGGAAGAGGTTCTAAATCAAGATAAAGAGGAACACGGGGGAACAACATCAGCACCCAATGGGAAAAAAATCAGGGTCCGTGCAAGCCCAAAGCCACAGAAACCCTAAGGGTTGTGATTTCTGATCCGGAAATTCAGTCGTACTGAGATCACATGGTCGAACATGCAGTGATCTGCAGGTTCATGGGGTTTTGGCCAATAGAGCAAGCACTGTGCCAGTGGATAAAGCAACAATGGAAACCCAGAGGAGATGTTAGGCTGCACTTAGGAGCCAAGGGTTTCTTTACTATTGTCTTCTCCAATCTGGAAGACAAGGATCAGATATTCGATGGAGGGCCATATTTCTTTGCCTCCGCGGGTCTTTACATAAGGCCTTGGAAACCCAACTTCGTACCAGAGAAGGAAACCTTCAAGCAGGTACCAGTTTGGATACGCCTTTTTTCTCTTCCAATTGATTATTGGGGACACGCAGCTCTGGAATAGATAGGTAACAAGCTAGGGACCTTCATCAAGGCCTCAGAAGTGACATTACAAAAAAGGTATACATCTTGTGCTAGAATCTGTGTGGAGATGGATGTTTCGGGAGCATTGCATGAGGGCCTATGGCTGGAATACAAAGACGAAGATTATTTCCAAGCCATTGACTATGAGAAAATCCCATTCCGATGCAGAAAATGTCATGAGCATGGTCATTTAATCAGAGAATGCCCACTGAACAAAGCAGCAGGGGAAAACAAGGAAAACAAGGGAGAAAAGAACAAGGAAACCTTCACCAGACCAAAAGAAAAATAGAGAGCAAATAAAATCACCAAACCAAGGCGAGTACTTCACATGGCAACATAAGCAATGCATTTGAAGTATTAGAAACAGAAACGGAATCAGAGGACAACAATAAAGAACAAGAAACCACGAAAACAAGCAGATCTACAGCAACACCAGAAATGAAGGAACTGAAGGAGAACCCTTTAAGTATCTTCCATCAGGTTCAAGAAACTACGGAGGGAGTAGAAGAAGATTCAGAGATGTTCACTAGTGAAATAGGGCTCAAAGATATGGAATTAAGCGACATACTAGAGCAAGAAGGTATGGATCTACCAAACATGGTTGAGAACTGGAAAAAGAAGGGAATGGAACATATATCAGAAGAGGAGGTAAAGAGAATCAATGACATATTCATAGCACGGCAACGGGCAGAGATGGAGCTGCAGAGTAAGTGCTTAGGAACAACTAAGGGGCTAGGGGTCTGCACACAGGGATTGCATCAAACCTCCTTAAACTCCAAGCACCGAAAAAAGAGAGGAAGAAGAACTAACAATGAAGCATTACAAGAACTAGGACAAATGATTTTAAATTTAGGTAAGATGAAAGCCCTTGAGGCTTTCTCACTAACCTCCTAAACTCTGTTTAAAATGAAAGTTCTTTCTTGGAATGCTAAAGGGCTTAATAGCCAATCAAAACAACATCTTATAAAGAAGGAGGTCCAAAAGGAACAACCAGACATAGTGTTTGTGGAGGAAACTAAGTGCTCAAGCAACACGGTAGTCAATATCAGCAAAAAACTAGGTAAACACATGGAATACTTGGAGACAGCCAGCAATGGATGTGAGGGAGGCTTGGTCATTTTGTGGAATCCACAGGTTATCCAACTCCTTTCCTTTGAAGAAGCCAGATCCTACATAGCTTTAGAAGTCTAGGTAGTAGGGAACTCAAAGACTTATCTTTGTACCAATGTCTATGGTCCCCAGAATCTAGAGGCGAAACTTATTTTTCTAAGAACACTTTTCAACCTGAAGCAAAGATATCCTTAATCTAAGGCAATCTTTGGAGGTGATTTCAACATGATCACTTCTCTCACGGAAAAGAGAGGAGGTATTAGAAAACTTAACAGAGACTCTGAAGCTTTCCTAGACTTCATTAGATAGGCCAATATGGTTGATGTTCCCCCCAAAAGCGACGCTTTCACATGGAACAACAAAAGGGGAGGTGAAAGGCAAATAGCCTCTCGTCTGGATAGATTTTTAGTAACAGAAAGCATTCTTCTGGATGGTATTAGTGTTGAGTCAGATATTCTTCCCAGTGGAGGGTCAGACCACTGGCCCATCACAATTACTGCTGCAATCCAAGGCACTCCTAGAAATAAACCTTTCAGATTTGAAAATTTCTGGCTTACTCATCCTGAGTTCATTCAGAAAATTGGACAATGGTGGAAAGAACCATTGGGCATACGGGGGACCAAAATGTATCTTCTGCAGGCTAAGCTGAAAAACATCAAAGCCAAAATCAAAATCTGGAATCATGAAGTCTTTGGGAATATATTCAAGGAAAAAAGAAACTGGAAGAGCAAATGGAACATATTCACGAAGGATGGATTCAAGGTATCATAGACCAAGACACTGTGGACAGGGAAAAGAAGCTCATGCAGGACTGGCAACTTCGATGCCAATAGGAGGAAACACTTTGGAAGCAAAAATATCGAATCCAATGGCTTAAAGAAGGTGAACAGAACACGAAATTCTTCCATAGATTAGCCATTGACCATAGAGGGGCTAACAAAATTCTAAGCCTTAATGATGAACAGGGAGCCACAATACAGACACATCAAGAAATCTCCAACCTACTTATAACCCACTTTAGCAGAATTGCTCAGGAACCTGGGATCAACAGAGAGGAGGCCATTAAGGAACTTACATCCTCCATCCCCAAACTAATTACGAAGGAGAAAAACACAACTTTATTTCGAGAAATCTCCCTGGAAGAGGTGGAAGAGGCCGTAAAAGAGATGCCAAATGGTAAAGCACCTGGGCCGGATGGATTTACCATCGACTTTTACAAAGCTTGTTGGGAGATAGTCAAGACAGAAGTTTGGGAAGCAGTGGAGGATTCACGGTGCTCCTCTTCAATCCTCAAGTCCCTCAACTCTACTTTCCTTGCCCTTATTCCAAAGGAGGAGGAAGCTAACACGCCCTCAAAGTTTCGTCCAATTGCTCTTTGCAATGTCCTGTACAAGATTATTTCCAAAATCATAGCCAATAGAATGAAACCCATTCTTCCTGGTATTATTTCGGAAGAGCAGTCAGGCTATGTAGAGGGAAGACAGATTTTGGACAATATCTTACTAGCACAAGAGATGATTCACACACTTAAAATGCAGAAGAAAGCAGGAATGATGATGCAATTAGACCTGTCAAAGGCATATGATAAGGTAAACTGGCACTATCTGGAAACCATTTTGGAATCCTTTGGTTTTGCTAAGCAATGGATAATTTGGATCCTAGCTTTGGTCAAATCCACAAGATTTTCAATACTGGTTAATGGAGCCCCAACTACCCAGTTCTCTCCTTCACGTGGTTTGAGGCAGGGTGATCCCTTATCCCCCTTCCTTTTCGTGATTTTGATGGAAGGTTTAAGCAGACTAATCAGAAAGGCCAAAGAGGAAGGAAGCATTGAAGGACTTCAGCCCTTGCCCTCAATTCCAGCAACAACTCATCAGCAGTTTGTAGATGATACAATGTTGCATGGCACACCCTCCATTAAAGAAGCTATGGGCTACAAAAGCATTCTCAATCTTTTCAGCAAAGCCTCAGGTATGGAGCTTAATCTTTCAAAATCCTCTATCTTCTTTTTTAATACGCACCTAGCTGTTCAAAAAAATCTCTCTTCCATTCTAGGCTTCAAAAAATGTAACCTCCCCTCGAGATATCTCGGTGTTCCTCTGACCAACAAGCCCTGGCAAAAATTGCACTAGGAAAAGCTTTTAGCTAGCCTGGAAAAAAGATGTCATCATTGGACACACAGAGCCCTGAACTTCACAGGTCGACTGGTCCTCTCCAAAGCAGTCCTCCAGGCCATACCACAGTACATGCTTTCCATTCTTCCAGCTCCCAAAGGAGTTCTGCAGAAGATAAGGGTCATACAAAGGGCTTTTCTCTGGTCGGGTAATTCAGAGAAGAAGAAATGGTTGTTGATGGTGTGGAATAAGCTTTGCAAACCCAAACATCTAGGAGGGCTAAACCTGCAGGACCCATTCACGGTTAACCATGCTTGTGGGGCAAAATTATGGTGGAGGTGGATTAAAGAACCCAAATTACCATGGGCCAAACATTGGAAAGAGAAGTATGCCCAAAATTACAAACTACAGAACTTAATCCAAATGCAAGAAACTCTGGAAGGCTCTCCAATTTGGAACTTGGAGAGAACTAACTGGCATATTATTCAGGAGCAAATTTTTTGGGAAATTCGAGATAGAAAGATGACCCTTTTCTGGGAGGATGCATGGCAACAACTCCTTAAGCTGGAAAGCCCTGAATTCATAGATATCCAAAGAAGAAACTAGGAACTAGGTAGAACCACAGTGAATCAATACTGGAAGCCTAAAGAAAATGACCAGGCATGGAGAACATGGCTATTCCATGAGACAGAATCTCTGGCAGAAGAAAACAATAGTTTAAGGAACCTGCGAACACAACTGGCCAAAAGAAGGATAAGGCAAGCAGGGGATAATGACCAATTACGTTGGGGAAAGCTTGAAGGGGGAAACTTCACACTTAAAGAAGCAAGAACACATATAGAAGGTAATGAGCATGAAGAGATAGTCAAGTGGCACAACAAAGTATGGGATGCCCAACTTTGGCCAAAGATTAAAATGTTCCTCTGGCTTCTAATGCATAGGAGAATGCTCACTTGGGAGAATCTCTAGAAAAAAGGATTCATAGGTCCTTCTCACTGCCCCATGTGTGGAATTGAGGAGGAAACCATGAATCATCTCCTCAATACCTGTGAATGGGCAGACAACATATGGAATTGGGCGGAAGCCACTCTTAAAAGGACGGACAGGATAAGGAATTCAATTCAAGAAACTATAGAGAATTGGAGAGGTAACTTCTCCAGTACCCAATCGGTTAACATAATATGGAAACTCATTCCAGTGTTTATAGCATGGACAATTTGGAAAGAAAGAAACAAGCGAGTATTCCTAAATGAAACAAGAGATATAAATTACACAAAAAACACAATTCTTCAAAATATCAAGCAGACAGAAGGGAGAATGGAACAGGACAAGAACATCTCTAATTTAGACTTACAGATTCTGAAAGCTTTTGGCATTAACATGGGAACCTTCGTGCCCTCTTTGATTCACCGATAGGAACTGAACTTCAATGGGAATTTCTAGATTCCTCCGTCGACAGGCTTCCTCAAACTCAATTTTGACGGAGCCTCCAGGGGAAATCCAGGACCTACAGGCATTGGAGGTGTTCTCAGGGATAGCAAAGGTGAAATTCAGCATATCTATAGTCAATCACTAGGTGAAGGAACTAATAACGAAATGAAATTTGCAGCGCTTGAGCAAGGTTTGATTATTCTTAGAAGATTGAAAGCTGGAGCCACAGTGGTGGAAGGGGACTCTCAACTAGCGGTCACGGCAGCAAGAAAACTATATATAGGAGCTAAACCAAGTAAAGTCACAAAGCACTGGAGGCTTTCCAAGGTAACAGAACTTATCGCAGAACATCTATCATGCCTGGACGGATTAATCCTTCATGCAGTCAGACGTAAGGCGAATGTAGTGGCAGATCATTTGGCAAATTACGGTGTCGATAATCCCTCAGCCCACTGGGACACCTGTTGGCAGGAGATCACATGCTCGGAGCTGAGGAACATGTGCACTCTTCTTTCGAGGCAGGATATTATTTAACGAAATAAGTGGGGAAGGGTACGAAGAATTTCCACTTGTGAGAAGAATGAATTCGACCATTAGAAGAGACATTAGGATAAGTGGATGGCAGGCTCAGGTAGTACAAGAAAGGAAGTGGCAATTAATTCACAAGAATGTAGAGCTGGTACCA
Source organism: Pinus tabuliformis (assembly GCA_031772625.1). NCBI lineage: Eukaryota > Viridiplantae > Streptophyta > Pinopsida > Pinales > Pinaceae > Pinus > Pinus tabuliformis. The sequence goes on from CM062820.1 coordinate 391,245,125, forward strand.
AGGAGCACAGTGAACAAAAAATATGGGCAGTGCTGGAATCAAACCACAAAGGGAGACACTTGGCAATCCGCACATTGGTTCAAGCGTGGCAAAGTTAATAATAAGGATTCGTATCATCAACAAAAATATGGGGATCGGAGCAGCAGTTATTATGACTGGATAGGCGATCATCAAACGGAGAAGTGGGAAGCCTTAGGCTGGTCGAGGTTTCCATCTACTATAACTACGGGATCCCAACGCAAGAGTAATGCACTGCCTTCCCAAGGACTCAACATAGTATTCATTTGTGTTCTTAGAAGGCTCAGTATTTCTGTTCTCTGCCATAGAAGCATGGCGCGTGAGGGTAGCCATAATGCATCGGCTAATAGAGACCTGCAGAGTGCTCGGGACGCTTATGAAACATGAACCTCACTTAAGGAAAAGTGCAAGATTGAGGAACTTGAAGCGATTGTTGCAGAGGAAGAGGAGCACCTGGAGGAACAGGATATGGAGAAGGAGGTGGAGTGGATTCAGGATCCCGGAATGGCAACCACTCGGGCTACCCAATTTGTGCGTACTCAGGCAGAGACATGGAGGATGAAAACTATGTTAGCAAAGGCAATGAGTATGCAAGGGGATTACATTAATCAGGCTCACGAAGATATCTCTACTATTTCCACTGATCACACAGCGAGACTGGAAGCCTTGGATTTCAAGCTCAGTGCTCTGGTGCAGCAAGTCGACATTCTCTCTCAAAAAATGACTGTTTTAATCAGCCTTCTCAGGCACACCATTAGCAAGGATCATTCTGCTACAGGGGAAGGGGCGGAGGAGGCCACAGGAACCAGCCAGGGGAAGCGCACACCTCAGCGCTCTACTCTGCCTGGCAATTCTACTGCTTCAGCCAACCAGGGTACCACCACCAAAGATTATGTCATCCTCAAGCTGTAATGGCTTGTTTTGACTGCTTCAGTTTGCTATTGATGCTCAGAACTTGTTTTTGTTTCTGGTTCTTAAGTTTACTGGTCGCCTTTCTGTTTTGACTTTTACTGTCTCGGATGTCCATCTGGTCTGTTTTCTATATGTTATCTAGTCGCCAGAAAGGGCACTCTGTTTTGCAGGCCCCAACCTTTCTTTATGCTACCCTGCGTGGTATGCCTTGGGGTCGTTTCGACAGAATTTTTGCGGCTCTTAAGCATTGTAAATAGGCAAGGCAGTCTCTCTTTAGTCTGTGCGAGCAGACCTTTTTGTACCATATGTATGCTATGAATTAATACAAATGCTGATTTACACTATATATATATATATATATATATATATATATATATATATATATATATATATATATATATATATATATATATATATATAATCCATGAGTATATTATATAAAACAATTGAACAAAAATAATTCTTATTCTTAAAGCATTTAAAATAACCTGACTATTTTACATTTTAGCTCCCTTTTCAGGACCGTTAATTTTGTCTAAAATCCAACAAAAATTTGTTGGAAATGCAAGTTTAAGTTGATTCACATGGTACATCTATATCTATCTATCTATCTATCTATCTATCTATATATATATATATATATATATATATATATAGAGAGAGAGAGAGAGAGAGAGAGAGAGAGAGAGAGAGAGAGAGAGAGAGATTAACCACTAATATATTAATCACTAGAGGGATCAAATGTCTTGATGCAAACAAAATTTCAGTTTTGCACTATAAAAGCAGTTTGCACCTTAAAAGTTTGATCCCTCTAGGTGTGTGCTAGATCCATGGTTCAGATGAATCTATATTTGTTTTTAATAAATTGATGTAAACTATTTGAATGAATACATCACAATGTGAATTAAACATACCATGCTTTAGTATCTTAATTGTTATTGTAGCTTTAGGAGATCCATTGTGAAGTAAATGTTACAGTGACATTTATTTTTCAAAAATATCTATGAATCTGGAAAAGAATAAGTTAGTTATTGGGTGAGGAAGAATAGGTCACCTGAGGAGGGAGGATGAGGGGCTGGTCGAGCGGCCTGACTGACCTTTCCGTTTCCCAAACCAAGTGTTAAGGAAGGAAAGCAATTTAGTGATATACTCGCCTATGGGACCAAAGATAGCAAAGGAGTGATATGTTACAATAAGGCTTATTTTCAAAAGATCAAGTAACAATATTAGTTTTTAATGCATTTAGGAGAGGGATTTATAGTAAAACTAATTTATGGGAAGTGTATTTTTCTAAAATTTCGAGTAGGTGAAATCAATTTTTTTGTAAATTTCGTCTGTAGATTTATATTAATAGAAAAAAATAATATCACATAGAAATAGCTTGATATTCATACTTACTGTCCAGAAGACTGTGAGCCAGTCTTGTAGGCACCTTTTAGTGACCTCCAAAAAACAAAAAAACTATGCTGCCAAGTCCAAGAGGAGACTAGTGATAGCCTCCAATAGCTAGGGAAAAAACCAGTAAACATAACAAGTAAATAGCCACTAACAACTATTTAGTACATCATAGACAAAATAAACCAAAAGGTATAGAAGCATGTAGGACATGTTAGTCCGAGATGATGACTAGAGAAAGTAGAGAAGAATGTCCATTTGAAGTGTTCATGGGTGGAACATTGTGTAAGGGAGGAGCATTAATGGCTGTATCATTCCCCTAATTATCATTTGATTCAATGTTTGAGTCTGAAACCATATATTTTTCCACACAATTCAATTTGACAACAATATTGTCAAGGTCATACTTAGTGTCCCTGATCATGATCCTCTTGATATCTTCTTGTCCAACAAAAATATTATAATTGTCAACTTGTTTGTCCCGTATAACCATACTTAACAATATTTCCATTTGCCTATGGGTTGTGATGGAGTGAAGAAAGTGCGATCTTATTTTCCCGAACTTGCCACGATCAGGAACCCATCTTAGAGAGCTATTACCAATTTCAAAATCAAAGTGATATATCCAATTGTCGAACTCACCGTTTTTAGCTGTAAAATATCCTTTCAAACTTCTAGACGGGTTGAGTGAAAAAAACGTGGAAACTAATTCTCATCGAAATAACCTTCGGTTCCTGAAAGAGAAACTACTCGAAGCACCACCTTGGCAACTGGGAAGTCATTGCTGTGGAGCCATCACAACCAAAAATCTGCTAAGAAAACACAATACCAAGACTTGAACCAAATGATGGAGGACTTGACTACCATCCTTAGCAGATAGACAAAACTCATGGGGAAAATTCCACTGGAAAAAATTTTGTATAGTGACCATTGTAGATGGAGACCACTGAAAAGACAAAACTCTCCACATTTTAAGTAACAAGAGGAACCATGCCATGTCTAAGGGAGGACTTCCTGCAGATCGATAGACTAGGTTTAGAAAGGATTTTTTCTTCTAGACAAAGAGCAACCACTGAGCCCAAAATGATGAAATCCCATAACCGAATATGCCCACCAAGTCACAGAAAAGAGAAGAAACAGAACTAGGCAAGGTGTCATTGTGTGGATGAAACAAAGGACAAGAGAGGGTAGAGTGCCTATCAAAACCAGACGGAGAAAGTGCCTTGACACCAAGCCCTGCTAACCAATACTAGATAATGAAATGAAATGCTGCTCATGTTGGAATTTTGAGAGGTTGCTGAAGGAAGGACTGCAACCAATTTGAAATAGGTTCCTGACCCATAAATATGTAGGAATAGCACAAACAACATGGACACCATAGGTGAAACCAAATGTGAGACCAACATAAACTTGCACAATACATAATCAAAAGGTTTAGGGTTACCCAAGTATGAAGGACTGAAGAACTTTGAGCAAGAGGGTGAGATTAATAGAGTGCCAGAAGGCACTGTTTTTCCAACTCTGATGCCACTACAACCTTCTGAAGAGTAAAATATAACCATGCATCTACGCGTTGCAGTGGGAGCAGGTAGAGACCTCAAAACTCTAGGCAAACACAAAGTTGCACATATATAGGAGACTGCATACATCCACAAACTACACAATTAAAACATGGCTCCTTCTCTCTCCTTAGTCATAACTAGGTGGAATGCAACCTCCTTAGTTTTACAATCTCGAAATAATGATCTGGACTGATGTAATAAATAAACATTCCCTCATTCATAGTATGAAAGCTTGCAAAAATCAATCTACCCTCAGGACAGATCTCCATGCCTACACAATCGAGGGGAGGTTCGTTTATTGAGACAGGAAACCAAATAGCGCCCTTAAGCTCATGCATGCAACATTTAAGGTGATCGATACCAATTTGGTGGCTCCCATGGTGGGAACTCTTGACATGCCATGCACTACCCATTTTATGCCATGTGGAGAGGCCAGCTCTCTCCTCGAGGACTGTCACCTCCCATCCCACACAAAACTCCTACATGCAAATGATTCCTTCTATCAGAACACGGTTGCCAAAAAATACCACAGAAGCAATACTACCCCTTCACGACATACTTAACATGAAAACCATGGAGCACCCCCACTGGCGAGATGAGGTTCAAGTCTGTATTTATCTTGGTTTTCCTTAAGCAGGTATGTTGATAGAGCTGGATATTTAATATCCAGTCTCTTCAGGATCAAGGTCTCATGTTCGTCAACTAGTTCATATTATGGATTGAAGGGGAGTACCAACACTATCTCTTTGATATTTTTAATGATAATATCCTGTAAAAATGTAACGAGTCTAGATTTACCTTCAAAGAGTCATATATTCCTCTCTTTCCATAAATTCCGCAGTGTAATCCATAGAGTTTGAAGCCAGGATTTCATTGTGAGAATATGCTTGAATTTCCTCTGAAACCAGTTAACAATCCAAGTCTTTAGATCTACTCGATGAGATAAGACTTGGAAAATTTTATTAACAAAATCCACATTTTTGTAGCGTAAGAGCATTGGAGTAGGATGTGATCTATCGATTCCTCATCTTGTAGTCATAGCATGCACATTGAGGGACCCTCAAAACCTTTCCTATGCAACTGGTCCCAAGTGAGTGTATGACCCCAACTTATCAACCAAAGGAAAGTTAAGATTTTTGGCCATCCACAATCCTGCTAGATTATGTGCCAAGGGATGTCCTCATGATAAACTATGGTATCTGCTAAGCAGTGATATGCTTCTTTTATTGTGAACACTCCAGATGGTGTTCGACCCCATAGCAGTTTATCTTGCCCTTCTGAAATCAATTCAGTTTTTAATACATTAAGGAGTAAGGTTTGAGTATAGAAAGACTATTTAATAATTAAAATATACTAAAAATTATCATTTGTGTGGTTATTTGATTCATAGTATGTTTTTTTATATTTTTTGATTCATAATATGTTTTTTTTTCTTAGAGAGAAGAATAAGAAATTGAGTGGATTCCAAATGCTATCACCCTAGGCCATTCTTAACATTCGACATCTAAGAGAATTGAACCTGAGATTTTTGTAGTCACATTTATTTTACATTTTCACAAACTTATCAAATAAGATTCCAGAACACTTCGAAAGACTAAATTTTTTGGTTTTAAATTAATTATATAAATAATAAAAAATAAAAAAATATATTTACTTTATAATTAATAAAAAATTATATAAATCATATTAATTTTAATTTTAACCCATTAAAAAAATTATAAATTTTATAAAATATCAAATAAATTTTAATAAATATATTTATTTATAATTATAACATATTCTTATCATATGGATTCATTTACTATTTTATGTCATTATCTTTAATTAAAATGAGTATTTAAATATTTTCTTAAGATTATCTATTTATTATTATTTTTTTCGTATTTTAGATACAACTCGAAATTTCTATTACTGAATAGAATAAGTGCTGAGAATAAATTTAAATATAATAGTTACTAAGATGAAATTAAAATATGTTATTACTAAGAATTAAAATATATATTCATGGAGAAAAAATTTATTCAAAATTTTTTAATTAAATAAATATATATATATATTAAAATTTCTAATATTTATTATAATTTTTTTGATTTTATATATATTTAAAATTATATAATTTTATTGTTTATGTTTATTGGGTTAAGAGGTATTTTACAATTTAGTACAGGAGAAATGTTATAATTTCTAAAAATAAGTATAAACATATTAATATTAAGTGAATAAAAATTTAGAATAAGAGATATACATTTGTAAATAAGTGTAAACATTTAAATATAGACTAAATTAATTTTTTTTTCAAAAATTATATATGTCCATATTAGATTTAGAATTTCATATGAAAATTGTTTGTCATATATATATATATACATATATGTTACTCTCTACAATAATTTAAGAAAGTTTTTCCACTAAAATAGGTGGGATCCCAAATGATTTTGACGACTTTCCCTGTAGACATCTCTAGAGAGCACATACAACTTGACAAAAAAACATATTTACCAGAGGTTATTACCCACCATCTAACATCTATTTTAGGGAAAAAATCAAATACTATATATATATATATATATATATATATATAGATAGATAGATAGATATATAGATAGATAGATATATATATATATATATATATATATATATATATATATATATATATATATATATATATATAGATAAATAACAAAGAAATGATGATTCACACTTATCAATATATATGGATCATTAGATTATATCATGAGTATTTTATAAATATTATCATATTATAATTATTTATAATATTATGATAATATATTTAATATAAGCTATATATCTCACATAATATTAAGTTAGATATCTTACATCGTATTAAGTTTATTTAAGTGACATAAGATTGTTGCAGGCCATGTTTCTCTCATAGAATTTATTAGTGTCTTATGTTATAGAATTAATAAAACATCACTTAAATAGTCATAAATTTTAAAAAAGTATTTATTAAAAATCTCATGATATATATATATATATATATATATATATATATATATATATATATATAATATAAAATAAAATGAAGTGTATAACAATCATATTTATTATTTATACATATTTTATTTAAAAATATAAATACAAAATTTTATTATATAATAGTATATTTATTATAAAATTTTATTTTTATTAAAAACTAATTATAATTGTGTTGATTTTGAATATATTACGATTCCGAGTACAAAATTTGAGGAAAAATTTACACCTTCTCTCAACTTTTGGTAAATTTATAATTAAAATAGATATATGTTGTTTGGAAGAAACACACTAATAAAATATTTTAACTATAATAAATTACAACTTACAAAAATTATTTTATTTTATGCTATATAAAGTTGATACGGAATTAAGTTATTTAATATAGACATTAAAATATTTTATTTATGTAGCACATTATTATTATTATTATTTTAATTTTAAATATTAGATGTCAATGAACATACAATGAATTACACATTATAAAATATCAATAGCATTATTTTTACATCTCTCAAATTTATATTAAATAGAGAAAAAATTACATAACTACATATCAAAAAGTAAATTAAAATTGAAGATTTGATTTATGAGTGATATTGATTTTTTTTTGTTATTACTATTTTTTAATTTGTTAGTGTAAATATTAGTTTATTATTTTTAAATATAATCTTATGTGACAACATATCTTTTATCTAAAATTATTTCTACATACAATTATACCAATCAATTGTTTTAAAATTTACAACAAATATAATTTCATCATAAATCAAATAATTTAACCATCTAAAAAATATTTAAAAGATTTTTTATTTTTTAAATGTTTATTTGTTTGTAAATATATAACCATATAAAAAATATTTAAAAGGTTTTTTATTTTTTAAATGTTTATTTGTTGGTAAATATAGAACATAATTATCAAAATTGTACCAATATATTATTATTTTTAAATATTCATATATTTTTACTTGTAAATATAAATATGGTAAGTTTTTATATAATAATTTTAATTATTTATAATTTTTAAATTTATATAATAATTTTAATTATTTATATTTTATTTTATTTTATTTCAGTTCAATGGAAGACAATCTACCTGGAACAATGTAATATTTATATATTTTTACTTATAAAATATAATTATCATAATTTTTTATATAATAATTTTAATTATTTATAATATTTTATTTTATATAGTAATTTTAATTATTTAAAATATTTATAATTTTTTTTAGTTTAATTGAAGACCATCTACTAGGAGTAATGTAGTTTATTTAGGGATCGTCATTCTTCTAGTAAAAAAAAAATTTAATTTTTTTTTTTTAATATTATTTAAAAATATAATTAAAAACAATCTATTCTTTTTATATTTATTTGTATTTAATATAGTAAAAAAAATCATGTATTAAATCTAATGATGGTAAAAATTCATATATTAATAAATTTACTTGTATAGCATATAATCCTAAAAAAATCATCTATTAATATTAAACATAATAATTATCAAAATCTATATAGTTATTTTTAAAAATCATGTATTTATATTAAATATAATGATGGTAAAAATTCATATTTTAATATTAAACATGATGATTAGTTATCTCTAATTTATAAATGTTTTCTAAATATAATCATTAAAACTATACATAATAATATTGTACAATACATTATTAGATATTAGACACTCTTTACCCAAGAGCTACTTCTCAACCTAACAAAAAATTCATATAAAGTATAATTAAAAAAAGGCTGCATACTATTTATTTGCTATGTCATTTCAAAACACAATAATTTTATTAAAAATTAGGACAATGGACTCACATTATTAGATATTAGACACTGTTTATGCAAGAAACACTTCTCAACCTAACAAAAATTTCATATAAAGTATACTTAAAAAAAGATTGCATACTATTTATTTGTTATGCCATTTCAAAACACAATAATTTTACCATAAATTAGGATAATGGATTCCCATATATTGAATAGTGTCTAAAAATATTTGATTTGTAATTAAAAAAAATGAATTATTAAATTTACTTAGTATATAAATAAATATGCTTATTTTAAAATAAGGCTTAAATTTTTAATTTAAATATTAATATTATTAAATAAGTGATAGAATTTAATTTTCACAAAATATTTTAAAATATTTATAGTAGTATAGACAAATTAAATATTAAAATATATTATTAAAGTAATTGTCTTTTTTGATTTTTTAATGAAATTGATTAATTAAAAAATTCATATAAAATGAATTGTGATTTTCTGATCATGTAGTATTGATAAACTATGTTAACAAAAAATATCTATAAATTAAAAATCTCTTTATTAAAATAGATGTGAATGGTCATAGAGAAGAATATTGTTTTATACTTTTTTTAAATGTATATATGTCGAATTTATATATTAATTTTTTTAATAATAATAAAATTAAAATTTAGTAACTTTTTTATGAGTTTTTTAATCTTAATAAACTAGTATAAATTATAAAATAAGTTTTTAGATACTTAATTTATATATGAAATATTATTATAATTAATTTTTATTTAATAAATTAAAAACATTAATTAAAAAAATTACCTTTGTACAATTAACAAAAACTCAGTTACAATTTATTTTTAACCGTTATTTATCATATGTTCTGCTCGAGAAACTGAATTGCAATTACGTATAAAGAATACACATCTTCACCCGAAATTTAACGAAATATTCCATATTTTGAACTTAAAATGTTGAAGATTCTGTACAACCAAAATGTTACTTCAATATTACAAGCAAGTTCCTCCAAAGTAGCTCAAACCTATCATAGGAATTGATTAGGTTATTGTACCCATCAACTTTGATTGGTTAAATTACTGTACATCAAGTTTATTTGGTTTTCAAATCGATTAGGTTATTGTAGCGATCAACTTTGATTGGTTAAATTACTGTACATCAAGTTTAATTGGTTTCAAATATGCCAACTTTCATTTCATAGAGACTATCATCATCAAGAAAATTAAAAAACTGAAATCAAACTTTATTTGTGAAGAATTTTGGGGAAGAGGGGAAGCATCTAATTGGCTCTTGTCTTTGCTTTTCCAGAGGTGCATGGATATGGTGTAACATCCCTACCAGGTAACTATTCATAATTAACAGTTATGAACTGATCCTTAACTTTCGGAACTGATTCTTGATATTAGAATTACTTTCAGTTAACGCATTTAAAAAAGACAGCGTCGGATAAGCAGGGGGGTTGGTTTTGATTATAGAAAACCGTAGCGTAAAACACCGCCTGTCACGCCAGTCGTAATAAAAGGCGGAAGTTTCTCGTTGCGAGGGCAAGAAAGAGTGGGGCAACTTAATGGAGGAATTTTTAGGTTTACGCTCGCTGCTCATCCGGGGAAAGGGTATCATCCCTACCAGAATGTGATGAGATCGAAGATGGGAGGTGAAGGTTAGAAAGGGTATGGCAGTTCTACATTCGGGGATTAGCATCTCGATGGAGTGCTCAGGTTCATGTGGTGCAACCATTGGCGGTAACTACATCCTTGCGTTCGAGTTGCAGAAGGCCAGTTAATCTAGAAACTCTACTTTCCTGAACATTATGTCGCCACTTCCGATTCTGTGATCCATTACTTATGTCTGCAACGTAATGGTAGGGAATACATGTTAGCAGAGTTGGGTTTGTTACCCTTGTGTGCCATGCCGATTTCTGCAACATGGACGCATCCTGGAGGTTGCTTTCCTCTACTAACATCCTCGGAAACGCGGCGAGTACCTCCTTGAGGTTCGATGAGACTTGGGTTGAGGTTTTTTCCGGCTTCATCCTTCCACGGGCCACATGAGATTTTAAGATTCCAAACCAGACAAATATTGCTGAGTCCAAACCCAAAATGAGAGGTAGCTTCTCTCGGCAGTTTGCCTGAAAATTAGAAACGCAGAGCCATGGAATGGTTCTTCCTCTGCAAAACCGGTAAGTTCTCATGCGCCTTTGACTTTGAAATGAACTGCTGGTACAAGATTTCCAGCCCTTCAATCCCGCGGATGTCTATTATTACTGCCGCAGGCAGCGTTTTATGTTTGGGAAATCTCGTTACAGAGTGCATACTTCAGGTTTGAGTTCTATGCAAGTTATATGCATGTTAGCCAAACTATGTGTTCTATGCATGTTATATGCATGATTAGTAAAACTATGTGTTCTATGCATGTTATATGCATGATTAGCAAAACTATGTGTTCTATGCATGATTAGTAAAACTATGTGTTCTATGCATGTTATATGCATGATTAGCAAAACTATGTGTTCTATGCATGTTATATGCATGTTAGCAAAACTATGATAAACTGTTGAAAAATAACTTTGTGAAAGGGATACATGCGCAAGGGCGCAGAACAATGGTTATTTACTTGTGTATGTATACATAAGCATGGTGTTATATGTTTTTAAAAAGGGAATACAGACTTGCAATACTAATGAAAGATCTCTTTAGAGGTTGATTAATGTTTGAATAATATTGTAACTAATCTTGTTGCCAAGATTGTTGATGACTGCATTGACAGGAAACGATGGCAGATGGTGCCAAAGGAAAGTGTTGTTGCTCCATGCGGATAAGTTCGAGTTGCAGGAACATACATTGTTAGAACAATCATGCCACAAGGATTATTGTATGTGGCGGTATGTAAGTGAAAGATTTACATGGAAATTGTATTAGCTTGTAGCTAGTTATGTGATAACTTAATGATAACTTATTGTAATGATTTTATAACAATGGTTAAGGGATGGAATCCCTTATAAGCCATTGAGTGAGGGGTGAAATCCCTCACGAGCGTTTAATAAGAAGATTAAACGTTTGCTGGTTTTCACCCTACGGGGTTTCCAGGGTATATCCGTGTTCTATGGTGTGAATGATGTGATTGCCTTATGTGTCCGTTGATGATGATGGTCCTTAATGATGATGGTTCTTTATTTGATGTGACAACCATAATGTCTTAGTACATGATTATCTAACATGGTTAAGGATATCAAGAAATGAATGCATGGATTCATTACACAGTTTATGTTATTACAGTGATGGTTAAAGGTCATGCCATGGTTATGAAACTTATTGTCTTGATGGCAATTTATTTGATGTGTTAATGAACACTATGTTTAATGGTAATGATGATTGTGGAGTAATGAATTGGTTATTTACTTGTGGTAATTTGTAAAGAAAAATTCTAACTCCCTACTTTTACATGCGAGGTTACCGGGGTATGTGCTATATGGGATATTTGGATTTGTACATGACAGGAGGAGGGATATGGAATACTTAGATGTGTACCTCAGCCAACCAGAGAACTGGCAGAGAATGTATTGTGCTTTGCTCCACAAATTAATGGAGTTGTCTATAATGCGACTTTTTGAGATTCCGGTGACGGAATCCGGCGGAAGAAATTGAGATGAAATCATGATTTGTTGCAGTTAAAATGGTTTTTTAACTGCATATTCGGATTCAGCACCCTCAAAAACCCCTGGGACGCTTTCATTGTGCAGAAACTAGTTATCAAACTTGGATTTCAATAAATTACTGCCGGATTTTCACCGGAAAAAATCGCCGGAAAGGCTTTCAAAAAGTCGCGTTAAAGACTACGGCCAAATTAATTGTACCTCACCGAACTAGAAACCGGCAGAGAATGTGTTGTGCTTTGCTCCACAAATTAATTTTACCTCACCCAACCAGAGAACTGGCAGAGAATGTGTTGTGCTTTGCTCCACACATTAATTGTACCTCACCCAACCAGAGAACTGGTAGAGAATGTGTTGTGCTTTGCTCCACAAATTAATTGTACCTCACCCAACCAGAGAACTGGCAGAGAATGTGTTGTGCTTTGCTCCACAAATTAATTATTTCTTCACGTTAACGCATGCAGAGGGTAGAACCCACGTCTCGAGGAAATTTTACGAAAAATCCGAGGGCTAGATGATATATGAATGCAAATAAAATTAAGTGCACAGAGAAGTGACAAATCACGCCAGTCGATGAGAGACGTGTATATATATATATATATATTTGTTTAAACCTTTTTAGATTTTTATTTTTTATTTTAAGATAGTATGGTTGTGTGTAGCCTGTCTTAATTTTTTGGTATGTTTTTTTGGATTAATAGTGATCTAAATTTTTAAAAAAATTAGACGAGTTATTGGAAGTGTGAATATGAATTATTGAGATGGTACAATTTAAAAGAATTAGAAGTTTCTTAACAGGTTGGATTTATCTATATATTTAAAATGAGAATTTGAAAAATTGTTGTTTTATTAATAATTATATCACAAGTATTTAAAAAAATCTAAAAGTATTAATGTTTTAAGTTTGTTGATTTAATTGAGTAAGACATTCTATAACCAATATGAGGGTGATGTGTGATTCTATCTGTGATCAATTGCAACTTGATATGTATTCATTTGAAAATAAAAATAAAATATTTTCTAAATAAAAATACTAACTAGGCTATAATAAAAAATAATAATCAATATACATGTTTAATTAGTTTATATATTTGGCTAGTTTTAATTATCTGATTGTGCTTGCTCATTTATTTATAATACAACCTAGTATGAAGGAGATGTAAAATTCTTTCACTCTTACTAATAAAGTAAAGACATAAATTAAATAAATTATTTGAATATCAATGAAAATTAAGCTCTATTAATATCAATTATATATATAGAGATATCTGCAAAGACAGGAAGTAATTGAAAGTAAAAAAGAGAATAATAAAAGAGAATGTGTAATTCATTTAAAATTTTAATATGAAATAAATCTGTTATATTTAAAAATATTAATAATAACAAAATAAATTGAATGTAAGTTACAAATAAAAAATTTCAATATGTTATTACCATGAAAGTAGTGTGGGATCACCATAACTTCTAAATGATTTAGGCATAAGTTCTAGAGAATTAAATGAATCATATCCAAAACCGTAGCCGCATGTATAAATCTACATTTAATATTAAAACCCTATTTAATATTAATACAAACATATAACTTAATGAAGGGCCAGGTAAACACATGCAGACATTTGATTATTAAAGGTGCCAATGATCGAACTTAAACATGAGACATTTAACCTAAAAAAATAAGAATTTAAAAAATAAAATAATTTAATACATAAATCTTTTGATATCGATTAAGGCTTTTACATATCTGGAGTGGCATTATATTTTTGCAAATGTTATAACGTAATAGGCCTTTGGTAACTTATTTTATTGTGAGACAATGCTAATAATTTTTTATTTTAGTCAAAACTCAATGAAGATATAAATCTCCATTACCAAAAATGGAAGAATATATAATAAATAATCAAAGACATATCATGTAATTTATGAGAAAAATGAAATAAAATTAATTGCACACTATATATCCAAATCAATTCAAATAGAAATGGAGAAAGCTAAAGGAAAGAGGGCCCATATAATTTTTCAACAAATAAGGGGGAGATGGTTGGATGGTCAACAAATAGTAGGGCCCATATAATTTTTCAACAAATAAGGGGGAGATGGTTGGATGGTCAACAAATAGTAATGGTTCTTTGCCAAAGAAAAGTATTATTAGCTTAAAGAAAAAATTATGATTATACTGGTGAATTTGGAGGCAATACAACTTGTATTCTCCAAATAATTTTTCAACTTATCAATATTTATTAAAATTAGAATTTTGAGATGATAAAATTGTAATAAAATTATAGTAAAAAAGCCATTTTAATACCCGCAAGAAAATGCCACTAATTCACAATCTTTTATATATTATGATAAATTTTTAATAAAATAATAGTAAATAAGATATTTTAATACCCACAAGAAAATACCATTAAATTTTTTCACAATCTTTTATATATTTAAGGTTGAGTGCAATTTAAATATTGCATATGCATGTGTTTTTTTGGGGGTTTAATATAACTTTGTAACCTTTTTTTTCCTCATTTTTACTTCATTAAATTTTTTCACAATCTTTTATATATTTAAGGTTGAGTGCAATTTAAATATTGCATATGCATGTGTTTTTTTGGGGGTTTAATATAACTTTGTAACTTTTTTTTCCTCATTTTTACTTCAATACAACTTTGTAGCTTTTTTTTTTCTCTCTTTTTCCCATTTTTATTTGAAAGTAGTTTATTTCTTATTCAATTGAGGAAAAATATTTTATACTTATAACATGATGAGTGATTTTTTAATGAATTTTTATTAATGACTATTGTCTAATTAATATTAAGGAAAACTATAAATAGCATTATTGTACAATATATTATTAGAACCCTTTTATCCAAAAAACTACTGTAACATACCTCGGTACATGGAATTAGAATTTTTTTACACAATTAAGTAACTATCCAAATTACTAATCCAGATTCCTCATTAACCATTTGATAAAATTTCGATCATTACATAGAGTGACTGTTAGTAGAGGAATAATAATTTGCATAGCCATTAACAACCAATGTTGTAGTAGATTAACATAAACTCTATGATGTAACCTTGCATCCATTTCATGATTTTACTTGACATTATCAATACCACATTATGCAAGAAATCAACATCACCAAACTGACATAATAAAAAATAACATCATTGAAAACTGATATACCCTGGAAACCCCGTAGGATGAAAACCATCAAACGTTTAATTTTATTATTAAACGTTCGGTGTTCACCCCTCACTCAATGGCTTATAAGGGATTCCATCCCTTATCCATTGTTATAAAATATTACAATGAAATATCATTAAAATACCACATACCTAGCTAAAAGCTATTACAATTGTCATGAAACCATTTACCTACATATCACCACTATCTAAATCATTGTGGCATGATTTCTCCATCAATGTACCATCTTGCAACTCATACTCATGAGCATGGGCCATTAGTTCTTTATTTACCACAATGTTAAACATAATTTGTCTTTGGCACAAACAGCCATCATTTCCTATCATTGTTGTCATCAACGAGCTTTGGTAACATGATTAGATAGTGTAGTAGTCAATAAAAAATTAGCCTTTAAAATTGATCCTTTAACATCTATTCATGTGCATACATGAGATGTAAATAAAATATCACAACATGCTTCTTCTAACAACATTGTACATGTTTAAAAAGATAATTATCAAGCATGTCAAAATAATTACCACGTTACTATGATCATTCTCACACCACCACATGTTCATATCCAAGGAAACCACTGCAACCATTCATTTCATTTAAAGGATACTAACAACTTATTTTTGCTTTCTGTGCATGTAATTAGATAAAAACTTATTCAAAGAGAGATAGCCCCTTAGCTTTTCCTCCTGCATGTAACTAATTAATCTTTCCAATACAATAGATATTATAAAAATACATGCCCCCTTCTAAGTGAAGGCCAAAATGATAGAAATCATCATCATGAAAACAAATGCAAGTCCCTTTTCGAAAAGCATATTTAGATAGAGCTATTTACAAACTCTATTGTATGCACAAAGACATGCATTGCTCTAAACAAGAACTAATGTGTTAATCATTATTTCTTGCATGCGGATATATGTATTTTACAAAGGAAATCTAGTACATTTATTCCAAGTAACTACTTGTTTTACTTTCCATAATACTTATTCTAATATGCAAACAAATACATGTTTCTCCTTAAAATATCTAACACAATAGTTCTATTTTCATGCATATCTTCATGTGTTCTTTTCACATAGTTATTTTCAAGAACCCAACATAGTTTCTCTATCATTTATGTACAAAGTTATTATGAATTTGTTTCCAAGGAAGTATCATAACAAAGTTCTCATGCATTTGTTTTCAAGAAAGTATCATAATCAACCTTTCTTTTGGGCATAAGAACTAAGATAGTAGTAATGGTAACCTTTTATGCATTAAACCATGCAATTAAATCAAATTATCCAATATGCAACACACAAATCATTTACCTTTTTACTCACCAAAACATGTAACTTTTGCAAACTCTTGCAAATGAATTAACACAATTAACTTATCTTTCATGCACAATAAAAACATATTCTTTCCAAAGAAGATTTGTATGACTTATATTATCTCTGTGCATTTCATCTATGCATAGGTTATTATATTTTCTCATAACTAAGTATTATTTTTCAAAAGAACTTTCTTACCCATGAGAATATTTCACAAATTACACTCTTTAATCTATATTCACTTCCAAGAAAATGACTACAAAATCCTTTCTTTTAAGAAAAGAGCATGCATCCTATATTTTCTTACATAAAAGGCATATGCAATGTTATATAAAGACAAGAAATGTTACTTATCTTTTATTGCTGCAACAATCTTTTTCTATATATAGTAATAACAATCTTTATCTACATGTAGTAATATATTTTCTCTACCAAGAAAAATATATAATAACAATCTTTATCTACATGTAGTAATATATTTTCTCTACCAAGAAAAATATATAATAACAATCTTTATCTACATGCAGTAATATATTTTCTTAACCAAGAAAAATATATAAAAATCAATCTTTATCTACATGTAGTAATATATTTTCTCTACCAAGAAAAATATATAATAACAATCTTTATCTACATGCAGTAATATATTTTCTTAACCAAGAAAAATATATAAAAATCAATCTTTATCTACATGTAGTAATATATTTTCTTTTTATTATATATCTATATATATATATATACTTTCAAAAATCTATCATAATTTCAATCTTTACCTACATGTAGTAATATATTTTACTATATCTATATATACTTTCAGAAATCTATCATAATTTCTTAATCTTTCCATGGAAAACACAACAACATGGTATTTTCTAAAAATCTAAAAAACAACTTATTCTTCTCCATAAAGAATGCAATAACCAAGAAAAATATATAAAAATAAATCTTCATCTACATGTAATAATATATTTTCTCTACTAAGAAAAATATATAATAACAATCTTTATCTACATGTAGTAATATATTTTCTTAACCAAGAAAAAAATATAAAAATCAATCTTTATCTACATGTAGTAATATATTTTATTTTTACTATATATATATATACTTTCAGAAATCTATCATAATTTCTTAATCTTTCCATGCAAAACGCAACAACATGATATTTTCCAAAAATCTAAAAAACAACTTATTCTTCTCCATAAAGAATGCAATTACTTATCTGTTAGTGTAATATATTTGGATAATCTCTTGAAGACCAGAGAAAAACACTGTGCATTTCAATAGTCCATGATTTGGAAGGTTATTAGCATTAATTACGATGGGAAACTCTTTCTTTACCCATTATGAAGAGGAGATTGAGGCCAGCGAAGAGTATCTGTCGCCAAGCTACTATGCCAAGAGCGATTGTCTTTCCGATGTAGGGTTACCCCTGCACATACCCACAATATGCATAAAAATGCATAAACACAACTGTCCTAGGTATTTAACTCATGGAGGAGTCAAACCTTCAAACCATACATGGCTAATGTCCCTTTACTCACAGTTAATTTTATATCGGAACCAATTGCCCCGCCTAACCTCCTATTAGGAGTTAAATCAATCCTCAAGCCTTCATTTATCTAAATCCTTCTACCGGGAATTAAAACCCTCTTCAATCCTTTATAAAACCCATAAGCTCGCATATATATCAACCTTTTCCTCTTGAAACATTGGTTAATATATATATATATATATATTTACACATAAAACCTTTCATCCTTTTCCTTATAAAACCCATTAACAAAGGAAAATATATGCAAATCATACCTTTTTCCACTTTGGTACTGACTCTGCACACTTCCTGAGGATTGTCTTTATCGCAATCAGCTATCGGCATACATACATGAAAACCTTATAACTATCAGGATTTCCTTTAGAAACCATGAAACCATACATTAATTGCAATACAAAGGAATAATGGAAAAAACTCGCTCCAACACACATAATCGGGTTTCAAATCTTATAGACTTGCCACTATAAAGTCCGTTGGGTCCATATCTTTCGTATTAAATCTTTCAACACTTCAATTATCCTAACATCCGATTCAATCTCTACCGTCCATTTCATTCGCCGATCCAACAACTATCGGCGCATTATTGATCAGCCTATCAACATTCCATCGCACTGACCCTTAGCTGGTTTGATATGCAATTAGCGATTAGATCTGGGCCGTCGATCTAGACTCTCGATTCGATGGTCCAGGATCCATCGCATTATCGCAATCGCTCTCGTCTATGGTCGGACCCCTTCCACTTCAAAGCGCTGATCCGATCAGTCCTCCAGACCCTATAAGGTTATAAGCTACTCTTTATAATATTTCAAGTCCAGTTTCCAGACTCGGACTATGTTTTGCGTTGATTTCCAATGTAAAACGGATTTTGTCTTGTGGGACTTAGATTATGTAATAACCTCCACCAATGCGATCTTTCGCTTTTCTCCTTAGCAAAATCATCTGGACCGTTGATCTTCTAGATCCAATGGTTGCTGAGCGTTGATATTTCACTTCACGATTCCCCCTTTTACGTAGTTTTTTTAGCTAAGTCTTCAGTTCCTCTGTGGTTTGCACCTCTTCTTCAAAGGTTTTGATTCCTTCACTGGTTCCACTGCCACTCCCTCCTGAGCTTGATTTTTGTGGTTTTAATCACTGACTCTAGGCTTAATTGATCTTTTGAATGGATTCAAAGATCCATCACGACCCGCTTGTCTCGTTCTTCTCCTCTGTACTCCGCTTCGACTCTACCTGAAACCTCTATTACAGAACCTATGAGTTCACACAGTAATCAAACAATAAACACATGATTAATACATTTTCCCACTCAGAATCAAATTCCTCTGTATATAAACATATAAACAGTTGGTTACATAATGATATTCTCTATCTCGTGGCCTAATCTTCTGTTATCAGTGGCCTCCTTTGAGTTCTGCCCATAGGCTTACATATATGCTAGGAAGTTCTATTGAACTCATCCTGGTTCGACTCCTAAATCTATTGAACTAACTCCTAAATCCTCTCTGTCCTCTATGTCCACTTCCAATCTCTATTTAATTCCTAAAAGCTATCTCTTGTTCCTCGAATCATGAACTGTTCTAAGAGTCCTAATTGACTTCTGAATCTTGTCATTTATTCACCACTCATGTTATCATTTATTTGAGAGCATTTACAACTTCCTCCATTATCTAATTAAATCACTTAAAGGCTTAAATATTGCATTAACTTGAGACTTAGGAAACTACTTCTCTAAAGCTACATGACCCCCTATGTCTACTTAATTACAATGATTTTCTCTTGGGTTGAATACTCTTGCATCAAACTCCCAAAGTAGAAAAGCTTCATGATCTTCTGTTCATGTGTCTTTGATCTTGGTCTTGCTGGATCGCACACTTTGTTCTGTAATTGCCCAAATGCCTTGTTCCTTTGCTGCTACTATACCTTTGTTGTCTTCTGCTCCATTTTCTTCTCTTTGTCAATCAGGTTCAAGTTCTGATTGATATTTCTTCCTGTTGCTACCATTTTCTTCCATTTGGACTTCTTCATCATCAACTACCACATCTCTTCAATTTCTTTTTCCAGCACATCTTTGGGCTAGTCCATTTTCTGCTTCTTACTTCTACCTCCTTCTCTTTGTTTCAGGTTACTGTTGTTGTCCACTAATTCTTTAGACTACTGCTGGTTTCTTTCACTTTGTAGTTGCTGGTTTACTTTTTCTTCTACTTTTTCTCTTGCTCTAACTTTTTCTTTGCTTGCTACGCTGGCTTTTATGTTGACTCTTATACTGCAAATTTTGCTGTGACTCCTATGCTGACTGCCTCCCTATCATCCTTACCCTCTTTCATGATTACTTCTTTCTGTATTGAATCATGACTGTCCAACACTCTCTCCAGCAATTCAACATCTTTGTTCCATGGATTGAATTCTTCCACAAAATTTTCTTCTCTCATCTTTATTTAGTTGCTCATTGTGCCAAATCAACTCCAGCCTCTACAACTAAACCTGCATTCACAACACACTTGTTAAAATAAAAAACATAAGGCTTCTATGCCTTATCTTCCTTTGGCAACAATTCAGTTTGCTTCTCTATTTCTTCCTCCTTTGTGAGCACATCAATATGTTGATTTGAACTCTCATAAGAATTCATGAGACTGTCCATTAGTCTCTCTTCCATGCCATCTGTCCTAATGGTGTCTTTCTGTCCTTGTTCATTGTAGTGAACTCCTTTTTCTGCAATCATACTGTCATACTCTGAACTTTCCAGCAATGCGATTTCTCTGTGACACTTTGCAAGTATTTCATCATCACTTATGTTTCCTACATTTATACACAAATTATTAGTTTGGAAATAATAAGGTTCAACAGTCTCAACTGTTGCTTCACATATCAACTCTTCAAACTGAATTTCATCTCCTTCTTTCATAAGAAATTCTTCCTGTGTTGTCACAGTTTCAAATATCAATGCATTATTAAGTTCTTTCTGCTGCAATAAATCATTGCTTCTCTCATTTAAGAGACATTCTCCATCCTCCTTCACTTCAGAGTTTTTATCTTCTAAAAGATACTTCTCCATACTTTTGACAGTTTCAAAGATTGTTTATCCTTTGCAAAACATTCCTTTATTAGTGTTATTTCTCCCTTTGCTAGGTCTTTTGCATAGACTTCTTCCTTCTTAACATCTTTCAGTAGATTTCCTTCTTCCTTAACAGATTCCATGGTTATTTCCACTGTGCCTATCATCATGGTGAATTGATGATCCTTTACTATGTTTTCAGCTAACATAATCTCTTCTTCAAGTTTGCCTTCAATCTCTTGCTATTTACCTCCTCCAAGAGCTATCCTTGTCTCACCATCTGCATTAACATTCTCTTGTATTTGTTTTTCATCAATAACATTAATCAAACTCATTTGATTACCTTTCTAAGACAATATTCCTTCATTCTTCATCAGAATAAGATCCTGATTCTTCATTTCTATGACAGCTTCTTCAGATTCATCCATATGCTTTTTATTCTGTATGTAGCAAAATTTGTCTACTTCTGAGAAGTTTTCTTTGTCACCTTTTACTTCTAGATCTTCATCTCCTTTGAATATATCTTCAAAAGGTTGCTTTTCTCCTGCAATATCTGCCATCATACAAAAACTATCAGTTTTAAAAACATAAGACCCTATGGTCTTACGGGATGCTTCAGCCATTATATCTCCTTGCTGTTTCAAGTTCTCTTTTTGACTCAAAATTTATTTGGTGGTTTCCTCTTCAATCTCTTCAAGCCCTTCACTTGGTTTCTTGATATCTTTCCCCAAATACATATGAGACCTATCTATCTCATCTTATTCCATAACAGAATTTAGATTCTGCTTGTCTTCTTGCTCCTTTATGAAAATATCAACAAATTTTCCTTCACATGTTTCACCTGAAAACATACACAAATTGTCAGATTTAAAATCATCGGACCCTTTGACCTCACTTGAAGTTTCAGCCTTCAAGTCTTCATCTTCACTTTCTCCCAAAATTTCTCCCTATTCTGGTTCACAAATGTATTCTTCCATTTCCAACTCAACTTCCTTGAGTTTTTCCATTAGCCACTTTACTTGATTTTTCTATAGCCTTCTCTGTAACTTATGCCATTCCACTGGCTTCTTCCTCAAGACCCAACCTAGTATTTGGCTTTCCTCAAGTATTCTCCTTAATGCATAGAGTTGTTCTTTTAACTCTACAATGTCTTTGTCAATTTCCTCTTGACTCATCCTCTTTCAATCTGCTTTGGCATCCTCTTTCTTCATATTTCTTCTGCTGTGGCTTCTCTCTGAAGCTTTGCTATGACTATCAGTAGTCATCTTCTTCTACTCTTTCTTCATGAGCTCCTCACTTATTTGCAACAAGCCTCTACAACAGTTAGTCCTCCTAGCTGCAATCTTACCTCACTAAGCTCTCCTCACTCAGTCTTTTGGTAAGCACGGGTCCTCTGTCTGGAACCTAATCTTGAGCAAAACCTTTGCTCCTTCTAGGCTTCTTCAATCTCTCACTCTCTCTTGAGAACACTTCAGTTGTCCTCTCTGTCCAATCTCTTGTTGGATTCTTCAGGTTCACTGCCACTTCTCTATTAGAGTGTTTTCCTTACTCTGCCTTCAAGAACAAATTTGGTTTTCCCCTCACAACTTCTCTTGCTTTCACCTGTGCATATCAATGTATAAACACACATTCTCAATTTAAAAACATATCATATTACCTCACCTTCAAGATCTCAGCATGATCTTGTTTCACCATTCCACTTATGCCTTGGATGGATTGTCCTTTGTTTCTTGCATCTGTAAGTTCTGCTACACATCACCTCTATGTGCCTTCCTTCTGTCAAATTAGAATATGATCCTTCTTTGCCTGCTGTTGAGGGCCCCGAAATCGGGTCAACAACAAGGGGGATACCCACCCGGTCCAGAACCTGGTTGGCGGCTCCTTGCCCGTTTGATGTAGCGGGTCCGACTGGGGGTAACGGGACCAGCTTCCCGATGCATGGGATGTGTGTGTGTGTAGAGTTTGATTATGTTGATTCTGGAAGCATTCTAAAACTAATTTAAATCTAACTTGCAAACTGATTCTAAGCCATAGTAATCTAATGAAAACAACATATGTAATCTACACTAACCTGGGATATATCTTTTCCATTATGCGATTTAGAAAGATTTCATATAATAACTGGTAATAAAGATCATTCAGCTATCACAAGAATATAAACCATTTAAGATGAACCATTCTGCATAAGAAGTTAAACAAAACAGTTGTGAACAACATATCGCATAAATAAATCATTCATATGTCAAGCATAGATAAATGAGTCCACCGTAAAAAAGTGCCAAATGATAACCCATATGCTCATACATTAACATATAAACAATATCAGCTGCATATCACTCTAAGAATATAAGCAGAAATTCGTCAAGAGATAAAAGTACCATTTATGACTGATTTTTACTCACAGACTTCAAGCAATAACGATTTATCTCTACTTGTTCTAATATCTACTAAGAGTACAGTAGTGCAACATCAGTAACAGACATTAAAATGCAAACATAAATAAATCTCGATCCTTCCATTCATCAAAACCTCCTCTGAGGGTGCAGAAGTGCATGTTCCGAGGACAAGTTTTTGACAAATTTCTGGACCCTTCTCCAATGCAATGAGAAGGGTTAAAATACTACTTCCTAATTCTAATAATAGTATTATTACAAAATTGAGGATACGGTTCTCAAATGACCGCCCTTTTTCTAATTTAGTTAAAAAGGAAAAAACAACATTCTAAATGAAATTACTTGTGAACTTGGTCTTTGAAGTTGCACCTGTCAAGCATAGGCTTGAGAAGAGTAGGCTGGCTGATTTCTGTGCTTAGCTGGGCTGCGAAAACGTCATCCATAAGAGCTGGCGCTACCTTCTCGACTGCATTCATGATGCATCTTACTGTCATGCATTGGCTGTGCGGTTTAACTAAGTATGTCCAGTAACTTTCCCAATTTAGTCTAGCCAATGCCTGGATTGTTTTCCCGTTTGCCTGCGCTTTCTGCCTCCATTCTGTCTGATTTGCCTTCGCACTTTGCTCCTGCAGGTTATGAGTGAAATGGAAAGACTGATCAGAAAGGTGATGGGAGAGTTTTAAATGCAAGAGATAATCAGATATGCCACCTTACGTGAAGCAAATCCGCATCAAGGCACGCGTCTTTATTCCACTTAATAACTGACAACTAATTTATTACTATCATTAAAAGCGCATAATTTCAAGCCAGGTTATAGTAAGTCGCTTTTCTTTGGGTGACGTGCCCGAAGGATTCGTACTGAGGTGCTTGATGATTTTCCAACGTACCCTTGCATGTCGCGCAATCACAAATCGCAGCGATCGCAATATCGCAGATCGCAATAAGTCAATGTTTGCCAAACTTCGCCTGCCTCATTTCTGCGATATGCGATCGCGATATCGCATATCAGCGGATTTATAAGCTTTTCTTTATGGATGCTAGTATGTTGCGATGCGATGTTGTTATTAATACTGGGGCGGCGTGCATATTGGTCTTTAGAAGGGAAATGAAGGTTTTTCTTATCCTTATGTGGTGCGACCTTAAAGATTTGCTTTCATGAACACAGGCTTAGGCTTAAGACATTCAAGAAACCTTTTCTAAGCGTATGGTTGTAACTTCAAAAAGAAATCCTTGCTTTTCCTAAAAAATTAACTAAGGGTCCCCATTCATTCAGTATCGTGGCTGATACTAGATTGAACGAGGGGGGTTGTTGCTGGCCACAACAATTGGAAATTCACTTGGGAGAACCAGTTACCTTTGCTCTTTTTCTATTGACGTTTTCAAACTTCTAAAAAAATTTTTCTCAGGAAATTTGAACTTTATTATAAAAAGATAAAAACAAATGATACTTCAAAGCATCAATGATGTTTTGTTTCAGCTCCATTCTAGCTCAATTACTTGCATCCCCAGATTGTATTCGAATTTAAATCAGTCATTACTTGGTCTTGTAAAACATAAAAATAAAGTGTTCTCTATGTATCAGTCCTTCTTAAATATGCTCCTTTGTCGCAGGTAGAGCCACTGCTGCCAGCAGGCGTCCATAGCCTCGACAGGGTTACCTATTATCCAGGAATGATCCTTTATCCCGCCTCAGGTTATTTACAACTTTTTCAGAAAGAATCCCTTTCTTGATGCTTTTTCCTTTTTTATTCTCTAAAGAACAATGTCTTGGTTTGGTGGCCAAATTATGACACAGTCATTCACCTGATTTACACTTTTGCTGAGCAAGCTGGCTCGTGATGAGACCCCTTGTCTTTTGATTGCAACAATCTTGAGTCATTGCCCTGTTTTGGTAGACAGTTTTGGCAAAGTCAGCAAGTTATAATATCTGTGATCATGATAAGTCGGCTCGTGATGAGACCTCTTATTCTTTGAGATATAGCATCTTTTTAGGTCATTCCTCTGAATGTTGTGTTTTCCTTCAGCAGGGAGGAAGTCAAATTTTCTTTCCTTAAGAAAGTTCTGGACGACAATGATAGGGCTGCTTTTGGTAATGGCCGCTTTCACAGAGAATATTTATTTTAATATTGATACCTTTCATTGTGCTGACCTAAAACAAATCCTTCACTGAGATAGCTTTCTTTTAATTTAAATTTTTTTTTTTTTTTTGGAGTTGAAACTATCATCATTTCTGGGTCAAAGTTCTATTGATAATAAAGATCAAATTCTCAAAAGATTTGCTGTTCATAGGAGCCGAAGTCCAAAATCTTTAACAGAGACAAGGTGTCTTTAGTAAACGTCAAATGTCGTTTAGCCAGAACAAACATTACTTGAGAGAGGCAAACATTCCCTAGGGTCATGTAGAGAATATAAATAACTTTTCCTATCAATTATTGAAAGCAAAACTAACAACCTAGCTAAATTACTCCTACTCCTATTCTAACTATATACAGGAAATAACTAAGTAAAATGATATTTCCAATGGAACCAACGATTCATTATTATTCCTAGCCGTATGAATCTTCCAAGCATCAGTAAAAAGAACCGAATTTCCCTTGGATCGAAATTGTTGGCTAGGGAATAAGAACCTACAACCTCAATTGGAATTCTGTCTGATTTTCTTTTCTCATGAGAAGTTTTTTCCAACTGAGTACCTATTGGATCATAAAAATTAGGATGAATTTCTGATGTGAATTGGTGATCTTTCAATAGGAGGGATAACGAGTCAAATTGTGAAAAGGGTTTTTCAGTTTCGATGGCTTGTAACCCGTTGCTTGTTGACGTTGAGCTTTTAGCGATAATGAAAGTTCTCATATATAAATCGCTAAAATATAATTTATCAAAAATTTGAAAATTTAAAAAGAAATCCGATTTTGTACAAAATGAATGCAAGTGAGAAAGAAATGATTGGGTATTTATACAAATAGTGTTATCGCACAACTGGGAGTTACTTGTAACTTTTTGCTTTTCACAAGAACTGGCCAAGTTTCGTGAATCAGGAACTAAGTCATGATTGCGAACAAGGATGGATCTTTCCTCTTGATATGAATCATAGATCGGAGTATTGTCTTGGATAGTAGAATTATTCAAATGAGCTTTTGCTTTGAGATGAGGGTCAGATGGAATAATTCCTGATCTAAGATGTTCCTTATTAACTGACCCTAGATGAGTTACTTGTGATAACTCAACATCATCACAATTGTCAAAGCAACTATCACGAAAGACTTTACAGTTTTCCCTAGGTTCCTCTTTTTCATTATATGTTTTCAGACAAGGGAGGTCAGGCAGCTCTCGTTTGATATTGATCAAAGGCTGTGCTAAAGTGGTCTCTTTATTTTGAAAATGCAATGATGATTTATTTGAATAACCCTCTGTGTCTGTTGAGATATGCTTGATATTATGAGGGGAAAAATCGTCATCACTAAAAACATTGGGGTAAAGAGAAAAATGCGAATCTAGAATAATGCATTTAAAAACATCAAATAAATTTTGTTCATCAGATTCACTATAAGCATCGGGCTTTAGATCATACCTTTTTGTGCCGATATTTTTTGAAAGAGAAACAGTTGGTGGATCTAACCTTGGCATCAACATTTGTTGATTTGAAATGATATTGTCTGACTCTATGTCAAAGTCATCTTCTGGTTCCAAGGTAGTCTCCCTTTCAGTATTTTCGTCTTTGTTTTCTGGTACTAGAGCATGCAAGACTCCTAGGCTAATCTCTGTTTGGTCAGATACAGGAGGTAGGAAATACTCGTCACAATCTGAAGATTCTTCATCTGTGAGCTCATTCTCGAGGTCACATTGTAGACATTTAAGATGAAATCGCATATTGAAATCCCTTACGGGTTCGTCTTGTTTCCGCAGATAGTCGATTTCATCATAGACCTGGTCGTATTCATAGCAATCAAATTCCAAGATGAAAGTCCTCACGAATTGGTCCCAGCTGTGGATTGATGCAACTGGGAGGTTTCTGCACCATTTTCTAGCTTCTGCTGTGAATGTAAGAGTAAAAATCCTGCACAAAACGCCTTCATCAATTTTCTGAATATCAGAACTCGAAACTCTTTGAATGAATTGCAGGGCATGGTGGAATGCAGAAGAATTATTATTACCATTGAATTTTACCTGAGACAATAGCCTTACCACATCTGGTGGAGTGTTGGAAGAGGCAGGAACATGGATGCAACTCCAAATAGGAATTCTACGAGCAGCCATCCTGTTTCAAGATTTCTAATTTAAAAAAATTCCAACAGACAATATGCTCAGCCCTCCTTCTAGCGCCAAATATGTTGAGGGCCCCGAAATCGGGTCAACAACAAGGGGGATACCCACCCGGTCCGGAACCTGGTTGGCGGCTCCTTACCCGTTTGATGTAGTGGGTCCAACTAGGGGTAACGGGACCAACTTCCTGATGCATGGGATGTGTGTGTGTGTGTAGAGTTTGATTATGTTGATTCTGGAAGCATTTTAAAACTAATTTAAATCTAACTTGCAAACTGATTCTAAGCCATAGTAATCTAATGAAAACAACATATGTAATCTACACTAACCCGGGATATATCTTTTCCATTATGCGATTTAGAAAGATTTCATATAATAACTGGTAATAAAGATCATTCAGCTATCACAAGAATATAAACCATTTAAGATGAACCATTCTGCATAAGAAGTTAAACAAAACAGTTGTGAACAACATATCACATAAATAAATCATTCATATGTCAAGCATAAATAAATGAGTCCACCGTACAAAAGTGCCAAATGATAACCCATATGCTCATACATTAACATATAAACAATATCAGCTGCATATCACTCTAAGAATATAAGCAGAAATTCGTCAAGAGATAAAAGTACCATTTATGACTGATTTTTACTCACAGACTTCAAGCAATAACGATTTATCTCTACTTGTTCTAATATCTACTAAGAGTACAATAGTGCAACATCAGTAGCAGACATTAAAATGCAAACATAAATAAATCTCGATCCTTCCATTCATCAAAACCTCCTCTGAGGGTGCAGAAGTGCATGTTCCGAGGACAAGTTTTTGACAAATTTCTGGACCCTTCTCCAATGCAATGAGAAGGGTTAAAATACTACTTCCTAATTCTAATAATAGTATTATTACAAAATTGAGGATACAGTTCTCAAATGACCGCCCTTTTTATAATTTAGTTAAAAAGGAAAAAACAACATTCTAAATGAAATTACTTGTGAACTTGGTCTTTGAAGTTGCAGCTGTCAAGCATAGGCTTGAGAAGAGTAGGCTGGCTGATTTCTGCGCTTAGCTGGGCTGCGAAAACGACATCCATAAGAGCTGGCGCTACCTTCTCGGCTGCGTTCATGATGCATCTTACTGTCATGCATTGGCTGTGCGGTTTAGCTAAGTATGTCCAGTAACTTTCCCAATTTAGTCTAGCCAATGCCTGGATTGTTTTCCCGTTTGCCTGCGCTTTCTGCCTCCATTCTGTCTGATTTTCCTTCGCACTTTGCTCCTGCAGGTTACGAGTGAAATGGAAAGACTGATCAGAAAGGTGATGGGAGAGTTTTAAATGCAAGAGATAATCAGATATGCCACCTTACGTGAAGCAAATCCGCATCAAGGCACGCGTCTTTATTCCACTTAATAACTGACAACTAATTTATGACTATCATTAAAAGCGCATAATTTCAAGTCAAGTTATAGTAAGTGGCTTTTCTTTGGGTGACGCGCCCGAAGGATTCATACTAAGGTGCTTTATGATTTGCCAACGTACCCTTTCATGTCGCGCAATCGCAAATCGCAGCGATCGCAATAATTCAATGTTTGCCAAACTTCGCCTGCCTCATTTCTGCGATATGCGATCGCGATATCGCATATCGGCGGATTTGTAAGCTTTTCTTTATAGATGCTAGTATGTTGCGATGCGATGTTGTTATTAATACTGGGGCGGCGCGCATATTGGTCTTTAGAAGGGAAATGAAGGTGTTTCTTATCCTTATGTGGTGCGACCTTAAAGATTTGCTTTCATGAACACAGGCTTAGGCTTAAGACATTCAAGAAACCTTTTCTAAGCGTATGGTTGTAACTTCAAAAAGAAATCCTTGCTTTTCCTAAAAAATTAAGTAAGGGTCCCCATTCATTCAGTATCGTGGCTGATACTAGATTGAACGAGGGGGGTTGTTGCTGGCCACAACACCTGCATAAACACCTTAGCACATAACTCTGCTTTTAATTCTTTCACATAGAAATTTTCTGTTCTATTTAACCCCAACGGTTTTTAATTACAACCTACTCTGATTACAAATATGCTCTGATACCACTAATGATGCAGGGTTATCCCCACACATACTCACAATATGCATAAAAATGCATAAACACAACTGTCCCAGGTATTTGACTCACAAAGGAGTCAAAACTTCAAACCATACATGGTTAAGGCCCCTTTACTCACAATTCCTTTTATATCGGAACCGATCACCCCACCTAACCTCCTATCGGGAGTTAAATCAATCCTCAAGCCTTCATTTATCTAAATCCTTCTATCGAGAATTAAAACCCTCTTCAATCCTTTATAAAACCCATAAGCCCGCATATATATCAACCTTTCCCTCTTGAAACATTGGTTAATATATATATTTACACATAAAACCTTTCATCGATGCTTTTCCTTATAAAACCCATTAACAAAGGAAAACATACGCAAATCATACCTTTTTCCACTTTGGTACGGACTTTGCACACTTCCCAAGGATTGCCTTTATTGCAATTAGTTATCGTCATACATACATGCAACCCTTATAACTATCAGGATTTCCTTTCGAAACCCCGAAACCATACATTAACTGCAATGCAAAGGAATAATGGAAAAAACCTACTCTGACACACATAAAAGGATTTCAAATCTTATATACCTGCCACTATAAAGTCTGTCGGGTTCATATCTTCCATATTAACTCTTTTGTCACTCTGATTGTCCCAACCTCTGATTTAATCTCTGCCGTCCATTTCATTCACTGATCCAACAACTATTAGCTTATCACTGATCAGTCTATTGGCATTCCATCGCACTGACCCTTGGCTGGTTTGATATGCTATTAGCGATTAGGTCTGGGTCATCGATCTGGACTCTTAATCCGATGGTCCAGGATCCATCGCATTATCGCAATCACTCTCCTCTATGTTCGGATCCCTTCCACTTCAAAGCACCAATCCGATCATCCCTTTGGACCCGATAAGGTTATAAGCTACTCTTTATAATATTTCAAGTACGATTTCCAGAGTCAGACTATGTTTTGCGCTGATTTCCAATGTAAATTGGATTTTTGCTTGCGAGACATAATTGTGTAATAACCTCCACCAATGCAATATTTCGCCTTGCTCCTTAGCAAAATCATCTGGACTATTGATCTTCCAGATCCAATAGTTGCTAAGCGTTGATATTTCACTTCACACTTCTCCCTTTTACTTAGTTTTTTCCACTAAGTCTTCAGTTCCTTTGTGGTTTGCACCTCTTCTTCAAAGGGTTTGATTCCTTCACTAGTTCTGCTACGACTCCCTCCTGAGCTTGATTTCTGTGATTTTAATCACTGACTCTGGGCTTAATTTATCTTTCTAATGGATTCAAAGATCCATCACAATTCACTTGTCTCATTCTTCTCCTATGTACTCCGCTTCGACTCTGCCTACAACCTTTGTTACAGAACCTATGAGTTCACACGGTAATCAATCAATAAACACATGATTAACACATTTTCCCACTCAGAATCGAATTCCTCTATATATAAACATATAAACAATTGGTTACACAACGCGATTCTCTGTCTCGTGGCCTGATCTTTTGTTAATAGTGGCCTCCTTTGAGTTCTGCTCGTAGGCTTACATATATGCTAGGAAGTTTTGTTGAACTCGTCCTGGTTCGACTCCTAAATTTATTAAAATGACTCCTAAATCCTCTCTGTCCTCTATGCCCACTTCTAATCTCTATTTAATTATTAAAATCTCTCTCTCATCCCTCGAATCATGAACTATTCTAAGAGTCCTAATTGACTTTTGACTCTTGTCATTTATTCACCACTCATGTTCTCATTTATTTGAGAGAATTTACAACTTCCTCCATTATCTAATTAAATAACTTAAAGGACTAAATATTGCATTAACTTGAGACTTAGGAAACTACTTTTCTAAAGCTACATGACCCCCTATGTCTACTTAATTACAATGATTTTTCTCTTGGGTTGAATGCTCCTGCATCAACTTTCCTTGATATTTTGTTTGTGAAGGTATTTAGCAATGTAAACAACAAAGTATAGAGCATCATGCGGTGACTACTAAGGAAAAAGGGTGAATATTAATGGTGGCATTTTGAAATTTGGGCCTTTCTGTTGAGCTTATATGATGAGTTGATTCCCCCAAATACCCCACTTCAAGGAAAGAAAACCCTTTTCCTGCTCACATCGCTCCAACCATTTTCTTGGAACCGAAAATGGTAGTTACAAGTCGTTCCATAACTACTTCTTGATTCCAAACATCAACCAGTTAAATAATAATATTATTTAATTACATGAGTTTCGGTAGGTATATCACATACTTCCGCCCTTAAAGAGAACATTGTCCCCAGTTTTCATCTATCACAGGAACTTAATTGCTACTTTATATATAAGAATCCAAATAACTGAAAACGAGATCCTTTCACTTAAAAAATGAAGGATTCCATTTCCAACGAATACCAATATGCAAAATAAATAATGATGATCTATAGTTATAAGCATTTATAACTATAAAACAAAACAATTTATACATTCCATAACTTAGCCACTATTCAATTATATAGAAACAAAACAAATTTTCTATACCAACTTACCGTTACTTACTAATTACTCTTACAAGTCATGGTCACTTTTACACAAACACTTCAATAGTGATTAGACAACCCATCAACACTCCATGGTAAGTAACTTGTAATGTATGAATAATAAATTCAATCACATTAGTCACAACATTTTTAATCAAATGAAATACTTTCAACTATCAATCAATTATGCAATGTGAGGTGATATTTAAATCACAATACTTTTACAAGTACTTAGAGAGCACTAACACTCTAATCATCAAAATGATAAATCAGTGCACTGCATGCACATTGTCTTAGCTCCCACTAAACACATCCACATAGTACTTCTAAAAGTACCCAAAGAGCACCTAGCTCTCTAATCATCAAAATAGTCAATAACTGCACCAAGTGAAAATTATATTAGCCCCTACTAAGATGTTCACAATATTGGTAATACAATAAAGGAACTAAAATTCCGATAACTCCTTATTGAGCACTAAGCTCCTTTCGTGTTAAATTTGCATAACATATTTTACACAACTATATATAAAATTCATTTTTAACACACACATAACTAATTAATTAATGTGTTCACCTATGAGAACCATAATGGCAAAGGAATGATCTTCCCAACCCATGGGAACTAGTTTCCACAACCAGATGGAGTCATTTTCACATCCAGACAGTTTCTTTGATAGAGACCTTACCAGGTCTAACATGGAATTCCACTAGCCAACCAGCTCAAGAATTCCAATGACCACATAGGGTCCAATATAGGATTCCTCTCGCAGCATCCTACCTATTCCTCTGACAACGTCCCATCTATGAGAAATTTTGGGCCTCCTCCAACGGGCTCCAAATTAATAGAGTTGCCTCAGGATTTTTACCGTGTTCACCATCTTGGCCAACTCTTTTCCCTTACTGAGATCATTTATCTCTAGGGAGAGGAAATCCAGGCAAGAAAGTTCCATCAACCCCTCTGGGAAGGTCACTGACATCTACCCAAGGCCTTTCGGCCTTTCACAACTGTCTCACATGTTAAATTTCTCTTATAGCACTCTTTCCCACAAAAATTTACATAATGAGCCATATGAAAATTATCATTAACAAAATAAACATGCATGTACACCATGCATTTACACTTAACCCTCAACATGGGTCCATAATATCTAGATTGATAAGAAACATAACTAACATACATATTGTATGCATTCTGATTTTCCAAGTAATAGAATCATGCATATCATATATCATTATAATTTCTCATTTACAATTGCAATTCGCATTGCAACGTTTTACCTTGATGGGTTTTCTTGTTGCCATTAAGCTACCACTACTTAATTCCATCAGCAATGTTAGTCATAAATATGCATCATTTAACAGGTATTCACTTTCCAAATCATTTTAGTTTCATGCATATAATAATGTCATGCATAAAAGTATATGCAAATATTCGTTAATGTGTAAATGTCAATAATAGTTGAGTTAACAATCTAAACATTTCAAATTTCCTATAGTGTATTGTCATCAACAAACCAATACATGAAGTAACTACAATAATCACTTGTTTACACAATAATAATTTGTTTACGAATTTTAATAATCTTAAATCAAATTCAATTCATGCATATGTTTATTAGTTACTCATGAGACACTAACCAATCACAACTACCAACCATCTTAATGCAGCCATGACAAAACTTAATCAACAATTAGTTTATTACAATCAAGTTTCACTACTTGATTCATTGTTTATTTTTAATATCTAAAGGGGTTCTTCCAATGTCCTTTTAAAAAACTCTGTTGTCCTATTCAAGGATGTTCCCCATATTTACATTCATGCATTCACTTATTAAATGTAGTGCATTGTAACTTCATTCATGTTCATTAAATGTATCATTAATATTTCCACATTTGCAAAAGTTGGTAGTTAATTGTCACTTTCCTTAGTGAGTGCTCAAGATTGTTCATAAGTGTGACAAAGGTTTTATTGTCTCTTATCCTCATCAGGATTCAAATGTCATGAACATAGTTTTGCAGTAGACTTTATTACTTACTATTCAATGCAGTTATAAACATGAATCACACATATCATGTCAAAAATAATGTACTGCATAAACAAATATGTATATTGTTAGACTCATACCTGAGTTGATGCTCACTAGTAGCATACCTCGATTTCCTCGATTTACTTTCTGCTTAAAAATTTCCAAAGGTGCCATTGCTGCAAGTTTTAGCTTTGATACCACTTGTAACATACCCCGATATATTCACATGAAAATACATGGAGTTTAGAATTTTTTTACACAATTAAGTAACTATCCAAATTACTAATCCAAATTCCTCATTAACCATTTGATAAAATTTTGATCATTACATAGAGTGGCTTTTAGTAGAGGAATAATAATTTTCATAGCCATTAACAACCATTGTTGTAGTAGATTAACATAAACTCTATGATGTAACCTTGCATCCATTTCATGATTTCTTTAACCACGTTAATTAAACATACTTGACATTATCAATACCACATTATGCAAGAAATCAACATCACCAAACTAACATAATAAAAAGTCACGTCATTGAACACTGATATACCTTGTAAACCCCGTAGGGTGAAAACCAACAAACATTTAATTTTATTATTAAACGCTCAGTGTTCACCCCTCACTCAATGGATTATAAGGGATTCCATCCCTTATCCATTGTTATAAAATATTACAATGAAATATCATTAAAATACCACATACCTAGCTAAAAGCTATTACAATTGTCATGAAACCATTTACCTACATATCACCACTCTCTACATCCTTGTGGCATGATTTCTCCATCAGTGTACCATCCTGCAACTCGTACTCATGAGCATGGACCGTTAGTTCTTTATCTACCACAATGTTAAACATAATTTGTCTTTGGCACAAACAACCATCATTTCCTGTCATTGTTGTCATCAACAAGCTTTGGTAACATGATTAGATAGAGTAGTAGTCAATCAACAATTAGCCTTTAAAAGCGATCCTTTAACATCTATTCATGTGCATACATGAGATGTAAATAAAATATCACAACATGCTTCTTCTAACAACATTGTACATGTTTAAAAAGATAATTATCAAGCATGTCAAAATAATTACCACGTTACTATGATCATTCTCACACCACCACATGTTCATATCCAAGGAAACCACTGCAACCATTCATTTCATTTAAAGGATACTAACAACTTATCTTTTCTTTTCGTGCATGTAATTAGATAAAAACTTATTCAAAGAGAGCTAGCCCCTTAGCTTTTCCTCGTGCATGTAACTAAGTAATCTTTCCAATACAATAGATATTATAAAAATACATGCCCCCTTCTAAGGGAAGGCTAACATGATAGACATCATCATCGTGCAAGCAAATGCAAGTCCCTTTTCGAAAAGCATATTTAGATAGAGCTATTTACAAACTCTATTGTATGCACAAAGACATGCATTTCTCTAAACAAGAACTAATGTGTTAATCATTATTTCTTGCATGCGGATATATGTATTTTACAAAGGAAATCTAGTACATTTATTCCAAGTAACTACTTGTTTTACTTTCCATAATATTTATTCTATTCTGCACACAAATACATGTTTCTCCTTAAAATATCTAACACAATAGTTCTATTTTCATGCATATAACCAACTATCGTTTCTATGCTTCTTCATATGTGTTCTTTTCACATAGTTATTTTCAAGAACCCAACATAGTTTCTCTATCATTTATATACAAAGTTATTATGAATACGTTTCCCAAGGAAGTATCATAACAAAGTTCTCATGCATTTTTTTTCAAGAAAGTATCATAATCAACCTTTCATTTGGGCATAAGAACTAAGATAGTAGTAATGGTAACCTTTTATGCATTAAACCATGCAATTAAATCAAATTATCCAATATGCAACACACAAA
Organism: Pinus tabuliformis; assembly: GCA_031772625.1. Classification (NCBI taxonomy): domain Eukaryota; kingdom Viridiplantae; phylum Streptophyta; class Pinopsida; order Pinales; family Pinaceae; genus Pinus; species Pinus tabuliformis. Next base: position 391,281,742 of record CM062820.1, read on the forward strand.
TCATTTACTTTTTTACTCACCAAAACATGTAACTTTTGCAAACTCTTGCAAATGAATTAACACAATTAACTCATCTTTCACGCACAATAAAAACATATTCTTTCCAAAGAAGATTCGTATGACTTATATTATCTCTGTGCATTTCATCTATGCATAGGTTATTATATTTTCTCATAACTAAGTATTATTTTTCAAAAGAACTTTCTTACCCATGAAGATATTTCACAAATTACACTCTTTAATCAATATTCACTTCTTACCCATGAGAATATTTCACAAATTCCACTCTTTAATCAATATTCACTTCTTACCCATGAGAATATTTCACAAATTCCACTCTTTAATCTATATTCACTTCCAGGAAAATGACTACAAAATTCTTTTTAAGAAAAAAGCATGCATCTTATCTTTTCTACATAAAAGGCATATGCAATGTTGTATAAAGACAAGAAAGTTTACTTATCTTTTATTGCTGCAACAATCATTTTCTATATATAGTAATAACAATCTTTATCTACATGTAGTAATATATTTTCTTTTTACTATATATATATATATATATATATATATCCTATCAAAAATATATCATAATTTCTTAATCTTTCCATGCAAAACGCAACAACATGATATTTTCCAAAAATCTAAAAAACAACTTATTCTTCTCCATAAAGAATACAATTACTTATTTGTTAGTGTAATATGTTTGGATAATCTCTTGAAGACCTAAGAAAAACACCGTGCCTTTCAATAGTCCAAGCTCTTAATTACGATGGGAAACTCTTTCATTACCCATTAAGAAGAGGAGATTGAGGCCACCGAAGAGTATGAATCACCAAGCTACTATGCTATTTGTTTGTGAAGGTATTTAGCAACGTAAACAACAAAGTATAGAGCATCATGCGGTGACTACCAAGGAAAAAGGGTGAATATTAATGGTGGAATTTTTCCATTTGGGCCTTTCCATTGAGCTTATAAAATGAGTTGATTCCCCCGAATACCCCACTTCAAGGAAAGAAAACCCACTTCAAGGAAAGAAAACCCTTTTCCATAACTACTTCTTGATTCCAAACTTCAACCAGTTAAATAATAATATTATTTAATTACATAAGTTTCGGTAGGTATATTACAACTACTTTTCAATTAACAGAAATATCATATAAAATATATTTAAAAAAAAAATCATATGCTATTTATATGCTATATATTTTTCAGTGGCACAAATATGAAAACAAATTGATTTATCATTAAAACATTTGAATAGCTAAATTTATTTATTTATATAAAAAATATCCTAATTAATTAAATAATTTTTTTTTTTCATTTAATAAATTAAAAATGTATAACAAAACATTCTAAATATATATTTATATCCTAAATATCTATTTATAAGTAATTGATAAAAAATAAAACCTCATTCATAAATTATTTATACTTTAGAAATTGAATTGTAATTATATATAAGGAATGGATTTGTCTTTAGTGCGACTTTTTGGAGATTCCAATGACAGAATCTAGTGGAAAAAATTGAGGTTAAATCTTGATTTGTATTATTTAAAATTGTTTTTTAACTGCATATTTGGATTCAGCACCCTGAAAAACCCCTGGGACGCTTTGATTGGCAGAAATTAGCTATCAAACTTGGGATTTCAATAAATTGCTGCCGGATTTTGACCGGAAAAGCTTCCAAAAAGTGTCTTTAAAGACAACTCCATAAGGAATAGGAATACAAATCTTTGACACCCAAATTTAATGAAATATTCCATATTTTGAACTTAAAAAGGTTGAAGGTTCTGTACAACGAAAATGTTACTTCAATACGCAAATAAGTGCTCCCAAAGTAGCTCAAACCAGTCATAGGAATTGATTAGGTGGTTAAGTTATTTATACTCATAAACTTTGATTGGTTAAGATAATGTACAACAAATTTAAGTCCTAGTCTAACGAGGTGGAGGAGTGACTAGCAAAGTTATGGAAATTTTTGTCATCTTTAGATTTAGAGAAAATCAAGCAAGGATTTTTGTAGGTCCAAGTTATAGTTGTTAAACTTCAAAATTTTTAGGTATTTTAGACGTTTTTGATGGTGCTGAAGTTATATTTCCACCATCAAAAACATGATTCAAACACTGCCTTTATAATTTTTTTTGAAATTTTTTTGCCACCACTTTTAACAGTTGTGGCAATTCCTCCACTAAATAGAACTCCCAAATTTAATTGGTTTTCAAATTTGTTAACTTTTATTTCAGACATTATCGTAATTAAGAACATTAAAAAAAACAGAAACCATTATAAAACTTTAATTGTGAAGAATTTTGGGGAAGAGGCAAGCATCTAATTGTCTGTTGTCTTTGCTTTTCTAGAGGTGCATGGATATGGAATATTTGGATAGAATTTTGGGAAGAGGCAAGCATCTAATTGGCTGTTGTCGTTGCTTTTCTAGAGGTGCATGGATATGGAATATTTGGATTTGTACGTGACAGAACGAGGAATAAGGGTTATTTGGGTCTGTACGTAACTGAAGCAGAATTGGCAGAGAATGTGTTGTGCTTTGATCGCAAAATAATTATTTCCGCACGTTATAGGGGAGCTTTTACGAAAAATCCGATATCCAAATGATATATGAATGCAAAAAATTTAAGCAGACAGGGTAAGCGACAAATCACGCCAGTCGATGAGAGACGTGTATATATATACATAAAATAAATATTAGTTTAGTTTTCAATTTAAAGTTTTCAAGCAGCAGGTCAAATTGCAGGTTTAGTGGATTTAGTTGTCCTATGTTGATCAATTGGTTTCCGGGTTTAGGTGCAGTGGTATGTTTGATCTCGATGCAATGCAAATTTGAGATTTTTTTTTTTAAATTATTTTAGAATTTTTGTTTTAAGATAGTTAACTTTTTTAAGAAAAAAAAACTGGTATGTTTGATCTCGATGCAATGCAAATTTGAGGATTTTTTTTTTTAATTATTTTAGAATTTTTGTTTTAAGATAACTTTTTTAAGAAAAAAAAACTCACTGGATTTCTATTATTAGAACATAAAACCAGTTACATTTTGTTTTATGTAGAGATAAAGAGTCTTATCATCAAAAACTATCAATCTCTTTACTATCCAAATAGCCATACAAAAATCACAATGTAAAAGTCATTTCAAACATATAGTTTCATCAGAGATGTTTTTATCTACTATAGACCAAACATATCGTTTCATCAGAGATGTTTTATCTACTATAGATCAGAAAAGGAGAAAATTTCAATCAACATATTAGATATAAGAAACATAAAAAAATTCCAGACTCATGAAGTTCTATGGAATTGCAGTGGGCCCTTTTTCCGGAATTTTACCTTCAGTGAAAAAACTATAAAATATATAAACCAACTTTAGATAGAGAGTAGGCTGTCTTGTTTGAATTTTCTAGATGTGTTGTATGTCAAAACTTAGAAAATCTTGTAATAGTGTACTGATAGGATCTGGCCATCCTGATCTGGTGGATAAAAACAGTTGTATCCAAAATGTCATCTAGGATAACTTTCAAGTGTCCGTACACATGGATATTTTACACAGATTTTTTCCTAGCAAACCAGAAAAGGCATTCTACCATGCCAGTGTAACTTATAGTATGAGTTATCACTGATATACTGCTCAGTCAAGAAAAACCTGCAGGCAAGAGAAGACATGTATCCAGAAGACAGGACTACCTGCAGGCAAGAGAAGGCAGGTATCCAGAAGACAGGTCTTTGGTAAAAGAGTTTAAGATAATTTTAGTGGAGTATAAACATTTTGTTTTAAAGTTATTTGGTAATTAATTGTGTTGTTTTAAATTTTTGGTATGTTTTTTTTTTTTTTAAGATTGTGTTTTAAATTTATTAATAATTTAAAGAATTATTGGAATGGTGATTATGATTTATTGAGATGGTATAATTTAAATGAATTAGAAGTTTTTTGATAGGTTGGATTTATTTTTAATATTTATTTATATATTTAACATGAGAATTTGAAAATTTGCAATTTTAGTTATAATATTTTTTTGTCATACTACTCACAAGTATTTAAGAAAATTAATGTTTCAAGTTTGTTTATTTAATTGTGTTTAGATGCACATTCTAAAATTAGTATGAGGATGATGTGTGATTTTCTCAGTGCTTAATTTCAACTTGACATATATTCATTTTAAAATAAAAATAAAATATTCTCTAAATAAAAATATTAACTTGGTTATAAGAAAAAAGAATAATGAATATATATGTTTAGCTAATTTATGTGTTTGGTTAGTTTAATAATATGTAAAAATATCACTAATAAAGTAAATACATAAATTAAATAAATTATTTGAATATCAATGGAAATATATATATATATATATATATATATATATATATATATATATATATATAATTTCAACCCGCAAATAAAGTTAAATTACTCCATAATAAAAATAATAAAAAAGAATGTGTAATTCATTTAAATTGTTAATAATAATAATAATAATAATAATAATATTGATGTAGGTTATAAATAAAAGATTTCAATACACATGGTTAAATAATATTAATATAAAATATATTAATAACAAAAAAACATTAATATAGTTAAATAATATTAATATAAAATATATTAATAACAAAAAAACATTAATATAGGTTAAATAATATTAATATAAAATATATTAATAAAAAAAACATTATTATATGTTAAATTTCAAATTTCAATGTCATTCATATAATATATATATCTATGAGTATATTATATAAAATAATTGAACAAAAATAATTCTTATCCTTAAAGCATTTTAAATAATATCAATGTTTTAAATAACCCCACTATTTTATATTTTAGCTCTCTTTTCAAGTCTCACTAATTTTGTCTAGAATCCAACAAAGATTTTTTGGAAATGCAAGTTTAAATTGTGTAGATTACACAATCTAAGTGGGCAAGGAGATTTTCAAGGCATTAAATTCATTATACAATGAAAATGCAATTTTAACAATGAAAAAATTCACTCACACACACACACACACACACATATATATATATATAGAGAGAGAGAGAGATTCCATATTAACGACTATTATAATATAAAAGCAGTTTGCACCTCAAAAGGTTTGATCGCTATGGGTGTGTGCTAGATTCCTGGTTAATATGAACCTATATGGGTTTTTAATAAATTGATGTAAACTATTTCAAAGGATACATCACAATGTGAATTAAACATACCATGCTTTAGTCTCTTAATTGTTATTATAACTTTAGGAGATCCATTGTAAAGTAAATGTTACAATGACATTTATTTTTCAAAAATATCAAGGAGAGATATGTTACAGTAAGGCTTATTTTCAAAAGATCAAGTAACGATCTTAGTTTTTGATGTATTTAGGAGAGGGATTTATAGTAAAGCAGATTTATGACAAGTTCTTTTTCTAAAATTTTGAGTAGGGTGAAATCATTTTTTTTTGTAAATTTCATCCGTAGATTTCTATTAATAGAACAAAAGAAGATCACATAGATATAACTTGATATTCCTATTGACGATCTAGAAGACTGTGAGCTAGTCTTGTAGGTACCTTTTAGTGACCTCCAAAAAAAAACCTATGCTGCCAAGTCCAAGAGGAAACTAGTGATAACCTCCAACAGCTAGGCAAAAAACCAGTAAACAAAACAAGTAGATAGTGAGTGATAACTATTTAGTACATTATAGGAAAAAGAAACCAAAAGGCGTAGAAGGATGTAGGAAGGAAAAAGAAACCAAAAGGCATAGAAGGATGTAGGACATGTTAGTCCGAGATGATGACTGGAGAAAGTGGAGGAAAATGTGCATTTGAAGTGTTCATGGATGGAACATTGTGTAAGGGAGGATCATTGATGACTCTATCATTCTCCTGATTATTGTTTGATTCAGTGTCTGAGTCTAAAACCATATATTTTTCCACACTATTCAATTTGAACACAATATTATCAAGATCATACCTAGTGTCCCTCATGATCCTATTGATATATTCTTGTCCAACAAAAAGCTTATAATTGTCAACTTGTTTGTCTTGTATATAACCATACTTAACAACATTTCCATCTGCCTATGGATTGTGGATGGAGTGAATAAAGTACGATCTTCTCTTCATGAACTTTCCAGGATCAGGAACCCATTTTAGAGAGATATTGTCAATTTTAGAATTAAAGTGATATATCCAATTGTCAAACTCCCCCACTTCTAGATGTAAAATATCCTTTCAAACTTCGATAGGGGTTGAGTAAAAAAACGTGGAAACTGATTCCCAGTGAAATAACCTTCGGTGCTTGAAAGAGGAACTGCTTGAAGAGCTACCCCGATGACTGGGAAGTCGTTGCCATGGAGCCATCACCACTAAAACCTGCCAAGAAAACACAAGACAAAGACTTGAACCAAATGATGGAGGACTTGACTACCATCCTTAGCAGATAGACAAAACCTATGGGGAAAATGCCACTGAATAAATCTTTGTATATTGACCCTCTTAGACCGAGACCACTTAAAAGACAAAATTCTCGACATTTTAGGTAATGAGAGGAACCACGTCATGTCAAAGGAAGGAATTCATGCACACTGATAGAATAGGTTTAGAAAGGAATTTTGCTTCCAGACAAAGAGTAACCACTGAGCCCAAAATGACGAAATCCCATAACCAAATATGCCTACCGAGTCACAGAAAAGAGAAGAAACATAATTGAGCAAGGTGTCATTGCATGGAGGAAACAAAGGATAAGAGGGCACAATGCCTATCAAAACCAGATGGAGAATATGTCTTGAAACCAAACCTTGCTAACCAATACTATATAATGAAATGAAATGCGTTTCAGTTTAGAATTTTGGGAGGTTGCTGAAGGAAGGACTGCAACCAGTTCGAAATAGGGTCATGACCTAGAACTATGGAGGAATAACACAAAAAAATGGACACCATAGGTGTAACCAAATGTGAGACCCATGTAAAATTCCACAATACACAATCAAAAGGTTTAGGGTTACCCAAGTATGAAGGACTGAAGAACTTCGAGAAAGAGAGCGAGATTATTAAAGCGTTAGAAGGCATTGTGTTTCCAACTAGGATGCCACTGCAACCTTTTGAAGAGTAAAATGTAACCATGCATCTACCTGCTACAGCGGTAGCAAGTAGAGACCGCAAAACCCAATTATCTGCCACCCCAGGAAAACATAAAGTTGCATATAAATAGGATACTACGTATATACACAAACTACACAATTAAAACATGGCTCCTGCTCTCTCCTTAGTCATAGCATAGCCAGGTAGAATGTAACCTCCTTAGTTTTACAATCCCAAAATAATGATAAAGAGTGATGTAATAAATAAACATTCCCTCATTCATAGTACGAAAGACTACAACAATCAATCTGCCCTAAGGACAGATCTCCATGCTTAGACAATCGAGGGGACGTTCGTTTACTAAGACAAGAAACCAAATAATGCCCTTAGGCTCATGTAAGAGACATTTAAGGTGATCGATCCCAATTTGGTGGCTCCCATAGTGGGAGCTCTTGACATGCCACACACTACCCATGCTATGCCATGTGGAGAGGCCAGCTCTCTCCCCGAGGGCCACTACCTCCCTTCCCACACAAAACCCCTGCATGCAAATGATTCCTTCTACCATAACAAAGTTTCCGGAAAAGACCACCGAAATGATACTACCCCCTCGCGACATACTTAACATGAATACCTTGGAGCACCCCCATCGGGGATATGAGGTTCAAGTTTGTATTTATCTTGGTTTACCCTAAGCAAGACATCCTAGAAACCTTGTTGATGAAACAATTGAGACCATGACACACTAATGGATACGTTTCCACTTGAGCTACCCCAAATTTCCAGAGCATCCACCACCTTATTTCTATCCCGACATGTGTGCTTAGCAATCACATTATCAAACTTGCTCAACAATGTTTTGATACGAGATACCACATCCAATTGGTGCCAAGACTAAATGGCTTTGTCCGATGGATATCCTTCTAGTATCTTATTTACACAACTAACCACTAATTTGGAGTCCCCATGGATCTGAAGAAAAATTTTTCCCTAACAGCTATTTGAAGCCCTCTCTCGAGTGCTGAAAATTACGCTCGATTGTTTATGGCCCTCCCAATTGAAAATGCGTATACACAGACATAGTTGGAATTTTTATCCCTGAAAATGACTCCTAGTCCAACATCTTCATGGTTTCGCTTTGAAGCCCCATCAAAAATGAGTGAAACAAAATCGTTAGGGGGAGGAGAGAACAATTTCTCAATAGAGATTTCTGAGTTTCACGCCCTGAGCGAGTAGGTTGATAGAGTTGGATATTTAATATCCAGTCTCTTAAGGATCAAGGTCTCATGTTCATCAACTAGTTCATCATATGGATAGAAGGGGAGCACCAACAATGTCTCTCTGATATTTTTAATGATAATGTCCTGTAAAATTGTAATGAGCCTAGATTTACCTTCAAAGAGTCATATATTCCTCTCTTTCCATAAATTCCACAGTGTAAGCCCTAGATTTAGAAGCCAAGATTTCCTTGTGAGCATATGCTTGAATTTCCTCTAAAACTAGTTAATAATCCAAGTCTTTAGATCTACTGGATGAGATAAGACTTGGAAAATTTTATTAACAAAATCCCACATTTCTAGCATAAGAGCATTAGAATAGGATGTGATTTATTGATTCCTCATCTTGTAGTCATAGCATCCACATTGAGGGACCCTTAAAACCTTTCCTATGCAACCAATCCCAAGTGAGTGTACAACCCCAACCTATAAATGAAAGAAAGGTTGAGATTTTTGGCCATCCACAATCCTGCTAGATTCTGTGCCAAGGGATGTCCTCATGATAAACTATGGTATGTGCTAAGAAGTGGTATGCTTCTTTTATTGTGAACACTTGAGATGGTGTTCGACACAATCGTATCTATCCTGCCTTGAAATTCTGAAATCAATTTAGTTTTTAATACATTAAGGAGTAAGGTTTTAGTATGGAAAGACTATTTAATAATTAAAATATACTAAAAATTATCATTTGTGTGGTTGTTTGATTCATAATATGTTTTTATTATTTATTTTTTGATCCATATTATGTTTTATTTTTGTTTTTTCCTAGAGAAGATGAACATGGAATTTCTGTAATCATATTTATTTTACATTTTTATACGCTTGCCAAATAAAATTCCAACACACTTCTAAAACCTATCTTTTATTTTATTTTAAATTGATTATATAAATAAAAAAAATAAAAAAATATATTCACTTTGTAATTAATAAAAAATTATGTAAATCATATTAATTAATAAAATTATAAATTTTATAAAACATCAAGTAAATTTTAATAATAATATATATTTATTTATACTTATAAAAACATATTCTTATCAAATGAATTCATGTACTATTTTATGTCGATATATTTATTTATAATTATAAAAAATATATTCTTATCAAATTAATTCATGTACTATTTTATGTCAATTAAGATGAACATTTTAATTAAGATGAATATTTAAATATTTTCTTAAGCTTATCTATTAAAAACTCAAAATAACTTCATAGATTCATTAATACATTAAAAATTCAGAAGAATGATTGGAATTATGAATATGAATTATTGAAATGGTAAAATTTAAATGGATTCGAAGTTTTTTAATACGTTGGAGTTATTTATTATTTAAAATAAAAATTTGAAAAATTACAATTTTATTAACAGTGATATTATTGGTTCCAATTATAATAACCCTCAATAATATTAATTATAGGTTTTTCAAAAAATCTAAACAAATTAATTTTTCCAGTTTGTCTATTTAATTGTATTTAGATGCATATTTTTCAACCTCTATCATAATTTTACTACAACCCTCTCATACTCTATTAACAAGTTCTCAATTGAATTTTCAAGTAATAAAACAAATAGCAAAACCAACCCATGGTATAACAAAGATTGTAAAAGTACGAGGTGAGCAATTAAGGAAGTTGTTGATGAATCTCTTAAAATTGGCAAGATAAAAATATACAAAGCCCTAACTAAAAGGAATTTGTTGATGAATCTCTTAAAATTGGCAAGATAAAAATATACAAAGCCCTAACTAAAAGGAATAGAGGCACTACATTTGTAAAAGACAAGAGAATCTCTTACACCTCTCTAAGGTAGCTCCTAAGAAATTCTGGAGGCGGATTCTAACTTGGAAAACTAAAGATAATAATAAAATTTCTTTACACGACTGGAATTCCTATCTTAAAAATCTTTATGAATCTCCAAATTTCAAGGATAATTTTGAGACCCTGCTCACAACGAAAGAAGTTTTCACATTAGAAGACATTGATTTTTGGGTTAATCGCTTGGCTAATGGGAAAGCTAAGGACATTGAAGGTTACCAGGAGGAAATCTTAAAAATTGGAGGTCCTGTCCTCATCCCCCAAATTCACAAGCTTTTCAATCAAGCGGTCAAGCAAGGGTTCCCTAAACCATGGACCCAAAGCCTCATTATCCCTATTTTTAAAAGTGGGGATAAAAATAACCCATCTAATTATCCGACAATTATGATCAGCCATCTCCTAGCCAAGTTATATGGTATTGTTTTGGAAAGGAAGTTGAGCATATGGCTTGAATGTGAAGGTAAGCGGGCTAAAGGCCAAGTGAGTTTTATAAAGCAACACTCAACAACATACCACCTTGTTATGCTTAGGATCATTATGGAGGAATGCTGCAATGATAAATCCAATTTCTTTTGTTGCTTTGTGGACTTTAGAAATACTTTTGATATGGTTCCTAGAAACAACCTTTGGAATAGATTATAAGAGCTAAAGGTTTCTTTCGAGTTGAGAGCTACCGCCATAAGGTTATACGAGAATGTAATTTTCAAGTTAAAGATCCATGAGGGGTGGTTGAAAGATATTAAGTGTAATATCAGAGTTAAACAAGGTTTCCCCCTCTCCCCTACCCTATTTGGCATTTACATCGACAAGCTAGAAGGTTGTTTAGAGGAAGCAAGATGTGTTGGCATGATCTTAGCTGGGATAGTCATCATCCTTCTTCTCTACGCTGACGATATTGTTCTTCTCGCAAGGTGCCCATTTGATCTTGATAAGCAAATTATACTTCTTAAGGATTTCTACTCTACCATGGGTATGATTTTTAACACTCACGAAACAAAAGTTATGATTATCAAATCCAAGAAGGACACTTACGCTAATTTTATGTATGATAGTAGTAACTTGAAGGAAGTGTCTTCCTACAAGTACTTAGGAATTGATATTCATCACAAGCTCAATTGGAACTATATCATTGAGGAAAGGATTAATGGGGGATGGAAAGCTTATTTTGGTCTTGAAAATAATTGTAAAACGACAAACCTCGTAATGTGGGATAGAAAGAAGTTCCTCTTTGAAACTTTAGTCACTCTGGTTATCTTATATGGATGTGAGGTTTGGGGTTGTAGCATCTCTAGAGAATCCTGGAGAAAGATTGAGCAAATCCAGAAGCATTTTATAACGTATAACCTCCAAATTAAAAGAAACACACCCTATCCTATTCTCCTTATAGAAGTGTGTCTTTCCCGTATCGAGAGCCTAGCTATGACTAGGCTTTTGTTGTACAAGCACAAACTCAATAACATAGGAGACCATAGACTTCCTAAGCTAGCATTAAATTCTAGCCAAAACCACCTAAGGCTCAAATGAGGTTGGTATAAAGACACCAGGGCCTTGTTAAACCATTGGGAGATCGACGAGAATGTTGCATTGCAAAACATTAATAACATTAAAAATATTGTTACTTCTAAGTTCAAAGAAAAAATGTGGTGTGAGAAATATTTAGCAGCTAAAAGAAAATTAAGATATTATAAGGAGGTCATCAACCTCACCCTAGAAGATCAAAAGCATCTCTCTGTTTTAACTAGCTCAAAGAAGAAGATTAGAATGAGCTCTCATGAGCTCCATAGTGAAACGGGTCATTGGGCAGTTCCTAAAACACCATGGATGGAAAGGTTCTGCCATCTCTGTGAGAATACGAACATCGAGGATGAAAATCACTTCCTCTTAGAGTGCCCCGCGTACAACCACATTAGATCTTAGTTTCAAAATCTTTGTTTCAATACTGACCTTCCTAGCCTTTTACAATGTCAAAATTATAATGAGTTCGGGAGGCTTCTCTCCAAGATTTTTGAGCATAGGAATAAAATCTTAAATCAAACTAAATAATTCGTTTCTTTAGGTTCGATAGACCAAAGTTTGGTCTCCGTTAACCATCATCATCATCATCATCATTTTAAAAATAAAATAAATATTTTCTAAATAAAAATACTAACTATACTATAATAAAAAAAAATAACGAATATAGTTAGTTTTAATTATCTCATTGTTCTTGCTTAATTATTCATAATACAACCTAATATGAAGAAGTTATAAAATTCCTTCACTCTTACTAATAAAATAAAGAAATAAATTAAATAAATTACTTGAATATTAATGACAATTAATATATATATATATATATATATATATATATATATATATATATATATATATATATATATAAAATCTGCAAAAAAAAGAAGAAAGAAATAGACATTAAAAAAGTTCAATTATTTTTTGATAACCATAATAAAAGATAATGTGTAATTCATTGAAATTTTTAATATGAAATAAATTTTTTATATTTAAAATATTAATAATAATAAAAAAATTAAATATAAGTCATAAATATAAATTTCAATATATTTGAGTCTTTGACACAAATTACCCTAAAAATAATCAAAGATCACCATAACTTAAAAATTATTTAGGTATAGGTTCCCAAAAATTTGACGAGATATCGTAGGTCCACATTTAATATTAAAATCCTATTTAACAATAATATAAACATATAACCTTATGTCAATACCATGGAGCACAAGGTTTCAACATTGATAAACACATGCAAATCTTGTTTAAACAAAGGTGCCCATGATCGAACTTCAACATGATACATTTAACCTAAAAAGATAAGCATTTAAAAAATAAAATCATTTAAAATATAAATTTCATAAGTATTTAAAAAATAAATTCATTTAAAATATAAATTCTTATTTTTTTAAGAATGTTGAAAAAAAAAAAAATATAATAGGCCTTTGGTAACTTCTTTTATTGTGAGACTAATAGCGAGACATTTTTATTGTCTTCAAAACCAAGATATACATCTCCATTACCAAGAATAATATCCATTACCAAGAATAGAATAATATATAGTAAATAATCAAATACATATCATGCAATATATGAGAAGAAATGAAATAAATTGCACAATATATATGCAAATGAAAATAAAGAGGTGCCATGTCATTTGTGAACCAATAAGGGGGAGATGGTTGGTGTGAACAAAGAGTAGTGATTTTTTGTCAAATAAAATATCGTGAAATTAAAGGAAAAAAATTTATAAGAAGCAATATAATTTTCATTTTCTAAATTCTTTTTCTGTTTATTAATATATATTAAAATTAAAACATACTATTAATATATATTAAAATTAAAACATATTATGATAAAACTATAGTAAAATATATTTTAAAAGTCACTAGAAAATGTCATTAATTTTTTTACAATTTTTTTATATATTTGGTGTAGTGATATTGTATTTTCTGTTTTTTCTTTTTTTAATACAATTTCATAACTTTTGTCTTTTTCTTTTCCTTATTTTTAGTTTAATATAACTGTGTAGTTTTTTTCCTAGTTTTTTTCGATTTTTATTTGAAAGTAGTTTATTTCTTAGTCAATTGAGGAAAACTATTTTATATTTATGACATGATGAGTGATTTTCTGTGTTTTTATCAATAAATATTGTCAAAATATTATTATGGAAAACCATAAACAACATTATTGTACAATGTATTATTAGAGCCTTTTTATCCAAAAACTACTTAATCATAAATATTACATGAAGTATATTTAAAAAAAAAATCATATACTACTTATATGCTATATAATTTTCAAGTGCACAATAGCATTACACTAAATAAAAACAATATAATTTTGAGAATATAAAAACAATATGATTTATAATGACTAAATTCACTTATTTATATAAAACAATACCCTAATTAATTAAATTAAAATTTTATTTAATAAATGAAAAAAATATAACAAAACATGCTAGGTATATATTTATATCTTAAATATTTATTTATAAGTAATTGAAAAAAATAATTAACACTTAACTAAAACCTCATTCATAAGTTATTTATCCTTTATTCTCTTTTAAAAACTAAATTGTAATTTTCTATAAAAAAAATACAAATATTCAGCACCATTGTCTCTAAAACATCATTCATACTTTATTTATCCTTTATTCTGATCTAGAAACTGAATTGTAATTGTATATAAAAAATATAAATCTTCTGCACCCAAATTTACTGAAATATTCCATCTTTTGAACTTAAAAACGTTGAAGGTTCTGTACAACTAAAATGTTACTTCAATATGTAGACAAGTGCTTCCAAAGTAGCTCAAACCTGTCATAGGAATTGATTAGGTGGTTAAGTTATTTCTACCCATCAAGTTAAGATACTGTGCAACAAGTTTTTGTCATAGGAATTGATAACCTGTCATAGGAATTGATTAGGTGGTTAAGTTATTTCTACCCATCAAGTTAAGATACTGTGCAACAAGTTTTTGTCATAGGAATTGATTAGGTGGTTAAGTTATTTCTACCCATCAAGTTAAGATACTGTGCAACAAGTTTAATTGTTTTTCAAATGTGTTAACTTTCATTTCACAGACATGATCATCATTAAGAACATTAAAAAAAACAGAAACCGTCATAGAACTTTAATTATGAAGAATTTTGGGGAAGAGGCAAGGATCTAATTGGCTGTTGTCTTTGCTTTTCTAGAGGTGCATGGATATGGAATATTTGGATAGAATTTTGGGGAAGAGGCTCATTGGCTTTTGTCTTTGCTTTTCCAGAGGTGTGTGGATATGGAATATTTGGATTTGTACGGGACAGAATGAGGGATATGGAATATTTAGATCTGTACCTCACCCAACCAGAGAACTGGCAGAGAATATGTTGTGCTTTGTTCCACAAAATAATTATTTCCGCACGTTATAGGGGAGCTTTTACGAAAATTTCGAGAACCAAATGATATATGAATGCAAATAAAATTAAGCGGACAGGGTAAGCGACAAATCACGCAAGTCGATGAGAGGAATGTAAGCAATAAATATTAGTTTAGTTTTCAATTTAAAGTTCTCAAGCAGCAGGTCAAATTCCAGATTTAGTGGATATAGTTTTCATATGTTGATCAATTGGTTTCCGGGTTTAGGTGAGCAGTACGTTGGATCTCGATGCAATGCAAATTTGAGATAGAGATTAAGCTGTCAGGTTTGATTTTCCTCCAGATGTGTGTTAAAACTCAGAAAATCTTGTAATAGTGCATTGATAAGATCCCGCTATCCTAAAACAATTATACCCAAAATGGATAAAAAACAATTGTACCCAAAATATTATTTATAATAGCTTTCGAGTCTCCATAGACATAGATATTCTACACAGATTTTTCCCTAACAAACCAGAAAAATCCCTAGAATTTGTACCCATCCCACCGTGCTAGTGTAAATTATTGTATGAGTTATCACTGATATGCTGCTCCGTCAAAAATACCTGTAATGCTGCTCCATCAAAAGTACCTGTAGGCAAGCGAAGGCATGTATCGAGGAGACAGGTCTTTGGTAGTCCAGAGGCTGGTTTTAGAAGAGTTTAAGATAATTTAGTTTAGTGCCGTATAAACATTTTGTAAGAAAGATAATTTAGTTCAGTGCCGTATAAACATTTTGTCTTCAAAATTTTGGTATGATTTATTTTATTAAGGGTCTTGTTTTAATTTTTTGGGTATTTTTTTCTTAATTGTGTTTTAGATTTATTAATAATTAAAAGAATTATTGGAATTGTGAATGTGATTTATTTAGATGGTATAATTTAAATGAATTATTTTTTTTTTGGAATAGGTTGGATTTATCTTTATATATTTAAAATGAGAATTTGAAAATTTTTAATTTTAGTTATATAATTTTTAATAATGTTAGTCATAAGTATTTAAGAAAATTAATGTTTCAAGTTTGTCTATTTAATTGTGTTGAGATGCACATTCTAAAATCAGTATGAGGGTGAGGTGTGATTTTGTGAGTGTTCAATTTCAACTTGACGTATGTTTATTTTAAAATAAAAATAAAATATTAACTTGGCTATAAGAAAAAATAATAATGAATATACATGTTTAGTTAATTTAGATGTTTAGTTTGTTTAATAATATGTAAACCTTTCACTAATAAAATAAATACATAAATTAAATAAATTATCTGAACATGAATGGAAATATATATAGATATAGATATAAATATATAATTTCAATCAGAAAATAAAGTTAAATTACTCATGATAAAAATAATAAAAAAGAATGTGTAATTCATTTAAATTTTTAATAATAATATTCATAATAATTGAATGTAGATTGTAAATAAAAAATTTCAATAAGCATGGTTAAATAATATTAACATAAAATATATTAATAACAAAAAAACATTAATATATGTTAAATGTAAAATTTCAATGTCAACTATATATATATAATATATATATATAGCTAAAAAAAATCCATGAGTATATTATATAAAACAATTGAACAAAAATATTTCTTATCCTTAAAACATTTTAAATGACCTCACTACTTTGCATTTTAGCTCCCTTTCCAGGTCCTATTAATTTTGTTTAAAATCCAACAACCATTTGTTGGAAATGCAAGTTTAAGTTGTGACAAGGAGATTTTCAAGGCATTAAATCCATTATACAATGGAAATGCAATTTTAACAATGAAAAAATTCGCAGTGTATATATATATATATATATATATATATATATATAGAGAGAGAGAGAGAGAGAGAGAGAGAGAGAGAGAGAGAGAGAGAGAGAGATATTAACCACTAATATATCCCTTATCCTTTCCTTTTCCTAAACCAAGTGTTAAGGAAAAAAAACAATTTAGTGATATATTGGCCTATGGGACCAAAGATAGCAAAGGAGCGATATGTTACAGTAAGGCTTATTTTCAAAAGATCAAGTAATGATATTAGTTTTTGATGCATTTAGGAGAGGGATTTATATAAAGAAGATTTATGGGAAGTGTATTTTTCTAAAATTTTGAGTAGGTGAAATCATTTTTTTGTTGTTGTAAATTTCCTCCGTAGACTTCTATTAATAGAAGAAAATAAGATCACATAGATATAGCTTAGTATTCCTACTGACTGTCCAGAAGACTACGAGCCATTCTTGTAGGCACCTTTTAGTGACCTCCAAAAAAAAAAACTATGCTGCCAAATCCAAGAGGAAACTAGTGATAGCCTCCAACAGCTAGGCAAAAAACCAATAAAACATAACAAGTAGATAGCCACTGACAACTATTTAGCACATCACAGGAAAAATAAACCTAAAGGAATAGAAACATGTAGGACATGTTAGTCCAAGATGATGACTAGAAAAAGTGGAGGAGAATGTGCATTTGAAGTGTTCATGGGTGGAACATTGTGTAAGGGAGGAACATTGATGACTGTATCATTCTCTTGATTATCATTTGATTCAATGTCTGAGTTTGAAACCATATACTTTTCCACACAATTCAATTTGACCACAATATCGTCAAGGTCATACCTAGTGCCCCTCATGATCCTCTTGATATCTTCTTGTCCAACAAAAAGCTTATAATTTTCAAATTGTTTGTCTCATATAACGATACTTAACAACATCTCCATATACCTATGGGTTGTGATGGAGTGAAGAAAGTGTGATCTTCTTTTCCCAAACTTTCCAAGATCAGGAACCAATTTTAGAGAGCTATTACCAATTTTATAATTAAAGTGATATATCCAATTGTCAAACTCCCCTGCTTCTAGCCGTAAAATATCCTTTCAAACTTCCAGAGGGGTTCAGTAAAAGAACGTGTAAATCAATTCCCAACAAGATAGCCTTCGGTGCCTGAAATAGGAACTACCCAAAGCGCCACCCCGACAACTAGGAATTCGTTGTCGTGGAGCCATCACCACCAAAAACCTACCAAGAAAACAAAATACCAACACTTGAACCAAATGATGGAGGACTTGACTACCATCCTTAGCAGATAGGCAAAACTTATGGGGAGAATTCGACTCAAAAAACTTTGTATAGTGACCCCCGTAGATCGAGACCACTTAAAATACAAAACTCTCCACATTTTAAGTACTGAGAGGAACCATGACATGTCAAAGGAAGGACTTCTTGCAGACTGAAAGACTAGGTTTAGAAAGGACTTTTGCTTCCAGACAAAGAGCAACCACTGAGCCCAAAAATGATGAAATCCCATACCCAAAAGTGCAAACCGAGTCACAAAAAAGAGAAGAAAGATAGCTGAGCAAGGTTTGATTGTGTGGACAAAATAAAGGATAAGAGAGGGAAGAGTGCCTATCAAAACCAAATGGAGAAAGTTCCTTGAAACCAAACCTTGCTAACCAATACTAGACAGTGAAATGAAATGCATGTCAGGTTGGAATTTTGAGAGGTTGCTGAAGGAATGGCTGGAAAGAGTTTGAAATAGGGTCCTGACCCAGAACTACGTAGGAATAGCACAAAAAACATGGACACCATAGGTGAAACCAAATGTGAGATGAATGTAATCTTCCACAATACACAATAAAATGGTTTAGGGTTACCCAAGTATGAAGGACTAATGAATTTCGAGCAAGAGAGTGAGATTAATAGAGTGATAGAAGGTACCGTGTTTCCAACGGGGATGCCACTGCAACCTTTTGAAGAGTAAAATATAACCATGCATCTACCCACTATAGTGGGAGTATGTAGAGACCACAAAGCCCAATTATCCGCCACCCGCGGCAAACACAAAGTTGCATAGTAATAGGAGACTGCGTACATCTACAAACTACACAATTAAAACATTGCTCCTACTCTCTCCTTAGTCATATCCAGGTGGAATACAACCTCAGTTTTACAATCCCAAAACAATGATCACAAGTGATGTAATAAATAGACATTCCCTCATTCATAGTACGAAATCTTGCAATAATCAATTTGCCCTGAGGACAGATCTCCATGCCGACACAATCGAGGGGATGTTTGTTTATTGAGACAAGAAATAAAATAGTGCCCTTAAGCTCATGCATGCGACATTTAAGGTGATTGATCCCAATTTGGTGGCTCCCATGGTGGGAGCTCTTGACATGCCACGCACTACCCATGCTATGCTATGTGGAGAGGCCAACTCTCTCCCTAAGGGTCTTCACCTCCCATCCAACACAAAACCCCTGCATGCAAATGATTCCTTCTACCAGAACACAGTTGCTAGAAAATACCACTGAAACGATACTGCCTCCTCATGACATACTTAACATGAATACCTTGAAGCACCCCCCATCGGGGAGATGAGGTTCAAGTTTGTATTTATCTTGGTTTACCCTAAGAACATCTTGGAAACCTTGTTGATGAAACAATTGAGACCATGGCACGTCAAAGGATACGTGTCCACCTGAGCTACCCCAATTTTCCAAAGCATCCACTACCTTATTTTCATCCAAACACGTGTGCTTGGTAATCACATTATCAAACTTGCTCAACAATGTTTTGATATGAGATACCACATCCGATAGGTGCCAAGGCTAAATGGATTTTTCTAATGAGTATCCTTCTAGTATCTTATTTACACAACTAATCACTAATTTGGAGTCCCCATGGATTTAAAGCAACCATAATTTTTCCCTAACTCCTATTTGAAGTCCTCTCTCTAGTGCTAAAAATTCCCTAGATTCTTTATAGCTGTCCCAAATGAAAAGGCGTATACATGGATAGGGTTAGAATTTTATCCCTAAAAATGCCTCCCACTCTAACATCTTCGTGGTTTCCCTTTGAAGCCCCATCAAAACTGAGTGAAACAAAATCATTAGGGGGAGGAGAGAACGATTTCTCATTAGAGATTTCTAAGTTTTGCGACCTAACTCGGTAGGTTGATAGAGCTAGATATTTAATATCTAGTCTCTTGAGCATCAAGGTCTCATGTTCATCAACTGGTTCATCTTATGGATCAAAGGGGAGCACCAACACTGTATCTCTGATATTTTTAATGATAATGTCCTGTAAAATTGTAATTAGCCTAGATTTACCTTCAAAGAGTCATAGATTCCTCTCTTTCCACAAATTCCACAATGTAAACCCTAGAGTTAGAATCCAGGCTTTCATTGTTAGAATATGCTTGGATTCCTCTAAAACCAGTTAACAATCCAAGTCTTTAGATCTACTGGATGAGATAAGACTTGGAAAATTTTATTAACGAAATCCCACATTTTTCTAGCATAAGAGCATTGGAGTAGGATGTGATCTATTGATTCCTCATCTTGTAGTCATAGCATGCACATTGAGGGACCCTCAAAACCATTCCTATGCAACCAGTCCCAAGTGAGTGTATGACCCCAACCTATCAACCAAAGAAAGGTTAAGATTTTTGGCCATCCACAATCCTACTAGATTCTGTGCAAATGGATGTCCTCATGATAAGCTATGGTATCTACTAAGTAGTGGTATGCTTCTTTTATTGTGAACACTCCAAATGGTGTTCGATCCTGTCTATCCCGCCCTTATGAAATTTTGAAATCAATTTAGTTTTTAATACAATAAGGAGTAAGGTTTAAGTATGGAAATACTATTTAATAATTAGAATATACTAAAAATTATCATTTGTGTGGTTATTTGATTCATAATATGTTTTTTAATTTTTATTTTAATTTTTTGATTCATAATATATGTTTTTTTTTTTTCTTCTTAGAGAGAAGAATAGGAAATAGAGTAGATTCTGAATGTTATCACCCTAGGCCATCATTAACATTCAACATCTAGGAGATTTGAACATGAGATTTTTGTAATCACATTTATTTTACATTTTCACGGACTTTTCAAATGAGACTCAACTTCTGAAAACTAAATTTTTTTAGTTTTAAATTAATTATATAAATAATAAAAAATAAAAAAATATATTCACTTTATAATTAATAGAAAATTATGTAAATCATATTAATTTTAATTTTAACTAATTAAAAATATTATAAATTTTCTAAAATATCAAATAAATTTTAATAATAATATTTATTTATTTATAATTATAAAAAACCTGTTCCTATCATATGAATTCATGTACTATTTTATGTCGTTATCTGTATTTAAATATTTTCTTAAGGTTATCTATTTATTATTTTGTTTTTTCGTATTTTAGATACAATAAATTCAAATACAATAGTTACTAAGATCAAATTAAATATGTTATTACTAAGAATTAAAATATATATTCATTAAGAAAAATTTTATTCAACATTTTTTAATTAAAAAACTTATTAAAATGTATGAATATATATATTTTTAAAATTTTCTCATATTTATTATATATATTTAAAATTATATAATTTTATTGTTTGTGTTTATTGGGTTAAGAAGTGCTTTATCATTCAGTAGGGGAGAGAAGTTATAATGTGCAAATGAGTATAAATATTTTAAAATCAACTCAATAAAAATTTAGGATGAAAAAGATATATGTTTACAAATAAGTGCAAACATTTAAATGTCCATCAATTAAAATTTCTTCCAAAAATTATATACATTCATATTAGATTTAAAAGTTCATATGGAAATTCTTTGCATATATATATATATATATATATATATATATATATATATACACATATTTTAAGCAAGTTTTTCCACTAAAATAGGTAGGATTCCTATATAATTAAACATATTTATCAGGGTCACGAAGTGTAGAATAGATGGTGATTGGGTATAATATACCCAACCAACCTACATTGGATAACTAATTATTAACATAATGTAAAATATTTAACCCTAGATTTGTTAATAACATAAGATAGTTAGCATTCGGTATGGTGAAATGACAATGGAATAACCCTTTTCACTCAGAGGGTTATTGTGAAAAAGGATGGAGAAACCATTTTGGAGGGAGCTACTCATTTATTTGAGGTTGCAATTTTTTTCCGCAGTAAGCACCATTGTTTTTTAGGGGTGTTAGTATTACTGCTCTTCCAAAAAAATAAAGTTTATATCCATCGCATTTACTATGGAAAATTCAGGGAATGCAAATTTAGTGATGTTGTTAAGATCACATCAAAGATGGGAGAGCGAATAAAGTTTATATCCATCGCATTTACTATGGAAAATTCAGTGAATGCA
Source organism: Pinus tabuliformis (assembly GCA_031772625.1). Lineage (NCBI taxonomy): Eukaryota > Viridiplantae > Streptophyta > Pinopsida > Pinales > Pinaceae > Pinus > Pinus tabuliformis. The sequence continues at coordinate 391,303,987 of CM062820.1, forward strand.
AATTTAGTGATGTCGTTAAGATCACGTAAGAGATGGAAGAGCGAACTGCTTTGCTGCAATTTGAAGGAAAACTTCATGTAATGCAACAATGTACATTGGACATGGATGTCACTCAAACAAAGCGAAGGAAAACTTCATGTAATGCAACAATGTATACTGGACATGGATGTCACTCAAATAGAGCGAATGATGCACATCAAGAAAATATAAGTATATTTGTGTTAATTTCATTAAAATAAAATTGAAATATCCTTGTAAGTCCACGTTTTCTTGAAGAAATCCGGAGAATGCTAATGCTTAAAGAGTAGTCAATAATTTTTTGAAAAGATTCATAAATTTCTGTGTTCAGAAATTTAAGTTGAATGTGTGTTTGATGCACACAAGTGACAATAATTGGGATAGATTTTCTTGGTAAAGAAAATATATTATTGCATGTAGATAAATATATATATATATATATATATTTTCTTGGTTAAAAAAATATATTACTACATTTAGATAAAGATTGTGATCATATATTTTCTTGGTAAAGAAAATATATTATTGCATGTAGATAAAGATTGTTATTATATATTTTTATTGGTAGAGAAAATATATTACCGCATACAGATAAATATTGTTATTATATATTTTTCTTGGCAGAGAAAATATATTACTACATGTAGATAAACATTGTTATTACTATATATAGAAAAAGATTGTGATTATATATATTTGTAGCATTAAAAGATAAGTAACCTTTCTTGTCTTTATATATATGCCTTTTATGTAAGAAAAGATAGAATGCATGCTCTTTTTTGAAAAGGGACTCCATTCATTTTCGTGGAAGTGAATATATATTAAAGAGGGTAGTTTGTGAAATATTATCATGGGTAAAAGAGTATTATTTTTCAAAATACTTAGTTATGAGAAGATATAATAGCATATGCATAGATGAAATGCACAAAGATAATATAAGTCATAGGAATCTTCTTTGCAAAGAATATGTTTTTCCTGTGTGTGAAAGATAACTTAATTGTGTTAATTCCTTTGCAAGAGTTTGCAAAAATTACATGTTTTGGCGAGTAAAAAGGTAAATGATTTGTGTATTTCATATTGGATAGTTTGATTTACTTACATGGTTTAATGCATAAAAGGTTACCATTATTATTACCTTAGTTTTTATGCTCAAAAGAAAGGTTGGTTATGATACTTTCTTGAAAACAAATGCATGAGAACTTTGTTATGATACTTTCTTGGAAACAAATGCATAAGAACTTTCTACATAAATGATAGAGAAACTATGTTGGGTTCTTGAAAATAACTATGTGGAAAGAACACATATGCAGAAGCATAGAAACAATAGTTGATTACATGTATGAAGATATAACTACTATGTTAGATTTTTTAAAAAGAAACATGGATTTGTAGAACTATTGTGTTAGATGTTTTAAAGAGAAACATGGATTTGTGTGCAGAAAAGAATTAGTATTATGGAATGTAAAACAAGTAGTTACTTGTAATAAATGTACTAGATTTCCTTTGTAAAATACATATATCCACATGCAAGAAATGGAATGTAAAACAAGTAGTTACTTACAATAAATATACTAGGTTTCCTTTGTAAAATACATATATCCTCATGCAAGAAATAATGACTAAAACATTAGTTATACTTTAGAGAAATGAATGCCTTTGTGCATACAATAGATTTTTAAAATAGATCTATCTTGGAAAAGATGTTTTTCGAAAAGGGACTTCGAAAAGGGACTTACATTTGCATGCATGATAATGATGTCTATCATGTTAGCTTCCCCTTAGAAGGGAACATCTACTGTATTGTAAAGATTACTTAGTTACATGCACAAAGGAGAAGCTAAGGGGCTAGCTCTCTTCAAATAAGTTTTTATCTAATTACATGCATTAAAAACAAAGATAAGTTTCTAGTATACTTTAAGTGAAATTGATGGTTATACTGGTTTCCTCTGGATATGAACACGTGTTGGTGTGAGAATGATCATAGTAACGTGGTAATTATTTTGACATGCTTGATAATTATTAATTTAAACATGCATACTGTTGCTAGAAGAAGCATGTTGTGATATTCTATTTGAATCTCATGTATGCACATGAATAGATGTTAAATGATCATTTTTAAAGACTAATTGTTGATTGATTAAAACTCTATCTAATCATGCTACCAAAGCCTATTGACGACAACAATGACAGGAAAGGATGGTGACTTGTGCAAAGGATCGATTATGTTTAATATGGTGGCAGGTAAAGAATTAATCGTCCATGCAAATGAATGTGAGCTACACGATGATCCGCTGATGGAACAATCATGCCACAAGGATGTAGAGAGTGGTCATTTGGGGGTAAATAGTTTCATGGTCATTGTAATAGCTTTTATCTAGGTATGTTGGATTTTAATGATATTTCATTGTAATATTTTGTGACAATGGTTAAGGAATGGACTCCCTTATAAGCCATTGAGTGAGGGGTGAACACCCCCACGAGCGTTTAATAATAAAATTAAACATTTTCTAGTTTTCACCCTATGAGGTTTCTTGGATATATCAGTGTTCAATTATGTGATTGCTTGTTCTTTTAGTTTTGTGATGTTGATTCCTTGCATGATGTGATGTTGATAATGTCAAGTATGTGATTAATTAATGTGGTTAAAGAAATCATGAAATGTATGCATGGTTACAACATACAATTTATGTTAATATACTACCAAAGTGGTTGTTAATGGTTATGCAACTTACTATTCCTCTACTAAAATTAATTTATGTAGTAATGAACATTATATCTAATGGTTAATGGGGGATCTGGAATAGTGATTTGAATAATTACCCGTGGGTAATTTGTGTAAAAAATTTCTAACTCCCTTCATTTTCATGTGAGGTTACTGAGGTATGTTACAAGTGATATGAGAGCTAAAGGTTGCATCAGTGGCACCTTTGGGAATTGGTATGCAGAAAAGAAATTGAGGTATGCATCAATGGTTAGCTCAGATATGAGTCTAATAATCTATATGTTGATATATACTGTAGGTTACTTTTGACTTGAGATGTGTGATTCATGTTTATAAGAACATTAAATAGAAGCAAGTAATAAAACCTACTGCAAAACTATGTTCATGAGATTTGAATCCTGATGAGGATAAAAGATAATAAAACCTTTGTCACACTTATGAACAATCTTGAACACCCACTAAGTAAAGTGACAATCAACTATGAACTTTTGCAAATATGGAAATATTAATGATACATTTGATGAACATGACTGAAGTTACAATGCACTACTTTTAATGAGTGAATGCATGAATGTAAATATGGGGAACATCCTTGAATAAATTTTTTTAAAAGGACATTGGAAGAACCCCTTTAGATATTGAAAATAAACAAGAGTCAAGTAGTGAGACTTGACTATGGTAACTAATTGTTGATTAAGTCTTTTCATGACTGCATTAAGATGGTTAGTAGCTGCGATTGGTTAGTGTTTCATGACTAACTAATAAAACTTATATGCATTAATTGAATTTGATTTAAGCTTATTGCAATTAGTAAACAAGTGATTATGGTAGTTACTTCATATATTGGTCCGTTGATGACAAAACACTGTGGAAATTGGAAATGATTTGGAAATTGAATACTTGTTAAATGATGTATATTTATGACTAACATTGTTGATGGGATTAAGTAGTGGCAGCTTAATGACAAAAATAAAACTTGTCAAGGTAAAATGTTGCAATGTGAATTGCAATCATAAATGAGAAAGCATAATGCTATATGATATGCATGATTGTGTTACTTGGAAAATCAGAATGCATACAACATGTATGTTAGTTATGTTTCCTATCAATATAGATATTGTGGACCCATGTTGAGGGTTAAGTATAAATGAATGGTGTACATGCATGTTTATTTTGTTAATGATAATGTGCATATGGTTCATTATTTAGATTGTTGTGGAAAAGAGGGCTGAAAGAGAAATTTAACATGCCAAACAGTTGTGGATAATTGTTAAAGGCCAAAAGGCCTTGGGTTGATGGCGGTTGCCTACCCGAAGGGGTTGATGGCACTTGCCTGCCTGGATTTCCTCTCCCTAGAGATAAATGATCTCAGCCAGGGAAAAGATTTGGCCAAGATGGTGAAGAAGGTAAAAATCTTGAGGCAACTCTATAAATTTGGAGCAGCTCAAAATTCCTCATAGATGGGAGGCTGCCAAGAGGAATCCTATATTGGACCCTATGTGGTCATTCGAATTATTGAGCTAGTTGGACAGTGGAATTCCATACTAGACCTGGTATGGTCTTTGTCAAAGAACTATCTGGATGCAAAAATGACTCAATCTGGTTATGGAAACGAGTTCCCATGGGTTGGGAGGAACATTCCTTTGCCACTATGGTTCTCGTAGGAGAACAAACTAATTAATTACTTATGTGTTGTGTTAAAAATGAATTTTATATATAATTGTTTAAAATATGTTATGCACATCTTAACATGAAAGGAGATTAGTGCTCAGTAAGGAGTTATTGGAATTTTAGTTCTTTTATTGTATTACCAATCTTGTGAACGTCTTAGTAGGGGCTAAGACAATTTTCACTTGGTGTAGTTATTGACTATTTTGATGATTAGAGAGCTAGGTGCTCTTTGGGTACTTTTAGAATTACTGTGTCGATTCATTAGCAGGAGTGAAGACAACATGCATATGGTGCAGTGATTTATGATTTTGATGATTAAAGTGTTGGTGCTCTCCAAGTACTCGTAGAAGTATTGTTATTGAAATATCACCTAACATTGCATAATTGATTAATAGTTAAAAGTATTTCATTTGATTGAAAATGTTGTAACTAATGTGATTGAATTTGTTAGTCATATATTACAGGGTACTTTCCATGAAGTGCGGATGGGCTATCAAACCATTCTTAGAGAATTTTCATGAAAGAGATCATGACTTCCAAGAGTAATTGGTAAGTAATGGTAAGTTGATATAGAGATTTTGTTTTGCGTCTATGAATTTGAGTAATGGTGAAGTGATGTAAAGTAGAAATTGAATATTTTTGTAGCTATAAATGCTTATGATTATTGATAAAATGTTATTAAATGATCATTTTTGGTGTTTCTAGATAGGTGTCATATGTAAAAGTTAATGATGAACACCAAGGACGGTGTTCTCTTTAGGGGGGGAGTATGTAATATACCCAACCAACCTAAATTGGATAACTAATTATTAACATAATGTAAAATATTTAACCCTAGATTTGTTAATAATATTTAACGTTCAGTATGGTGAAATGACCATGGAATACCCCTTTACACTCGGAGGGTTATTGTGAAAAAGGATGGTGTAACCATTTTTTAGGGAGCTACTCGTTTGGTTGAGGTTGCAAGATTTTGCCACAGTAAGCACCATTGTTTTTTAGGGGTGTTAGTATTACTCCCCTGCCAAAAAAATAAAGCTTATATCCATCGCAATTACTATGGAAAATTTAGGGAATGAAAATTTAGTGATATTGTTAAGATCGTTTTAGAGATGGGAGAGAGAATTGCTTGGTTGCAATTTGAAAAGGAAAAATTCATGCAATGCAACAATGTACATTGGCCATCGATGTCACTCAAATAGAACAAATGATGTACGCCAAGAAAAGATAAGTATATCTCTGTTATTTTCATTAAAATAAAATTGAAATATCCTTGTAAGTCCATGTTTTCTTGAAGAAATCCAGAGAATGCTAATGCTTAAAGAGTAGTTAGTAGTTTTTTGAAAATATTCATAAATTTTTGTGTGCATTAAACACACATTCAACCTAAATTTCTGTGTTCAGAAATTTAGGTTGAATGTGTGTTTAATGCACACATAAGACAGTAATTGGGATAGATTTTCCTAGTAAAGAAAATATATTACTGCATGTAGATAAATATTGATTTTTATATATTTTTCTTGGTTATATGTATATGTATATGTATATGTATATGTATATATATATATATATATATATATATATATATATATATATATATATATATATATATATATATATATATATATATATATATATATATATATATATATATATATATATATATATATATACTACATGAAGATAAATATTGTGATCATATATTTTTATTGGTAAAGAAAATATATTATTTCATGTAGATAAAGATTGTTATTACATATTTTTCTTGGTAGAAAAAATATATTACTGCATGTAGATAAAGATTGTTATTATATATTTATCTTGGTAGAGAAAATATATTACTACATGTAGATAAAGATTGTTATTACTATATATAGAAAAAGATTGTGATTATATATATTGGCAGCATTAAAAGATAAGTAACCTTTATTTTCTTTATATAACATTGCATATGACTTTTATGTAAGAAGAAAAGATAGGATGTAGGCTCTTTTCTAAAAAGGGATTTCATACTAGTGTATGAAATAATAACAAATCCAAGTCGTTTTCCTGGAAGTGAATATAGATTAAGGAGGGCAGTTTGTGAAATATTCTCATGGGCAAAAGAGTTATTTTGAAAAAGAATAATTAGTTATGAGAAAATATAATAGCCTATGCATAGATGAAATGCACAAAGATAATATAAGTCATATGAATCCTCTTTGCAAAGAATATGTTTTTCCTGTGAGCGAAAGATAACTTAATTGTGTTAATTCCTTTGTAAGAGTTTGTAAAAGTTACATGTTTTGGTGAATAAAAAGGTAAATGATTTGTGTGTTTCATATTGGATAGTTTGATTTAATTGCATGGTTTAATGCCTAAAAGGTTACCATTATTATTATCTTAGTTCTTATGCCCAAAAGAAAGGTTGATTATGATACTTTATTGAAAACAAATACATGAGAACTTTGTTATGATATTTCCTTGGAAACAAATGCATAAGAACATTCTACATAAATAATAGAGAAACTATGTTGGGTTCTTGAAAATAACTGTGGAAAGAACACATGAAGAAGCATAAAAACAATAGTTGATTACATGTATGAAGATACAACTATTGTGTTATATTTTTTTTAAAGAGAACCATGGATTTGTAGAACTATTATGTTAGATTTTAAAGAGAAACATATATTTGTGTGCAGAAAAGAATAAGTATTATGGAAAGTAAAAAAAAGTAGTCACTTGCAATAAATGTACTAGCGGTCCTTTGTAAAATACATATATTTGCATGTAAGAAATGGAAAGTAAAACAAGTAGCTACTTACAATAAATGTACTAGCTTTCCTTCTGTAGAATACATATATCTACATGCAAGAAATAATGACTAACATTAGTTCTGGTTTAGAGCAATGGATGCCTTTATGCATACAATAGATTTTTTAAATAACTCTATCTTGGAAAAGTAGATTTTCAAAAAGGGACTTCTAAAAAGGACTTACATTTGCATGCATGATAATAATGTCTATCATGTTAGCTTCCCCTTAGAAGGGAACATCTACTGTATTGTAAAGATTACTTAGTTACATGCACAAAGGAGAAGCTAAGGGGCTAGCTCTTTTCAAATAATTTTTTATCAAATTACATGCATTAAAAACAAAGATAAGTTTCTAGTATCCTTTAAATGAAATGGATGGTTATAGTGGTTTCCTTTGGATATGAATGCGTGTTGGTGTGAGAATGATCATAGTAACGTGGTAATTGTTTTGACATGCTTGATAATTATCGGTATAAACATGTATAATGTTGTTAGAAGAAGCATGTTGTGATATTTTATTTGAATCTCATGTATGCACATGAATAGATGTTAAATAATCATTTTTAAAGACTAATTGTTTATTTATTAATAATCTATCTAATCATGTTACCAAAGCCTATTGATGACAACAATGAAAGGAAATGATGGTGACTTGTGCAAAGGATAGATTATGTTTAACATGGTGGCAGGTAAAGAATTAATGTCAATGCAAATGAGTGTGAGCTGCAGGATGGTCCATTGATGGAACAATCATGCCACAAGGATGTAGAGAGTGGCCATTTGTGGGTAAATGGTGTTATGATCATTGTAATAGCTTTTAGCTAGGTATATTGGATTTTAATGATATTTCATTGTAAAATTTTGTGACAATGGTTAAGGGATGGACTCCCTTATAAGCCATTGAGTGAGGGGTGAACACCCTCATGAGCATTTAAGAATAAAATTAAATGTTTTCTGGTTTTCACCCTACGGGTTTCCAGGGCACATCAGTGTTCAATTATGTGATTGCTTGTTTTGTCAGTTTTGTGATGTTGGTTCCTTGCATAACGTGATGTTGATAATGTCAAGTATGTGATTAATTAATGTGGTTAAAGGAATCATGAAATGGATGCAAGGTTACATCATACAATTTATGTTAATATACTACCAAAGTGGTCGTTAATGGTTATGTAACTTACTATTCCTCTACTAAAGTTACTTTATGTACTAATCACTACTACATAAAGGGGGGTTTTAAGACAATATTTAAGACAATTTTTGGGTAAATTATCTTAACTTGAGACAAAAAAAAACTTGTGTATTGTCTTAAATATTGTCTTTAAGCAGGTGTCTAAAAAATTATGTCTTAAAGATTATTGGCTTAAAAAATTGTCTTTATAAAGACAATATATAACACAAGCATCATTGTCTCTTAGGAGACAATTTCATTTTTATCTCTCTAGAGACAACACTTGGATTAGAGACAATATGTCTTTAATACTAGCTATTGTCTCTCTAGAGACAATAAATATTTTATTTAAAGATCACTTTTGTCTCTCTAGAGACAATATAAAACAATGAATCCAGAAATATCTCACCATTGAAATAAATCGATATAAAATATATTTGATTAAAAATAAACTACAAAATCATTTATTAATTCATGTTAGCACACAATGGAATCGAACCACCAACCTCCTGCTTGTAAGGCAAGCACTCTTCCATTGAGCTAGCACACTTTAAAGAATTATGTGAAGAGTTATGGCAATCCTGAAAACTACATTTATAGTAACTATGTAAGTGTGTAAGTGGATCTTTAGAATCGGGAGAAAAAAGAACATTCAACAAATATTAAGTTACTAGCATTTTCACCAAAATGTGCAAGGGCACGTTGATAGTGTTTCAGGGTTTTTTGACCCTTCGAATATATATATATATATATATATATATATATATATATATATATATATATATATATATATATATATATATATATATATATATATATATATATATATACAGTTGAAATACATGCAAAAGGATAAGCAATCTTGGAAATGAAAACGGTGATAAAGGATAGGTGGGCCCAATAACAAAACCATCAATGGTTTTAGAGAACCCTGTTCCAATTTTGAAAACCCGAAGTCGAGGAAGGAAACACCAAAAATAATACAAGATGTATATGTTGTATAAGGAAAGTAGAGTGTCTTTTTTGAATAGTGAGTTGTGGCCTATTATGTCCTAATAACAAGTGGTTGCTAGTAATAGACTATCAACTAGCATTTGCACCAAATGCTGCAAAGGAACGCTGTAAGTCTATACCACATATGGATGAAGATCATAAATGAAAAAAAAGTGGTATGTTAGGTGATCTAACTTTAACCAAATCGATTTCACCATTAAATCAAAGTTATACAACTGCCTTACATTACCTTTGTACCTTTGTACCTTTGTCTTAAGGCATGCTTTTAAAAGCTAATCACTCTAATGGGAAATGAAATCTTCAAGTCATAGATAAAGAACCCAAAAATCTTTTATTATGTACCAAGCACTTGTTTTTACAGTGATTCAATACAATTCTTCTTCATTTTTATTGGTTTCCTTTTTCCTTGGATGAAAAGGTTGCTTGAGCATAGAGACCGAAAGGTGGCAACATGCTTATTGTGAAATATTCCTAACAAAAACCCAACATCAACATCTAAAACAAATGAAATAGGAAGAAAATGAAAGTGATGGTGGGCACCGAAGAGAAGGAAGGGGATCAGCAAGGAAGGAGGTCAGACGGGGGGGGCAAGAGAGTTTGAAGGGGCCCTTTTCTGTTCTTTACTACCCACGCCATTTTCAGTCCCCACGATGTGTGAACCTCCAAATGGAAGTGCATGAACCACACCCCTACATATATTCCATGGATATTGAGTAAGCAAACATTTTTATAATTTCATTTATGCAATGATATGAGTTAATGCAAAGTTGAATGGGAAATGAGTTGAGATTGTGTGAATATTTTGTAGGTATTACCTGGATTGTCTGCATGGAATATGATAGCGGCCCAACCTCCTTTGGGAACTCCCACAATGTTTCTCTCAATAGGGTCAATGAGGTGAAATTTTGGTGCATCTATTGATTCATTGTAGTTTCCAACACCTTGGCCCACCACAAAGAAATTGAAACCATGGATATTGACAAAATGGCTGTATGTGCTGAAGATTCTAGTGTCTTGAAGAATTAATTGAACACTTGCGTTGAAGGGAAGGAATTTTACTCTAGTCCCATGCACAACCTATGTATTATTGGGTGGAGTGCTAGTGTAATTGAATGGGAATGGAGGATTTTCTATAAAATTGGTCTTATAGACTCCTTTCATCTACTTGAAATAGTGGGAGTGAAGAAGAGCAGTGTTTGGGAGAACAAAAGAAATGTTGTTGACAAAGGTAGTGAATCTTATACCAATGGATGCCTGGCATGTGGCATTTCCCATCCCCTTTGGACAAGGATTCAATCCCAAACCATCTGTAAAAAAAACTTCTTATCCATTGTTTGAGGAACCAGTGCAGGGAATTGTTAGTTAGCCAAGCTTCTTATTTTTGCACTAAAGTTGGCTACAAAGGAAGTGCCATTAAGGGTAGGGAGTTTAGGCATCATAACGATGGAAGAGTTATTAGAGTTGGAAACATTGTAGCTCACAATTCCCACAACAATGGAGTTATCAAATGTTCCACCACTTGTAACAAATGGGCGAGCTGTAATATAAAATTGGTTAACTCCTCTAACATTAACAATAGCATTAGTAGTGAATAACACATTGGTGGTTTGGTCGGGTGTTATAACAAGATTTTTTTTCTGGAAAGGCTTCACATAAACTGCATCTACTTCCACCATAGTCATGCTATGATTTGCAATGGCAAGGAAGAGCTCATCATTGAGGGAAACATTGATGATTCGAAGGAGATATGTCTTCCCGGGATTGAAATTTAGAACAAAATTATCTACATAGCATGCCATGGGTTAGTAAATAAGTGAGATCCTCTTTTTGTAGCCAATATATCAAATAAATGAAAAATTTTAATACAATTATCATTACCATTGGAGCAGTTGTACAATGGTCTAGAAAACCCATTTATAGTGTAGGCATCTGACACATTTGGACCTCCTCCTGTTTGGAGGGCCTGCTGAATAACCTTTTCAGTATCTGCATTCCACCATTCTCTTGCAAGGTGGTGAGTGTAAAACCATTAAATTCCATCTAGTATGTTCTCTGACCATTGTTACAAGGTCCAGATTATCCAGAAATAGTATTAAGATATATGAACTTACCTAGAATAATGGTGACATCTTTGGATGGCTTGGGAAATGGGTAGGGAGCATGTGGCTTAGGATATATAATGATGGCACCATGTACACTAGCTCTTAACCAAGAAATGTGTGCATGCCACCATAGAGTTCCTCTCTGTCCTGTGATGGTGAAGTTATAAACGTAACTCATTCCAGTTTGAATTGGACATTGGGTGATATAACTAGGACCATCTGCCCATCTAGACCTCAGCTGTCGAATCCCATGCCTGCATGCAGAAAAAATATACATGATATATACAACTATTTAGTAGCTGCATGCAAGCTAGATAAGTACTATGATCACATATAGAAATCAATCCATAATAATCATCAAAACACTTACTTTATCATACATATCATAAATTTCTCCTTACTAAAATTTAAAAAAACCATAAATATAATTACCAATGAATAGTCACATTGTCCTTAACGTGGTTTACCAGCTTTATAATTACTTGATCTCCCTCCTGAGAAAAAATTGTAGGTCCTGGATACTGTCCATTCATTGTGATCAAAGGTTTTGTGTTGCAAAGACGTGTCACATTACTTAGCCTCACCTGCAACCCAATGCATGTATAGTTAGGTTAATATAATCAAAAACTCGAACACCACAATAAACACCAACATAGTATAAATGATTTTAACTCTATATGGTTACATTGAAGTTGTAATGCCTAGTTGTCTGCCAATGTTTTCCCGATGCTATATCCAGGTTCTGAATGATGACCAGTAGGATGAAAATTAAGAAGTAATTCACAGCCGCTGCTCGAGAAGGGAAAGGATAGAAGAATTTCTTTGAGTTCAAAATTTTCCTCTTGTTAACTTAACTTATAAACTATGAAATCTTAGCTTGAATATCGCTGTGATCAGCTAGGAAGCCTTGGCATCTATACATGTACCAAGATTGCCCTGAAGATTGAATGTTGTGGGGTATAATTTGGTGGTGAATTGGTGGAGTAAAAAATAAGAATACGCACTCACAAACAACCTTGGACATTGCACAAAGAAAAATATTGCCTACTTTCTTCTGTGCAGGTGTACCAACTTAGCTAAAAGAATTGTTCACTGTAAGAATGAATGGATGTAATTAAGTTCAATGGATATTAGTGTGAAATCGAAAGACAATGTAGGGTTAGGACATCCATGGTTTTATGGCATGGAACGAGGTCCTATATATGAGTTAAGATATGTTAATCATAGGATCATAAGCTCGCTGAGGACCACCATGAAAAAATTGTCTCCCGTAAGTCGGTAGCACATATGGATGAAGAGCATAAATGAAAAAAAAAGTGATATGTTAGGTGATCTAACTATAACCAAATCAACTTCACCATTAAATCAAAGTTATACAACTTCCTTACATTACCTTTGTCTTAAGGCATGCTTTTAAAAGCTAATCACTCTAACAGGAAGTGAAATCTTCAAGTCATAGATCATACATAGAAGAACCCAAAACTCTTTTATTATGTACCAAGCACTTGTCTGTACAGTGATTCAATACAATTCTTCTTCATTTTGATTGGTTTCCTTTTTCGTTGGATGAAAAGGCTGCTTGAGCAGAGAGACCGAAAGGTGGCAACATGCTTATTGTGAAATCTTCCTAACAAAAACCCAATGTCAACATCTAAAACAAATGAAACAGGAAGGAAATGAAAGTGATGGTGGGCATTGGAGAGAAGGAAGGGGATCAACAAGGAGGGAGGTCGGAGGGGGGAGGCGGGAGAGTTTGAAGGGGCCCTTTTCCATTCTTTACTACCCATGCCATTTTCAGTCCCCACGATGTGTGAACCTCCAAATGACAGTGCATGAACCACACCCCTGCATATATTCCATGGATATTGAGTAAACAAACATTATTATAATTTTCATCTATGCAATGATATGATTTAATGCAAAGTTGAATGGGAAATGAGATGAGATTGTGTGAATATTTTGTAGGTATTACCTGGATTGTTTACATGGAATCTGATAGCAGCCCAACCTCCTTTGGGAACTCCCACAATGTTTCTCTCAACAGGGTCAATGAGGTTAAAGTTGGGTGCATCTGTTGATTCATTGTAGTTTCCAACACCTTGGCCCACCACAAAGAAATTGAAACCATGGAGATGGACAGGATGGCTGTCTGTGCTGAAGATGCTGGTGTCTTGAAGAATTAATTGAATAGTTGTGTTGAAGGGAAGGAATTTTACTCTAGTCCCATTCACAGCCTGTGTATTATTGGGTGGAGTGCCAGTGTAATTGAATGGGAATGGAGGATTGTCTGGAAAATTGGTCTTATAGACTCCTTTCATCTACTTGAAATAGTGGGATTGAAGAAGAGCAGTGTTTGGGAGAACAAAAGAAATGTTGTTGACAGAGGCAGTGAATCTTGTTCCATTGGGTGCCTGGCATGTGGAATTTCCCATCCCCTTTGGACAAGGATTCAATCCCAGACCAACTGTAAAGAAAAATTTCTTGTCCACTATTTGAGGAACCAGTGCAGGGAATTGTGAGTTAGCCAAGCTTCTAAGTTTTGCACTAAAGTTGGCTGCAAAGGAAGTGTCATTAAGGGTAGGGAGTTTAGGCATCATAACGATGGAAGAGGTATTAGAGTTGGAAATGTTGTAGCTCACAATTCCTGCAATAGTGGAGTTATCAAATGTTCCACCACCTGTAACAAATGGGCGAGCTGCTATGTAAAATTGGTTAACTCCTCCAACATTAACAGTAGCATTAGTAGTGAATAACACATTGGTGGTTTGGTCGGGTGTTATAACAAGAGTGTCTATCTAGAAAGGCTTCACATAAACTGCATCTACTTCCACCACAGTCATGCTGTGATTTGCAATGGCAAGGAAGAGCTCATCATTGAGGGCAACATTGATGATTCGAAGGAGATATGTCTTCCCAAGATTGACATTTAGAACAAATGTATCTACATAGAATGCCATGGTTAGTAAATGAGTGAGATCCTCTTTTTGTAGCCAATATATCAAATAAATAAAAAAATTAAATACAATTATCATTACCATTGGAGCAGTTGTAAAGTGGTCCAGGAAATCCATTTATAGTGTAGGCATCTGACACATTTGGACCTCCTCCTGTTTGGAGGGCCTACTGAATAACCTTTTCAGTATCTGCATTCCACCATTCTCCTGCAAGGTGGTGTGTGTAAAACCATTAAATTCCATCTGGTATGCTCTCTGGCCATTGTTACAAGGTCCAGATTATCCACAAAAGGTATTAAGATATATGAACTTACCTAGAATAATGGGGACTTCTTTGGATGGCTTGGGAAATGGGTAGGGAGTGTGTGGCTTAGGATATATAATGATGGAACCATGTACACTAGCTCTTAACCAAGAAATGTGTGTGTGCCACCATAGAGTTCCTCTCTGTCCTGTGATGGTGAAGTTATAAACGTAACTCATTCCAGTTTGAATTGGACATTGGGTGATATAACCAGGACCATCTACCCATCTAGACCTCAGCTGTCGAATCCCATGCATGCATGCAAAAACAATATACATGATATATACAACTATTCAGTACACAAAAGAAGAGACCTGTTTTCACAATGACCAGTTCTCCAAAGCTCTCCTCTAGTGTCAGTAGAGACCAAGATCAATTGCCACATGAGTATACAGGTTATACTCAGTGAAAATGTTCTCACCTAAAGACGTATCACATTACTTAGTCTCCCTTGAAATCCAATGCATGTATAGTTAGGTTAATATAGTCAAGCACTTGAACACCCCAGTAAACACCAACATAGTATAAATTATTTGCACTCTATATGGTTACATTGAACTTGTAATGCCTGGTTGTCTACCAGTGCTTTCTTGCTGCTATATCTAGGTTATGAATGATGACTAACAGGATGAAAATTAAGAAGTACTTCATAGCTGCTGCTCGAGAAGGACAAGAGTAGAAAAATGTCTTTATGTTCAAAATTTTCTAACTTAACTTATAAACTATGAAATCTTAGCTTGAATATCATTGTGATCAGCTGGGAAGCCTTGCCATTTATACATGTACCAAGATTTCCCTGAAGACTGCCCCCGAAGATTTAAGGTTGTGGGGTATAATTTGGTGGTGAATTAGTGGAGTAAAAAATAAGAACATGCACTCACAAACAACCATGGACATTGCACAAAGAAAACCCTTGCCTAATTGCTTCTGTGTAGGTGTACTGACTCAGCTAAAAGAATTATTCACTGTAAGAACAAATGGATGCAATTAAGTTCAATGGAGATTACTGTGAAATCGAAAGACGTAATATAGGGTTAGGACATCCATGCTTTTCTGGCATGGCATGAGGTCCTATATATGAGTTAAGATATGTTAATCACAGGATCATAAGCTCGTTGAGGACCACCATGAAAAAAATGTCCTTGTCCATGAAAAACTGTCTCCTTTCTAATTAACTGCCATCGCCATGTATTACTATAATTTCATAGTTGAGTTCATTGATCGAGAGAGAGACTATAGCTGGTCTCAATGTATAACTGGTTTTTGATATGATAATGTTTGTAAACTATGTGGTTTTGCAGACCTAGCTGCCAAAATCATCGCCCTATCCCCCAAGACTCTCATGGCCACAAATAGATTTCTGTGAGAAGTCTGCAACAATGATTTCCAGAGAGAAAAAAACATGCAATTGCACATGGTTGTTAATATGTTTCTCCCAATAAAAAATTATCATTCCCTGTTCTGTCCTTGTGTACAATCCATGAAAAAAGTTAGAAATTGTTAAGCACCTATAAAAACTAGCTAGTCTTGACTCCTCACACAAAATAAGAGACCTGGTTTCACAATGTCGAGTTATCCAAAGCTCTCCTCTGTTGTCAATAGAGACCAAGATCAATTGCCACTGGAGTATACAAGTTATACTCAGTGAAAATTTTCTCACCTAAAGACATGTCACATTACAACCTACAACCCAATGCATGTATAGTTAGGTTAATATAATCAAACACCTAAACACCCCAGTAAACACCAACATAGTATAAATTATTTTCACTCTATATGGTTACATTGAACTTGTAATTCCTGGTTGTCTGCCAGTGCTTTCCTGCTGCTATATCCAGGTTCTGAATGATGACCAACAGGATGACAATTAAGAAGTACTTCACAGCTGCTGCCCGGGAAGGGCAAGGGTGGAACAATGTCTTTGAGTTCAAAAATTTCCTCTTGCTAACTTAACTTATAAACTATGAAACCTTAGCTTGAATATCGCTGTGATCAGCTGGGAAGCCTTGTCATTTATAAATGTACCAAGATTGCCCACCTAGTTGTCTGCCAGTGCTTTTCCACTGCTATATCCAGGTTCTGAATGATGACCAGTAGGATGACAATTAAGAAGTACTTCACAACTGCTGCCTGGGAAGGGCAAGGGCAAAACAATGTCTTTGAGTTCAACATTTTCCTCCTGCTAACTTAACTTATAAACTATGAAACCTTAGCTTGAATATCACTGTGATTAGCTGGGAAGCCTTGGCATTTATACATGTACCAAGATTGTCCTGAAGATTGCCCCTGAAGATTGAAGATTGTGACATATAATTTGGTGGTGAATTGGTGGAGTAAACAATAAGAACACGCACTCACAAATAACCATGGACATTTCACAAAGAAAACCATTGCCTAATTGCTTCTGTGCAGGTGTACCAACTCAAGTAAAAGAATTGTTCACTGTAAGAACGAATGGATGTAATTAAGTTCAATGGAGATTAGTGTGGAATCAAAGGACTTAATGTAGGGTTAAGACATCCATGCTTTTCTGGAATTGCATGAGGTCCTATATATGAGTTAATATATGTTAATCACAGGACCATAAGCTCGCTGAGGAGCACCATGAAAAAGTTGTCCTTGTCGATGAAAAATTGTCTCCTTTCTAATTAACAATTCTTTCAATCATGTCAAGGCCACACATGATGTTTGTATTAGCAACAAGGTATTTATTAGACTCTCCCATTTTATAATTTTTCATTTTTCATTAATATAACTATCCCTATCTCTTTTTATTAAAAAGTACTGATGTTAAAAATTTCAATTCAACAAACTACTCAATGAAGTCACAGTGTTGACAAAATCTTGATTAAAAATTGGGGGACCTTTTTTCATTCTTGGCATTTAAATTTGATTGGGAGGATTTTTTTCCATCCACTCATGATTTAGACTGCCTAGTAAAAATAAACTAGGCGTTACTTGCTAGTTACTTCTTAACATCATCATCAAATTAAGAATTTTTTTATCCTTATAAGATAACACCTTGATATAGTTTCCAACTTTATTATTTAATTAACATTCAATATTTGATGTGAAGTTTGGCCATGAATGATCTATCATCAACTTGTATATTTCCTTGTATAAATGAAAAGTATATAAAACAAAATATTCTTTATAACATTTCATGTGATTTGCTTTCTTATTTCCTAACATTTATTCAATTCCTTGCTATTTCCTATAAATGTGTACCCCATATTTCTTGCCCATAGTTGGCCCGACCACTCCTGTTTCTATCAGTTGATTTCCTTCCATTTAAAGCTTGTTTTCTTTGGGACAAGTACTTTTATGTCCATTTCTTTATCCAATGCAGGCTATAAAGTTATACAGGGTAGGCAAAGATAGCAAAATGTTAAAAATGAACGTATTAGACATGGCATTTTACAATCAACAAATCTTAAAAGGCCACCCACAACACTTCATAACCATAAAAGTAATTTGGTTGGAAATTATAAAAACTTTAATTGGTCATTCCTCTTACAAGTTATAAGAAAATTTGAATTAAGTGGAGCATGGATCAAAGGTTGCAAATCTCCTTGCTCATTTGCAGTTCTAGTCAACATCTGACAATTTAATTTCTTTAATCTATCATCACTATTGTTGTAAGGTTTCCTCCAGCCAACAAATGATGTTAGTAAAAACATTGATAACATTGAGAAAAGAAAAGAAAGATATGCTAATTTAGGTTTTTGAGTAATCATCAAACATTCAAAACATTTTTAATCCATGCAGAATGAGTAAAAATACATAAATTTAAAATATTTAATAGGAATATTTGATAAGTAAAAATAAATTTGACTCAATTTTACCATGTTTTACATGAACTATAAAGCATGTAGTAGGTACAAGTGAATATAAATTTTACCAATTTTGAAAAAAAATTACCCACACATTAAAGCAAGTGTCTTCACTAAAATTGTGGTAATTTTCAAAGGTTACTTCACTCTTGCAATTCTTTTGTCCATGTAGATGGACTAAAAGATCAAATAATTCAACCAGTCAGAAAAGATATGTTTTATAGAATTGGCCATACCATATAGTAGGCTAGGACAGAGAAATCTCTGCTCATCTTTTCTTCCACTGCCCTTCCCCTACCTCATGAATCTACCACTCCTCTCACCACAACCATTCTTGGCCATTAGAGCCAAAGGCCGCCCCGCCCACCAACCCTTTTTTTTATTTATAGGGCCTTATAACGACCTGATGAATCTATCTATATCCACATTTTTTCGATTGCCACTAGCGGATGGGTGAGGGATAGAACCACATTGGAGTAATTTATGTTAACATGCTATGCTTAATTGAAGTCATGATATAAAAACATTAAATCTCAAATCAACCTCTAATTTTGTAGGTTTGTATTGTAACATGCATATTTTCCTTCAATATTTTATCCTACTATGTAAAGAGTAAATCATTCTGCTTATAGTGATTGCATAAAAAGAGATACAACAAGCCTACTGACCTTATCAATCTTCTCAAAATAATCGACCAGATGCAGGAACCAGACTTTGATCTAACCACCAACAATAGTAAGTCAGGCCAGCATGTTGCAGTAGCTTGCTCGACTTCAATGTGCCTGGGGGATTCCCAAGCCTGGGATTAGAATTGGTGTTGGGAATGAATTTCCTTTGTGGCTGCAAATGTTGAGAACGAAAAGGATGATGCTACTGATGTTGATGGTGTTGATAACATCTTTCCTTTTTGGCTTCATTTGAAAGCAATGGAGATGCGTCAACACCATTGTTCTATTTTCCTCTCAATTTATTCCTATAATCCCCCTTGTTTCTGTTCCTACCCTCAATGACTTGGCCAATGTCAGTGGGTGCTATCAACCACTGAGACGACATAAATAAAGATTGGCTATTGAAGGTTGCCCCATTCTCCACATAGATCTCTACACAATCTGCAACCCTCGTGGAGGGTTCATCACACAAGAACCCCATCAAAATAATTACAAAATGCACTCCAAAAGCCCTCCTCCGACAAACCCCAAAACCCCCAAAAAAATCCTTGAAAGCATAGAATTTGAACTTAAAAATGAACAAATATATAAATAGAAAGGCTTTCCTTTCTAGTATTTTATCTTTAATGAGTGAGTCTTTGGCTCAAATCTATTAAAAGAAATAATAAAAGTTGCACATAAAAAAACCCTGACTAGTTCTCCGCATAATTTTGTGTGAAGAATAAAACAATCTACGTTGCATCAAGACAAACCTCGTCCTGTTCCTCTAGTATTCTTCTTCTTAAACACACATCACAGTTTTCAAACCCCATGATGTGTTACAAACCCCATGATGTGCAACCAAAGCAGCCACTTGGAACCCATAGATATAATGTACTTTACGGCATGAAAATTCCATTTTCTCTGAACCAGCACGTTTGAATCCCAAAAATGGAGTGCTTCAATAAAAGCAGCACTACTCACCAATGAGTTGCAAATATGACCCAAACTAAACAACACCCCTTCTAATTCCCTTAATTGCATGCTGACTTTGAAAACCATGTTATTCTTGTTGAAAACCCCCTAGATCTGAGGAGTTCGTGGCTACCATAGGGTGAAGGTTCAAATCCTTCAAAGGTCTATGAATCCCATGGAGGGCATGGCCGCCATTCAGAATCCCTCAAATATCTATGTCTAGGTCCGTATCTATGCACATACAAAATTATTGTGCAACTCTTCATTTATTTCCACTCACCCAGCCTCGTGACCTGCACACCTTGTGTGCCCTCTGCATATCCCTTCTGCCATTACAGGTTATTTTTCTTCCTCATTTTATTTATTTATTTTTAAAATTTCTTCCATTTTCTTTTCATTTTAATTTGGTTTTGTGTTGTTCCCCACAAATGGGTGTTTCTTTGGTATATGTTGTATACAAATGTATTTTCAGGAAGACAAATACCCCTATCACGTTGTCATATTCATGGTTATTTGCTGGGAAATTTGGCTTTATAAATTTCATTTTAATACACATTTATTTTTTTATTATTGTGAATTGAATTTTATTATATTTTGGATTTATTTTATTATTACTGTGAATTGAATTTATATTTATATATATATATATATATATATATCTATATATATATATATATATATATATATATATATATATATATATATGATAGATATATTCTTACTATTATTATTTTAATTTTAATAGTTTGGAGAGTGCATGTCATGAGGGTGTTTCCTGGTCTATGAATTTAATATTTTCATGATTCACTTTTATAGAAGTCAAAATGAAATTTAATTAAAATCAATTCTATTTTCATTAATGGATAAATTCATCATGAATAATATAAGCAATGAAAGAGATTGACTTGCAAATGAAGCACTTAATTAGACAAGTTGATTGAAGAAAAAAACTAGTGTAAGGTCATGTTGAGCTTGAAAAACCCCCTAAGTACTAGGAAAAATTTGGGGACCCTAATTTTTAATTTATTTCCTAAAAGAGATTTTTTTAACTTATATTGAGCTTAGTTTGTCGCACCTTGCACCTTGATTATTTGTCTTTATAGTTAAGTTAGACGAACTTTCATGTTTTACTTAATTAATTTTGATTTGTTTCTTTCCTTGTTATTTATTCATAAAATGAGATTTTGTTTCATCCCTTTAAATTCAATTTCCTTTGTTGTAATTATTTTATATCAAACATTATATTGAAATTAGGCTTCTTCTATTCATGTTTTTTTGAACTTGATCCATAATTATCAAATTGGGACCCTTATTTTCCTTTACCATCATAGCATTATTTGATCTCCTTATAAAACTTGATTCTCAAATTTGGTCCTTCTTTCATGTCCATAAACTCCTTAAATTTCTCTCCTCTCCTCAAACTCTTTTCTTCAATCTTTTACACTTATTTAAATGTTCATTACTTGCTTTCAAACATTGGACTTATTGAAATTTTCCTTGATCCAATTTGGAAACCACAACTAATTTCCAAATAAGATCTTTTCTTCCCTTATTCACCACCCTATTTCAAAATTAGGCCCAATTTGAAAATCAATCCCCCTTCTTCATTTTGGTCCTTTTATATTTCCAAATCAAGCTAAATTCCCAAATTAGGGCCCTTGTTACTAGCAATTATATTTGAGTTATATTTTAAATTTAGAGTTATGTTTCTTATTTTCTTCTTTTGCTTTCAAGATACATTTTTCAATTTTTTTTTTTTTTCTCCTTTCAAACATTGTTCCTCCTCTATACCTTGATTTCTACATCAAGCCTAATCTTTGAATTGAGGATCCTTCATTCCTTCATAGCCAAACTTTCTACAAATTTCCAAATTGGGCTCAATTTTGGAATTTGGGCATTTTCGTACCTTCCTCTTTGAAACCTTCTTCCATTTGGCATTAATGACATTAACATAAAGTTTCCAAATTAGGTCCTTCTACCATTCACATCACAATTCAAACATTTTGGTCTAACTCTCAAACATAGCAAAAGGAAAAAATATATTTATAAGCCAATTATGTATCCAAAATATTCAAAGGAATTAGCTTGATTAAATAATTGATTTTATTTGGATAACCATGTGCACATTTTTCTAGGCATACTAACATAGAAGTACCTTTACATATGAATTACCCTTATAAAAATAGCAATTGACATTTAAGAAATGAGTTTGAGGAGAGTTTAAATGAACAAAGGAACCTCATGTTCAAGAGAGAGTTTGAATCAAGAAAAGGAATCAAAGCCACCTAAGTTGTACGAAATGATGGAAAATTCAAATAAAAGGTGAAATTGAATGGCAAAGAATAAATTATTAACAATTAAAATTAAATTCTCATGAGTACAATAACAGTATCAAAGCCATGAATTTGTGGTACTGGCCATAGCCTTCAGCGTTGTATAGAGTCTATCACATATACGTTGCTAGGTCTAAAATTCCATGTTGATCGTTACCCATTACATCGCCTATTTTTGGTAAGATTTTTCTGTAGCTCTATCATTTTGTTACCTCTATTTGCAACCATTTCTCTATGTGTGTGCAGTTCTGAATTACCTATTTCTATTATATCCAACCCTAGGTGTTCTATAACACATAATCTTCTATTATATCCAGCCCTAGGTTCTCTAGAAAACGACATAATGAAAACAACAAAACCAATATATAAAATGAGGCAGAGGAGCTTTTACATACCCTGCCCCTTCCCATCATTACAAGGTTGGACATCAGTTTGCTTCCATTAACAAAAACAAAGCTGGACATGGGATTGTAGAAACTAATACAAGAAGACCTAGACCTGGGATTGTTGAAATGAAATGGATGGGGTTTCTGAGAGGAAATGTACCTAGAATAGAAGGCTCACGATTTTTGAGAGAGAGCATTAATCGTTGGATTGATCGTTGTTTCCAAGTGGAGGTTCCTATCCAACACAACAACAAAACATTAAAATATTGAATGACACCCTCAAGGAAATGCTTGATAATTTTTACAAAATGAATCTAAGGTACAAGAAAATCCTTAAATTGTACAGGAAAATCCTCAAATCATATAACAAAATGATAAAATTTAAATAGTGAAATATAAAGGAAAATCCTCAAGCCATATAACGATTTATATAATTTGAACAGTGAGATATAAAAAAAAAATCACATTCTAATTACAGAATTTGTTGATGAGTTTATATTGATTGTAGTGGAATAAAACCATCAAACACTGACCGGGCACCTGGACGGTATCAAGAGGGTTTCACCATATTGAAATAAGCTAACCATGACCGTGAGGAACAGAGGATGATTGCTCAAACAGTACTACAGTTCCACATGGAAAACAACGAATTTGCAATTGGAGGGATGTAGCCCTATTAAGAAGCAGGGAACCAACCTAAGAAGGAGACTTGGAACTAGAAGTAGACTACTCTCAACCCACATGCATACCATGAGGGTGGAGGTCCTAGAGGAAATCTCACGTGTTGAACATTGAACCATAAACAAGTCAATTAATGAGAGGCATTTATTTAAACAAAATGTAAAATAAAGAAAGACAAAGACTCATTCTGCAACCTGGGGCGCTGTCTTTAAATTCGGTGGCACCATAGTTACTGCGATGTCATAAGAAAATGGTTAATTCAAACCCTTTTATGCAATCTCGGAGTTTGTGTATTTGTTGGGCCTTACTTACTAATGTAAATCAGGCTTCAATTTCTCTGTCAACTCGAGGAGGTACACTTAGAGGCGCTATCTAATATATATAGATCTAGAAGGATTTAGTTTCTAAATGATAGCTTAATGTGGAAAAATCAACAATGCTCTTTTACAAGAGGTTTCTCTTTGTTTTTTTAACACTTAAGCATTTACTTAAATGAAACAAATCTAATTGTCTATATGGAAAACAAAGTCCTAATTACTTATCACAAAAAAAAGTGAATGAAATATGTAGCTTTGGATATCAAAAATAGTGGAACCTCTTACAAGATTCAGTCAACAAGCTACCAATTGAGCTCTGCAACTACAATACATAACCAATGAACAACAAACTATAGATCAAGCTATTTGATAAAAAACATGAAATATAAAGCACAATTGTCAATTTCGAGATGAATATCAATTGAGGTTTTCTTACAAAACTCTTTCACAACAGATCTGTGGATCTCTTCAAATAAAAATTTCCAATTTTATAAACTTGCAGCATATGAATTGAATGACAATTGTAAATATCATATCTATCTATGTAATTGTAAAAGAGAATTCAAGGAAAAGTGTACCAGTTCTGTAGTGAGGGCCCTCCACACTTTTCAAGCACACCTTAGACTAATTCAAATGAGGAAAACTACTAGATCTAAAACATAAATATGGACTGCAACACTGTATCTCTATATTCAAGTCTGGAAATCAAAAATACATAAACTGTGTTCCTAAGTTTTTCATGTATCAACAACTACTAAACTACATAATTCTCCTTTCGAGTTATTTATCCTAAATCTTCACAAAAAGAGGAAGCTATTCATACTCCTAATAATCCTAATCAAATCCTAACAATTACATCAAAGGAGGTCGAATTAGTTCAGATCCTCAATCTGAGTAAAATCCCAAAAATAACAAAGTTTGTTCACAAAATCTGGAATTTCTACTAAAATGGTTGGGTTTGACTAGTGTTGACCGAGCACCTATGATCTTTAGATCTGAGAGTGGATAGGTATTCCACCATCCTTGTACATTTAGGATCAAACCCCAGGTCCTCAAATTTTCCAATCTGTCTTGCAACATGTCAAGCCATGGAGCCATTGAAGGAAGTTACAACAACTTGTAATTTTCTAGAAATTTCCAATTTCAACACAAAAATTCCTAAGGTTAATTCCAAGATAAAAATAATGGAAATAACATTATATCAATTAGTTTCTAAGGAATATGGAGGAAATGTAAAGGCTAAATAAAGGAAAATGATGAATAAAAGAGGGTTTTTACATAAAATAATCAGTGATAAATTGGTACCAATAGTCTCTATGAGCCTAAGCATGGAGAATACCTCATGTGCTATGGCCACCATTACTTCGCATAATGTTAACGAGCAAGGAATGGGGAAACTCTGTGAGCAAACCTTGCGTTCAACCCAAGAAACTGGAAATTAACCTGACATATTCCAATTTGAATGTATGTAAGGTATTGGGCGCAGTAGGAGACTCTACCTGATAAGAGTTTCATCGTCTTCTCAGGAAACCCTCGCAATATTGTTGGGCACCTTCAACCTTAAACTCACCACCAGAATGCCCATCAGATGCGGAGCTTGAGGTGAAAGTGGTTACCTCAACCGTCCCACCTGAAGCCTTACCGTTAGATCATCAAGCTATGATCACACAGTGGATATCGATACAGGTGTTTATGGGATGGAACTCTCCAGAGACCACCCTTGGGATTTATAATAAATTACTAAAGGCTCGTACTGTCAAGATTTATATACATCGAAGTTTTCAATGTTAATTAAACAATAAAAACAACAAGGAATGTGACGATAAACCAACCTCCATAATATGTTATATATATGTGGTAACATTGATATGAGTAAATAATTGCAAAGTATTAATTTAAGAACATGTAAAGGGTTAGGTTGGGATGGTAAATTATTTCAAAACATTTATATAACTTTAACATAAATATCCTTAATCCTTACCATAAGACTATTTCTAAGTAGTTTATCAAAATTTATAACATTCATATGGTAAGAATATGGTTGTGAGTATTTTTTTTGGTATTCTTATAATTATTACAAGTGGTATGAGAGCCAAGGTTCTGAAACCATGGCATCTTGGGAACTAAAGAAAACAATATGTGAATGAAGACAAATACAATGAGAGACAATATACAAAGGGGAAGTATACCACCAAACACACTAGAAGCATCTTATGTAGGGGTTGATCCTGAAATGTGGATACAATTGGGAGAGGAGTCTCACGAGGGCAATGTATCTGTGTT
Source organism: Pinus tabuliformis (assembly GCA_031772625.1). Lineage (NCBI taxonomy): Eukaryota > Viridiplantae > Streptophyta > Pinopsida > Pinales > Pinaceae > Pinus > Pinus tabuliformis. Next base: position 391,330,189 of record CM062820.1, read on the forward strand.
AGAAAGAGTCCAACACTTGCGTGCATAAATGACTAATTTAAGAACTCACAATGAGAGGCTCACACAAGAACATGAGAGAATTTTGAAGAGTTTATCCCATAGACAGAATCAACGAGAGCCAAACCACAATGCTCACAATGGAAATAGAACCCCAACCTTTCATCAAAAGGAGGATAACATAGAATCAGCATGAGGATGAGATGAAGATGAAGGATGATTTCTAGGTTTCATCTTGTCATGATTTGTGGCATCATCAGAGTAAGGAAAAGAGTAATACTAAGCACGAGAATAGTAAATTGAGTTTGATTTTTATTGGATCTTAGCAAAGGATGTGACCTAATTTCTTAATGTATGGTACTTGGAAATCTCTCACTAATAGAATTTAGTGAGCTTCAAATAGATCTTGAGTTTGAACGATTCACAGTCCAATGTTATAATCAAATCTCGCCTATATTCTTTAATTATAAGTTCCGGAGTATGTCCCAGTGAAGTACTGTGGATGGTTGAATAAGAACTATCAGAATACCTTCAGGATGGCTTGGAATCTCTAATAGTCAAATCTTGGTTGAAGGAGATGCAGAGAAAAATGATGGTTGGTCACTTTTATATAGATATTAGAGCTATTATGGAGGATTACTGCCAATCAGGATTCATTCAGTAAACAAACTATAGATGAATTGGTCACCTGGAGGATGCATCATACAACAAAGTGATTGTTCATAGATATCTGAAGCAATGTGTTGGATGCAAAAGTGAGGACAATAGTTTACAGCCCAAGCATACCTTGCAATCAAATTTATGGAAGCCTATATGAAAAATTGAAGAGAAGCCATTCTGCACTAACTAAATCTATGATCACTAGGTAATGGTGCTTTGCTATTAATGCTTATCTAAAAGGTGATTTGGGAAGATAAATTTCGATGGAGATCTCTAGCATACTAGAACGATAGTGAAAAGTGTTCATGGTGATTTACAAGTAGTTACGGTCACCAAACTAAAAACACCTTATCATTTAGATTATAGCCAATTTTGAAAGTTGTTATTTACTACATTTTGGGAGTGACTCAACTAACCAGTTTCAAGGTAGTTGAAGTTTTTCCTGTGTGTTGTAATCTCCCCAAATCCTTTTTGAGTTAGTATCTTATCTAGTTATCATTTTCTATAACGTAGACATTAAGATTTTGTATAATAAGAAATAGAAAAAGATATGTAACTTGTGTCTATATATATGGTTGATGTCATACATGTTGTCCTATTTATGATTTTCACTTTGGGGCATGAATCACTCTGCCTATTAATGGTGTTCCCTTTTACAGAACTCCCAACAGAGTCTTTTCCAAATTGAGGCTGTGAAGTACATATCCTACTATTCACATCAGAATTCCACCATTGGAGTCTGATTTCAAACAAATAGAGAGGAGAAGTGGTTGATGTAGGGGTTTCGTAATTCTTCCCACTCGGTTTTGAATTTATCACAAATTCTTAATTGGACAGAGAAATCAATACAAATACCAGTGAAGCTTCCTCCTTATGATCAATTTGATGGTGAAACACAAATGTTTCCATGAGGTATTGCTAAGCATTTCACATGAAAATAAAACCTAAGCCCCCATGTGTAACCATGAACATAACCTATCATGGTGATTAACAAATCAGGCATGTTAACTAAGCTAAAACTACACCATACTACAAAAGTGAACACACAAGCATATTGAATTAGGGTAAAACTACACTAATGGCATGGACAAACAATAGTTAAGAAAACTCACCCTCCACATGAATGGGATGATGCTAAGGAAACAGAGTAGCTTTTAGATACCCTTTCCCTTCCCATCATTGCAAGGTTGGACATCAGTTTGTTTCCATTAACAAAAACAAAGCTGGACATGGGATTGTAGAAACTAATACAAGAATATCTTGACCTGGGATTGCTAAAATGAAAGGGTTGGGGCTTCTGAGAGGAAATGTACCTGGAATAGAAGCCTCACGATTTTTGAGAGAGAGAATTTATCGGTGGATTGATCGTTGTTTCCAAATGGAGGTTCCTATCCAACACAACAACAAAACATTAAAATAATTAATGAAACCCTCAAGGCAATGCTGAATAATTTTGATAGACTGAATCGAAGATCGTGCATGATATGTGGATATTTGAGAGAGATAGACATGGATTTAAGTATTAGGTTCATTAGAAAACCTTACATTGCTATTATGGAAATCGGTGGTAAAATTTCGCAGGGAAGGGTGCAGAGGTTACCTTGCCAAACATCTAGAACCTACGAGGGAGAAGCTGTCTAGAAACCCTATAGAAAACAATACAAATGAGCCTTGGCTAGCATGGACCGAGCAAGTATTTACCATGACCAAGCTCAAGAAAACCTTCACCTTTGGATGGGCATCTACATCCTCGATCGTTGATGAGATCCAACTCTCGAGATAAAGACAGGTGTAAGGATTAGAAAAGGTCTCCAAACTTTTCCAGTGCGTGAATTCACTGTAGGGTAATGTCTCTAAGAATATGATAAAAATTCATTTTACTTCATTGAATACAAAACCATCAAGGTAAGTTAGCAGGGTATGGTAATCATTTTATGGAAAGATAAATTCTTGTTCATTTTCCTCTTCAAGGGAAACCTCCCAATGAACTAATGCTCAAATACAATCACTATACTTAAAAAATCCAATAAGTAGGACTTAAATATTATTCATTTATAAAACCTAAATTTTAACCACTATTGGTGCCTATGCTAATGAATAGGCCATATTACATTTATCGCATGAAAACTACCTAGTATGAATTATTTAATAATAACTAACATAACATAATTTGTATATATTACATTAAATGACCACCATACTTATAATATTATTAACCATTATGGACCCCATTACATCACTAGGGAGGATCCCACCATTTCATCAACTTTGAAACACATTGCTCTCAAATTTTATATCTATGATGTATCTCCATAAGCCAACTTCCTATGTATCGGCATTGCCCCCAACACTAAGAGTGAAGTAGTCCAAGAAGTGTGTCCATAAAGGGATCATTCATAAACCAAGGTCCCATGTACAAGTACTACACTACACACTAAGAATGAATTCATCCAAGAAATGCATCCAAAAATTCAACTATCAAGTATACATGTTTCCTTCAATGTTGACAATGAAGTCATCCAAGAAAGGATTACATAATATTATATCCTAGGTACAATTGTGCATGTTGGGTCCCGACTAATCACACATGAAATTGATGAATAAACATGAGGAATTTGTTAAATAATATCACCATGGTCATATGGATCCAAACATATTTCCACCAAGATACTATGTCATCCATAACCAAAATATCATACACATAGATACAAAAGGTTAGTTATTGATATGGAGTTATGTACTAAATGGTATGTGCTTTGTTGTCCCGATCATGGAATGTGGATTTTATGTACTTTTGCAATGTACATCCTTTGCATATATCCTACTGCTTAAGTGCTCCTTTAGGGAGGCCAGTGGTTATTTGTTGTATAATATTCAAGGTACCATGATGCAAATGACCAAGTATTTTGTGCCAAAGTTCATTGACATTGCGACCTACACTTTCTCCGCCTTAGTGCTTAATGCAGCACAATCTTCCACATCTAGCTTATACAGGTTCTTCACACAAACCCCGATCTGCTTCACATGCCCCATGGCTATGTGTCTCAGGAACGCTTTTCCTTTATTGAATATCACTTCACAACCATGGTAAACCAACCACTTGGTGAATGCTAGTAGACGGACCCCTAATCCTTTACCTTTACCTTTTCTTTACTAGCACCTCGTATTGAAAATTTGAAGACAAAATATTTCTTTTCTCTTAAAAAATTGCCTTAAAATCCCCCTTCGTGTAATAGTACCGAATGCAATGATAGACAAGTTGTATCTAATCGTATCAACAGATATGAAAGGGATAGAAGAGGAATTGATTTCCGAGAAATCTTGTTAGTAAAATTTGCCGCATTCTTCTTAGTCGATTACCCCAAAAAGCAAAGAGCCCAACAAAACATTGTCTTTATATAAGATAACGTGAATGGTAAGTAAAATAACAACCTCAGAATAGGCGCAAGACAATAGTTGTCTGCAAGCTGGTGGACTTAGGGCGCACTGTGAGAGTCAATCTTGCAGTTGTTAGATAATATTGTCTTAAATTGATATGTTTGTGTCTTAATTGTATTAAATAGGTTTCATCTAAAGTGGCCATTGTCTTAAATATAAAGTTTTGTCTTAAAATATTTTTGTCTTTTTGTCTTAAATATAAAGTTTTGTCTTAAAATAATTTTGTCTTAATTTGTTTTTGTCTTAAAATAATTTTGTCTTAAATATAAAGTTTTGTCTCAAAATATTTTTGTCTTAAATTATTTTTGTCTTAAATATAAAGTTTTGTCTTAAAATATTTTTGCCTCAAACTGCTTTGGTCTTAAAATATTTTTGTTTTTGTCTTAAGTTTATATTTAAGACAATTCAATCGACATTAAATTTTAATGTAAAATAAATAAAATAAAAAGTGATATTTTAAGACAAAAAATTTCTTTTGTCTTAAAAAAATGTCTTAAAAGTTCCCTTGGTGTAGTAGTGAATGAACATCCTTTCTAATGGTTAATGAGGAATTTGGAATAGTGATTTGAATAATTACTTGTGGGTAATTTGTGTAAAAAATTTCTAACTCCCTGCTGTAGTCATTTCTAGAGGACACATACAACTTGACAAAAAATCATATTTACTGAGGGGTTATTACCCACCATCTAACATCTATTTTAGGAAAAAAATCATATACAAAATACATATATTATACAATAATAATAATTTATTATTTTATATAATTAAATTACAAAGAAATGATGATTCACACTTATTAGATTATATAATGAGTATTTTATAAATATTATTATATTATGATTATTTATGATATTATGATAATATATTTAATATAAGCTATATATCTTACATGATATTAAATTAGATATCTTACATTGTATTAAGTTTATTTAAGTGAATCAAGACTGTTGCATGTGTTAAGAAGCAGGTGATGTTTCCCTCATAGAATTTGTTAGTTTCCTATGGTATAGAATTAATAAAACATCACTTGAATAGTCATAGATTTTAAAAAAGTATTTATTGGAAATGTCATGGTTTTACATATGATGATGATGATGATGATGATGATGATGATGATGATGATGATGATGATGATGATGATGATGATGATGATGATGATGATGATGATGATGATGATGATGATGATGATGATGATGATGAATGTCCGCTGAGCCCAAACATTGGTCTATCGGACCTAACCTCAAAAAGCTTGGAGAGAAGCCTCCCGAGCTCACTATCACTATAATTTTGACATTGTAAAAAGCTAGGAAACACAATCATATATATAGTGTATAAAACACTATCATATTTATTATTTATACATATTTTATTTAAAATTATAAATGCAAAACTTTATTATATAATAGTATATTTATTATAAAATTTTATTTTATTAAAAACTAATTATAATTGTGTTGATTTTGAATATATTAAGATAGATCTATATTGTTTTGGAGAAACACACTAATAAAATATTTTAACTATAATCATTACAACTTACAAAAAATATTTTATTTTATGCTATATAAAGTTGATATAAAATTAAGCTATTTAATATGGACATTAAAATATTTTATTTATGGGTAACACTCATTTTTTTTGTTATTACTATTTTTTAATTTTTTAATGTAAGTATTATTTTATTATTTTTAAATGTAATGTTGTGTGGCAACATCTCTTTTATCTATAATAAATTACAACTTACAATTTTTTTTTTATTTTATGCTATATAAAGTTGATATAAAATTAAATTATTTAATATGGACATTAAAATGTTTTATTTATGTGGCACATTACTATTTTTTCTTTTTTCTTTTAAATATTAGATGTCAATGAACATATAATGAATTACACATTATAGAATATCAATAGAATTATTTTTACATCTCTCAACTTTATATCAAATAGAAAAGAAATTACATAACTATATATCAAAAAGTAAATAAAAATTGAAGATTTTATTTATGGGTAACATTGATTTTTTTGTTATTATTTTTTAATGTAAGTATTATTTTATTATTTTTAAATGTAATGTTGTGTGACAACATCTCTTTTATCTATAATCATTTTACATACAATTATACCAATAAAATTGTTTTAAAATTTACAAGAAATATAATTTCATCATAAACATAATAATTAAACCATCTAAAAAAATAGTTAAACAATTTTTTAATTTTTAAATGATTTTTAATTTTTAAATGTTTACGTTTTCAAATATAAAACATAATTATAATTTTTTACATAATATATTATGGAGTTGTCTTTAGTGCTATTTTTTTGGACTTTATCGGTGGAAAAATTTGAGGTGAAATCTTGATTTATGTTATTTAAACTAGTTTTTTTGACTGTATATATGGATTCAACACCCTCAAAAACCCTAAGATAAAAGCTTCAAAAAATCACAATAAAAACAAATCCATATATTATTATTTTTAAATATTTAAATATTTTTATATAAAAAATATAATTATCATAATTTTTTATATAATAATTTAATTATTTAAAATATTTATATATTTTTATTTTATATAATAGTTTTAATTATTTAATATATTTAAAATTATTTATTTTATTTTAGTTAAATTGAGACCATCTATTAGGATAAATGTAGTTTATTTAGGGATTATAAGAGTAGCGGTGACCCCATATCACATGAGCACTTCTAGTAAAACACAAAAATAGATATTTTTATAATATTATTTAAAAATATAATTTAAAAAATCAATTTTGTTTAAAAATTATTTGATGGCAAAAATTCATATATTAATATAAAACATGATGAGTGATTATTTCTTATCTATAAATATTTTCTAAATATAATTATTAAAACCATACACAATAATATTATACAATACATTATTAGACATTGTTTAACCAATAACCATTTCTCAAGCTAACAAAAAAATCAAAATCATATAAAGTATAGTTTAAAAAGATACTGCATACTATTTATTTGCTATACCATTTCAAAACATACACTATATATTATTAATCTAAAAATATTTGATTTATAATTAAAAAACTAATTATTAAATTCACTTAATATATAGATAAATATGTTTATTTTAGAATAAGGTTTAGATTTTTAATTTCATTATTAATATTATTAAATAAGTGATAAAATTTAATTTTCATGAAATATTTTAGAATATTTATAGTAGTATAGACAAATTAAATATTGAAATATATTATTAAAATTGTTATTTTTTTGTCTTTTTAATTAAATTGATTAATTAGAAAATCTCATATAAAATAAATTGTAGTTTTATGATCATATGGTATTGATAAAACTATATTACTGTAAAAAAAAAAAGTATTTATAAATTAAGAATATTCATATGAAAATAAATGTGAATAATCATAAATAAAAATATTTTTCTATGTTTTTTTAATGTATATATATTGAATTTATATATTAATTTTTTTAATAATAATAAAATTATAATTTAGTAAGTTTTTATAAACTTTCTAATTTTAGTAAAGTAATAGATTTATAAACTAAGTTTTAAATGCCTAATTTTTATATTTAAACTAATTTATATATAAAATATTATTGTAATTATTTTTTATTTAATAAATTGAAAAGATATAAATAAAACACCTTAAAGATAAATAATTGAAAAAAATTAACTTTAGACAATTAACAAAATCTCAGTTACAAGTTATTTTTTAACTGTTATTTATGATCTGGTTTGCTTGAAAAACTGAATTGTAATTGTATATAAAGAATGCACATCTTCAACCCCAAATTTAATCAAATATTCGATTTTTGAACTTAAAAAAGTTGAAGATTCTGTACAATGAAAATGTTACTTCAATATTACAAGCAAGTTCTTCCAAAGTAGGTCGAACCTATCATAGGAATTGATTAGGTTATTGTACCCATCAACTTTGATTGGTTAAATTACTGTACATAAAGTTTAATCGGTTTTCTGCCAACTTTTATTTCACAGACATTATCATCATTAAGAAAACAGAAAAAACAGAAACCATCATAAAACTCTATTTGTGAAGAATTTTGGCAAGAGGCGAAGCGTCTAATTGGCTCTTCTCTTTGCTTTTCCAGAGGTGCATGGATATGGAATATTTTGGTTTGTACGTGACAGGAGGGATATGGAATATTTAGATGTGTACCTCACCCAACCAGAGAAATGGCAGAGAATGTGTTGTGCTTTGCTCCACAGATTAATTATTTCTGCACGTTAACGCATACAGAGGGTAAAACTCACGTCTCGAGGAACTTCTACGAAAAATCCGAGGGCTAAATGATATATGAATGCAAATAAAATTAAGCTGACATAGAAGCGACAAATCACGCCAGTCGACGACATATATATATATATATATATATATATATATATATATATGACTGAAATTAAATCCCAGTTTAGTTTTCCATTTAAAGTGCTCAAGGAGCAGGTCAAACTGCAGGTTTACTGGATTTAGTTTTCATTCGTCGATCAATTGGGTTCTGGGTTTAGGTGCAGTGGTATGTGGGATCTCGATGCAACGCAAATTTGAGATTTTTGTTTAAATCATTTTAGAATTTTTGTTTTAAGATTGTTTAGTTTAGTGTGGTATAAATTAAATTGTTAGGTACTATATTTTTATTGATTGTATTTTAAATTTTTAATAAATTTAAAAAAAATATTGAAATTGTAAATATGAGTTATTGAGATGGTATAATTTAAATGAATTAGAAGCGTCTTAATATTTTTATATATTTAAAATAAGAATTTGAAAAACTGCAATTTTAAGAACAATTATATTACTTGTTCTCGTCCTAATAATTCTCGGTTATATTAATCATAAGCATTTAAAAAAATCTAAACAATTTAATGTTTCGATTTTGTGTATTTAATTGTATGAGATGCACATTTTACAACCAATATGAAAGTAATGTGTGATTATGTCTTTGCTCGATCTTAACTTGAAGTGTGTTTAGTTTAAAATAAAAATAAAATATTCTCTAAATAAAAATACTAACTATATTATAATAAAAAAATAATAATGAATATGCATGTTTAGTTAGTTTACATGTTTGGTTAGTTTTAATTATTTTATTGTGCTTTCTCAATTATTCATAATACAACCTAGTATGAAAGAGATGTAAAATTTCTTCACTCTTACTAATAAAATAAAGGTATAAATTAAATAAATTATTTGAATATCAATGATAGTTAATGTATATATAAATTTTCAATTTGCAAAGAGAAGAAATAATTGAAATTAAAAAAGTTCAATTATTCTTGATAAGAATAATAAAAAGAGTATATATAACTCATTAAAATTTTTAATATGAAATAAATCTGTTATATTTAAAATATTAATAATAAAAGAATTAAATATAAGTCATAAACAAAAGTTTCAATATATTTCACTCTGTGACAGATTACAATGAGAATAATGGGAGATCACCATAATTTAGAAATGATTTAGATAAGGGTTTTGAGAGACTTCTGCTAGATATCCAAAACCACAGTCATAAGTCTATATTTAATATTAAAACCTTGTTTAACAATAATACAAACATATAAATTTATGTCAATATCATGGACCACAGGGTTTAACATTGATAAACACATGCAAACCTTGTTTAATCAAAAGTGCCAATAATCAAACTTAAAAATGATACATTTCACATAAAAATATAAATATTTAAAAAATAAAATCATTTAAAATATAATTATTTATTAAAGTCTATTTTTTTTTGCAAATGTTGAAAAACAAAAAAAATAATAAACCTTTGGTAATTTTTTATTATTATTACACCAAGTCTTTTTTATTTTCTTCAATACCCAATAAAAATGTATTTCTCTATTACCAAGAGCAACATAAATCAAAGACATATCATGCAATATGTCATAAAATAATGAAATAATGAAATAAGTTGCACAATATATATTCAAATCAATTCAAATCCAAATAAAAAAATAAAAGAAGAGAGGCTCATATCATTTGTTGACAAATGAGGTGGAGATGGTTGGCCTGCCAACAAATAGTAATGGTTTTTGCCAAAGAAAAGTAGCCAGAACTTAAACAAAAAGACTCGTGACCATATTGGTGAGTTTGAGAGAAATACAACTTGCATTTTCTAAATATTTTTTCAACTTATCAAATATATAAAATTTAAACATATTATTATAAAATTTTAATAAAATAATAAAATAATAGTAAAAAATATATTTTAATAGTCACAAGAAAATGGCACTAAATTTTTTCACAATCTTTAATATATTTAAAATAGAGTGCTATTCAGATATTGCATATACATGTATTTTTGTTTTTGTTTTCTTAATACAACTTTGTAATTTTTGTTTTTTTGTTTCCCTAGTTTTTAGTGAAAACCAATTTTGTAGCTGTTTTTTTTTAGTTTTTTTTCTAATTTTACTTGAAAATAGTTTATTTCTTAGTCAATTGAGGAAAACTCTTTTATATTTATGACAGGATGAGTGATTGTCTATCTTTTTATCAATAAATATTGTATAAATATTAATATAGAAAACTATAAACAACACTACTGTATAATGTATTATTAAAGCACTTATTTATATAAAACAATATCCTAATTAATTAAATTAAATTTTCATTTGATAAATTAAAACATATAACAAGGTGCATGGATATGGCATCTAATTGGCTCTTGTCTTTGCTTTACTAGAGGTGCATGGATATGGCATATTTGGATTTGTACGTGACAGACGAGGGATATGGGTTATACGTCACTGAAGCAGAACTGGCAGAGAATGTATTGTGCTTTGTTCCACAAAATAATTATTTCCGCACGTTATAGGGCAGCTTTTACGAAAAATGCGAGGGCCAAATAATATATGAACGCAAATAAGATTAAGCAGACACGGTAAGCGACAAATCACGCCAGTCGATGAGAGACGTGTATGTGTGTATATATATATACATATAAAAGTGAAAACAAATATTAGTTTAGTTTTCAATTTAAAGTTCTCAAGGAGCAGGTCAAATTGCAGGTTTAGTGGATTTAGTTTTCATATGTCGATCAATTGGTTTCCGGGTTTAGGTGCAGTGGCATGTTTCATCTGGATGCAATGCAAATTTGAGATTTTTGTTTAAATCATTTTAGAATTTTTATTTTAAGATAGTTTAGTTTAGTGCCCTATAAACATTTTGTTTTAAATTTTTTCGTATGTTTTTTTCTAATTAATTGGGTTGTTTTAAATTTTTTGGAATGTTTTTTTTATCATTTGTGTTTTAAATTTATTAAAAATTAAAATAATTATTGGAAATGTGAAAATAATTATTGGAAATGTGAATATGAGTGTCACACCCCTGTTCATATATGCATAAATAAAAAATTTGAGTACTTAAATGTATACCATACACATAAATTTCGCTATACTATATGCTTATACCTTGTGCATTGCTGCATGTTTAAACCATATGCCGCATAGTCCAACACTTATGCCATGCATCCTTCGTAATAATAAATTTATTAGTCTAACACTTGATTACTTTGCAATATGGTATACATATGCACCATGGTATTAAGTTTATGCCGTAACTTGTTTTATGAAGCACTTTTGGCTTACAGCTGAATCTAATTATTAACCCACCCCAGCATACAGCGTATATTAAATAGGCGCGGGGTTTGGTGGTCCGGCCGCAGCCCTTGCAGGCGCCAACTCATCCGTTGCTTAAATGACCTCGGTCCACAACAGGGCAGGTGGCATGGCTTGCCCATCCGGCCATGTGACACCTCGGGTTCGGGGTTTCTTGGCCTTCCCACTTCATTTTCCCGCTTTGTTTGAACGGACAAGATCTCATCCTGGGAATGAAGGGCGGGGATGAGTTCGAGGGTTTTAAGTTATTACATAACCCTTTGGAGCAAGCTCAAGGTTTATTTGCTCGCACTGCTCTTCCAGCTCCGCCTCGGCGTTTAGACGCTGGTTCGATTCCACCAGGGTCATTTTCACAACCTGCAACCTCACCAGAAGCCGTGAGGTGCCCAGCACCAGGCCTACACAGGTAAATACCCTCTGTTCCGAATTTACTGGTTAACGCTTACTATTCTATTGTTAAATGTAGCGACTCATGTTAATTTGTTCCTTTTCGCTGGTAGCGAATGCAGATGGGATTATTCAGACCCCTTCGATGGTGTCGAGGTGACTAGTCTCGACGGTTCAGCCCTCTCGGCGGTTACAGGTAAGCTCTCATCTAATATTTGCTTTTCCCCTGCATGCGAGAGCTCAGAGCTCCTCGTTCCTGAGCTATTCTCATTGTGTTTTGTTACAGACCGCCGTTGGTATGCTGGTTCTTTGCTTTGGTTTGCTGAGGCATTCTCCGAGGAGGACCCTCACGGTTTACCTTTATGTTTTAATGTCTGGTTTGAGTCAATGACCCGCCTGATGAGTTGTTGTCCCCGGCGGAACTCATGAGTTCTAATACATGTATTTACGGATTCATTTTGTTTGTATTGCTACCCTTGCGGTATTCCCGGACTTTGGCTTGCTATATCTGTTATAAGACATAAGGCATCGGATCTGGCCGTAATGCATAGATCTGGGCTAACAAATTCAGGTTCCTTTTATTTAAAGTTGCCTCCATTTATCATTGTATATGCACTTGTTCCCTTCCCAGAGTTACACTATCTGGTATTATTTTTGTTGAAAGATATATGAACATGTTGCCCTGTTCGAGCCCTCAGGATGGCTTACGCTTTGGATCATTGATTAATATACTTGTGTGCTTAGCAACATTAATTCGATGCATGGTTGATTGCTTATTATCGTTGATTCCGCCTTTGACTATGGATACGCTGCGCGTCTCAGCGACCGTAGGACTCCTAAATTTATTCAAGATATACTATGGTTTCGAATAATTCGTTCTGATATATTCATGCGTTTCTCGTCTTTACTAGCTTTTGCTATGAATGCTCTCGGTTAGTTATGTTGACAATACCTTACTGCTTCCTTTATTTTACAAATGTTGGAATATACATATGTTTTGAGTTTTGTTTTTCCTCCCTGAGGTAGTATGCACAGGGTCCTTGTTCGGATATCTCGTTTCTTCCTTTATCGTTTCTCATTAAACTAGTTCCTCTGTTATTTTATCGGCAAACGCTGTGGTTTGATAAACGCTGTTTATAACCGGTTACAGAATGGCTCTCTCTCTGTCTCATACAGCTGTAGAATAGATTTTTCTTGTCTGGATTAGTATGTTTAATCTCGCATTTCAACAGTTTTCTTATAAATCACAGTAGATTCTTCTCTTTCCTATCACTGAGTTTATAATCCGGCTACAGCCGTGATTTCTTCCCAAGCTCTGGGGTTTCCAGGCTCGTTCTTGTTGGCACATTATATGTATGGTTTAATTATGTTCAAGGTATTCAGGACTGTTTGTCTCGGTATTGGCTTCTTCTTTACTTAAAATACCTCTGTCTCTCTGACTGTTTCGTGCCATGTTTCCCTATCCATAAGCGGTCTTTTAATTAAAATACACCTCTGTAGCTTTATTAACCGCGTGACTATATTCAGGTCAAGTCTATCAACTGATAACATGTCTTTTAATTTAATACTATGGTTATGCAGTTATATGAATAATATGACAGTTTCTAAGAAATGAAGCACAGTTCTTATTTAACTACTGTGAGTTCACTGTAGGTTTCTCATTTAATTCAAAATGACTCTGAGGTTTGAAACCGTACCTGTTTCACCAGAGTCATAAATAGATACTCAAGCAAGTCACCTGTGCTTCGAGTCTGCTCTTCCACCCAGCCGTGAGATCCATCTCTCAGACGGAATTCTCCCCCCGAGCCATCTTGCAGGCCTCAAGCCCTCAACAAGATCTGTGCACCTTGTGCCTGGTTATCTGGTCCCTACCAGACTTAACCAGTTTTTCCTTTGTATTTTTCCTTTTTCTTTTCCTTGGAAAAGATCTCTCCTGTCTGTCCCCACAGCACAAAACTTCCTCCCTACAGCCAGGACTTTTCCTGTTTGGGAGGGTAGTTTCAATCAGTTATTACAACTGATCTCTTTCTTTTAAATCCACCTCCTAGAGGCTGCCAGCATTTCAAGAAAATATTTAAATTACTTTAATAAAATAGTTTGTCACAGTTTTGTTTTTTTAAACATAAAACAACAACTGTCATACTGTCTTTTACCATAGTAAAATTTCACATTTACATCGTCTGGGGTCATTACATCTCCCCCTCCTGTGATTGGACATCGTCCCGATGTCTGTTTCCCTCAAACAAATTCGGGTAAGCTTCTTTAAGGAGTTCCTCATCCTCCCAAGTGGCCTCTTCAGGCCCATAGTGCTGCCACTGCACTTTAGCTTGGAAAATAACCCGTTTCCGCAGCCGCACTTCTCTCCGGTCGAGAATGGTCAGTGGTTCGACCAGAACCTCGCCTTCCGGCTCGACCTGCAAACAGCAACAGATTTAGTTATTTCCTTGTTTAAGAACAAAGCTTATCTAGAATGACCAGATTAATTCTTACCCGAACATTCTGCCATTGAATCACATGTTTAGGATCGTAGACGTATTGTTTTAATACGGAGACGTGAAAAACATTGTGGATCTTAATATGGCTTGGTAGGGCGAGTTGATAAGCTACTGGCCCCACTCTTGCCAAGATTTGAAAAGGTCCAAAATAGCGAGGTGCAAGTTTGGCACACCCACTCCACTGCAAGGTACTCCTTCTGGTTTGGATTCTTACAAAAACATGGTCTCCGACCTGGAATTCTTTGAACCTTCTCTTTCGGTCTGCAAAACTTTTTTGTCTATCCTGAGCAGCCTTTAAGTTGTTACGCACCTTTTTCACCATGTCTTCCATTTCTTTGAGCATATCCGGGCCAAATCTTAACCTATCCTCAGGTCCACCCCAACTTGAGGGTGTGCGGCACTTTCGCCCATACAGAACCTCAAAGGGACTCAGCTGTGTTGACGTATGATACCCATTATTATACGCGAATTCAACCAGGTGGAGGTATTCCTCCCATTGGGTTGGTTTCATCATAACACATGCTCTCAGCATGTCCTCCACTACCTGGTTCACCCGTTCCGTTTGACCATCGGTCTGAGGATGATAGGCTGTGCTAAAGTTCAGTTGTGTTCCCAGTTCAGCAAACAATGTCCTCCAAAAAGTTGATGTGAACTTAACATCACGATCCGAGATTATTACCTTCGGAAGTCCATGCAACTTGAACACATTTTGCATGAAAATATGAGCAATTTGCACAGCTTTATACGTGGATTGTACCGGTATGAAGTGTGCTGCCTTACTTAACTTATCCACTACCACCATAATGGAATCATTATTTTTCTTCGTTCGAGGCAGCCCGGTTATAAAGTCCATGGAAATAGTTTCCCATTTCCATTCCGGAATGGGTAAGGGTTGTAGCAGCCCTGCTGGATGCAAATGCTCCGCCTTAATCTGTTGACATTCTAGGCATCGCGCTAGATATTCAGCTACCTCCTTCTTCATTTTTGGCCAATAGTATTCCTTCCGAAGTGCGGTGACCATTTTCTGGTATCCTGGGTGCCCGGTGTAATGGCTGATATGAAATTCGTCTAGGATCAGTTTCCTAAGACTATCTTCATTGGGTACATACAACCTTTTATTAAAATACAGCATTCCGGCATCATCTAGCTCATATCCCTGTTGTGTTTCCTTACCAGAAAGTTGTTGTACCTGCTGTTTAATTTGCTGGTAAACAACATCTTGATCAGCCGCTATTTTTATCCTTTCAAGTAGGGTACTCTGCCATTTACTGACCGAAATCTTGCACACGCATTGTACCTTTCGACTCAATGCATCAGCTACTCGGTTCTCCTTCCCCTTTAAATGCTTAATTTCAAAATCAAACCCACTTAAGAAGTCTGCCCAACGAGCTTGTCTCGTATTTAAGGTGGGTTGGCTGAAATAGTTTGTTAAGCTATGGTGGTCTGTCAATAGCAGAAATTTTCTTCCCAAAAGGTAATGTCGCCACATTTTCAGTGCATGGATAACAGCTGCCAGCTCCAAGTCGTAAGCAGAATATTTCTGCTCATGTTCCTTTAGTTTCCTTGATTCATATGCAATTACTCTTCCTTCTTGCATCAGCACTCCTCCCACACCTTCTTTACTCGCGTCAGTACAGACCACGTAATCCTTATTAGGATCAGCTATACTCAAAATAGGCGCGGTGGTGAGTAAGTGCTTAAGCTGTTCAAAGCTCCGCTGACATTCTGAGGTCCACTTAAATACCTTTCCCTTCTTTTGTAAGGAGGTGATAGGGTATGCTACCCTTGAAAAGCCTTCCACAAACCTTCTATAATAACCTGCTAGCCCCATAAAGGACCTAATATCTGCCACGTCCTTTGGTATGGGCCACTCCATTATAGTTCTGATTTTTTCAGGGTCTACTGCAATCCCTTCCTTTGTGATTACATGGCCTAAGTATTGTATCTCCTCCTTAAAGAAATCACACTTACTAAACTTTGCATATAACTGATGTTCTCGCAAAGTTTGCAACACCACTCTAAGGTGTTCCTCATGCTCCTTCCTCGATCGGGAGTAAATCAGAATATCGTCTATGAATATCAACACAAATTTATCTAAGAACTTATGAAACACACTGTTCATCAAACACATGAAGGTAGCAGGTGCATTGGTCAAACCAAAAGGTAGCACCACGAACTCGTAATGTCCATACCGCATTCTGAAAGCTATCTTAGCGATATCCTCCTCTTTAATTCTAATCTGATGATAACCAGATCGTAGATCGATCTTAGAGAATACCGTTGCCCCCTTCACTTGATCAAAAAGTTCGTCAATCCGGGGCAAAGGATATTTATTTTTGATCGTGAGCTTATTCAGCTGATAATAATCAATACACATCCGAAAAGTTCCATCTTTCTTTTTGACAAATAACACTGGGGCTCCCTAGGGTGATACACTGGGACGGATGTAATTTTTGTCTAGCAGCTCCTGCAGTTGCATTTTTAATTCTGTTAGTTCTGGTACACTCATTCGGTATGGTGCCCGTGACACGGGTGCTGCCCCCGGAATCAATTCAATGGTGAAGTCCACATCTCTTTTAGGTGGTAATCCCGGTACCTCCTCGGGAAAAACATCTGCAAATTCTTGTACCACCGGAATGTTACCCAGCATAGCAGTTTTATCTTTCTGATTTGCGTAACCCACCTGAATAGCGTAAATTTGACATTTCTTTCTGATGCATTTAGCTAACTGAGATGCTGTAATGGGTCGAATCTGTACGGGATGCTTGATTCCTTGTAGTTCCTGTTGCTCTCCACGGTCATTTTTATAGTAAATGGTTTTTGTCTTGCAATTCACTAAGGACCAGTGCTTCTCCAGCCAATCCATCCCAATCAGGATGTCATATGAACCCAAGGGTAGTATGTTTAAGTCTGCCACTATTGGCTGCCCTGCTATGGTTAAAGAGCAATTATTTATTTTGGCCAAGACCCGTCTCTTGGCTCCTGTAGCTAATTGGACCAACCACGGATTTCTGAATT
Organism: Pinus tabuliformis; assembly: GCA_031772625.1. NCBI lineage: Eukaryota > Viridiplantae > Streptophyta > Pinopsida > Pinales > Pinaceae > Pinus > Pinus tabuliformis. Next base: position 391,347,821 of record CM062820.1, read on the forward strand.
TTTCAGATTGTAACTTACACTGTTCTACTATCTTTGGGCTAATATAACTTAAAGTAGCTCCTGGATCAATAAGAACAGCTATAGAAAGGTTTGAAATTTTACCTTCAAATTCAACCATAGTCGGCTGGTATTCCGCTTGGCGGTCCTCCAAGGCTGCATTAATTCTGGGTACACTACGTGCCACGTCCCCAACAGTCGATGCTTCATGAATTTGGGATATCTGGTCCGTCCCCTTTCGCTGTGGGCAGTTTTTAACATAGTGAGGTCCTCCACAGCCCCAGCATTGAACTGGAGGTCTGGTCATCCCTTCACCTTCTGGCCTAACAGGCTGCTCACTTACTCTAGATTCACTTATTGGCCTAGCTCGGGGCGCACTCTTTGCTACAGATCTACTGTTTAATCCTTTACCAGCTCCCTTACTTCCATTGCTGCGACCTCCCTTGCTGCTTCCAACCATCCGACTACTTCTTTTTTCATTCCATCTTTTATTTGAAGTATCCCCCTTCTGTTTATTCTGCTGGTAGCAGATCCTTGCTTTACGAATAGCCTCATCCATGGTCCTAGGATTGTCAAACTCAATCCTCTCTCTTATATATGAAGGTAAGCTGCTCACAAACCTTTGGACCTTGGCTTTTTCCTCCTTGATATAAGGTACATAACGTAGCAGAGAGGTAAAGCGATTAATGAACTCGTCCATAGTCTGCTGCCCCAGTCTTAAATCATGGAATTCTCTCGCCTTTTCATCATAGAAGCGCTCAGTCAGGTACCTTTCTTTGAAGTATTTCTGAAATTTCTCCCATGTAATGGTCCGTTCACTTACCCCCTTGACAATCTTGATTTCCTCCCACCACAAGGTTGCCTTACCTTGTAACTGGAAAATAGCCAGTCTCGCCTTCAAGTTATGATCATACTCATACAACTGAAAATATTTGTTCATATTTATTAACCATGCTTCAGCTGCTTCTTCCTGTTCTCCATCGAAATGTGGGGGTTTAATTTTTCGAAATTCCCCCTGTAGCTCCATCCTCTGACGTTTTGAAGTTTGCTGCTCTGGTACATTATCAGAATGATCCTCTTTGCCTTCTGAATTTTCAGGTGCAATCTGATAGTCTTGTTCTTCTGTCATCCTCTGCTGTTCCGCGCTGGGGTTAGATAAAGGTGGGTTTTGCCTGTCCGACAAACTCTTCAGAATTCTTTCTTGTTCTACCGTCAAACGCGCGTTGTCTTCTCGCAATCGTGCCATCTCATTTTTCAACTCCTGAACAGTTTCCAGTATTGCAAGATTGGTACTTCGTGTTTCCTCACCCAACTGTACCCACAGCTCTGGGTTCTCCCGAGGGTTGCTGCCGGCTCCTTGCATTTCGTTACCTTTTCTGGCTTAACTTTTTGCTGTTATAATTCTGTATCTCACCCCTAAATAGACAGAACAACAGTTAAGTAATTTATTAGCTTTCATATGTATGCATGGTGTATGCTTCTGCACAGTGAAACATGTCATGCTTGAGGCCACAGTGTTGAAACTGGGCTCTGATACCAATTTGTCACACCCCTGTTCATATATGCATAAATAAAAAATTTGAGTACTTAAATGTATACCATACACATAAATTTCGCTATACTATATGCTTATACCTTGTGCATTGCCGCATGTTTAAACTATATGCCGCATAGTCCAACACTTATGCCATGCATCCTTCATAATAATAAATTTATTAGTCTAACACTTGATTACTTTGCAATATGGTATACATATGCACCATGGTATTAAGTTTATGCCGTAACTTGTTTTATGAAGCACTTTTGGCTTACAACTGAACCTAATTATTAACCCACCCCAGCATACAGCGTATATTAAATAGGCGCGGGGTTTGGTGGTCCGGCCGCAGCCCTTGCAGGCGCCAACTCATCCGTTGCTTAAATGACCTCGGTCCACAACAGGGCAGGTGGCATGGCTTGCCCATCCGGCCATGTGACACCTCGAGTTCGGGGTTTCTCGGCCTTCCCGCTTCATTTTCCCGCTTTGTTTGAACAGACGAGATCTCATCCTGGGAATGAAGGGCGGGGATGAGTTCGAGGGTTTTAAGTTATTACATAACCCTTTGGAGCAAGCTCAAGGTTTATTTGCTCGCACTGCTCTTCCGGCTCCGCCTCGGCGTTTAGACGCTGGTTCAATTCCACCAGGGTCATTTTCACAACCTGCAACCTCACCAGAAGCCGTGAGGTGCCCAGCACCAGGCCTACACAGGTAAATACCCTCTGTTCCGAATTTACTGGTTAACGCTTACTATTCTATTGTTAAATGTAGCGACTCATGTTAATTTGTTCCTTTTCGCTGGTAGCGAATGCAGATGGGATTATTCAGACCCCTTCGATGGTGTCGAGGTGACTAGTCTCGACGGTTCAGCCCTCTCGGCGGTTATAGGTAAGCTCTCATCTAATATTTTCTTTTCCCCTGCATGCGAGAGCTCAGAGCTCCTCGTTCCTAAGCTATTCTCATTGTGTTTTGTTACAGACCGCCGTTGGTATGCTGGTTCTTTGCTTTGGTTTGCTGAGGCATTCTCCGAGGAGGACCCTCACGGTTACCTTTATGTTTTAATGTCTGGTTTGAGTCAATGACCCGCCTGATGAGTTGTTGTCCCCGGCGGAACTCATGAGTTCTAATACATGTATTTACGATTCATTTTGTTTGTATTGCTGCCCTTGCGGTATTCCCGACTTTGGCTTGCTATATCTGTTATAAGACATAAGGCATCGGATCTGGCCGTAATGCACAGATTTAGGCTAACGGATTCAGGTTCCTTTTATTTAAAGTTGCCTCCATTTATCATTGTATATGGACTTGTTCCCTTCCCAGAGTTACACTATCTGGTATTATTTTTGTTGAAAGATATATGAACATGTTGCCTTGTTCGAGCCCTCAGGATGGCTTACGCTTTGAATCATTGATTAATATACTTGTGTGCTTAGCAACATTAATTCGATGCATGGTTGATTGCTTATTATCGTTGATTCCGCCTTTGACTATGGATACGCTGCGCGTCTCAGCGACGGCAGGACTCTTAAATTTATTCAAGATATACTATGGTTTCGAATAATTCGTTCTGATATATTCATGTGTTTCTCGTCTTTACTAGCTTTTGCTATGAATGCTCTCGGTTAGTTATGTTGACAATACCTTACTGCTTCCTTTATTTTACAAATGTTGGAATATACATATGTTTTGAGTTTTGTTTTTCCTCCCTGAGGTAGTATGCACAGGGTCCTTATTCAGATATCTCGTTTCTTCCTTTATCGTTTCTCATTAAACTAGTTCCTCTGTTATTTTATCGGCAAACGCTGTTTATAACCAGTTACAGAATGGCTCTCTCTCTGTCTCATACAGCTGTAGAATAGATTTTTCTTGTCTGGATTAGTATGTTTAATCTCGCATTTCAACAGTTTTCTTATAAATCACAGTAGATTCTTCTCTTTCCTATCACTGAGTTTATAATCCGGCTACAGCCGTGATTTCTTCCCAAGCTCTGGGGTTTCCAGGCTCGTTCTTGTTGGCACATTATATGTATGGTTTAATTATGTTCAAGGTATTCGGGACTGTTTGTCTCGGTATTGGCTTCTTCTTTACTTAAAATACCTCTGTCTCTCTGACTGTTTCGTGCCATGTTTCCCTATCCATAAGCGGTCTTTTAATTAAACTACACCTCTGTAGCTTTATTAACCGCGTGACTATATTCAGGTCAGGTCTATCAACTGATAACCTGTCTTTTAATTTAATACTACGGTTATGCAGTTATATGAATAATATGACAGTTTCTAAGAAATGAAGCACAGTTCTTATTTAACTACTGTGAGTTCACTGTAGGTTTCTCATTTAATTCAAAATGACTCTGAGGTTTGAAACCGTACCTGTTTCACCAGAGTCATAAATAGATACTCAAGCAAGTCACCTGTGCTTCGAGTCTGCTCTTCCACCCAGCCGTGAGATCCATCTCTTAGACGGAATTCTCCCCCCGAGCCATCTTGCAGGCCTCAAGCCCTCAACAAGATCTGTGCACCTTGTGCCTGGTTATCTGGTCCCTACCAGACTTAACCAGTTTTTCCTTTGTATTTTTCCTTTTTCTTTTCCTTGGAAAAGATCTCTCCTGTCTGTCCCCACAGCACAGAACTTCCTCCCTACAGCCAGGACTTTTCCTGTTTGGGAGGGTAGTTTCAATCAGTTATTACAATTGATCTCTTTCTTTTAAATCCACCTCCTAGAGGTTGCCAGCATTTCAAGAAAATATTTAAATTACTTTAATAAAATAGTTTGTCACAGTTTTGTTTTTTTAAACATAAAACAACAACTGTCATACTGTCTTTTACCATAGTAAAATTTCACATTTACATCGTCTGGGGTCATTACAATGAGTTAGTGAGATTGTATAATTTAAATGAATTAGAAGTTTTTTAATAGGTTGGATTTATTTATATACTTAAAATGAGAGTTTGAAAAATTGTAATTTCAATAATAATTATATTATTGGTTTTAATCATAATTTTTTTTCTTAATACGAGTCACAAGTATTTAAAAAAATTAATGTTTCTACTTTGTCTATTTAATTGTGTTGAGATGTATATTTTACAATCAGTATGAGGGTGATGTGTGATTTTGTGGGTGCTCAATCTTAACTTGACATATGTTCATTTTAAAAAATAAAATATTCTCTAAATAAAAATACTAATTTGGCTATAAGAAAAAATAATAATGAATATATATATTTAGTTAATTTACTTGTTTGGTTAATTTGAAAATATCTAAAATTCCTTTATTCTCAATAACAAAGTAAATACATAAATTAAATAAACTATTTGAATATCAATAGCAATTAATCCACCCACACACACATATAATTTCAATCCGCAAAGAGAAAAAATAATTGAAAGTAAAAAAGTTAAATTACTCCATGATAACAATCATAAAAGAGAATGTGTAATTCATTTAAATTTAAATTTTAATATGAAATTAATATAATAATAATAATAATAACAATAAAATGTAGATCATAAATAAAAGAAATTCAATATGTATGGTTAAAAAATATATTAATAACAAAAAAACATTTTACACTTTATAAATAAAAATAAAATATCTCTTAAATGTAAAATTTCAATGTTATATATATATATATATATATATATATATATATATATATATATATATATATATATATATATCCATGGGTATATTATTTAAAACAATTGAACAAAAATAATTCTCATAGTTAAAACATTTTAAATAATCTCACTATTTTACATTTTAGCTCCCTTTTCCGGTGCCGTTAATTTTGTCAAAAATCCAACAAACATTTGTTGGAAATGAAAGTTTAAGTTGTGTAGATGATAGAATCCAAGTGCCCACAAAGATTTTCAAGGCATTGAAATGCAATTTTAACAATGAAAAAACTACCCTGGTGTGTGTGTGTGTGTGTGTGTATATATATATATATATATATATATATATATATATATATATATATAGCACTAGAGGGATCAAATGTCTTGAGATGCAAATATATTTTCAAGTTTTGCACTATAAAAGCAGTTTACACCTCAAAGGTTTGATCCCTCTAGGTGTGTGCTAGATCCATGGTCAAGATGAATCTATATTGGTTTTTAATAAATTGATGTAAACTATTTCAATAGATACATCAAAATGTGAATTAAACATACCTTGCTTTCGCCTCTTAATTGTTATTCTAGCTTTAGGAGATCCATTGTAAAGTAAATGTTACGGTGAGGTTTATTTCTCAAAAATATTAAGTAGCTATATGTTATAGTAAGGCTTATCAAGTAACGGTATTAGTTTTTGATCCATTTAGGAGAGGGATTTATAGTAAAGCAGATTTATGGGAAGTGTATTCATCTAAAATTTCAAGTATCTGAAATCAATTTTTTTTTATAAATTCTATCCATATATTTCTATTAATAGCAAAAAAGAAGATTACATAGATATAGCTTGATATTTATACTAACTGTCCAGAAGACTATGAGCTAGTATTATAGTAAAAAATAAGCTAACTGTAGGAACCTTTTAGTGACTTCAAAAAAAAAAAAACTATGCTGCCAAGTCCAAGATGAAACCAGTGATAGCCTCCAATAGTTAGGCAAAAAACCATTAAATAGAATTAGTATATAACCACTTACAACTATTTAGTACATCACAATAAAAAAAACCAAAATGCATAGAAGCATGTTAGACATGTTAGTCCGAGAGGATGACTAGAGAAAGTGGAGGAGAGTGTACATTTGGAGAGTTCATGGGTGGAACACTATGTAAGGGAGGAACATTGATGACTGTATCATTCTCTTGATTATCTTTTGATTCAGTGTCTAAGTCTAAAACCATATATTTTTCCACACGATTCAATTTGAACACAATATCGTCAAGGTCATACCTAGTGTCCCTCATGATACGCTTGATATCTTCTTGTCCAGAAAAAAGCTTATAATTGTCAACTTATTTGTCTTATATAACCATACTTAACAATGTTTCCATATACCTATGGGTTGTGATGGAGCGAAGAAAGTGCAGTCTTCTTTTCTAGAACTTTCTAGGATTAGGAACCCATTTCAGCGAGCTACTGCCAATTTTAGAATCAAAATGATACATCCACCCATCAAACTCCCTCGCTTCTAGGTGTGAAATCTCCTTTTGAACTTCCAAAGGGGCTGAGTCAAAAAACATGGCAACTGATTCCCAATTAAATAAACCTTAGTACCTGGAAGAGGAACTTCCCAAAGCGCCATCCCGATGACTAGGAATTAATTGTCGTCAAGCCATCGCCACCAAAAACCCGCTAATAAAACACAAGACTGAGACTCAAACCAAATGATGGAGGACCTGACTATCTTCCTTAGCAAATAGACAAAACCTATGAGGAAAATAGCACTAGAAAAAACTTTGTATAGTGACCAAAAAGATCGAGACCATTGAAAAGAAAAAACTCTCCACATTTTAAGGAATAAGAGGAACCAAGACGTGTTAAAGGAACGAACACCTGTGCACTGATAGACTAGGTTTAGAAAGGATTTTTTCTTGGAGAAAAAGAACAACCCCTCAACCCAAAATGATGAAATACCATAACTGAATATGTCCACCAAGTCACAGTAAACAGAAGAAACAAAACCAAGCAAGATGTTATTGCGTGGAAGAAACAAAGGGTAAGAGAGGGAAGAGTGCCTATCAAAACCAAACGGAGAAAGTGCCTTAAAACTAAACCTTGTTAACCAATACTAGACAATGAAATGAAATACCTACTAGGTAAAAATTCTGGGAGGTTGTTGAAGGAAGGACTGAAACTAGTTCGAAATAGGGTCATGACCCATAACTATGTAGGAATAATACAAAAAACACGGACACCATAGGTGAAACTAGATGTGAGACCAATGTTGTTGGGTTGTGTTATATTCTTTCCACGACTAGCCCCAGTAGTCGTGGACCCTATACTAGTTGGGCAGACCTACCTATGGTTTTGTGCATGGTTTTTGCACATGGTCTTGGGCACGATGGTTTTCGGTCCATGGTATTTTGTAGATCTAGTCAAGGGAACTATGGTTATGTTCTAATCCAGGGTTAATGGATTGGGGTTTATGGATGCTTCAACATGTATATATATGTATTGTAACATTGAAAGGAACATAATGAAAAATCAATCTGGTAGTCTCAGTTTTGGGATCCAGGGGAAAATATTTGTGTATATTTGTTTTATGTGTTATGCTCTTGCCATTATTTATTTTCTAGTTTTAGAATTCGTATGCAGGTAATTTCTGTACTGGGTTAGAACCTACATTTGGTATCAGAGCTGTTTTGGCTTCAAGGGGATGCCTTTGCTACTAAGGGGTTTTTCTCGGACCTATGGTGGGATCGATTCTTGTGGTGAAAGAAGATGGCGAGCAGTGGAAAGATAGAAATCAAGAAATTTGATGGTCAAAGTTTTGAGTTGTGGAAAATCAATATGGAGGATCTATTGGTGGATAAAGATCAGTGGATCATGGTAGATCTGGTACTGAACCAATGGGAGTGTCTGATGAAGAATGGAAGAAGTTGGTTTGGAAGGAAAAAATCACAATAAGATTGTGTCTCTCAGATTCAATATCGTTGAATGTATCAGGGGAAGCTACGATGAAGGCTTTATGGGACAAGTTAGGAACTTTGTACCAATCTCAGTCTCTAGTGAATAAACTGTTCCTACGGAAGAAGGTTGTATAACCTGAGGATGAAAGATGGAGACTCAGTGACAAAGCATCTGAATGCATTTAATACTATGGTAAGTTAGTTATTATCTGTTGATATTAAAATTTTAGATGAAGATAAGTGCATCAGTTTGTTGTGTTCTCTACCAGATTCATGGGATAGTCTGGTTGTTGCAATAGGTAGCAATGAAACTGCCTTGCAGTTTGATTAAATAGTCTCAGCCTTGTTGACAGAGGAGATGAGATGGAAAAATATGGAGAGCCAGAATGGTGATGCCTTGTTTATACGAGGATGGTCCCATAACAGAAACAACAATAAGTCCTTGAGTGGGAGATCTAAATCTAGAGGGAGATCTAAATCTCCAGGAAAACCTGTAAAGGTGTGTTGGAAATGTGGAAATGAAGGGCAGTACAAAAGGGATTGTAAATCTAAAGCTCTTGAGAAAGGAAAGGGATCTAATGATGCTCTTTCTACAGAGGTGAAAACCACCTAAGATGAAGGTGGGGATGTGTACTTGGCTTCTTCTTCAAGTACACATGTAGATCATGAGGCATGGTTGATTGACTCAAGTGCATCCTTTCACTTCACTTCCCATAGGGAGTGGTTCTACGAGTATGAGAAATATGATGGTGGTGATGTCTTCTTAGGGGATGATAGGAAGGCTAGAATCGTTGGTCATGGAAAAACCAAGTTGAAGTTGCAAGGTGGAAGGATTAGAAAACTTCTGGGTTATGCATATTCCTGCATTAGCGAGAAATATGATTTCTGTAAGGAAGTTGGATGATGCAGGTGTAAAAACAGTGTTCGGGAAAGATACAAGCAAGATGGTTCGGGGAGCACTAGTATTGATGTGGGGAGTTTGGATTGGAATGCTATACAAGCTGAAAGATAACACTGTTATTGATGGGGGAAATAGTTATGTGGTTCCTGAAAGTGGAGCAGAAAATATAGTGGTCTCTGGAGAAAAGACCATGCTATGGCATCAAAGGCTTGGAAATATTGGAGAGAAGGACCTTCGAATACTTCATGGTAAAGGTATGGTAGAAGGTATGACTAATAACTCTCTGGATTTTGATTTCTGTGAAAATTGTGTATATGGGAAGTAGATTCGGGTGAGTTTACCCTCTAATGGTAAGAGGGTGAAACATATATTAGAGCTTGTGCATAGTGATGTGTTTGGACTTGTGAAGGTTACATCACTGGGTAAGTCTATGTACTATGTATCATTTATAGATGACTTCTCAAGGAATACATGGATATATTTCCTCAAGAAGAAATCTAAAGGCTTTGACAAGTTTAAAGAATTTAAGGCTCTGGTGGAAAACCAGACAGAGAAGAAGATAAAGGTGCTGAGGATAGATAACGATGGAGAGTTTTGCAAGAAGGAATTTGAAGAGTTCTGTAAGAAGTGTGGTATAGCACGGTAGAAGACTACTCCATACACACCTGAGAAAAATGGAGTTGCGAAAAGAATGAAAGGGACATTGATGGAAAGGGTAAGAAGCATGCTCAGTGGTGTGTGGTCAGGACAGGAATTCTGGGAAGATGCGATGGAGACAACATGTTACCTGGTCAGCAGATCACCTTCATCAATGTTGGAGGATAAGACTCCACAAGAGGTATGGATTGGTAAGAAACCCTCTCTTTCACATTTGAGGGTATTTGGATGTGATGCATATGTACATGTTCCAAAGGAGAAAATAACAAAGTTGGATAGTAAATTTTAAAAGTGCATCTTTATTGGGTATAAGGATGGTTTAAAAGGTTATAAGATTTGGAAACCAGTAACAAGGAAGGTTGTGTACAGCCGAGATGTGTTGTTTAGAGAGGTGAAAGATGTTATTAAACATGAAGTCCTACCAAAGGAACCTAAGAAGAGAGAGTTTGAGCTAAAGGAGGAAGAATCAAACTCTATAGAAGAAGAGGATTCAAAAGATGAAGAGACACAAACTCCTATTTTGAGAAGATCAGTCCGAGAAAGAAGGCAGCCAAAAAGGTATAGTCCATCTGCTTTCTATTCAAATTTTGTTTTATCTATTACTAATGATGATCCCAGAACTATGAAGGAAGTAATAGATTTAGAGGATGGCAAACTATGGAAAGAGGCCATGGTTGATGAAATGGAATCTTTGCACAAAAATGAGGCTGGGGATCTGGTGGAGTTGCCGGCTGGAAGGGAACCCATTGGCAGTAAATGGGTGTTCAAGAAGAAGATAAATGTAGAAGGAAAAGTGGAGAAATACGAAGCTTAGTTGGTAGCAAAAGGTTATTCTCAGGTGTCCCGAATTGATTTTGGTGATATTTTTTCTCCTATTGCCAAGGTAGCTTATATTAGATTACTTTTATTTGTTGTTGCTGCTTTTGATTTTGAGATAGAACGGATGGATGTGAAGACATCATTTCTTCACAGGGATCTGGAAGAAGAGATCTACATGAAGCAACCCGAAGGCTTTGCGGTGAAGGGTAAGAAAGAATTAGTATGCAAGTTAAAAAAGCCTTTGTATAGGTTAAAACAGTCACCAAGGATGTGGTATCAAAAATTTTATACATTTATACGGGGACTTGACTTCACTAGAAGCAAAGCAGATCACTCTATGTATTTTAAATTAATTGGTGACCGTGTTATTTATCTGGTCTTGTATGTGGATGATATGTTGTTGGTTGGAAATGACAAATAAATTATCTAAGATTTGAAGACCCAATTGTCCTCCAAAGTCGACATGAAAGATCTTGGTGCTACAAACTATATTTTGGGCATGGAAATCAAGTGAGATCGGGTAAAGAGGAAGCTATGGTTAAACTAGAGGAAGTATGTCGAGACAATACTGTAGAGGTTTAATATACAGGATTGTAAACCGATGAAGGTTCCTATTCCTGTAGGTGTAAAGTTATCTACTGAACAATGTCCCAAGACACGAGAAGAGGAAGAGGACATGTCTCGTGTTCCATATGCAAGTGCAGTTAGAGGTCTGATGTATGCAATGGTCTGTACTAGACTAGACATTGCACATGCAGTGGGATTATTGAGAAGGTTTATGTCAAAACCAGGGAAGGAGCATTAGACAGTAGTGAAGTGGGTTTTTAGGTATTTGCGTGGCACTATTGATTATGATTTGTGCTACCAATGAAGACCGGGATTGGACAAAGTTTTGGAGATCTGTGGCCTTTTTTATGTAGACTAGGCTGGAGATCTGGATCAGAGAATATCTACAAGTGGGTATGTGTTTAAGCTATTCGGAGGTGCAGTGAGTTGGATGAATAAGAGATAATTTTTAGTGGCATTGTCAACTACAGAGGCAGAATACATGGCAACAACTCATGCAAGCAAGGAAGCAATTTGGTTGCAGAGATTGTGTTCAAGTATGGGGATAGTACAATGATCTATAAGGATAGATTGTGATAGCCAAAGTGAAATTTTCTTGGCAAAGAACCCTTCTTATCATTCAAAGACAAAGCACATTGATGTTCAATATCACTTTGTGAGGGATATGGTAGAAGACAAAAAGGTGTTTCTGGTAAAGGTGGACACTTTAAAGAATACTACAGATGCATTGACAAAGTTTGTGAGCTCTGAAAAATTCTCTTGTTGTAGAGAAACAATGGGTGTTGCAGGGCTAGATCAATGACTAAGATTTCCTATGGCCCCCTGTGGAGAGAAAAAAACAAGTGGGAGAATGTTGGGTTGTGTTATATTCTTTCCATGACTAGCCCCAATAGTTAAACTGGGGGGTTGGAGGGGGGGTAGAGCCCCCCCTTCATTGTGTTGATGTACAGTGGGGGGGTCACAGGGGGGGTTTGAGGGGGGTGGTAGCCCTCCTCTACGGGGTCAAGGGCAGTGCCCTGGGATCTTTTTATTATTTTGGACCCTATATTAGGTGGGCGGACCTACCTATGGTTTTGTGCATGGTTTTCGCACATGGTTTTGGGCACGATGGATTCGGTCCATGGTAATTTGTAGATCTGGTCAAGGGAACTACGATTATGTTCTAATCCAGGGTTAATGGATTGGGGTTTATGGATGCTTTGACATGTATATATATGTATTGTAACATTGAGAGGAGCATAATGAAAAATCAATTTGGTAGTCCCGGTTTTGGGATCTAGGGGAAAATATCTATGTATATTTGTTTTATGTGTTACGCTCTCACCATTGTTTATTTTATGTTTTTAGAAATTGTATGTAGGTAATTTCTATATGGTGTTAAAACTTACAAATGTAAACTTCCACAATACACAATAAAAAGGCTTAGGGTTACCCAAGTATGTAGGACTGGAGAACTTCGAGCAAGAGAGAAAGATTAATAGAGGGTTGGAAGGCATCGCTTTTCCAACTGGGACACCACTGCAACCTTTTGAAGAGTGAAATGTAACCATGAATCTACCCACTGTAGTGGCAGCATGTAGAGATCACAAAATGAGATTATCGACCACCCCAGGGAAACACAAAGCTGCATATAAATAGGAGATTGCGTACATCCACAAAATACATAATTAAAACATGGCTCTTTCTCTCTCCTTAGTTGTAGCGAGGTGGAATGAATCCTTCTTAGTTTGACAATCCCAAAATAATTATCAAGAATGATGTAATAAATAGAAATTCCCTCATTCACAGTATGAAAGCTTGCAAAAATCAATCCACCCTAAGGAAGAATCTCCATGCATACACAATCGAGGGGAGGTTCGTTTACTAAGACAAGAAAACAAATAACACCCTTAAGCTCATGCATGTGACGTTTAAGGTGATTGATCCCAAGTTGGTGGCTCCCATCGTGGAAGTTATCGAAATGCCACATGCTACCCATGATATGCCATGTGGAGAGGTTAGCTCTTTCCCCGAGGGTCACCACCTCCCATCCTACACAAAACGCTCGCATGCTAATGATGCCCTTTGCCTGAACACGGTTGTTGAAAAAGGCCACTGAAATGATACTACCCCCTCATGAGATACTTAACATGAATACCTTGGAGTACCCACATCGGGGAGATGAGGTTCAAGTATGTATTTATCCTAGTTTAACGTGAGCAAGACATCCTGGAAACCTTGTTGATGGAATAGTTGTGACCATGGCATGTTAATGGATACGTGTCCACCTGAGCTACCCCAATTTTCCAAAGCATCTGCCACCTTAGTTTTGTCTCGAAACGTGTGCTTGGTAATCACATTATCAAACTTGATCAACAATGTTTTGATACAAGATACCATGTCTGTTAGGTTCCTATACTGAATGGCTTTGTCTAATGAGTATCCTTATAGTATATTATTTACACAACAAATCATTATTTTGGAGTCTCCAAGATCTAAAGCAAAAATATTTTTTTCCTAATTGCTATTTGAAGCCCTCTCTCTAATGCTGAAAATTATGCTAGATTGTTTGTGGTCATCCCAAATGAAAAGGTGTATAAAAGGATAGGGTCAAAAAATTTATCCCTGAAAATGCCTCCTAGTCCAATGTCTCTAGGGTTTCCTTTTGAAGCCCCATCAAAACGTAGTGAAACAAAAACGTTAGCGGGAGGGGAGAATGTTTTCTCAATAGAGATTTCTGAGTTTCACGACCTGAGTGGGTAGGTTGATAGAGCTGGATATTTAATATCCAATCTCTTAAGGATCAAGGTCTCATGTTCATCAATTGGTTCATCCTATGGATCAAAGGGGAGAACCAACACTGACTCTCTAATATTTTTAATGATAATGTCCTATAAAACTGTAATGGGCCTAGATTTACCTTCAAAGAGTTGTAGATCCCTCTCTTTCCATAAATTCCACAGTGTAAACCCTAGAGTTACAAGCCAAGATTTCAATGTGAGCATATGCTTGAATTTCCTCCAAAACTAGTTAATAATCCAAGTCTTTAGATCTATTGGATGAGGTAAGACATGGAAACTTTTATTAACAAAATCCCACATTTTTCTAGCATAAGAGAATTGGAGTAGGATGTGATCTATTGATTCCTCACCTTGTAGACACAACATGCACATTGAGGGACCCTTAAAACCTTTCCTACACAACTAGTCCCATGTGAGTGTACAACCCTAACCTATCAACCAGAGAAAGGTTGAGATTTTCGGCCATCCACAGTCCTACTAGATTCTGTGCCAAGGGATTTCCTCATGATAAACTTTGGTATCTGCTAAGAAATAGTATTCTTCCTTTACTATGAACACTCTAGATGGTGTTCGACCCCATCGCAGTCTATCTTGCCCTTTTGAAATTCTGAAATCAATTTAGTTTTAATACATTGAGTAAGGTTTTAGTATGAAAGACTATTTAATAATTGAAATGTATTAAAAATGATCATTTGTGTGGTTATTTGATTCATACTGTGTTTTTTTTTTTATTATTCATAGCATGTTATTTATTTATAGATAGAGGAAAACAGGAAATGGAGTGGGTTCTGAATCATATCTCCCTATGCCATCATTAACATTCAACATCTAGAAGATTTGAACATGGGATTTTTGTAGTCACATTTATTTTACATTTTCATGAACTTGTCAAATAAACTCCCAACACACTTATGAAAGCTAAATACATTTGGTTTTAAATTAATTATATAAATAAAAACAAATAAAAAAAAATATATTCACTTTATAATTGATAAAAATTTATGTAAATCATATAATTTTAATTTTCATTAATTAAAAAATATAAACTTTAAATTAATTATATAAATTAAAAATATATTCGCTTTATAATTAATAAATATTATAAAAATATATTATTATTAAAATTTATTTGATATTTTATAAATTATTTATATATTCTTAATTAAAATAAATTTTAATAATAATTTTAATTAACCATATTTATCAGAATTTTAAAAACCCGTAACATGACTGAATTTTAAAAATATATTCTTATGATATGAATTCATATACTATTTGATGCTTTATTTAAGATGAGAATTTAAATATTTTCTTAAGGTTATCTATTTATTATTTTGTTTTTTCATATTTTAGATACCATTTGAAATTTCTATTACTAAATAGAATAACCACCCATAACAAAGTCAAATCAAATATAATAGTTACAAGATCAAATTAAAATATATTATTACTAAGAATTAAAATATATGTTCATGACTAAAAAAAATATTTAAAATTTTTTAATTAATTTTTTTATTATTAAAATTCATAAATATTTTTTTTTTTCAATAATATTTACTATATTATTTCTTAATTTATATATATTTAAAATTTTATTATTTGTGTTTATTGTGTTAAGAGGTGCTTTACAATTTAGTATAGAGAAATGCTATAGCGTTCATAAATAAATATAAATATTTTAATATCAATTAAATAAAAATTTAGAATACGAGAGATGCATATTTATAAATAAGTGTAAACATGCTCAAATTAAAATTTCTTTCAAAAATTATATACGTCCATATCAAATTTATAATTCCATATGACAAGTCTTTATGTTATATATATAGGGTTACTCTCTACAATAATTTAAGCAAGTTTTTCCACTAAAATAGGTAGGATTCTTATGTAATTAAACATATTTATCAGACCCACTAGGTGTAGAATGTAGAATAGATGGTGATGGGGTGTATTGTTATGTCATTCCATGATGTGAATATCATGGAAGGTCATTGATTCAAAACTCTCTGGAAAAAAATTCAATCATGTTAAGGGTTGTTGTGGTCTAGGTTGAGTGTGATCCCTAAGTGATTTTGATGACTTGGCTTGTAGTCATCTCTAAAGGACACATACAACTTGACAAAAAACATATTTACCAAGAGTTATTACCCATTATCTAACATCTATTTTAGGAAAAAATCATATATAAAATATATATAAGATAAAATAATAATTATTTATTAATTTATATAATTAAATTACAAAGAAATGATGATTCACACTTATCAATATATATTGATGATTAGATTATACACTGAGTATTTTATAACTATTATCATATTATAATTATTTATGATATTGTGATAATAGATTTAATATAAGTTATATGTCTTACATGATATTAGGTTAGATATCTTACATTGTATTAAGTTTATTTAAGTGAGATAAGATTGTTGTATGTCTTAAGACGCAGGTGATGTTTCCCTCATAGAATTTATGAAGAAGTTGTTGGGAATAAACTTAAAAAAGATAGAAAAGAGTTGAAGGTTACCATGGATGACCCATTTGGACATTTCTATCTAATTTTCTCTTATTGTAACTTGAAATATTATTAAAAATTTAGGCATCTAAATAAGATAAAGAGTTTTAATGTAATAAATAGTTTAGTATTTATATTAAATTGAATATTAATACAAAATGTTTTATATTATTAAATTTATAACTCTAGATTAATATAATATTATTTTTAATATATTATAATATATATTAATTCATTAGGGTAGAGAACTTTAACATAATATAATATAATATTGTAATATAAAATATCAATATTATAATATTATATTCTTTTTTCCTTTTTATTTTTCGAGAAACAAAAGTCAATAATATTATTTATATAAAATAATTTACATTTGTATATGTTTGTAGCATTCTTCAGTCTATTGTAGCCTAAAATGGATGCTCAAATGACATTGGCTATTCGTTTTTATCCAACAGTGGATCTAATCGATGCTTTATGATAAATATTTATAGTGCCTTATTTTTATACATTTTTGATATGATATTTTTGGAGATAGCTAAATAATAATGAAATGTAAATAGAGGGTAGAGTTTTGAATGTCGCATAGGTGTGCATCTAAAATATATATTTTGATTTCTAAGATGCTCACATACATCTTGCCTCTGGAATGAGAAAAGCAGAATATTGCTTAGGTCAGTTCTCATAGAAAAAAATAAGTTGAAATTTTTGAGATATGCTAATATAATTATTTTCATAGGTTGATAAAATGTTTTGTAATGTGGTCATCCTTTCGTTCAACAAGCTTCGCATTGAAGTCATCCATTTCTAGTTCTTCAAGAGGTTGTCAATGCATTGGTTCATGTCCCTATAAATGTGATCGAATGCGATATGAGTGATGTGTTTACAATTTGTAATAATTCTTTGATATATAGGAATGAATGTGTAGTTTCTCAATTGATATGTGTTATTCATCTAGTCTATAAAAAAATTGGAGTGTGCATTGACATGAATGGTGGAGAAGTTAAAATCTTTTACAACTCTTAGAATGATATTCAAAGTAAATATTTCTGTGTCATTGTTGGTGGTTGTGCTCACGTTTCCATGAAAAGAGAAGAAATGTGAATTTTTTTATGAAGATTTAACCACCGATTCATCCTTTTGGAGGGGTATGTTGAGCGACTCCATAATAATTCTTGGTTTTATTCACAATTTCAGTGTTATGAAGAGGTGGATCTTTTTTTGTGAGAAGGAGACATTGCTCCCTAAATACTCATACTTTGAAGAGCAACACAAAGAAAAAAATGTCCATGGTCTTTAAAGATAACATGATTGTGTTTTATCCATATGACTCCATTATCTTATATTAGACATAAAATTATAATATTATAATGTTAAACATAATAAATATTATAATGTTAAACATAATAATATAATGTCTAAAAATAAAATATTATGCAATATGTAACATAATACTATATCATCCCCGAGGGGGGTGACAATTGGCGCCTTGAGTGATTTGGCAGGGGCCTTGTTGTCCTCTCACACACACTACTTAGTTTGATGAAACATGCCTAGCATGAATTCCTTGGCAATAAAGTGTCGAGGTTTTTGGAGAGACCCTTTGCAAGCATTACTGGTTGAGGAAGGGTGTAACATCCTCTTATAACCTCGTATAAAAATGTTTGGAGTTAGAATTTTTTTACGAATTTAACAACATGTAACTTTCTAGATTACTACTCCATCTTACTTCAATTAACATTAGATAAACCATCATTATTACATAGTGTAATATTTAGTAAAGGAATAGTAAGTTACACAACCATCACTTGCTATTATTGTAGCATAATATAATAAACTTTTTGATGTAACCTTGCATCATTTTCATGACTCTTTTAACTAGGTTAGTTAATAACATTCTTTATAATTTAAATATCACATCAAGAAAGGAATCAACATCATAAAAATGGCACCATACACAATCACATCATTGGACATTGATATACCCTAGAAACCCTGTAGGGTGGAAACCAACAAACAAATGCTCGTGAGGGTGTTCACACCTCACTCAATGGTTATAAGGGAGCCCATTCCTTGACCATTGGCATAAAATCTTACAAATGATCTCATCTCAAAAATAACATCACTAGATATAATCTATTACAATCATCATGACATCATTTACCCATAAACCATTGAGAATTGTGTCTTTGGGACTTGGTTCTTCCCATTAATGGATTATCTTGTAGCTGGCATTCATTCAATCTGCATAGACTATTAACTTATTTCCTACCATAACGGTAAACATAATCCATCTTTGCATATGTCGCAATATTTTCCTACAACTACTATTGTCAGCAACCTTTGATATCATGATTAGATCAAGCATTAACCAAACTAATAATAAATTTCTACTACTGATGTTTCATCATCTATTCATGTGTATTCACGAAATGTAAACAATGTATCACAACATGCTTCCTTTAACAACACTACAAATGCATTAATTATAATAATATAACTATCAAAGCATGTCTATAAATAAATACCACATTAACTATTATTCCCCTTGCACAAACACACATTCTTTCCAAGGCTAATCACTACAACTTTCCATATTATTTTCAAAATATATTAACACTTTATCTTTGATATTAGTGCATGTAATTATGTAAACTTTATTCAAAGGAAACTAGCCCCTCAATTCTTTATCTATATAGGTAATTATGTATTCTTCTCCAAAGGAACTAGCACAATAACTTTTATTCTTATTTATGCATGTTATAACATGGTAGATGTTATTTTTGTGCATGTAATTGCATGCTCTATTCCCAAAAGCATTTTATTTTTCAAAAAGAGAGTTATACATACTCTATTTCTAGATAAAGCTAAACATATTTCTTGTTATTTAATGCGTGAAAAAACACATATTTATTCTCCAATAATTCAAAAGAATAGTAGCTATTTCTTTTTTTTCATGCATGCAAGTAAATTTTCTTTTTTCAAACAAAACTATAAAATTCAACTGTTACTTTCTTTTACATAATGCATATTTCTTTCTCCAAAATAAAACTAACTTAGCAACCATAATTTTCATGCACAAAAATGCATACTTGTATTCTAAAAATAATCAGTCATAACATATAATAAAAAAAATGTAAACACATATTCCTCTTCAAGGAATTTACCACCAAACAACATGATTTTTTCAAGAACATTTAACACAATAGGTAGTCTTTAAAGAACCTAACACTATGGATATTGTTATTATGCATGAAAACACACATGTTTTCCTAAATAATGTTTCCAAAAGAAATATTAACACAATAAAGCATGCAATTACCAAATTTCTTTTCCAAGAATTTAATACAATAATGCATGTAAAAAACATTTCTTTTTCAGGGGATCAAGTGCATAGAGGCCACTCTTTCATGCATGCAAACACACTTTTCTCTTCAAGAAAAATTATTTTTGTGCACCTCAACATATATTCTTTCCAAAATAAATCATAACAGTTATTATTAATTGCACAACATTAACTATTATTTTATGCACACAATACCTATCTCTTCCTCAAGAAATCTATAAAAAATAAACACATATTCCTCCTAAGAGAAATTAACACAGTGGCTATTGTTTTTTGCATCTCACATATATTCTTTTCCATAACTTAGCCATATAACTATTATTTATGTGAATTTAAGCCCATGTTCTTCTTTTCAAGAAACTAATAAAAATAATCATATATCCTTTTAAAGGCATATATCTCAATGGTTGTCCTATTATATATGAAAAAGCACATTTCTTTTCAAGAAATATAACTCATTAGTTATTGTTTCCATGTATGCAATACATGTTTTTATTCTTGAAAAGAAAAATAAACATAACAAACATTAAAACACATGTTCTATCTAAGAATTCTGACCAAAAGATAGTCTTTTCATGTCTTTTTTACCAACTTATGTGTAGGGTTTGCAAGCATTCTTTTGAAGAAAATAGTAAAACTAACTTATGCACAAGATTCACATGTAATTCCTTTTAGAAAAAATAATAGGGCTACTTAATCTTTTTACTCATCAACCCCTGCAAAATTTTCAAGAAATTTGATGCATTTTAGACTCATAACAATTTCCAATGGTACTAATAAAGGAATCTCTCCTTAAAGTATATGTAATTTTTTTTTTTAAAAGAGAATATGTTACTTATCTTAGCAACTATCAAATTTAACGATCCGAAACTAAATCAACTCTCATTCCCAAGAACATTATTTGGTAGCATCCAAGAAAACATGAATAGCTTGTGGCATAAGACCCTTTGTAATGGATATTTTTTTTGAAATCCATATCATATGTCCACATACAAAAATCCGAAAAACTTGATCAATTGTTATGAAATCACTCAAATAAACATGCCAAAAACATCAAGTATATTACCACAATCACTTGTTTACAATTTGAAATAAGCCTTAATCAAAATTGATTCATGCATATAAGTTTTAATAGTTAACCATGCAATGCTAACTAATCAATGCTACCAACCATTTTAAATTCAACCATCACAAGACTCAACCAACAATTAGCCATTATAGTCAAGTCTTACCACTTGATGCATTATTTATTTTAAACATCTAAAGTTTTTATTTCAATGCATTTTAAAACATCTTGTTGCACTCTTCAAGGACATCCCATTTTATACATTCTTTCGTTATCACATACATGCATTCATTCTTTACAAGTAGTGCATTCTAACTATAGTCATGTTCATTAATGTATCATTAATATTATCATATATGCAAAGTTTGGTAGTCAATTTTCACTTTCACTAGTGAATGCTCAAATTAGACCTTATATTGTTTAGTGTAGGAGTCCCAGCAATGGGTCGTAAGGTAGTGCCTTGACCGCGATGTCACACATAGGCAAGTAGAATAACTCTGTTAGCAGCAAGGGTGTGACTGATGCAGTGAGTCAAGGAAGGTGTATGAGAGGTTCCAACACTTAGAAAGGGGAAGGAGGTGAAGGTGAGTTCCATGTTGAAAGGGGTCAGTCCCAACTCGGCTAGGAACACACAACACAAAGGAAATGCACAGCTTTCGGTGGAGCAGTCCACTCGGATGCAGCAATCACATCATACAAGGTAAGATAAGATGTACAACACTCACAGATAAGTCCTAGACGAGTGTGACGGTTGTTATAGCAAGGTTCAAGTGAAAGGTCTGTCTGATATCCGGTAGAGCAGTCGACACATATGGTGACAACATTAACAACATATACAACACATTAACAACAAGATTCATATAATTGCATGTGAATTAGTTCATACACAAGTATGTAAGTTAAACAACACATATCATTAAAGCAACCAGAGTAATCCAACTACAATAACAACATATGTATGAAAATGTGTTGGCTCTTATTATATAAAGAAGTGTTAGTCACAATCATACAATACATCCATGGAAACCTGCTAGCCCCAACAATGGAACGTTACAACCACATCCACCTGATCCTCCAACGAGATGTACTAGCTCCGTGCAGTGGAGAAGCCAAGGCGCCTTACAATACTGTCCAAGCCTTCTTCAAAATAGTCATAGTAGAAGCTTGGCTAACCAAAAGCCTATACAATGAGTTATGAGGGAATATTTATAGCAAAGGGTGGGGTGACCCTTGAAATTCCCCTTTGTGACATTTCAACTACCCTCATGACTCTTCATCTACTCTATGACTGTTACATCCAACTCTTGATACTTGACTTACACATGACATGACTCAACATTACAGTGCACATGTACTCGAGTGAGACAACATGGCTTGAGCAAGCCATGCAAGACATCACTGACACTCGGTCCACTACATGAGACCAACTCTTTGACATGCTTGTGATGATGAAAGTGGTGAGCTGATGCCAAGCTTGGTCGTCGGTGATGGCATGCATGCACCTCATGGTGACATCTTGCTGAAGTGAAATCTCGCCTCTTTTGCAACCAATGCATTGGTTCAAGTGTGTGCTAGTGGTCATGCACATCAACTTGTTGAAGTACATGTTCAGCCCCAGTGGGACTTGCTTCTTGTCTTCGCCTTAGTGAGTGTGTTGAGTGGGTTGGATTTCATGCGTGCGCTCAATGACATGCATGCTGCTAAATCCCTTGTATGTGATCCAAAACATTGCTCACCATGTCTTCTCCATGTTAGCTATTGGGATGGATCTTTAACTTGTATGGGTGCAGTTTCATCCGTGAGTGCATGTTGTGCCCACTGTTGTTCCTGATCCTGCTGCAACTCATTCGTCTATCTATGTAACTTCATGTTCTTCCTTAAGTTGTTGCTTCGGCACACGCAACTCCTTCTTCGTTCCATTCTCTATCTTTGTAAGACCTTCATTTTGCGTTGTCACCACATAGCCTGAGTCTCCAAAGTACTTTCATTATCAATGGATCTGCGTGATATTGCAACTTTATTCTGCCTCTGTGTTGTCAACAACCTTCCTCTTGCATTCGCTATATTCACTGCATTCGGTATGCTGCCTTCAGATGTTGTTCATGATGATGCTCACTATGATGCTGCTACTCGATGTCCTTGTCTACAAACAACTTGATGTCTTCATGAGTAGGCAAGCTCATAGACACTTGATCGACTACATCTCCAGGCATGCTCTGAATGGTGACTTTATCTCTTCTCTCCTGGAAACCATTGTACCTGTACTACTGAGAGGTAGATGAACACTTGGGATACTTGGAGACATGGCAACACTCATGGCAAGAAATCTGTCAATTGAAAACAAAAATGAACATGAGAACTAACTTGTAACATACCTGGTTGAATGATTATGAAAGTTGTGCAATTTTAGTCAGGAGACTGACTGCTAAGACTGCACAAAGCATAGTTCGGGCTGTTGGGAGATTGATTGACTGTTGGAACTGCACAATGCATAGTCTAGTCTGGCTGCTAACTACTGGGATTGCACAATGCGCAATTCCAGCTGGGAAGGACTACTGGCCCAGGGACAGATTTGCACAATTTTTTGGGCCTAGCAGCCGCTGTCCTCTAGAAATGCACAAAATAGTCTCGGAGGCTAGTGCTAGGTAGAAATTCACAAATCTGGAGAGGAAGGTGAGTCTTCCTTTCCTAGATTGCATAATATAGCCTTGGTGAAGGCAGAGCCTAGGCCAAGGTTGGCCCGAGTTGCCAACGGGAAACTAAAAGCAAGTAAGTCAATGAATGCATGGCGACACTAAGTGATAGTAGAAGTGATTAACAGTGCATGCAAAACATGAATGAAATATTATGCAAATAGATCAACATGCATGTGGGTGAGGCAATTCGCTGGTTGGGCGAATGTAGGTGCAAAACAGTTTCATGCATGCGACAGTAGTGAGATAGAAACAAAAACTGAAACAGAGCTAGGAAAAGATACGATACATTTAAACGATAGCAAGCATTCAAATAAATAAAGCAAATAGTACTCCCACAAGCAAAAACGCAAAAAGTGACAAAAATGTAGCACAAGGCATGGGAAGTGAGATTACCCCAAAATAGCTTAGCTGAATGTGCTAAATGCTCCTAGATGTGATGTGGGATGTCAAAGATGTAAGGTTTATGTGAGTAATGAGCTTTGTAGGTCCAGTTGATGAGTTTCGATAACATTGAGGTTATGACGTGCATGCCAAAAATCTAGGGGAAGCGACACTTGGTGGGAGGTTTCTGAATTGCTCCTTGCATGTAACCTCCAACTGCTAAACATTAATCCCTGAAACAAGGCATGACTTTGCATGCTTCCTTGGGACAAGCAGCCCATGCATGAAAGTCTGTTTTACTTAGTCCTGGAGGAAACTGGTCAACTCGGCTGCACATGCAAGAGACTGCTTGACTGCTGGAGAAAAATGTGCATTTTTGGCTGGGAGTTGGGTTGCTGCGAGTTGGGTTGGATGCCCAAGAGATTTGTGCAATTTCTGGGCAGAGTAGCTGATTGGTGCCTAGATTTGCACAAATCTTGGGCTGAACAACCTGTTGTTGGGAAAATTTGTGCAAATCCTGCTGGGAGGGTTGGCTGACAGGGTTGCGCAATCCTAGAGCCCATTAAGATGTTAGAGAGGATTGCACAATTCCTAGAGGGAAGGCTAGTTTCCCTCCAGAAATGTGCAATTTTCAAGGGGGAGCTTCTCAACCTGCAACTGGACCAAGTCCGAGTGAGCAGCCTATGAGGAGAATGGATCAACTATGATCGATAGGATGCCTTTGTGCGAGGAAAACACTGAAGCTTGAGTATTTGATGAAGAAAGACAAAGTGCTATGTAAGGTTCATAGGGAGGCTCCAAAACAGGCTAAGGAAAAATTTTGGAGGGTGGTTGTAGCCACTACAACACTTGGCGACACACTGGTAGAACTCTAGCTCTCTGCATAGACCTTGTTTGTGAAAAGCAAGTCTAACACCTCTAGAAGTATTGTTTAGTTCTTAGCTCATCTTAGTTTTGCACTAACTTAATTGTAAGATGTAGCATCTACCAAACTCTTGGTCGATTGACACACATTCCAAGCTAAGGCAACCTAGTTGTTTCGATTGGGGTTGACGGGTACATTGGTGCACAAGCAGTATAGTCATAAGAATCTTAGTTTCATCTTTGGTGTTTCTCCACTGCCAGCAGGCCTAGAGAGTACCTTGGTGGAGTCACATAGGAACACAATCATGGATTCGCTGCTAGCGAGCCTGGTCAGTACCTCGGCAGAGTTACCTTCATCTCCTCCCTGCGCAGGAAGTCTTTCTCTTTTTTAGCCTTATCCATTTTTCAATTTTTTTTTTTACTTTAATTTTTTTTTCATTTTCACTGTGCATAGCACTTCTTCATTTCAAAGGCGGAAGAGCGATCCCGACGTATTGAGAGTAGAGGTGGTTGTTCCAGGAAAGAAGTATTTTATTATATCTCTAACGTGCCTATTAAGGTTTTCCCCCTCACCTTACGCTACTTGACTGAGCTAACAAGGGTCAACCCAAAAACAACCGACTAGAGAAGGTGACACTTGTTAGTGCACAAGAATTATGTTTTCACCAAGGTTCACTTCGAATAGTATGTATTTTCCTTTGATGTATCATGGACTAAGAGTAACAAGCTCATCATACAGAGGCAAGATGACAGATAACCAAGTCGTGATAGCTGTACAAGTCCTCTTGTACTTTACCCAGCTCGCTTCAAGAGTCATACAAGGTTTCATGCAGGGCTAACCTACAAACGAAACAATGAGCCAACAAACATCAAAGAAAAGAAAAATAAGAAGCTACAGTGAAAGAAAAGAAGGTAAGTAAACCAACAAGAAAACATACATGCACATAGAGCATATAAGCAAACAAGCATGCGAGCAAACAACTGAAAGAAAACACTACTCCTACTCCTACACTAATAGTACATGGGCCTGATCACATGAAGTGATACTTCCAATGCAGCCACCAGTGCATTGGTAGATCCATGTTGGTGAAGGCTTGGTCTGCGAGCAACCCAGTTGTGCGAACCAGCAAGCAAGAAAGATACAACAATGAATACAACCACACTTCGTGATTCAAAGTTCCCAAGGACATAAGTGAGTGCATGTTCATGACAGGCAGTCCACGGACTTATCATGGTGCTGTGTGACACTACATGCAACTTTGAAGCATAAGAACACTCTTGACTATCACATGCAAGCAAACAAAGGAAACAAAGATAACTTGTGTCGCACATGAGTGCTTGCAATGTAAGACTCCTCTAATGCATGAGCAATGGGATCATGTAGTTCGAGTGGAGGAAGTAAAATCTGAGTGTTGGATTGATCTTGAATGCATACAAATGAGTGATGAGGTGTCTTGATTGTTTGAAAAATTTCCTGATCGGAAGCGAAACCAACCTCAAGAAATCTAGGGCCTAACATAACCATCAGCTTGGGCTGAAGTGCCTCGATGGTCTGTGGGGTTTCGACTTCATTTATAGATGGATCTTCGTATACCAGAGGCTTAAATAGATTAACAATGAGTGAATACACATCGTGATAGGATGATGAGGTGAAGAGATCACGACAACCAAGATCATAAAATTCAGGATGTTGGTCGGCATCCTCATGGTAGGAGGTATCACACTGAGGGGTAGATGAAAAGTGAACAAACTCATCCTACGTGTTTTTGGAAAAGGCAGATGAAGGATCAAGTGGATTTTCAATGAGTAACTTATCCTCTCCATTTTCAAATGATGGACTAACATCCGGTGATTCCTGTGAGTGATCAACAATGTGTGCATCCGTGGATGAAGATACACATGCAAAATCATGGATGGAAGGTTCACTAAAGAGGTTAGGAAAGAACAGAGGTGACTCAGACAGAAGAGAGTCATCCTTCGCAGAGTGCTCATCTTCAAGCTCCCACTTATACTCTTCATGAATGAAATCGCATGTTGGTTGTGCAACACTAACTCCATTAGTGGGTTGTTCCTTGTTCACAACAAGTGAAGAGTCTGGAATGGACGAACACAAGACATCATCATCCGAAGGAGCACCTGAGTGCGAAGATAGAGGTCAAAGAAAAGAATGCATATGAGAACTCGAAGGAGTCACAACCAAATCTATGCGAAAATCGAGTGTAGTGATGATGGGAGAGTGTGAAGGATGAACATGTGTGTGAGCATGATTCTCAACATCACTGGGCAGTGGTGGAGCTACTGAATGAAAGGGAGGCAGAAAGTTAGTTGAGACAGTGCTTGCTCCCACATGAGATCATGCAGTTCCATCAATGAAGAATGTTGAATGAGGTTTGATATCAAGATTCCTCTTGGGACAGGCAGATTTATTAAGGCAATACTTGAACTGGTCCCAAAGATAAGCAAATTTCATTTGGCTCTTCATAGCTTGAAACTGCATGTCACAGAAGCACTGCCAAAAATAAATAATGGATTCATGCGGAGCCCTTTGCTGCTGTAACAGTTTCCGGTCAAGATTGTCTAAATCATAATGATAGAACGTGTCTCCAATGAGATACAGAAGTGCTCAAATGAGTGCACGGTGTCAACCGATAGGCTGAGCACCCAACGAAATGGAGATTCGCGAAGTGTGTAAGAAAGCAGTAAACTGGTCTGTTTGTCAGAAAACTCATCTTCCTCATAAATCATGAAAAAAAGTTATATAAGTGCTCAGGCTAGGCCACTTCGCCTTCACCATCATACATGTGAGTGGACAAGTGTTATGAAACTAGCTAAAAAAAAAGATAGAAAATATAGATCAACGCCTTAGAATTCAGCCTCTTCGAGGGGGAAACCTCCTTTACATTACATAAATGAAAAATTCTTGGACGATTCAAATGAAAAAACCTCCTTTCTATATATAGGAGTCTAAGGAGTCACAATATAACCCAGCTGACCTAACAATAATAATATAAAGCCATAAAAATAACAATAGAGGGATTCTATGGGGCACGGTAATAACAATATGGGGACAATAGGGGCACAACAATATTAATAAGGGATACAACTACAATAGTAATGGGGTAATCACTAGTATTATAGGGACCCAACATGCCCCTCTCCTTCAAAAAAGTGTTGTCCTCAATGCTTGAGTAGTTTTGGATGCTTCTGTATAAAATTCTCATCCTCCCATGTGGAATCTTCAGCAAATAAGTTCTTCCACTTGATAAGATACTCCGAAATTGATTGATTTTGTAGCTGTCAAGTTCTTGTTTCTGTGACTGCTTCTCGTTCCAATATAATTTTTCCTTCCTCGTCAAGTTTTGGCAATATTGTTTGAACTGGGAACTTGTCACCTACAACCTTCTTTAAACATGAAACATGGAAAACTAGGTGCAATCGAGAAGCTGCAGGAAGCTCCAATTTGTATTCCATAGTACCAATATTTTGCAACACCTTTTACAGACCATAATATTTTGGTGATAATTTATTATCCTTCTTAGTGTGCTCGAGGGACATTTTCTTATATGGTTGTAGCCGTAGGAATACCCAATCACCTACATCAAAAGTTCTTTCGCTGCGATGTTGATCTTCCTGTTGTTTCATTCTATTCTGTGCCAACATGAGGTTATCCTTTAAGAGTTGGAGGACTTGTTGTTGATGTTTGATGTGATGTTCCATTGCTTGAACCTTAGAATTTTCTCTTAAATATGATGTGATGGATGGTGGTTGATATCCATAAAGTGCCATAAATGGGGTCATTTTTGTTGTTGTATGGAAGGAAGTGTTATACCACCATTTAGCTAGAGGCAACCATTTGACCCATTGTGTCTATTTATCAGATACAAAGCAACGAAGATATCCTTCCAAACATTTGTTTACTATCTCAGTTTTCCCATCAGATTCAGGATGATAAGATGAGCTATGAGCTAATTGAGTACCAAGACAAGAAAATAATTCTGTCTAAAAATTTCCAGTGAAAATGGGATCTCTGTCACTTACAATAATCTTTGGGATTCCATGTAGCTTTTGAATTGTTTCCATAAATGCAGTAGAAGTTGTACTGGCTTTAAATGGATGTGATAATGAACAAAAGTGTGCATACTTGGTAAGTCTGTCAACTACCACCATGATGACATTCTTTCCCTCAGACTTGGGTAAACCTATAATGAAATCCATTGAAACCTCCTCCCAATGTTGGCTTGGAATGGATAAAGGTTGTAATAGACCAGGTGTCTTAATTCTTTCAACTTTACTTTGTTGGCAAACCAAACATTCCGCCACAAACTTTTGAATATCCAATTTAAGGCCATCCCAAAAAAATTCCTTCTTAACCCTGTGGTAAGTTTTTAAAAATCCTAAGTGCCCTCCTAAGGGAGAAGTGTGCAACTCCATAAGAATCTTTTGTTTTAGTTGGGAATTCTTACAGAGGTATAAGAAATCTTTGTACCATAACGAATCATTTTTCCAGCTAAATGTACCAGACGTACTGGAATCTTGTTGTATCTTTCGAATAGGTGCCCACACTTCTTCGTCATTCTTCCATTCCTCCCTTGCTTCGTTTATCCAATCTAGTTGGATAATAGAAATGGCACACAACAATGCTTCCACATCCTCATCCTTTCTTGAGAGTGCATCTGCCACCACATTTTGCTTCCCTTTTTTGTAGATGATTTCAAAGTCATAACCCAACATCTTTGTGACCCACTTTTGTTTCTCTTCAGAGGATAATCTTTTTTCTAAAATGTATTTAAGGCTATGATGATCCATTTTTACCTTGAAGTGTCTTCTCATTAGGTAGGGTTGCCATTTCTTAAGTGCATGGAGTATTGCCAACATTTCCTTCTCATAAATAGCTTTGTGTAAAAACTTTCCCTTGATTGGATGACTTTCAAAAGCAATGGGTCATTTATCTTGCATTAAAACAGCACCAATTCCATTTCCTAAAGCATCAAATTCCAAAATAAATGTTATTTTGAAGTCTGGTGTAGCTAAGACCAGTGCTTGGCACATTGCCTCTTTAAGGTGTTCGAAGGCCTTTGTTGCTTCTGGAGTCCATGAAAATGCATCTTTCTTCAATAATGTTGTTAGAGGTGTTACTATTCTCCCATAATTCATAACAAACTTGCAATAATGCCCTGTCAACCCGAGAAATCCTCGCAAATGCTTTATGGATGTGGGGATTTTCCATTCCTTAATGGCTTTAATTTTGCTAGGGTCTACCTTAACTCCTTCATGAGATACAATATGACCCAGATATTCCACCTTTTGTACTCCAAAGAAACATTTGGATCTTTTTTCATATAATTGTTTCTCATCCAATAGTTGTAGCACCCTGTCAACATGTTCAACATGATCCTTCCAAGACTTGCTGTAGATTCTAGTATATCATCAAAAAATACTAACAAAATTTTTC
Source organism: Pinus tabuliformis (assembly GCA_031772625.1). Lineage (NCBI taxonomy): Eukaryota > Viridiplantae > Streptophyta > Pinopsida > Pinales > Pinaceae > Pinus > Pinus tabuliformis. The sequence goes on from CM062820.1 coordinate 391,377,978, forward strand.
TAAGAAATGGTTTGAAAATGGAATTCATCCAAACTTGAAATGTTGAAGGTGCATTGGTAAGGCCAAAAGGCATGACCAAAAACTCATAATGACCCTCATGAGTTCTAAATGCTATTTTTGGAATGTCTTCAGTCTTCATTCTAATTTGATGATATCCTGAACGAAGATCCAACTTGGTGAAGTAAATTGATCCATGCAATTCATCTAGTAATTCATCAATGACAGGAATCAGAAACTTAACTTTAATAGTGAGCTTGTTGAGCTCCCTATAATCCGGACACATGCGCCATGATCCATCCTTCTTGTGCACCAATACTACTGGAGCAGAGAACGAACTTCGACTCGGTTGAATTATACTAGCCTCTAGAATTTCTGCAACCATACGTTCAATTTCACTCTTTTGGGCATAGGGATATCTGTACGGCCTGATGTTTGGAGGAACACTTCCTGGAATTAGATGAATAGCAGGATCATGATCACAAATAGGTGGGAGACCTTTGGGAGTCTCAAATACCTTGGAATGATTGTCCAAGACTTTTTGGAGATCTGGATAAATAGATGATTCCAATGTGGAAACATCTAGCGAACATAATTGTGCAATTACACCTCTTTTTTCTTTTTTTAGAAGCTTTTTCATACCGTTAGAGCTGATTATCTTTCCCGGTTTCCCTGTAATACCCCTTAATTCAAACTCCTTTCCTTCCACAGAAAATTTCATGAAAAATTCTTGAAAATTAAAAGCTATTGTACCCAAGGATTGTAGCCATTGGACTCCTAGTACAACATCAACACCTCCCATTGGAATGGAAAGCATTGGGCTAGTCAATACATATTCTCCCATGGATATCTTGATATTATGGCACTTTCTAGAGAAATTTATTGTTCCTCCATTTGCAACCATCAGTTGACACTCTGGTGCTGGATATAAGAAGCAATTCAATTCTTTTGCTACCTTGCAATGAATAAAATTGTGGGTACTTCCTGAATCAATCAACACTATTACCTTTTTCTTCTTGATTTTTCCTTCTATCTTGATGGTTTGAGGAGTCGTAATTCCCGCCAATGCATTACAAGATATGGTAGAATTCATTTCTTCTTTATCTAGACTTTGTTCCTGGAGTATATCCTCTTCTTTTGACCTTTCTTGCTCCTTTTCTTCTTCCTCTTCACAATCTATGTAGAATAATTTATTCTTAGCACACTTATGACCTTTAGTGTATTTGCTATCACAACTGTAACAAAGCCCTTTTGCTCTTTTTTCTTCCAATTGTTGTGGTGTCAACCTTATAGGTTGTGGAATACTAGGAGCAACAACACTTCCATCTTTATAGTTGTGAGTGGTATGCTTCCTACTTGCCATAATTTTGCTTTCCATTTTTCTTGCTAACCTGAATGCCTTCTCCAATGAATCAGGTTCCCAAAGGCGAACATCATGTTGGATATTATCCTTTAAAGTCCCTATGAACACATCAATCCTATGCTCCTCTGGAATATTTTTTACCCTTATGTTCAATTTTTGGAACTCCTCAATGTGCTCCATTATTGAACCCTTTTGTTTGAGACTTATCAATTGGCTAAAAAAAGTGTTGCTTTTTGTATCCTCATAATGTGCTGTCAATTCTTCCGTAAAAAGTGCCCAAGTGATAATTTGTTTACGAGAGAAAATCCATTGATACCATACAAACTAATTTGGTTCCAAATATAAAGTTGCAATACGTACCTTTTGTGTGTTTTGCACATTATTGAGATCGAAAAATTGCTCCATCTGTAATATCCATGTTGCGGGATCCTTGCCATCAAACTTCCTCATATCGATTTTTGGAAGATGGTGGGTCTTCGATCCCACATTAGAGTCTATGAAATCATGATAAACATTTCTTTTGTTTGCATCATGAGTTTCCTTTGCTACCTTTTCACCATTAGTAAGTATTTATTGTAGAAAATTTGTCAAATCTGTCTTCAAATCTACCATGTTTGTCTTCAAATCTACCATGTCTCTCTTCAAATCTGTCTTCAAATCTATCTTCAAATCATCCATCTTAGCTTCCATGCCCTTTATCTTAGATTCCACGCCATTTATCTTAGCTTCTGTTAGCTTTTGTCAGAGTGACATTTGTTGCATTTGGTCTTGTAATTTTGATTATATATCATGTAGCATTTCTTCCTCTTCTCCATGAGTCATGCTAGAGCTTTCAAGTTGCTTACTAGGTGTTTGAATTTTCTTTCCTCAAGCATTAGTTATCGATAATAATTCTCTACTATTCCCTTTGAATTCCTTCAAAATAAATTTTCAAACCAAGCTTAAGCAAAAATTTAAAAAAATCTACACACCTTTTTTCACTTTGTAGGAGCTCGATATTGCCTCTGATGTATCTCTGTACTTTCAAATCATACAGTTCTGAAATTGTGACCTACAGTAACCCTCTATGTCCTCTTTCCAATGCCACTAGTCTGATCCAAATTGGATTCTCCAAGGAAGAGTTATGCGAAATCTCCCACAGTGACCTAATTATAGACTAGTTCAGTAGAGTGAACTTGTACGACGTGCCACGAGTCACTGTTTCAACCTTTGGCTCTGAAAAATATATACAAGAAACTACAGTCCATCTTCTTTCTATAACTTCTTACGAAATTTCAATCCGATGCTCAGAGAGAAAGTTATGACGATTTTCCCCAAGTCCCCTATTTGGAATGTAATTCAAGAGTCTACAAAAAGACGAAATTCCTCAGATCATATCTCCGCAAATAAAGCGTGAAAATTTCTGAAATTTGGACCCGAGGTTCAGTGCGATTTCTTCTAAAATGGGGTTTTTCTTTTAGCTTCTGAAACATCGCAGAAAAAAGGTTATAGCGAAAATGCCACGATGACCTATTTGGAGCAGTGAAACCCTAGAATCCAAAGCTCTGATATCAAATGTTATGAAACCAGCTCAAAAAAAGATAGAAAAGATAGATCAATGCCTTAGAATTCAGCCTCTTCGAGGGGGAAACCTCCTTTACATTACATAAATGAACAATTCTTGGATGATTCAAATGACAAAACCTCCTTTTTATATATAAGAGTCTAAGGAGTCACAATATAACCCAGTCGACCTAACAATAATAATATAAAGCCACAAAAATAACAATAGAGGGATTCTATGGGGTACAGTAATAACAATATGGGGACAATAGGGGCCCAACAATATTAATAAGGGATACAACTACAATAGTAATGGGGTAATCACTAGTATTATAGGGACCCAACAATAAGAGATCGAAAAGCTTCCGCGAGATGGAGACATCTTCACGATTTGAAAAACACCTCGGGGGAAGAAGAGTGCAACACTCCTTGAAAGGTATGCAAAGATTCAAAACTGGATGAGAGGACACAACTTGTCATCGGGCCCTCCTTCTAGCACCAAAAATGTTGACGGTGTTGGACCCGCCAACATGTCAAGGGGATCTCCCCCGTAAGAAGTCCCAATTAGACCTCAGACCGTTTGGTGTAGGAGTCCCAGCAGTGGGTCGTAAGGTAATGCCTTTTCTACGATGTCACATAGAGGCAAGTAGAATAACTCTATCAGCAGCAAGGGTGTGACTGATGCAGTGAGTCAAGGAAGGTGTATGAGAGGTTCCAACACTTTGAAAGGGGAAGGAGGTGAAGGTGAGTTCCAGGTTGAAAGGGATTGGTTCCAACTCGACTGGGAACACACAATACAAAGGACATGCACAACTTCCGGTGGAGTAGTCCACTCAGATGCGGTAGTCACATCATACAAGGTAAGATAACAAGTACAAAACTCACAGATCAGTTCGAGATGATTGTGCCAGTTTTTATAGCAAGGTTGAAGTGAAAGTTTTGTCTGATGTCCAGCAAAGCAGTCGACATGAACGGTGACAACATTAAAAACATATACAACACATTAACAAAAAGATTCATATAATTGCACGTGAATCAGTTCATACACAGGTACATAAATTAAATAACACATATCATTAAAGCAACTAGAGTAGTCCAACTACAATAACAACATATGCATGAAAATGTGTTGGCTCTTATTATATAAAGAAGTGTAAGTCATAATCATACAATACATCCATGGAAACCTGCTAGCCCCAACAGTGGAATGTTATAGCCACATCCACCTGCTCCTCCAATGAGATGTACTAGTCCGTGTAGTGGAGAAGCCAAGGCGCCTTACAATATTGTCGAAGCCTTATTCAAAATAGTCTTAGTAGAAGCTTGGCTGACCAAAAGCCTATACAATGAGTTATGAGTGACCCTTGACATTCCCCTTTGTGACAGTTCAACAACCCTCATGACTCTTCACCTACTTTATGACTGTTACATCCAACTCTTGATAATTGACTTACACTTAACATGACTCAACATTACAATGCACATGTACTCATGTGAGACAACATGGCTTGAGCAAGCCATGCAAGACATCACTGACACTCTGTCCTCTGCATGAGACCAACTCTTTGACATGCTTGTGATGGTGAAAGTGGTGAGCTGATGCCAGGATTTGTCATTCGTGATGGTGTTCATGCACCTCATGGTGACATCTTGCTAAATGCGAACTCTTGCCTATGTTGCAACCGATGCATTGGTTCGGTCCCTTCATCCAACTTGTTTGCTAACATGCGCATGGTATTCTTGGGTGCGCCTGAACCGAAAACACACTGATGCATAGTGCCCGTGCTGATCTTCAAGTGTGTGTTAGTGGTCATGTGCATCAACTTGCCAAAGTACATGTTCAGCCCCATTTGGACTTGCTTCTTATCTTCGACTTGGTGAGTGTGTTGAGTGGGTTGGATTGCATGCGTGCACTCAACGACATGCATTCTGCTGAATCCCTTGCATGCGATCAAAAACAATTCTCACCATGTCTGCTCTGTGTCAGCTGCTGGGATGGATCTTTAACTTGTACGGGCACAGTTTCATCCGTGAGTTCATGTTTTGCCCACTGCTGTTCCTGATCCTGATGTAACTCATTCGTTTGTCTATGCAGCTTCATGTTCTTCCTTAAGTTGTTGCTTTGGCACATGCAACTCCTTCTTCATTCCATTATCTATCTTCACGTGACCTTCATTTCGCGCCATCACCTCATAGCCTAAGTCTCCAAAGTGATTTCATTATCAGTGGATTTGCGTGATCTTGCAACTTTGTTCTGCCTCTGTATTGTCAACAACCTTCCTCTTGCATTCGCTATATTCGCTGTGTTCGCTACATTTGGTATGCTTCCTTCAACTCTTTTTCATGATGTTGCTCACTGTGATGCTGCTGCTTGACGTCCTTATCTACGAACAGCTTAATGTCTTCGTGAGTAGGCACACTCTTTGACACTTGATTGACTGCATCTTTAGGCATGCTTTGAACAATGTCTTCATCTCTTCTCTCCTAGAAACCATTGTACATGTACTGCTGAGGGGCAGATCAACACCTGCGATACCTTGAGACATGGAAACACTCATGGCAAGCAGTCTATCAGTTGAAAACCAAAATGAACATGAGAATTGACTTGTAACATACCTAGGTGAATGATCATGAAGGTTGTGCAATTTCAGTCGGGAGGTCGGGAGACTGACTGCCAAGACTGCACATGGCATAGTCCAAGCTGGTGGGAGACTAACTGACTGTTGGAACTGCACAATGCACAGTCTAGTGTAGCTACTGATTGCTGGGATTGTGCAATGTGCAATTCCATCTTGGAAGGACTGTTGGCCCAGGGACAGATTTGCGCAATTTCTTGGGCCAAGCAACCACTGTCCTCTAGAAATGCGCAAAATAGTCCCGGAGGCCAATGCTAGGCAAGAATGCGCAAATCTAGAGAGAAATGTGAGCCTTCCTTTCCTAGATTGTGTAATGTAGCCTTGGTGAAGGCAGAGCTTGGGCCAAGGTTGGCCTGACTCGCCGAGGGGAAACTGAAAGCAAGTAATTCAATGAAAGCATGGTGACACTAAGTGATAGTCAAAGTGATTAATAGTGCATGAAAAACATAAATAAAAGATTTTGCAAATAGATCAACATGCATGTGGGTGAGGCAGTTTGACGATTAGGCGAATGTACGTGCAAAAATTTTCCATGCTTGTGATCGTAGCGAGATAGCAATGAAAACTAAAATAGAGCTAGGACAAACTAGGATACATGTAAACAACAACAAGTGTTCAAAGAAATAAAGCAAACAATACTCCCACAAAAGAAAACACAAAAAGCAACAGAAATGCAGCACAAGGCATGGGAAGCGAGATTACCCCAAAACAACTTAGTTGAATGTGTCGACTGCTCCTAGATGTGATGTGGGATGTCAGAGATGCAAGGTTGATGTGAGGAATGAGCTTTGCAGCATCTAGTTGATGTGTTTTGATAAATAGAGGTTATGACGCACATGCCACAAATCTAGGGAAAGCGACACTTGGTGGGAGGTTTCTGAATTGCTCCTTCCATGTAACCTCCAATTGCTAAACATTGATCCCTGAAACAAGGGATTCATTTGCATGCTTCCTTGGGAGAAGTAGCCCATTCCTGCAAGTCTGTTTTGCTCATTCCCGAAGGAAACCGGTTAACTCAGCCGCACATGCAAGAGAAAAATGCGCATTTCTGGCTAGAAGCTGGGTTGGATGCCCAGAAGATTTGTGCAATTTCTAGGTAGAGCAACTGATTTCTTCCTAGATTTGCGCAAATCCTGGGCTGAACAACCTGCTACTGGGAAAATTTGCGCAAATCCTGTTGGGAGGGTTGGCTGGTAGGATTGCGCAATATTGGAGCCTAGTAAGATGTAAGAGAGTATTGCAAAATTCCTAGAAGGAAGGCTAGTTTCCCTCCAGAAATGTGCAATTTTCAAGGGGGAGCTACTCAACCTGCAGCTGGATCAAGTCCGGGTGAGCAACCTGTGAGGAGAATGGATCAACCGTGATGGACATGATGCCTTTGTGCGAGGAAAACACTAAAGCTTGAGTACTTGATGAAGCAAGACAAAGTGTTGTGTAAGGTTGGTAGGGAGGCTCCAAAATAGGCTAAGGAAAAATTTTGGAGGGTGGTTGTAATGAATACAACACTTGGCGACACACTGGTAGAACTCTAGCTCTTTGCGAGACACTGGTAGAACTCCAGCTCTCTGCAACACACTGGTAGAAATCCAATGAGATCACAGAAGTGCTCAAATGAGTGCACAGTGTTAGCTGATAGGCTAAGCACCCAACGAAATGGAGATTCGCGAAGTGTGTATGCAAGCAACAAACCGAATTGTTTGTCAAAACTCATCTTCCTCATAAATAATGAAAATAAAGTTATATAAGTGCTCAGGCTAGGCCACTTCGCCTTCACCATCATATGTGTGAGTGAACAAGAGATCGAAAAACTTCCCCAAGATGGAGACATCTTCATGATTCGAAAAGCACCTCGGGAGAAGAAAAGTGCAAGACTCCTTGAAAGGTATGCAAAGATTCAAAACGGGATGAGAAGGCACAGCTTGTCATTAGGCCCTCCTAGCACTAGAAATGTTGACGGTGTTGGACCTGCCAACATGTCAAAGGGATCTCCCTAGTAAGAAGTCCCAATTATACCTCAGACCTGTTGGTGTAGGAGTCCCAACAATGGGTCGTAAAGTAATGCCTTGACTGCGATGTTGCGTAGAGGTAAGTAGAATAACTCTATTAGCAGCAAGGGTGTGATTGATGCAGTGAGTCAAGGAAGGTGTATGAGAGGTTCCAACACATTGAAAGGGGAAGGAGGTGAAGGTGAGTTCCAGGTTGAAAGGGATCAGTCCCAACTCGACTAGGAACACACAACACAAAGGACATGCACAGCTTCTAGCGGAGCAGTCCACTCGGATGTGACAGTCACATCATATAAGGTAAGATAACAAATACAACACTCACAGATGAGTCTGAGATGACTGTGATAGTTGTTATAGCAAGGTTTAAGTGAATGGTACGTCTAATGTCCGGTAGAGTAGTCGACACGGATGGTGACAACATTAACCACATATACAACACATTAACAACAAGATTCATATAATTTCATGTGAATTAGTTCATACACAAGTACATAAGTTAAACAACACATATCATTAAAGAAACTGGAGCAGTCCAACTACAATAACAACATATGCATGAAAATGTGTTGGCTCTTATTATATAAAGAAGTGTAAGTCACAATCATACAATACATCCATGGAAACCTGCTAGCCCTAATAGTGGAACCTTACAGCCACATCTGCCTGCTTCTCCAACAAGATGTATTAGCTCCGTGTAGTGGAGAAGACAAGGCGCCTTACAATACTATTCAAGCCAAATTCAAAATAGTCGTAGTAGAAGCTTGGCTGACCAAAAGCCTATATAATGAGTTATGAGGGACTATTTATAGCAAAGGGTGGGGTGACCCTTGAAATTCCCCTTTGTGACAGTTCAACCACCCTCATGACTCTTCACCTACTCTATGACTGTTACATCCAACTCTTGATACTTGACTTACACTTGACATGACTCAACATTACAATGAACATGTACGCATGTGAGACAACATGGCTTGAGCAAGCCATGCAAGACATCATTGACACTCAGTCCTCTGCATGAGACCAACTCTTTGACATGCTTGTGATGGTGAAAGTGGTGAGCTGATGCCAAGCTTGGTCATCCGTGATGGCGTGCATGCACCACATGGTGACATCTTGTTGAATGCGAACACTTGCCTCTGTTGAAACCGATGCATTGGTTTGACCCCTTCATCTAACTCATCTGCTAACATGCGCATGGTATTCTTAGGTGCGCCTAAATTGGCAACACACTGATGCATAGTGCCCATGTTGATCTTCAAGTGTGTGCTGGTGGTCATGCGCATCAACTTGCCTATTAGGAAACCAGCTCACCAAAAGATAGAAAAAATAGATCAACGCCTTAGAATTCAGCCTCTTTGAGGGGGCAACCTCCTTTACATTACATAAATGAACAATTCTTGGATGATACAAATGACTAAACCTCCCTTCTATATATGAGTCTAAGGGGTCATAATATAATCAAGCCGACATAATAGTAATAACATAAGGGCACAAAAATAACAATAGTGGGTTTCTATGGGGCATACTAATAACAATATTGGGACAATGGGGGCACAATAATAACAATAAGGGATACAATGACAATAGTAATGGGGGAATCACTAGTATTATAGGGGTCTAACATGCCCCTCTCCTACGAAAAGCATTGTCCTCAATGCTTGAGTAGTTCTGGATGCTTCTGTATGAAATTCTAATCCTCCCATGTGGAATATTCAGTAGATAAGTTCTTCCACTTGATGAGATACTCCGAAATTGATTGATTTCATAGTTGTCGAGTTCTTGTTTCTGTGACTGCTTCCGATTCCAATATGATTTTTCCTTCCTCGTCAAGTTCTGGCAATATTGTTTGAACTGGGAGCTTGTCACCTATAACCTTGTTTAAACATGAAACATGGAAAACTGGATGCACTCGGGAAGCTGCAGGAAGCTCCAATTTGTATGCCATAGTACCAATCTTTTGTAACACCTTGTACGAACCATAATACTTTGGTGATAATTTATTATCCTTCTTAGCTTGCTTGAGGGACATTTGTTTATATGGTTGTAGCCATAGGAATACCCAGTCACCTACATCAAAACTTCTTTCGCTGTGATGTTGATCTGCTTGTTGCTTCATTCTATTCTGCGCCAACATGAGGTTATCCTTTAAGAGTTGGACAACTTGTTGTTGATGCTCGATGTGATGTTCCACTTCTTGAACCTTAGAATTTTCTCTTAAATATGATGTGATGGATGGTGGATGATATCCATAAAGTGCCATAAATAGGGTCATTTTTGTTGCAGTATGGAAGGAAGTGTTATACCACCATTCAACCAGAGGCAACCATTTGACCCATTGTGACTGTTTATCAGATACAAAGAAACGAATATATCCTTCAAAACATTTGTTTACTATCTCAGTTTGGCCATCAGATTGAGGATGATAAGATGAGCTCTGAGCTAACTCAGTACTGAGACAAGAAAATAATTTTTTCCAAAAATTTCCAGTGAAAATGGGATCTTTGTCGCTTACAATAATCTTTGGGTTTCCATGTAGCTTTTGAATTGTTTCCATAAATACAGTAGAAACTGTACTTGCTTTAAATGGATGTGATAATGCACAAAAGTGTGCATACTTGGTAAGTCTGTCAAATACCACCATGATGACACTCTTTCCCTCTGACTTGCGTAAACCTATGATAAAATCAATTGATACATCCTCCCAATGTTGGCTTGGAATGGCTAAAGGTTGTAATAAACCCGGGGTCTTCATTGTTTCAACTTTATTTTTTTGGCAAAACAAACATTCTGCCACAAAATTTTGAATATCCGATTTAAGGCCATCCAAATAAATTTCCTTCTTAACCCTATGGTAAGTTTTTAAAATTCCTAAGTGCCCTCCTAAGGGAGAAGTGTGCAATTCCATAAGAATCTTTTTTTTGAGTTGGGAATTCGTACATAGGTATAAGCGATCTTCATACAATAATGAATCATTTTTCTAGCTAAATGTATCAGATGTACTGGGATCTTGTTGTAACTTTCAAATGAGTTCCCACACTTCTTCGTCATTCTTCCATTCCTCCCTTGCTTCGTTTATCCAATCTGGTTGGATAATAGAAATGGCGCACAACAATGCTTCCACATCCTCATCCTTTCTTGAGAGTGCATCAACTACAACATTTTTCTTTCCTTTTTTGTAGATGATTTCAAAGTCATAACCCAACATCTTTGTGACCCATTTTTGTTGCTCTTCAGAGGATAATCTTTGTTCTAAAAATTAATTAAGACTATCATGATTCATTTTTACCTTGAAGTGTCTTCCCATTAGGTAGGGTTTCCATTTCTTAAGTGCATGTAGTATTGCCAACATTTCCTTCTCATAAATAGCTTTGTGTAAATACTTTCCCTTGATTGGACGACTTTCGAAATCAATGGGTCTTTCATCTTGCATTAAAACAACACCAATTCCATTTCCTGAAGCATCACATTCCACAATAAAGGTTTCTGTGAAGTCCGACGTAGCTAAGACCGTTGCTTGGAACATTGCCTCTTTAAGATGTTTGAAGGCCTTTGTTGCTTCTGGAGTCCATGAAAATGCATCTTTCTTCAATTATGTTGTTAGAGGTGCTGTTATTCTCCCATAATTCTTAACAAACTTGTGATAATACCCTATCAACCCGAGAAATCCTTGCATATGCTTTATGGATGTGGGGATTTTCCATTCCTTAATGGCTTTAATTTTGCTAGGGTCTACCTTAACACCTTCATGAGATACAATATGACCCAGATATTCCACCTCTTGTACTCCAAAGAAACATTTGGAGCCTTTTGCATATAATTGTTTCTCCTCCAATAGTTTGAGCACCCTGTCAACATGTTCAACATGATCCTTCCAAGACTTGATGTACATTAGTATATCATCAAAAAATACTAACACAAATTTTCTAAGGAAGGGTTTGAAAATGGAATTCATCAAACCTTGAAATGTATAAGGTGCATTGGTAAGGCCAAAAGGCATGACCAAAAATTCATAATGACCCTCATGAGTTCTAAATGTTGTTTCCAGAATGTCTTCAGTCTTCATTCTGATTTGATGATATCCTGAATGAAGATCCAACTTGGTGAAGTAAATTGATCCATGCAATTCATCCAATAACTCATCAATGACAGGAATGGGAAATTTATCTCTAATAGTGAGCTTGTTGAGCTCCCTACAATCTAGACACATGCGCCATGATCCATCCTTCTTGTGCACCAATACTAATGGAGCAGAGAAAGAACTTTGACTAGGTTGAATTATACCAGCCTCTAGCATTTCTGCAACCATAGGTTCAATTTCACTCTTTTGGGCATATGGATATTTGTACGGCCTGATGTTTGGAGGAACACTTCTTGGAATCAAATTAATAGCATGATCATGATCATGAATAGGTGGGAGACCCTTGGGAGTCTCAAATAACTTGGAATAATTGTCCAAGAATTTTTGGAGATCTGGAGAAATAAATGATTTCAATGTGGGAACCTCTAGCGAACATAATTATGCAATTACACCTCGTTGTTCCTTCTTTAGAAGATTTGTCATACTGTTAGAGCTGATTATCTTTCCTGGTTTCCTTGTAATACCCCTTAATTCAACTTCCTTTCCTTCTGCACAAAATTTCATGAAAATTTCTTGAAAATTAAAAGCTATTGTACCCAAGGATTGTAGCCATTAGACTCCTAGTACAACATCAGCACTACCCATTGGAATGGAAAGCACTAGGCTATTCAATACATATTCTCAGATGGATAGCTTGATATTATGGCACTTTCCAAAGAAATTTATGGTTCCTCCACTTGAAACCATCACTTGACACTCTTGTGCTGGATATAGGAAGCAATTCAATTCCTTTGCTATCTTACAATGAATAAAATTATAGGTACTTCCCGAATCAATCAACACTATTACCTTTTTCTTCTTGATATGTCCTTCTATCTTGATAGTTTGAGGAGTGGTAATTCTAGCCAATGCATTACAAGATATGGTCGGATTCATTTCTTATTTATCTATGGTTTTTTCCTGCAGTATATCCTCTTCTTTTGACATTTCTTGTTCCTTTTCTTCCTCATTTTCACAATATATGTAGAATAATTTCTTCTCAACACACTTATGACCTTTAGTGTATTTTCTATCACAACTGTAACAACGCCCTTTTTCTCTTTTTTCTTCCAATTGTTGTGGTGTCAACCTTGTAGGTTGTGGAAGGCTAGGGGCAACAACACTTCCATCTTTATAGTTGTGAGTGGTAGGCTTCCTGGTTTCCATAATTTTGCTTTCCATTTTTCTTGCTAACTTGAATGCCTTCTCCAATGAATCAGTTTCCCAAATGCGAACCTCATGTTGGATATTATCCTTTAAATTCCATATGAACACATCAATCCTATGCTCCTCTGGAATATATTTTACCCATATGTTCAATTTTTGGAAGTCATCAATGTGCTCCATCATTGAACCCTTTTGTTTGAGATTTATCAATTGGCTAAAAAGGTGTTGCTTTTTGTATCCTCATAATGTGCTATCATTTCTTCCGTAAAAATTTTGCAATTGACAATTCGTTTATGAGAGAAAATCAATCGATACCATACAAACTGATTTGGTTCCAAATATAAAGTTGCAATACATACCTTTTGTGTGTTTTTCACATTATGGAGATCGAAAAATTGCTCCATCTGTAGTATCCATGTTCCAGGATCCTTGCCATAAAACTTCCTCATATCAATTTTTGGAACATGGTGGGTCTTCAATCCAACATTAGAGTCTATGACATCATGATTAATATTTCTTTTGTTCTCATCATGAGTTTCCTTTACTACCCTTTCACCATTAGTGACCATTTCTTGTAGCAACTTATTCAAATTTATCTTCAATTCTTCCATCTTATTGTCCATTCCATTCATCTTAGCTTCCATGGCATCCATCTTAGCTTCCATCCTAACTTGTATGCCATTCATATTAGCTTCCACACCATTCATATTGGCTTCATTTACCTTTAGTGAGAATGAAATTTGTTGTACTTGGTCTTGTAATTTTGATATATCATGTTGTATTTCTTCCTCTTCTTCACGAGTCATGCTAGAGCTTTCAGGTTGCTTACTAGGTGTTTCCATTTTCTTTCTTTGGGACATTAATTAATGCTAATAATTCTTCACTATTCGCTTTGAATTCCTTCAAACTAATTTTTCAAATCAATCTTATGCAAAATTAAAAAAAAAAAACTACACACCTTTTTTTTTTCACTTTGTAAGACCTTGATATTGAATCTATTGTATCTCTGTAACTGTGGATCTATAATATCTGAAATCTTGTCTTGCAGTAGCCCTCTAAGTCCTCTTTCTAACTCCATAAGTCTGATCAAGATTGGATTCTCCAAGGAAGAGTTATGCCAAATATCCCACGGTGACCTGATTATAAACTAGTTCAGTAGAGCGAACTTGTACAACATGCCACATGTCACTGTTTCGACCTTAGTACCTGCAACTGATACACAGAAAAAAACAAGTCATCTTCCTTCTGAAACTTCTTACGACATTTCAATCTAATGCTCAAAACAAAGTTATGATGATTTTCCCTAGGTCACCTGTTTGGAATGTAATTCGGGAGTCTGCAAAAACCCTAACTTACTCAGATCATATCTCCCCAGATATAGTGATACAAGCTTTGAAATTTGGATTTGAAGTTCAGAACAATTTCGGCTCAAATGGGTTTTTTCTGTAGCTTCTGCAACATCACAGAAAAATAGTTATAGCGAAAATTCCACGATGACCTGTTTGGAGCAGTGAAACCTAGAATCCAAAGCTCTGATACCAAATCTTAGGAAACCAGCTCATCAAAAGATAGAAAAAATAGATCAACACCTTATAATTCAACCTCTTCGAGGGCCAAACCTCCTTTAAATTACACAAATGAACAATTCTTGGATGATACAAATGACTAAACCTCCCTTCTATATATAGGAGTCTAAGGGGTCATAATATAATCATACCGACATAACAGTAATAACATAAGGGCACAAAAATAACAATAGTGGGTTTCTATGGGGCATACTAATAACAATATGGGGACAATAAGGGCACAATAATAAAATAAGGGATGCAACGACAATAGTAATGGGGTAATCACTAGTATTATAGGGGCCTAACATTGCTGTTGTACATGTTCAGCCCCAGTTGGACTTGCTTCTTGTCTTCACCTTGGTGAGTGTGTTGAGTGGGTTGGATTGCTTGTGTGCACTCAACAACATGAATTCTGTTAAATCCCTTGCATGAAATCAAAAACCTTTCTCACCATGTCTACTCTGTGTCAGCTGCTAGGATGGATCTTTAACTTGTACGGCCAGAGTTTCATCCATGAGTTCATGTTGTGCCCACTGCTATTCCTGATCCTTCTGAAACTCATTCATCTGTTTGTGCAACTTCATGTTCTTCCTTAAGTTGTTGCTTCAACACATGCAACTCCTTCTTCATTCCATTATCTATCTTCGCACAACCTTCATTTTGCGCCATCACCTCATAGCCTAAGTCTCCAAAGTGATTTCATTAGCAGTGGATCTGCGTGATCTTGCAACTTTATTCTGCCTTTGTGTTGTCAACAACCTTCCTCTTGCATTCGTTGTATTCGCTGCGTTCACTGCATTTAGTATGCTTCCTTCAACTGTTTATCATGATGCTACTCACTGTGATGCTACTGCTTGATGTCCTTATCTATGAACAACTTGATGTCGTCGTGAGTAGGCAAGCTCATAGACACTTGATCGACTGCATCCGCAGGCATGCTCTGAACGGTTTCTTCATCTCTTTTCTCCTGAAAACCATTGTACATGTACTGCTGAGAGATAGATCAACACCTACAATACCTTGAGACATGGCAACACTCATGGCAAGCAATCTGTCAGTTGAAAACCAAAATGAACATGAGAATTGACTTGTAACATACCTAAGTGAATGATCATGAAGGTTGTGCAATTTTGGTCGGGAGATCGGGAGACCGACTACCAAGACTGCACATGGCACAGTCCAGGCTGTTGGGAGACTGACTGACTGTTAGAACTAGGCAATGCACAGTCTAGTCCAGCTGCTGACTGCTAGGATTGCGCAATGCACAATTTCATCTGGGAAGGATTGCTGGCCTAGGGACAGATTTGTGCAATTTCTTGGGCCAAGCAATCACTGTCTTCCATAAATGTGAAAAATAGTCCCAGAGGCCAGTGCTAGGTAGGAATGCGCAAATCTAGAGAGGAAGGTGAGCCTTCCTTTCCTAGATTGTGTAATGTATCCTTGGTTAAGGTAGAGCCCGGGCCAAGGTTGGCCTGACTTGTCGAGGGGAAACTGAAAGCAAGTAAGTTAATGAATGCATGGCGACACTAAGTGATAGTCGAAGTGATTAATAGTGCATGCAAAACATGAATAAAAGATTCTGCAAATAGATCAACATGCATGTGGGTGAGGCAGTTCATCGGTTGGGTGAACATATGTGCAAAATAGTTTCATGCATGCGATAACAATGAGATAGCAATGAAAACTGAAACAAAGCTAGGAAAAGCTAGGATACATGTAAACAATGACAAGAATTCAAAAGCAAACAGTACTCCCACAAGAGAAAACGCAAAAAGCAACAGAAATGCGGCACAAGGCATGGGAAGCGAGATTACCCCAAAAAAACTAAGTTGAATGTATCAACTGCTCCTAAATGTGATGTGGGATGTCAAAGATGCAAGGTTGATGTGAGGAATGAGCTCTACAGCATCCAGTTTACTGGTTTTGATAACATAGAGGTTATGACGCGCATGCCACAAATCTAGGGAAAGTGACACTTTGTGGGAGGTTTCTGAATTTCTTCTTGCATGTAACCTCCAACTGCTAAACATTGATCCCTAAAACAAGGGATGCCTTTGCATGCTTCCTTGGGTGAAGCAGCCCATGCATGCAAGTATGTTTTTCTCAGTCCCAGAGGAAACTGGTTAACTCGGCTGCACATGCAAGAGACTACTCGACTGCTGGAGAAAAATGCGCATTTTTGGCTAGAAGCTGGGTTGGATGCCTAGGAGATGTGCGTAATTTCTAGGTAGAGCAACTGATTGCTTCCGATATTTGCACAAATCCTGGGCTGAACAGCCTGTTACTCAGAAAATTTGCGCAAATCCCGCTAGGAGGGTTGGCTGGCAGTATTGCGCAATCCTGGAGCCCAGTATGATGTTAGAGAGGATTAAGAAATTCTTGGAGGGAAGGCTGGTTTCCCTCTAGAAATGTGCAATTTTCAAGGGGGAGTTGCTCAACCTACAGCTAGACCAAGTCCGAGTGAGCAACCTATGAGGAGAATGGATCAACAATGATCGACAAGATGCCTTTGTGCGAGGAAAACACTGAAGCTTGAGTACTTGATCAAAAAAGACAAAGTGTTGTGTAAGGTTGGTAGGGAGGCTCCAAAAAATGCTAAGGAAGATTTTTGGAGGGTGGTTGTAGCCACTACAACACTTGGTGACATAGTTGTAGAACTCCAGCTCTTTGCATAGACCTTATTCGTGAAAAGCAAGTCTAACACCTCTGGAAGTATTGTTCAGTTCTTAGCTCATCTTGGTTTCACACTAACTTAGTTGTAAGATGTAGCATCTACCAAACTCTTGGTCGATTGACACACATTCCAAGCCAAGGAAACACAGTTGTTTCGATTGGGGTTGAGGGTTACATAGGTGCACAAGCAATATAGTCGTCTGAGTCTTAGTTTCATCTTTGGTGTTTCTCCACTGCGAGCAGGCTTAGACAGTACCTCGGTGGAGTCACATAGGAACACAATCATGGCTTCACTACCAGCGAGCCTGGTCAGTACCCCGGCGGAGTTACTTGCATCACCTCCCTATGTAGGAAGATTTTCTCTTCTTTCGCCTTATCCATTTTTCATTTTTTTCATTTTCACTGTGCATACCACTTATCCATTTCAGAGGTGGAAGAGGGATCCCAATTTATTGAGAGCAGAGGAGGTTGTTCCAGCAAAGAAGTATTTTATTATATCTTGACGTGCCTGTTAAGGTTTCCCCCCTCACCTTATGCTACTTGATTTAGTTGACAAGGGTTAACCCAAAAACAACTGACTAGAGAAGGTGACACTAGTTAGTGCACAAGAATTATGTTTTCACCAAGGTTCACTTCGAAAAATATGTCTTTTCCTTTAATGTATCATGGACTAAGAGTAACAAGCTCATCATACAGAGGCAAGATGACAGATAACAAAGTAGTGATAGCTATACAAGTCCTATTTTACTATACCCAGCTTGCTTCAAGAGTCATACTTTGTTTCATGCAGGGCTAACCTACAAACGAAACAACGAACCAACAAACATCAAAGCAAAGCAAAAGAAGAAGCTACAGTGAAAGAAAATAAGGTAAGTAAACAAGTAAGCAAATATACATGCACATAGAGCATATACGCAAACAAGCTTGCAAGCAAACAACTAAAAGCAAACACTACTCTTACTCCTACACTATTGGTACATGGGCCTGATCATGTGAAGTGATACTTCCAATGCAACCACCGGTACATTGGTAGATCCATGTTGGTGAAGGCTTGGTCTGCGAGCAACCCAGTTGTGTGAACCAACAAGCAAGGAAGATACAAAAATGAAGACAACCAAACTTCATGATTCAAAGTGCCCACGGGACATAAGTAAGTGCATGTGCATGACGGGTAGTCCGCGGACTTATCATGGTGTTGTGTGACACTACGTGCAACTTTGAAGCATAAGAAAACTCTTGATTGTCACATGCAGGAAAACGAAAGAAACAAAGATAACTTGCGTCGCGCACGAGTGCTTGAAATGTAAGATTCCTCTGATGCAAGAGTAATGGGATCGTGTAGTTCGAGTGAGGGAAGTAAAATCCGAGTGTTAGATTGATCTTGAGTGCATACAAATGAGTGATGAGGAGCCTTGATTGTTTGAAAAATATCCTGATCCGAAGCGAAACCAATCTCAAGACAACTAGGGCCTAACATAACCATCAGCTCGGGCTGAAGTGCCTCGACAATTTGTGGGGTTTTGACTTCATTGATAGATGGATCTTCGTAGACCAGTGGCTTAAACAGATTAACAATGAGTGAATACACATTGTGATAGGATGATGAGGTGAAGAGATGAAAACAACCAAGATCATAAAATTCAGGATGTTGGTCGACATCGTCATGGTAGGAGGAATCACATAGAGGGGTAGATGAAAAGCGAACAAACTCATCCTTCGTGTTTTTGGAAAAGACTGATGAAGGATCAAGTGGATTTTCAATGAGTAACTTATCCTCTCCATTGTCGAATGATGGACTAACATTCGATGAGTCCTACGAGTGATCAATAATGGGTGCATCTTTGGATGAAGGTACACATGCAAAATCATGGATGGCAGGTTCACCAAAGAGGTTAGGAAAGAATGGAGGGGACTCGGATAGAAGGGAGTCATCCTTCATTGAGTGTTCATGTTCAAGCTCCAACTCATACTCTTCATGAATGAAAGTGCATGTTGGTTGTGCAACACTGACTCCGTTACTGGGTTTTTCCTCGTTCGCAACAAGTGAAGAGTCTGGAATGGACGAACACAAGACAACATCATACGGAGGAACACCTGAGTGCGAAGATGGAGGTCGAAGAAAAGAATGCATATGAGAACTCGAAAGAGTCACAGCCAAATCTGTGGGAAAATCAAGTGGAGTGATGTTGGGAGAGTGTGAAGGATGAATAGGTGTGTGAGCATGATTCTCAACATTACTGGGTAGTGGTGGAGCTGCTGAATGAGAGGGAGGCAGATAGTCAGTTGAGATAGTGCTCACTCCCACATAAGATCGTGCAGTTCCATCAATGAAGAATGTTGAGCGAGGCTTGGTATCAAGATTCCTCTCGGGACGGAAAAATTTCTTAAGGCAATACTCGAACCAGTCCGAAAAGTAAGCAAATTTCATCTGGCTCTTCAGAGCTTGAAACTACAAGTCAAGGAAGCGCTGCCAAAAATCAATAACGGATTCATGCGGAGCCCTCTGTTGCTGTAACAGTTTCCGGTCAAGATATTTTGGATCAAAATGATAAAACGTGTCTCTAATGAGATCACAGAAGTGCTCAAATGAGTGCATGGTGTCAGCTGATAGGCTCAGCACCCAACGAAATGGAGATTCGCGAAGTGTGTATGCAAGCAGCAAACCAGCCTATTTGTCAGAAAACTCATCTTCCTCATAAATCATGAAAAGAAAGTTATATAAGTGCCTAGGGTAGGCCACTTCGCTATCACCATCATACGTGTGAGTGGACAAGAGATCGAAAAGCTTCCCTGAGATGAATACATCTTCATGATTCGAAAAACAGCTTGGGGGAAGCAGAGTGCAAGACTCCTTGAAAGGTATGCAAAGATTCAAAACTGGATTAGAGGACACATCTTGTCATCAGGCCCTCCTTCTAGCACCAGAAATGTTGATGGTGTTGGACCTGCCAACATGTCAAGGGGATCTCCCCGGTAAGAAGTCCCAATTAGACCTCAGACTGTTTGGTGTAGGAGTCCTAGTAGTGGGTTGTAAGGTAATGCCTTGACTGTGATGTCGCACAGAGGCAAGTAGAATAACTCTATCAGCAGTAAGGGTGTGACTGATGCATTGAGTCAAGGAAGGTGTATGAGAGGTTCCAACACTTTGAAAGGGGAAGAAGGTGAAGGTGAGTTCTAGGTTGAAAGGGATCGATCCCAACTCGAATAGGAACACACAACACAAAGGACATGCATAGCTTCTAGTGGAGCAATCCACTCGGATGCGGCAGTCACATCATACAAGGTAAGATAACAAGTAAAACACTCATAGATCAGTCTGAGATGACTGTGACAATTGTTATAGCAAGGCTCAAGTGAAAGGTCTATCTAATGTCTGGCAGAGTAGTCAACATGGATGGTGATAGCATTAACAACATATACAACACAATAACAACAAGATTCATATAATTTCATGTGAATCAGTTCATACACAAGTACGTAAGTTAAACAACACATATCATTAAAGCAACCGGAGTAGTCCAACTACAATAACAACATATGCATGAAAAAGTGTTGGCTCTTATTATATAAAGAAGTGTAAGTCACAATCATATAATACATCCATGGAAACCTGCTAGTCCCAACAGTGGAACGTTACAACCAATCTGCTTGTCTCCTCCAACAAGATGTACTAGCTCTATGTAGTGGAGAAGCCAAGGCACCTTACAATATTGTCCAAGCCTTATTCAAAATAGCCTTAGTAGAAGCTTGGCTGACCAAAAGCCTATACAATGAGTTATGAGGGACTATTTATAGCAAGGGTGGGGTGACCCTTGACATTCCCCTTTGTGACAGTTCAACCACCCTCATGACTCTTCACCTACTTTATGACCGTTACATCCAACTCTTGATACTTGACTTACACTTGACATGACTCAACATTACAATGCACATGCACTCATGTGAGACAACATAGCTTGAGCAAGCCATGCAAGACATCACCGACACTTAGTCCTCTACATGAGACCAACTCTTTGACATGCTTGTGACGGTGAAAGTGGTGAGATATGCCAAGCTTGGTCATTCGTAATGGCGTGCATGCACCTCATGGTGACATCTTGCTGAATAAGAACTCTTACCTCTATTGAAACCGATGCACTGGTTCGACCCCTTCATCCAACTCGTGTTCTAACATGCACATGGTATTCTTGTGTGTGCCTGAACCGACAAGACACTGATGCATAGTGCCCGTGCTAATCTTCAAGTGTATGCTAGTGGTCATGCGCATCAACTTGCCAAAGTACATGTTCAGCCCCAGTTGGACTTGCTTCTTGTCTTCACCTTGGTGAGTGTGTTGAGTGGGTTGGATTGCATGCGTGTGCTCAACGACATGCATTCTATTGACTCCCTTACATGCAATCAAAAACATTTCTCACCATGTCTGCTCCGTGTCAGCTGCTAGGATGGATCTTTAACTTATACGGGCGCAATTTCATCCGTGAGTACATGTTGTGCCCACTGTTGTTCCTGATCCTGATGTAACTCATTCGTCTATCTGTGCAGCTTCATGTTCTTCCTTAAGTTGTTGCTTTGGCACATGCAACTCCTTCTTCATTCCATTATCTATCTTCACGCGATCTTCATTTCGCGCCATCACCTCATAGCCTAAGTTTCCAAAGTGATTTCATTATCAGTGGATCTGCGTGATCTTGCAACTTTTTTCCGCCTCTGTGTTGTCAACAACCTTCCTCTTCCATTCACTGTATTCACTACGTTCACTGCATTCGGTATGCTTCCTTCAACTTTTTTTCATGATGTTGCTCGTTGTGATGCTGCTGCTTGATGTCCTTATCTACGAACAACTTGATGTCTTCATGAGTAGGAAATCTCATAGACATTTGATTGACTGCATCTCTAGGCATGCTCTGAATGGTGTCTTCATCTCTGCTCTCCTGGAAACCATTGTACATGTACTGCTGAGAGGAGGATCAACACCTACGATACCTTGAGACACAGAAACACTCATGACAAGCAATCTGTTAGTTGAAAACCAAAATGAACATGAGAACTGACTTGTAACATACCTAGGTGAATGATCATGAAGGTTGTGCAATTTCGGTCAGGAGACTGGCTGCCAAGACTGCACAAGGCACAATCCAGGCTACTGGGAGACTGATTGACTACTAGAATTGCACAATGCATAGTCCAATCTAGCTGCTGACTGTTGGGATTGTGCAATGCACAATTCCATTTGGGAAGGACTGCTGACCTAGGGACAGATTTGCACAATTTCTTGGGCTAAGCAGCCATTGTCCTCCAGAAATGTGCAAAATAGTCCCGAAGGCCAGTGCTATGTAGGAATGCGCAAATCTAGAGAGGAAGATGTGCCTTCCTTTCCCAGATTGCCCAATGTAGCCTTAATGAAGGCAGAGCCTAGGCCAAAGTTGGGCCGACTCGCCGAGGGGCAAATGAAAGCAACTAAGTCAATGAATGCATGGCAACACTAAGTGATAGTCAAAGTGATTAACAATGCATGTAAAACATGAATAAAAGATTCTACAAATATATCAACATGCATGGGGGTACATGCAAAAATAATTTCATGCATGCGATAGTAGTGAGATAGCAATGAAAACTGAAATAGAGCTAGGACAAGCTAGGATACATGTAAACAACAACAAGCATTCAAAGAAATCAAGAAAATAGTACTCCCACAAGAGAAAACACAAAAAGCGACAGAAATGCAGCACAAGGCATGGGAAGCGATATTACCCCAAAAAACTAAGTTGAATGTGTCGACTGATCCTAGATGTGATGTGGGATGTCAGAGATGCAAGGTTGATGTGAAGAATGAGCTCTACAACATCCAGTTGATGGGTCTTGATAACATAGAGGTTATGACGCGCATGCCACAAATCTAGGGAAAGCGACACTTGGTGGGAGGTTTCTGAATTGCTCCTTGCATGTAACCTCCAACTACTAAACATTGATCCCTGAAACAAGGGATGCCTTTGCATGCTTCCTTGGGAGAAGCATCCCATGCATGCAAGTCTGTTTTGCTCAGTCCCAAAGGAAACAGGTTAACTCGGCTGCACATGCAAGAGACTGCTCGATTGTTGGAGAAAAATGTGCATTTTTGGCTAGCAACTGGGTTGGATGCCCAAGAGATTTGCACAATTTCTGGGCATAGCAGCTGATTGCTTCCTAGATTTGTGGAAATCTTGGGTTGAATAGCCTACTACTAGGAAAATTTGCGTAAATCCTGCTCGGAGGGTTGGCTGGTAGGATTGCGCAATCTTGGAGCCCAGTAAGATGGTCTAGAGGATTGCGCAATTCCTGGAGGGAAGGCGGGTTTCCCTCCTGAAATGTGCAATTTTCAAGTGGGAGTTTCTCAACCTGTAGCTGGACGAAGTCCGGGTGAGTAGCCCATGAGGAGAATGGATCAACAGTGATCGACAAGATGCCTTTGTGCGAGGAAAACACTAAAGCTTGAGTACTTGACGAAGCAAGACAAAGTGCTATGTAAGGTTGGTAGGGAGGCTCCAAAATAGGCTAAGGAAAAATTTTGGAGGGTGGTTGTAGCCGCTACAACACTTGGCGACACATTGATAGAACTCTAGCTCTTTGCATAGACCTTGTTCGTGAAAAGAAAGTCTAACACCTCCAAAAGTATTGTTCAGTTCTTAGCTCATCTTGGTTTCACATTAACTTAATTGTAAGATGTAGCACCTACCAAACTAACGGTACATGGGTCTGATCACTTGAAGTGGTACTTCCAATGCAGCCACCAGTGCATTGGTAGATCCATGTTGGTGAAGGCTTGGTCCACAAGCAACCTAATTGTGTGAACCAGCAAGCAAGAAAGATACAACAATGAAAACAACGGCACTTTGTGATTCAAAGTGCCCATGGGACATAAGTGAGTGCATGTGCATGACGGGCAGTCCACGGACTTATCATGGTGTTGTGTGACACTACGTGTAACTTTGAAGCATAAGAACACTCTTGACTGTCACATGCAGTCAAACGAAAGAAACAAAGATAACTTGCGTCACGCACGAGTGCTTGCAATGTAAGACTCCTCCAATGCATGAGCAATGGGATCATGTAGTTTGAGTGGAGGAAGTAAAATATGATTGTTGGATTGATCTTGAGTGCATAAAAATGAGTGATGAGGAGCCTTGATTGTTTGAAAAATTTCCTGATTGGAAGCGAAACCAACCTCAAGACAGCTAGGGCCTGACATAACCATCAGCTCGGGCTGAAGTGCCTCGACAGTCTGTGGGGTTTCGACTTCATCAAGATATATATATCTTCGTAGACCAGTGGCTTAAACAGATTAACAATGAGTGAATACACATCGTGATAAGATGACAAGGTAAAGAGATCACGACAACCAATATCAGAAAATTTAGGATGTTGGTCGGCATCCTCATGGTAGGAGGAATCACACAGAGGGGTAGATGAAAAGAGAACAAAATCATCCTTCGTGTTTTTGGTAAATACAGATGAAGGATCAAGTGGATTTTCAACGAGTAACTTATCCTCTCCATTGTCAAATGATGGACTAACATCCGGTGAGTCCTGCGAGTGATCAACAATGGGTGCATCTGTGGATGAAGATACACATGCAAAATCATGGATGGTAGGTTCACCAAAGAGGTTAGGAAAGAACGGAGGGGACTCGGATAGAAGGGAGTCATCCTTCGCCGAGTATTGATGTTCAAGCTCCCACCCATACTCTTCAAGAATGAAAGCGCATGTTGGTTGTGCAACATCGACTCCGTTAATGGGTTGTTCCTTGTTCACAACAAGTGAAGAGTCTGGAATGGATGAACACAAGACAACATCATCCGGAGGAACACCTGAGTGCAAAGACAGAGGTCGAAGAAAAGAATGCATATGAGAACTCGAAGGAGCCACAACCAAATCTGTGTGAATATCGAGTGGAGTGATGTTGGGAGAGTGTGAAGGATGAATAGGTATGTGAGTATGATTCCCAACATCACTGGACAGTAGTGGAGCTACTGAATGAGAGGGAGGCAGACAGTCAGTTGAGATAGTGCTCACTCCCACATGAGATCGCACAATTCCATCAATGAAGAATGTTGAGCGAGGCTTGATATCAAGATTCCTCTTGGGACGGGAAGATTTCTTAAGGCAATACTCAAACCGGTCTGAAAGATAAGAAAATTTCATCTCATTCTTCAGATCTTGAAACTGCAAGTCACGGAAGCGTTGCCAAAAATCAATAATGGATTCATGCGGAGCCCTTTGTTGCTATAATAGTTTCCGATCAAGATAGTATGGATCAAAATGATAGAACGTGTCTCCAATGAGATCACAAAAGCGCTCAAATGAGTACATGGTGTCAGCTGGTAGGTTGAGCACCCAACGAAATGGAGATTCATGAAGTGTGTATGCAAGCAACAAATTGGCTTGTTTGTCAGAAAAATCTTCTTCCTCATAAATCATGAAAAGAAAGTTATATAAGTTCTTAGGCCAAGCCACTTCACCTTCACCATCATATGTGTGAGTGGACAAGAGATCAAAAAGCTTCCCCGAGATGGAGACATCTTCACAATTCAAAAAACAACTCGAGGGAAGAAGAGTGCAAGACTCCTTGAAAGGTATGCAAAGATTTAAAACTGGATGAGAGGACAGAGTTTGTCATCAAGCCCTCCTTCTAACGCTAGAAATGTTGACGATGCTGGACTCGCCAACATGTCAAGGGGATCTCCTCAGTAAGAAGTCCCAATTAGACCTCAGACTGTTTTGTGTAGGAGTCCCAGTAGTGGGTCGTAAGATAATGCCTTAACTACGATGTCGCACAGAGGTAAGTAGAATAACTCTATCAGCCACAAGGGTGTGACTGATGCAGTGAGTCAAGGATGCAGTGAGTTAAACAACACATATCATTAAAGGAACTAGAGCAGTCCAACTACAATAACAACATATGCATGAAAATGTGCCAACTCTTATTATATAAAGAAGTGTAAGTCACAATCATACAATACATCCATGGAAACCTACTATCCCCAATAGTGGAACGTTACAGCCACATTTGCCTTCTCCTCCAAAGAGATGTACTAGCTCTGTGCAGTGGAGAAACCAAGGCACGTTAGAATACTATCCAAGCCTTCTTCAAAATAGTCTTAGTAGAAGCTTGGCTGACCAAAAGCCGATACAATGAGTTATAAGGGACTATTTATCAC
The DNA here is from genome assembly GCA_031772625.1 of Pinus tabuliformis. Lineage (NCBI taxonomy): Eukaryota > Viridiplantae > Streptophyta > Pinopsida > Pinales > Pinaceae > Pinus > Pinus tabuliformis. The sequence continues at coordinate 391,404,241 of CM062820.1, forward strand.
AAAGGGTGGGGTGACCCTTGAAATTCCCCTTTGTGATAGTTCAACTACCCTCATGACTCTTCACCTACTCTATGACTGTTACATCCAACTCTTGAGACTTGACTTACACTTGACATGACTCAACATTACAATGCACATGTACTCATGTGAGACAACATGGCTTGAGCAAGCCATGCAAGACATCACTCACACTTGGTCCACTGCATGAGGCCAACTCTTTAACATGCTTGTGATGGTGAAAGTGGTGAGTTGATTCCAAGCTTGGTCATCCGTGATGACATGCATGCACCTCATGGTGACATCTTGCTGAAGTAAACTCTTGCCTTCGTTGTGACCGATGCATTGGTTCAACCCCTTCATCCAACTCATATGCTAACATGCACATGCTATTCTTGGCTGCAATTGAACTGGCAACACACTGATGCATAGTGCTCGTGTTGATCTTCAAGTGTGTGCTGGTGGTCATGGACATCAACTTGCCGAAGTACATATTCTGCCTGAGTTGGACTTGCTTCTTGTCTTTGCCTTGATGAGTGTGTTGAATGGGTTGGATTGCATGTGTGCCCTCAATGACATGCATGCTGTTGAATCCCTTGCATGCAATCAACAAAAGTGCTCACCATGTCTACTCCATGCCAGCTATTGGGATGGATCTTTAACTTGTACGGGTGCAGTTTCATCCGTGAGAGCATGTTGGGCCCACTTCTATTCTTGATCCTGCTGCAACTCATTCGTCTGTCTGTGCAACTTCATGTTCTTCCTTAAGTTGCTTCTTCGGCATGAAACTCCTTCGTTCCATTCTCTATCTTCATGCGACCTTAATTTCACGCTGTCACCTCATAGCCTGAGTCTCCAAAGTTTCTTTCATTATCAATGGATCTATTTAATCTTGCAACTTTGTTTCACCTCTATGTTGTCAACAACCTTCCTCTTGCATTTGCTGCATTCAATATGCTGCCTTCATCTGTTGTTCATGATGTTTCTTGTTTTGATGTTGTTGCATGATGTCCTTGTCTACGAACAACTTGATGTCTTCGCGAGTAGGCAAGTTCATAGACACTTGATTGACTGCATCTCTAGGCGTGCTCTGAACGGTGTCTTCGTCTTTGCTCTCTTGGAAACCATTGTACCTCTACAGCTGAGAGGAAGATGAAGACCTATGATACTTAGATATATGGCAACAATCATGGCAAGCAATCTGTCAGTTGAAAACCAAAATGAACATGAGAACTGACTTGTAACATACCTGGGTGAACAATCATGAAGGTTGCGTAATTTCGGTCGGGAGGTCGGGAGACCGACTGCCAAGACTACATAAGGCACAATCTGGGCTACTACGAGACTGACTAACTGTTGGAACTATGCAATGCACAGTCTAGTCTGGCTACTGACTGCTGGGATTGCGCAATGTCCAATTCTAGCTGGGATGGACTGTTGGCCGAGGGACATATTTGCACAATTTCTTGTGCCAAGTAGCCATTGTACTCCATAAATGAGCAAAATAATCCTGGAGGCTAGTGCTGGGTAGGAATGCACAAATCTAGAGAGGAAATTGAGCCTTCTTTTCCTAGATTGTGTAATGCAGCCTTAGTGAAGGAAGAGCCCAGGCCAAGGTTGGCCCGACTAACCTATGGGAAACTGAAAGGAAGTAATTCAATGAATGCATGAAGACACTATGTGATAGCAGAAAAAATTAATGGTGCATGCAAAATATGAATGAAATATTCAACAAATATATCAAGATGCGTGTGGGTGAGGCAATTCACCGGTTGGGCGAACGTCCGTGCAAAACAATTTCATGCACGTGACAGTAGTGAGATAGCAACGAAAACTAAAACAGAGATAGGACAAGCTAGTATACATGTAAATGAAAACAAGCATTCAAATAAATCAAGAAAATAGTACTCCCACAAGTGAAAACACAAAAAGTGACAAAAATGCAGCACAAGGCATGGGAAGTGAGATTACCCCAAACAAATTGAGTTGAATGTAACCACTGCTCCTAGATGTGATGGAATGTCAGAGCTGCAAGGTTGATGTGAGGAATGAGCTATGTAGCATCTGGTTGATGAGTTTTGATAACATTGAGGTTATGACGCGCATGCCACAAATCTAGGGGAAGTGACACTTGTTGGGAGGTTTCTGAATTACTCCTTGCATGTAACCTCCAACTGTTAAACATTGATCCCTGAAACAAGGGATGCCTTTGCATGCTGCCTTGGGAGAAGCAACCCATGCATGCAAGTTTGTTTTTCTCAGTCCCATAGGAAACCGGTCAACTTAGTTGCACATGCAAGAGACTGCTGGACTGCTGGAGAAAAATGCGCATTTCTAGCTAGGAGCTAGGGTGGCTGCCAGGAGATTTGCACAATTTCTGGGTAGAGCAGCTGACTGCTTCCCAGATTTGCACAAATCTTGGGCTGAACAACTTACCACTGGTAAAATTTCTGCAAATCCTACTGGGAGGGTTGATTGACAGGATTGCGCAATCCTAGATCCCAGCAGGCTATCAGAGAGGATTGCGCAATTCCTGGAGGGAAGGCTGGTTGCCCTCTAGAAATGCGCAATTTTCAAGGGGGTGTTTCTCATTTTGCAGTTGGACCAAGTTCGGGTGAGTAGCCTATGAGGAGAATGGATCAACTATGATCGACAGGTTGCCTTTGTGCGAGGAAAACACTGAAGCTTGAGTACTTGACAAAGCAAGACAAAGTGTTGTGTAAGGTTGGTAAGGAGGCTCCAAAATAGGCAAAGGCAAAATTTTGGAGGGTGGTTGTAGCTACTACAACAATATAATATAGGTTTTATTGTATTTCATCGTCATCAAGATTCAAATGTCATGAGCACAATTTTACAACAAATTTTATTACTTACTACTCTTCAATGTGGTTATAATCATGCATCATGCATCTCATGTCAAAAGTATTATACTTCATATATCATTATGAATTTTCTTAGAATGATACCCAAGTTGATGCCCACTAGTATCATACCTCTACTTCTTTCCACTTTCCAATTCCCAGAAGGCACTAGTGCTGTAACCTTAAGCTCTGATACCACTTATAACATCCCCTGGTAGCCTTGCATGTAAACGTTTGGAGTTAGAATTCTTTTACAACATTTACCAATGTGTAACTTTCTGGATTACTATTTCATCTTACTTCAATGACCATTAGATAAACCATCATCATTACATAGATTAATCTTTAGTAAAGGTATAGTAAGTTACATAATTATTAACTGCCACTTTTGTAGCATATTATCATAAAATTCCTCATATAAAATTGCATCATTTCTATGGCTATTTTAACTAAGTTAGTTAATCACATACTTGATAATTTAAATATAACATCATGCAAGCAATCAACATCACAAAAATGGCAGCGTAGGAAATCACATCATTGGACATCGATATACCCTTGAAACCTCGTAGGGTGAAAACCAACAAACATTTAATTGTATTGTTAAATGTTTGTGAGGGTGTTCACCCCTCACTCAACGGTTATAAGGGAGAATGTCCCTTAACCATTGGCATAAAATATTTCAAAGAATCTCATCTCAAAACAACATAACTAGACATAAACTATTACAATCATCATGACATCATTTACCCACAGACCCTTGAGTGTTGTGTCTTTGGGGCAAGGTTCTTCCCATCAGTGGATTATCCTACAACAAACATTCCTTCAATATGCATAGACCATTAACTTATTTCCTACCATAATGGTAAACATAATCCATCTTTTCATATGTCACAATGTTTTCCTACAAGTGCTACTGTCAACAACCTTTGATATCATGATTAGATCAAGTATATAATTAATATATTAAATGAATTTAATAATATATTGATATATTAATTAAAACATTAATTTATTAAAAAATTAATTTTTCAATATAATATTACTTAATATATGATTAATATTTAATATTATTAATATTTAATGTTATTAATGTTATTAATATTATTAATTAATTTCAATTAATATTTCATCATCAAACAAGGTTGTCATAGGATTTTGAATAATTAGTTCAACTCTGGAACCTATTTCTAGGGCCAAACTAAACTGGGTTATATGCACTTCTTGGCTACGAAACATAGCTTTCGTATCTGCGTGAATAATTTGCTTGTGCAATACATTTATGGAGTATGTTCCAGTGTTCTCAACCATGGTCAACCATGTTTTATAAAATCAATCATGGTAAACCATGGTCCAATGTTGTATTGTGATAAAGAATGTCTTAATATGATAACCAACTAAGATCAACCATGGTCGAACATCACATTGTGACAAAGATTCTTTAGATATGAAAATCAATCATGGTCAAGCATGGTCCAACATTATAATGTGACAATGATTGTCTCAATATGAAAATCAATCATGGTCAATCGTAGTCAACCATGTTTATTTTAGTGTTTATAATATTTATCTTGGGGCTTATATACCTTGGGTTTATAATATTTGTCCCTTGGGTTTAATATTATTCAACTTTGGTTAACCATGGTCAATTATGGTCAACCATGGTCTAATACCGCATTGTGACAAAGATTATCTCAATGTGAAAATCAACCATGGCCAACCACGGTCTAATGTCGCATTGTGACAAAGATTATATCGATATGAAAATCAATCATGGTCAACCATGGTCCAATGTCGCATTGTGACAAGGATTGTCTTAATATGAAAATCAACCATGGTAACCATGTTTATTTTAGTGTTTATAATATTTATCTTAGGGTTTATATACCTTGGGTTTATAATATTAGTCCCTTGGGTTTAATATTATTCCCTTGGGTTCATAATCCCTTGGGGTCTTAGTATTAATCCCTTGGGTTTATTATTTCCTTGGTTTAAAAATATCAATCCCTTTGGTTTATTAATCTAAGGTTTCAACCATGGTTGAGCAGGGTCTAATGTCGCATTGTGATAAAGATTGTCTCAATATGAAAATAAACCATGGTCAACCATGTTTATTTAAGGATTTATAATATTTATGTTAGTGTTTATATACCTTGGGTTTATATTATTCCCTTGGCTTTAATATTATTCCCTTGGGTTTTTAGTATTAATCCCTTAGGTTTATTATTCCCTTGGGTTTATAATATCAATCATGGTCAACCATGATCAATCACGGTCAACCATGGTGAACCACATTAAATCATGGTCAACCATGTTCTATACAGGTAATCATGGTCAACCATGGTCCCATGTTGCATTGTGACAAAAGTTGTCTCGATATGAAAATTAACCATGGTCAACTATGATCCAACATCGCATTGTGACAAAGATTATATCAATATGAAAATCAATCATGGTCAAGCATGGTCAATCATGGTCCAATGTCACAATGTGACAAATATTGTCTCAATATGACAATCAATCATAATCAACCATGGTCCAACGTTGCATTGTGACAAATATTGTCTAGATCTAAAAATCAATCATGATCAGCCATGGTCCAATGTCGCATTGTGACAAGGATTGTCTCAATATCAAAATTAACCATGGTAATGCCTGGTCCAATCATGTTTATTTTATTTTTTTATAATATTTATCTTAGTGTTTGTATACCTTAGGTTTATAATGTTATTCCCTGGTTTTAATATTATTCCCTTGCGTTCATAATCCCTTGGGGTTATTATTCCTTTCGGTTTATAATATCAATCCCGTGGGTTTATTAATCTATGGGTTAATATTCCTAGGGTTTAATATTATTCCCTTGGGTTTATAATATCAATCCATTGGGTTTATTATGTAAGGGTTTGTATTCCTAAGGCTTAGTATTATTCCCTTGGGTTTTTAGTATTAATCCCTTGGGTTTTTAGTATTAATCCCTTGGGTTTATAATATAAATCATGGTCAACCATGCTTTATAAAATAAATTATGATCAACCATGGTCAATCATGGTCAGCCATGGTGCAACGTTGCATTGTGACAAAGATTATCTCAATATGAAAATCAACCATGGTTCAATGTCACACTGTGACAAAGATTGTCTCGATATGAAAATCAACCATGGTCAACCATGGTCTAATGTTGCATTGTGACAATGATTGTCTCAATACAAAAATCAACCATTGTCAACCATGGCCATCCATGTTTATTTTAGGGTTTATAATATTTATCGTAGACTTTATATACCTTGGGTTTATAACATTAATCCCTTGGGTTTAATATTATTCCCTTGGGTTCATAATCCCTTGGGTTTATTATTCCCTATGATGTGTATGGACCACTCTTATTAATGTGGTTGAGTTTATAATATTAATCCCTAGGGTTTATAAGCTCTTGGGTTTATAATATTAATCCTAGAGTTTATAATCCCTTCAGTTTATAATATTAATCCCTCATATGTATAACAATCTCTTAGGGTTTATAATCTTAGAGTTTTTAATATTAATCTTAGGTTTGATATATTAATCCTAGGGTTTATAATATTAATTGTAGGGACTAATATTAATCTCAGGGCTTAATATTAATCTTTTGGGTTTATAACACAAGGATTTATAACATTAATTCCTTGGGTCTATTAATCCCTTTGTTTTAATGTTACTCCCTAGGGTTCATGATATTAATCCCAAAGGTTTATAATAGTAATCCATTGATTTTATAATATTAATCCCAAGTGTTTATGTTGACACCTAATCCGAAACGGATGAGGTGAAGTTGGACAGTCATCTAGAAGATGAACTGATCCGTTTTTGTATATGTATAAATATTAATAGTCTAATGAATAAAAATCACTCAGTTGTTTTGCGCTCATTAATTTCTGAGCTAACCTGGCCTGACATGGTATCAGAGCACAGGTCCCAGAAATAGCTCCTGCCTCTGCCAAGTTTCTACTGCCTCATGAAACCTACCTCTGTCCTTCTGGCGGTGATCTGAGCGCCTCTGGGCTCTGGCCTGACATGACTGTCCGGCTCTATGTGTTGATGCGTGGAATACGCTGTTGAATACTGCGTTGAGGTATCGATTTGAAAACTGAGGTATCATTTTTTTTGTGGCATAGACTGCGTTATAATGTTCTTTAGAAGTCTGCGCTGCTTTTTTGTAAAGAACTATGGTAACGCTGAGTTGTATGGTACATGGAGGTTCCACCGAGAAGCTGCATTGAAGCCTGCATTTTTTTTATTGAAACATTGGAGTATCTGCGTTATATTTTTGTTTGTATTGAAGAATGGCTGATATTTTTGGATGCTACGTAATACTGTAAATGCTGTATCGATTTCCCAAGACAGAGCCCTGTATCGATTTCCCAAGACAGAGCCCGTATTTCCAAGGGATTGTCAGTGCTGTACCCCTTTTCGAAAACTTGAAGAATTGTTTTGAAAAGAGTGTTAGATATCAAAACTGAGTTTTTATTATGGAGGTATTAATGACTGCGTTGTATTAATGTATTCAAGACTGCCACTGCTTTGATGTATTTAAGACTGCGTTGTATTGTTGTATTGAAGACTGCGTTGATGCATTTTTTTTGAAAAATGACTGCGTTTTTATTTGAAGAATGGTATATACATTATATGGTTCATTCAGTGCACAGTTTTTGATGATTGAAGTTGAATGGTATATACATTATATGGTTCATTCAGTGCACAGTTTTTGATGATTGAAGTTGAATGGTATATACATCCAGTGCGCAGTTTTTTTGGTATATACATTGGTGCTGTAGACTGAGTTTTTTTATAGATTGAAATGGTGGCTGCGTTTCTGACAAAGTAGTGCTATGCCGCTGTGGAGGAATGGTATCTTCACTGCACTGTGAAGTGAATGCCCTTTTTTGTTGAACAGTGATATACATTGATATATATGTGAGAAATGATATGTATATGAGCGCCCTTTTTTTAAACAGTGATATACATTGATATATATGTGAGAAGTCATATATATATGAGCGCCATTTTTTGTTGAACAGTGATATATGTAAGCAGTGAGCGCCCTCATTAAACAGTGATATATATGTGAGCAGTAATATATATATGCTATGGAATGTTAGAAGAAAAATAAATGCATAAGGCTATCATATAAGGATTTTTTTCTCTCTCAACAGAAGTGTTTTTTGGCAGAGATATATTTTTTTTTACATAATGCATAAGGCTATGACATAAGATTTTTTTCTCAGCAGAAGTCTTGCTGTGGCATAAGATTTTTTTCTCCAGCAGAAGTCTTTTATCAACAGAAGTTTTTTTTTTAGCAGATATTTTTACAGAATGCATTCAATCATTTCAATGGTCGGAATAGTTCTCACTGGCAAGGAGAACTATTCTGAATGGTCTTGGATGGTAAAACAAACCCTCATCTACAATGAGCTGTGGAAAGGTGTGTGTGTCGGAGAAGAAGATAGAGACCCTGTGCAACCCACATCAGACAAAGAACTCGCCATTTGGGAAAATAAGAACAGCAAAGCCTTTGCATTGATCGCAGCATCTGTAAATGAGGAAGTAAGTCGTCATATTTCATGCTATTCCACTGCCTTTGAAGCTTTACAAAAGCTGAAAGAACTCTATGATACACATTCTGCACTTGAAGTTGTTCAGCTCATGATTAAACTCTTCACTCTTGAACTGAAAAATAATGATCCTCTTGCTCTTGCATCTGAAATAAAGTCTATAATGCATGATATAAAATCCACTAAGGTTGAGCTGGATATCTCTCTTATTGTCTTTCTCAAAGCACTCTATCCTACCTACTCTAATTATCTTGAGTCTTTACAAGCAAATGGAAACCTTAAAGATATAACCTTTGACTCTCTTGTGAAAAAGTTTGCTGAAAGAGAGAAAGCCTTTGGAAAGAAAACAGTCCCTGAATCTTCTGAAGAGACTGTTTGCCTTGCTCACAAAGAAAAGCATCCTGCTTAAGATTCTGCAAGAGGAAGAGGTGGACGAAGGGGAAGAGGAAGATACTTCAGAGGCAGGGGGGGCAGACATTCTCAAGCAGAAAAGGCAGATCTGCATTGCATTCGCTGCAAACGAAATGGATCACATGATGCTTCTACATGCAAGCTACCATGGGACAAGGTTGAGCAGAGAAGAAATCAGCAGAAAGGTAAAACTGATGACACAGACAAAGGTAAAGCACCTGAATCCGCTCACTATATTGAGGCACAATGTAACATTGGAGTAAATGAAGATTTGTTTAATGCTTCACTTGCTTCTTCGAAAAATGACTGGTTGCTTGATTCAGGAGCAACCTGTCATATGACTCATAGGAGAGATTTCTTTGAAGATTTCACTAACAATGTTGATGGAGCAGTATACTTTGCAGATCAGTCAAAAATCAAGCCATCAGGGCTTGGCACAATCAGGCTTAAACTGCCTGGTCTTCCAGACTTTCTTCTGGATCATGTTCTATATCTCCCACAGCTGAAGAGAAACTTGTTGTCCCTGGTCCACATCCGCCAACAAGGTCACTCCATTCACATGTTTGATGGCAAGCTTGAGGTAAGAAAGGCATCTGACCACTCACTTGTCCTGAGGGGTATAGAAGAAGAAATACTCCTTAAACTGCAAGGAACCTCTGCTCATGCACAACATTTATCATATATTTCTCATCATGAAGAAGGTGCACTTTCATCAAGTTTATTATGGCATGCTAGATTTGGACATTTAAACTATGATAGTCTCCGCTTGTTAAAGAAAAATGGTGTTGCTGGTTTGCCTACAATTCCTAGAAAACATAAACAATGTGATGCTTGCATTCTAGGAAAGCACAGCAAACAGTCTTTTCATGATTCACATTCAAGAGCACATAGGAAGCTTGAACTTATTCATTCAGATTTATGTGGTCCAATGCCTGTTTCTTCTGCAAATGGAAATAAATATATCATGATATTTATTGATGATTACACCAGAATGTGTTGGGTTTACTTATTGAAGAACAAATCTGATGCTTTTCAAACATTCAAGAATTTTCATAAGTGGATTGAAAATGATGCACAATCTCATATTGGGTCTATTCGCACTGATAATGGAAAAGAATATACATCAAATGAATTTGAACACTATCTTCGCCAACATGGGATTAAACATCAAACAACTGTGCCTTATAATCCTCAACAGAATGGTGTAGCTGAAAGAATGAACAGAACAATTTTGAATATGGTACGATCCATGCTTTTCTTCAAAAATGTAAAGACAATGTTTTGGGCTGATGCTATTCTATGTGCTGCATATATAAAGAATAGATGTCCATCTAGTGCTATAAGAAACAAGACTCCTTATGAATTGTGGTATGGACATGTTCCTTCGGTAAAACATCTCAGGATATTTGGTTCCACCTGTTATGCTTTAATACCAAAGGTACATAGAAACAAACTTGGTGCTAGAAGTCGTAAGTGTATCTTCCTGGGGTATTCAAACACATCTAAAGCATACCGCCTTTATGATGAAGTAAATAAAAAGTTTGTTTTATCTAGAGATGTCATCTTTCTTGAATCATCCAAATCTGACAGTGTTGTTGAGCGGCAACTTGATCGCTTGGATAGATTCACAAAACCGAAATCATTCCAAGAGTTTGATAATCAGATTCCACATCTTGAAGGGGGGATTCCTATACTAGATCAACATGTGGAATCTCCTTCTGAAGAACAATCTCCCCTGCATGACACTCCAACAACGGATGATGCTTTAAGTGATGTAATTGATAGAATTGGGAGACTCAATCTTGATTCAGACCCAACTCAATCAACAGAACAGCCTGGACCATCTCAGAAAGGTCCCCCAAAGTGGCTGACAAAGACACTTGAAAGTGTTCATCTTGATGAAATTGGAAAAACAGGAACCAGAAATTCAAACCGACAAGATGGAGGTGATGTAGATAACTCTAATTCACCTGTTGATATGGATGTTACTTATGATTGTGAATTGAACTTGTCTACAGATTATGAACCAACTTCCTTCAAAGAAGCTGCTTCTCATGATGAATGGAAAGAAGCGATGCAGAAGGAGTATGATGCCCTCATAAAGAATGGCACTTGGAAGCTGGTTGATCCTCCATTTGGAACCAAACCAATTGGCTGCAAGTGGGTCTACAAGAACAAGTACAAAGCTGATGGCTCACTTGACAAGCACAAAGCTAGGCTTGTGGCAAAAGGTTTTGCACAGAAGGAAGGGGTCGATTATGAGGAAAATTTTGCTCCCACAGCAAAATGGGCCACCATCCGGACACTCTTTGCACTAGCTGCTCAGAACGGTTGGAAAGTCCATCAAATGGATGTAAAAACTGGATTCTTGAATGGAGATCTAAAAGAGAATGTTTTTATGTCCCAGCCTGAAGGATTTGCTGTGAAAGGACATGAACACAAAGTATGCAAACTTGTGAAGTCCTTGTATGGCCTCAAACAAGCACCACGAGCCTGGTATGAAAAACTAACTGAGCATCTTCTGAAACTCAACTTCAAACATTTTGATCTTGATGATGCAACTTTATTTGTCAAGAAAGTTGGCAAAACAGTTGTATATCTTGTGGTATATGTAGATGATCTTTTAATGACAGGGAATAATGAAAGCTATATTGCATCCATAAAGAAAGAATTAGGAAATTTTTTTGAAATGACTGATTTGGGCTATGTTCATTACTATCTTGGCATTGAAGTAACCCAACATCCAAAGTCCATATTTCTTTCTCAAAAGAAATACATTGGAGATTTGTTAAACAGATTTGGCATGACAGAATGCAATCCCCTTTCTACTCCAATGGAACAAAACTTGAAGCTCACATCTATTGAAGGAAAGGAATTTGAGGATGCAACAAAGTATAGACAGCTTGTAGGAAGTCTCATCTACCTTACTACTACCAGACCAGACATTTCATTTGCTGTTGGAATCCTCTCCAGGTTTATGCAAAAGCCTTGTGAGGGACATTGGTCTGCTGCAAAAAGAGTTCTAAGGTACTTGAAGGGAACTCAAGACCTTGGAATCAAGTATACACAGGTGGACGACTTCAACTTGATTGGATACTCTGATTCAGACTTCGATGGAGACAAAGAAACTGGGGTATCTACTTCAGGATATGCTATGAGTCTTGGATCGGGAGCTGTCTCCTGGAGATCACGCAAACAATCAGTACCAGCAGATTCCACAACAGAAGCAGAATACGTGGCAGCAGCTGAAGCAACGAAAGAAATTGTGTGGCTCAGGAAAATTCTTGAAGATTTGCAAGTAAAACAAATACAATCTACTCCACTCATGATTGATAACACCTCTGCAATAAAGTTGGCCAAGAACCCAAAGTTCCATGATCGTACTAAGCACATCAATACTAAATATCATCTGATCCGACATCATGTTGAGGCCAAAACAATCCATCTCCGTCATTGTTCCACAAACGAGCAAATTGCAGACATCTTCACCAAAGCGCTTGGAAGAGAAAAGCTTGAAAGATTCAGAACGATGCTTGGACTCACCAACATCCCTTCAGATTAAGGGGGGGAATGTTGACACCTAATCCGAAACGGATGAGGTGAAGTTGGACAGTCATCTAGAAGATGAACTGATCCGTTTTTGTATATGTATAAATATTAATAGTCTAATGAATAAAAATCACTCAGTTGTTTTGCGCTCATTAATTTCTGAGCTAACCTGGCCTGACAGTTTACAATATTAATGTTTTAGGTTTATTTATTGCTTAGGTTTGTAATATCAATAATATTTTGGGTTTTTAATAATAATCCCAAGGGTTTATAATATTAATGTGTTGGGTTTATCGATTTATTAAATTTGTAATATTAATAATCCCTTGGGTTTTTAATATTAATCCATTGGGTTTATAATAAAAAAATTTAAGGGTGGTTCACGGACGCTAGGTGGTCGCTAGATCCACGAGAAAAATCCAGGCAAATCAACCTGAAGGGATCTACTCGCCGGCCAAACAAGCAAGGCCTAACCCTAAGGGCGTCGAGGAGATTTGACCCCATGACCTCCCAACTAGTGAGGTACTTGACAACGGGAACTCGACCAACTAAGCTAACCCTTGAGGCTATTGGGTTTATAATATTAATCAGATTGGTTTCTTTATTCCTTGAGTTTATAATAGGTTTATAATTACGTGACTTTATAATATTAATCTCTTTGGTTTAATATTATTTCCTAGAGTTTATAATATTAATCCTTCATATGTATAATAATGTAGTAGGGTTTATGATCTTAGAGTTTTTATATCAATTTTAAGTTTCATATATTAATCTTAGAGCTTGCAATATTGATCTTAGAGTTTAATACTAATTTCTTAGGTCTATAATCCCTTGAATTTATTTATTGGTAGGAAGTTTGTAGTATTATTAATCCCTAGAAAGCTTATAATATTATTATAAGTTTATAATATAGCATATATTAAGTTGAGATACTTATATCAACCACATTTATTAATATGATTGTGTTAATATATTGAATAAAAACTATATGTAAATATATATGTGCTCAAAAATATAAAAATAAAACAAATATTTACTCCTCTAAACCTAATATTAAAAAAAACATATAAATAAAAATTGAAAATCAATTAAAAAAAACTTCCAAACTCCTTGCTAGATCTATGCAACAGAGCACGTAAAAGCAGCAGGTTATTCAAATAACATATGCCTGCAAAATATTTACAAACGTGAGAAACAAACTTGACCAGATGCTTCATGAAATGACTTGAAATTTTGTAGTGAATAGTTATAGAGAAATTTAAATGCGGTTTCATTTCGAATCAAATTTTGATGGAGCAAACATTTTTAGCGAAATTTAAATGTGGTTTCCTCTAGAAGCTAATGAACATAATAGATCATTCTAGAGATTTTTTTACTTTGTAATGTTATAACACACTTCCAACCAATGTGATTTTGAATATATGATGAACATGGATCCCACCCTTTACCATTTGAATGTAGTTCGGCCTTAGAGAGAATGAATAGAATAAATGATTGGGAGATTTTTTTTTGTTGTAATGTTATATTAGACATTCAACAAATGTGAATTTTGAGTATTTTACTTGCATTTTTGAAAAATTAACTATATGGATTATAATATTTTGATTTTTGTTTTGATATATTTTGAAATTATTGAATTTAGACTTCTGTGATCTATATCAAATTTATTAAAGAGAATTTTAGACGAAAATTACATCAAAATTTATTTATCAATCCATTTAAAACTAGCAAGTGTGGTTCATCATTAAAATTTATGAGTTTTTTTGATAAAAAAATACATCAAAATACTAATAAGCCTCGAATATGAATACCTATTTATTCTTGCATTAGATGGTCAAAACTTTTGTATATTTACAATGTGAAGGTGGTCATTTAGAAATTCCATGCACCTTCTTACCTGCTATGGCGTAACTCATTAAGCAAGACAAAGAATTGTCTGCAGAATATTTGGATTAACAATGACACAATATGGTTAATCCAATTATTCATTGTCGGATGATGAAACAATGAAAACGATGTGGATTATAAGATAGACTCATGACTACCACAATATCCTTCATTACCAGTCTATACATTGCATTATGTTGGTAAAATTAAACGGGTAGAACTCAGACAACATTTTAATCCCACCCTGGCCACCTTACAATACATGCTAGATCGACCTCATTCGAACCATTTTAGCTATATAAATTGTAGGTTAAATTAAAATGAATTGCATTCTATCTACGTTTGTAATGTTTTAATCTCTCATACACTACACGTAGATCCATTAATGTAACTATGATGTGTCGTGAGTATTAACGTTTTTTTAGTTAGAAAAAAATAGCTGTATTAATATAGTGCTCAGTAATACAATGCATATGTTGTATCACATTATGATCACTATATGTTTTTTTTTAAATATGGAGTTATAAACAGCCACAGTTTTGTCATCAGCATATTATATTTATGGTAGTCATCTTTAGCAAATATTAAAACCGACATATGTGTCATTTTAAAAATATACAATGTCCCATCTTTGTACAGGATTATTTACGCCATATCGGCAAAAAGAAGCAACAATTTCTGCGTGTTTTTGGAAAAAAAAAAAACATAACATGTGCATTAAGAAAGCTAGCAGTATTCACAAAATAAAAAAAAATATAAAAAAAACAACATATAAAAGATGCATGATTCCTTGCTAAAAAAAGATGATTTATGCAGGCAGAGAAAGCAAACCAGCATCCATTTTGTGTCCATTCATCGTAATGTTGATATGCATACTGTCCAAATCATCCAGTAAGCTCTTCTTTGACATACCATCTGCGTTTTGATTCTGTTCCCGTCCAATATGCTGTAGAGTTGATTCGTTTAAATATGTAAGTGTGCTCTATTTGGCATAGCCATCCTTTTAAAGTAGACTGTTTGATTTTGATTTTGATTTTCCCTTGAATGTGTTCAATAGTAGTCCTTGAGTCTCCATAAATATGGATAACCGGAATGTTGAGGTAAGTAGTGAACCAAAATAAACTCCATAAGGCTATCACTTCTGCCTTCATATTCAATCCTCTACCGGCTCTCTAGTATGCCCAGTACTCATAGAATTTTATCCAGAAACCACATCCACATATGCCTCTTGATAAAATGTGATGATGTGAATTGTTTCATTAATCAAATGCAATCACATATATATGCACACACAATCTGTTGGTTGAAAGAATATCTCAACCACACACCAATGTAGGAAATAGATCCTAACTACTAGGAACAGACTCCTTTACTTAGTAAGAATCACAACTGAGACAAGTAGGAGTTACATTTTCCAACACTCCCCCTTAATGAGTACTTCTATGAATATCAATCTACAAAATTTGCATTTGGTCTAGTGTCGTAATTATACCTTGTACCTTGTTCATGCAATTGTCGATGTCCATATAAAGGAACAACCATCTACTAGAATGCATGGGTTCCCAACCGCTGCAACCGCCAGTCTACTAGAAAGTCCTTCACATACATGGTTCATCTAACCTCTTGATGAACTCCCCCTAAATATAAAATTTCACCTCATAGAGTCTAAAACCAATATGGCCCACCCAAGTGTATCCATCCCTCATGACACACTCTTCGAGGGTGTTAAAAATCTTACAGAGGGAACACATAACAAAGAGGATGCATGTTTCTTTGGGTCTTACAAGTAGGTACATACAACATTTCAAGACCACAACCTAACAATTACAAAGCAATCTATGACATGTAGAAATTTTCCTATAATTACAATGTGTGACTCATAATACATAATGCATACGCACACTAATTCACACAAACTCGATTGTCCATCATCTTCCAATCACTAATGCAGCTCCTCTAATGCGATCTTCACTGTCATGTCTTCATTATATCTCATGGTTAATCATTCCTGCAAATAAATTTGTCTATTTCTTAGAATGGCCAATTCCAACATAGATTCAAACTCGTGAAAATAGTTGGTCAGACTAAATGTCACAATAATACAACATCCAATTTTTTAAACCAAATTTACATGAATGACCTTTTTACCTCAAATGTATCTTGACAAAATAGAGGTTGGAGCCAAGGCACCCTATGATTTCTTTCTGACTTCATCTAAAATCTCTAATAAATCATATGGTATGCCATCTAGAATATGATCTAGTTCTTCGGTCAAAGCATGGAATCTACAGGAGATTGCTTCGTTGTTGGCCTCATATTGCTGCTGTAATGTGTCGACTCATCCAGAACATGATACCCGCCGTCCAAACAGAACCTCAAGTGTATCTGACTCGCAAACTTTATCTCCTTTTTTTGGGCTCCATGTCGGCGAGCGTTGGTTTCTCCAGGTTAGACCACTTCGAATTCATAGTCTTGTGATCCATTCTCCTTGGTATAATGTTCAGAGGAATGATATATTTCCCAACACTTCATCCTTGTTTGGCCCTGTCCGATCCTCAACACTAAGCGCCAGCCCCATAAAAAAAACCAGCTGGATATGAAATCTGAGTACCATAGCTTTTCTCTATCTTTTTCTTTTTACCATTTTCCTGTTAGCTGCCCATCATATACCACTGTTCAATATTGCCCAGCATCTGGGTAACATTAACCAGAGCGTTTTCAAAAATAATTCTATTGCGATTGTTCCATATCTCCCAGAAAATAGCGAGTAAGATCATAATCCAAGCTGGTTTTTTATTACTCCACCCAATCAAACAGTCCTCACTATTATGAAAAAACAGTCCTCACTATTATGAAAATGTATTTAGGGAAAGCCCACATAAACTGCAGTTTGTTCCCAAATCATCGTGCGCTTTAACTTTTGTTAACAAAAAAATCTCTTTGATCAATTTTTGTAAAAGAGAGAAAATGTGATGGCGGAAGATTAAGAAGTCCTCAGCTGAGCGGATTGGACGAATAGTTAAACATGGTTTCCAAAATGGCCAATAAAAAGACCTATTTGTGTAATTCCAACCAACAGCATTAATTACACTCGTAGCTCAAACAATCAACCGATTTCTTTTTAATGCGAAAGAGTGTAGCAAAGTCAATAGTATGCTATTCATCTCAAAATGCCATGCCAATTTACAAAGAAGCGGTACGAATAAAATTCCTCCCACGACCACTATCCCAATTTACAAAGAAAGGTATGAATAAAATTCCGGACAGAATTTGGATGATTAAGTTAGTGGTAATAAGATTGAAATATAAATATTAATTTAAGTATACTAAAATTATATGATAAAATTTTTGTTACAGTTTGGATATAAAATTATAAATCTTATAAATATATACTTAACTAATGTATTTTATTTATTTTTTAATTAAATTCATATAATAAATTATTTAAAGTACATATAAAAACAATTAAATGTATAATTATTATATTGCATGAGTTTATTATTAAATAATTCATTAAATAATCAATTTTAAAAAATTACAAAAATAAATATGCAACATTCTTTTATGATTACCTCGAAAATAACTAATAATCACTATAAAACCAATATATATATATATAACGGTGTGTATTATAACCACTTTCAGATTTATTGTTATTATAATTATTAAATTTAATATTAATATCAAATATTTAATATTGATATTATTAAATTCAATATTATAATAAATTTTATATATTATAATATATTAGGATACATATTAAGATATGCGAAGGAAGAAAAAAGACATAGAGATAGAGGTGGAGAGAGAGGGAGTGACAAGGGAGAGATGGATAGAGAGTGAGGGAGAGAAGAGAAAGAGAGAGAGGGAGGGGGAGACATAGAGATAGAGGCGGGAGAGAAACAAGGAGAGAGGGAGGTAGATAGTGACAAAGTTGGAGAGAGAGAGAGTAATGGTGGGGAGAGGAAGGAAGAAAGAGAGGACTTGAGAGAGCAAAGAAGAGAGGGAGAGAGAGAGATGGAGTTGGAGGGGGAGAAAGAACGAGAGAAGAAGAAAGACAGAGAGAGAAAGGTGAAAAGAGAGAGGGGGAGTGACAAGAGAGAGTGTATATGTTTGGGGGTGAGATAGAGAGACAAAGAGGGGGGGGGAGATGGGGAGAGAGAGAAGGAGAGAGGGAGGGATATAATGATAAAGTTGGAGAGAGAGAGAGAGAGAGAGAGAGGGAGATGAAGGATAAAGGGAAAGAGACTTGAGAGATAGAAGGAGAGATGGAGGGAGGGAGAGAGGGAGTTGGAGGGGGGAGAGAGAGAGGCAAAGAGAGAGAGAGAGGGAGTGACGCGAGAGAGAGAGAGAGAGAGAGAGAGAGAGAGAGAGAGACTTTACAAAAGGTGAAAGATGTAGGATTTAGAAAGACATGAATATTTTGATTTTTCATTGAAACAAAGGCATTGATAATTGTCAAAAAGCATTTAAAAAAACTGTGTAGATGTTTACCCTCTCCTATGTTTCAATTGAACACTCCACCCGTCATCAAGGACTAGAAATAAAACATATGCATTGATTTTAGTATAGATGTTGATTCCCAATCCTATTTGATTGATTGCATTAGATGCATTGATTTCAAGGTAGATGTTTATTTATAATCGTATTTGATTGTTTGCATTATATGCATTAATTTCAGTGTAGACGTTGATTTGTAATCCTGTTTGATTGCGTGCACTCTATGCATTGATTTTAGTGTAGATGTTAATTTATGATTTGATATAACTGGATGTATGATGTATATTAATTTCAAATTAATTGGATTAAGAGTTGCATTGATTTTAGTGTAAGAACAAAAAAATTATTGATGATGTGCATTGATTTTTGTGTTGCAATTATTCAAATACTTGAATTTCCAGATAAAATGCTCACTTATCTGAAATGTTTCCTTCTTGAAATTATCAACTATTTGTAATTGACAACATTTTTATTACTCTCATTTTCCATCATTTAATATTGTTAGTTATTTTGCATTTAAACAAGGTAATAGAAAACCACTACCATTGAAACTTACTTATGTTTAACACTCCATTAGTCACAATGATTGACTTTGGAAAACACTACTATTAATATTGGAGTAAGAGAAACAAGGCATGACCTTTACAAAAATAGTTCAAGCTAAAGATTTGAATTAATTATTATTTCAACCATCTGTTTCATACGATCATTATGAAAATATGGAAAAGCTAACATGTGTGACAATAAGAACAACAGAAGAAAATAATTTGAGATTAATCACAATGAAGACTAATTGTAATGAGTACATTCTTATTATTCACATTTTCTATCATTCAACACTGTTTTTTTTGTAAGCTTGGTGGGACTACATCTTCATCATGTCCAATATATCACCTTGATCGTGGGAGGAATTAAACCGATGACTTCACATAAAGGAGTGCCTTAATAGATCACCCAATCACCGTCTATCCAAGACCCCATGGACCTTTTTTTGTAAGCTTGGCATGACTACATCTTCATCATGTCCAATATATCACCCTGATCGGGGTAGGGAATTGAACCAGTGAACTCACATCAAGGAGTTCCTTAACATAACACCCAACCACCATCTATACAAGGCCTTGTGGACTATCATTCAACACTTTTACATTGTTACTTTTCATGCAATTTTTTAATTTCTTCATTTTTCATCATTCAAGTTACTAAAAATATCTGTCATTTCAACAAATTGAGGTAACTAGGCAAATTGAAAATTAAAATGACCATATTAATCTTAGACATGTTTAGCATATTTAAAATGATCAAAATAATTAAATTTTCAACAAATTTTGTGTCACTGGACACGACCAAAAATGGCTTAGAATTATGGAATTTATTCATAACTATTGTAACTCTTGATATAATATTGAGGCAATATTGATAGAGCAATGATAAATTATGTTTTTGTCATATATTAACGAACATTAGAGATGTGATTCGAATAATAAAAGATTGGAAATTACTAATGAAACATACAGATTTTATTTTGGATGCTTCAATAAAATAGTCATTTAATAAGGATATACATTTGATTGGAATAAATGACAATGTGAACAATTACAATAAGTGTTGCTTGATATCCCTAAATCACCTTGTTGCATGTAGTGTTGCTACAATATTATATAGTAACTGCACCATGGAAATAGAGGTGGAAAGTTTGGATAATGAGCTCCTTCTTGTTGTTGGAGCTATGATTATGCCTAATTCAAATTTATGGACTAATGTAGGAATTGTCAATGGTGCCCTTGGAGTAGTTCAAGATATTTTGGATAATCTAGGAACATCCCCTCGTGATCTTCCAACATATGTTTTAGTAAAAGTTAATAACTATGTCGTAGTTCCACAAGATAAACTATTCCTTCTATTGTTCCTATTATACCTATTGAAAGAGGTCATAATAGACAAATTCCACTAAGACTTGCTTGGGGAGTAATAATTCATGTGTCTTAGGGATTAACGCTGGAGGAAACAACTATTAATTTTGGAAGGACATAGCGACAAGGTCTCACTTTTACTGTGATATATTGAGTTAAATCATTGAATGGTCTTTGATTTCAATCTCAAAATACGATCAATACGAAAAGATGACAAAGTGTGTTAGTATGTCTAATAGAAAAGTAGAAGAAGAGAGATTAAGATTAATTGCTAAGTATTTTATGTGTTTTTCAATGTTTTCTTCATATCACATCTGAATGATATGATCAATATGCTTTTTATTCAATATATTAATTATTTCATTTTGTTGATCACTAAAGACTGCTAATATATAATGATAATATGAAATGTGACATTGTTGCCCCCAACTAGAACCAATCTAGATCCATCTAACACCGGATCTATTATACACTAAGAGGGATCAAATCCCTCGAGGTGCAAACCTTTCATCAAGTTCTACACTCCAAAACAAAAATTTGAACCTTGAAAGATTTGATTCCTCTCGAGGCATGATAAATCCAATGTTAGATATATCTAGATTGATATAAATTAAATATTAATATAGTATATATATTACTCATTAAATATTATTTAATATTTCCATTGTTTTTTTTTTAATTTTTTAACATATAACCACTTTGTTAAATATAATTTATATAAAAAATTTGTTAAAATTATAATAAAATAAAAATACAATTTTTTTTTTTGAAATTACCGGAGAATCCACAAAATCTAAACAAAATCTATTAATATTAAAATAGCTGACATTCATCTCATTTTTCAATCTTCTCCCCTCATTACTATTTAAATCCCTCAATTTAGCTCTTCTTCTATCAAGCATTCAAGCAGTCCTGATGATGGATTCCAATTGAGATTTGAAACGTTGATGGAAAAATGGTTTTTACTGTGAATTCTCCGGTAATTTCAAAAGATGTAAACCACAGATGTCTTAAATCTAGAATATAATTATTTCTATTTCATTAATTATTATTATATATTATACAATTTTTTTAAAAATAATTATATTTAAATATTATATAATTAGCTTATACATATACATATGGAGTAGAAGTGACAAAATAAACGAAATTCAACTCAGAAAAAAACGTGTATTATATAAGAGGAGTCATCATAATATCTTTTTCTTTATCATATATATATATATATATATATATATATATATAATATAAATAAATAAAATTGTACGGTTAAAATGATTATTATTATTATATTAATTAATTAACATATATATATTAATTAGCCGTAAAAAAATATAGATAATTATATTAATAGGTATGTTCAAATAAAAAAATTAAAATATTTTATTACAAATATTATCTATATACCTAATAGAAAATAGGTAATAGGTTTTTGATATTTATTATTTAATAAATATTGTAATTAAATTTATTAAATTACTTAATTTTATAAATAAATGTTTTTTTTTAATTTTATTATTTTAATGATGTGCATTTACATCATAAATTTATTATTCATTAGCTATTTAACCTATATAACTAAAATAATATAATCAATTTCAATTTTCAATTTTCAAATATATATATATATATATATATATAAAGTCTAAGTTCACGTTTCCTAATCTAATACCAATATAATACTTGAATAGTCATGCATCTTTTTCCAACGTTGAATAGTCATACCTCTAAAGCAAAGTTTTAAATGGAAATACCATGTTCATATATCATATATATTTAGATAAAGAATATGAAATACATAATCAAACTTTTTATTCATATATATTTTACTTAAAAATATAAATGTAAGATTATATTATATAATATCATATTTAGTACGCATTTTACTTTAAATATAATTATGGTAACTCTCAATATATTATATAAATTAAATATTATCTAATTTTTTATTATAAAGAATATAGTTTCATCATACACATAATAATCAAACAACTTGAAAAAGATATATATCTACTCAAAAGCTAAAGATGCAATATAAAGATGACAATTTAGATAACGGTAAAGTAACGGTATATTTTTATATGTTTTCAATTATAAAAAATAACGGTATATTTAATATTTGATAGTGACTTTTCTATATTTATATATTTTCAATAATAAAATATAATAATATAAAAATTTAACTATTTAAACTATTTGTAATTTTATTTTTATTTTTAAGGAGATAATATTTAGATAACAATTAAAAAGAATATTTCTATGATGTTAAAATGGAATATTCAATTAATTTTAAATGCATTTTTCATTTTTTTTTGGATTAAAACCAGATAGGATGATTGAGTATTTAATATAAAAATGTGTTGTTTTATGTTCGGTGATTTATATTGATCTTGCATGACATGAATAAGTTATTATAATAGATTTTTTTGGAAAGAAAGATATATATTTGTATGTAAAGGAGAATATAACTATTGTGTTAGATTTCTTGAAAAGAAATATGTAATTACATGCAATAAATATGTTAGTTTTATTTTGGATAAGTACATGTATCTTCATACAAGAAATAATAATGAGCATGTTAGCTTTACTTAGAATAGAGCATGCATTTTCATAAACCAGAGTTATTACAAATAGATCTCTTTGGAAAAGATTCTCTTAGAAAAGAACAGGTACTTGCATGGACAATGATGGTATCTTTTATGTTATCTTTTCCTTGGAAATATTATGCAGTTGCATGTAATATTATGTTAGCTTTCTTTTAGAAAGACTATGCATTTGCATGCAGATTATGTTAGCTTTCTTTTCAGAAAATATTTTGTATCTGCATGTGATTATGAAAAGTTTATGTATTCTTAGGAAAAGTCATGGCTAGTGTGATAGGTACCTTTAAAAGAATAAGGACACGTGTAGTGGTTTTCCTCTTGGAAAGGAAGGTGTGCATGTGCAAGGGGAATATTAGTTAATGTGGTATTTATTTATAGACATGCTATAATAGTTATATGCTTATGATTAATGCATGTGTAGTGATTGTTAAAGGAAGCATGTCACAATGTTTTGTTTACATTTCATTAATGCACATGAATAGATGATGAAACATCACTAGTATAGATTTATTATTGGTTTGATTAATACTTGGTTTAGTCATGATATCAAAGGTTGTTGATAGTAGTAGTTGCAGGAAAATAATGTGATATATGCAAAGATGGATTATGTTTACCATTATGGCAGATAATAAGTTAGTGGTCTATGCAGATTGAAGGAATGTCAGCTACATGATAATCCACTGATGAGAAGAACTAGGCCCCAAAGACATACATTAGAGGAAATTTCAGCCTATAAGTGCCCATGAAAATTTTATTTAATTTCCATGACCTAATATGTAAACCAATCAAAATCCTTTAAGTTTGAAAAGAGGTATATGTAAATATTTTGGAGGGTAAAAAAAGAAAACTACTTTTTTCAATTGTATTTTTGGCTTATCTTCTTATATGTTTACTTACATTTTAAGTGTAAACATCCATTAGATTCATAATTAAATTCCACATCCAATGAATACCCATTATGCATACTTTTGAGAAGACACACATTTATAAAAATGAAATATATATTAAAAAAATTGTATTGAACAAGTTTTTTAATGTATCTTCAATTGTTATCAATGTGGGTCTTCTCAAAAGTATGCATAATGGGTAGTCGTTGGCTGTAAAATTCAATTTCGCATCCAATAAGTGTCTACACTTGAAATTTGAGTAAACCTATAAGTAGATAAGCCAAACATACAATTAAAAAATACAGTTTTATTCTTTTCCCTCCAAAATTTATAACTCTTACTTTATTATTATAACTATTATTTTGTTATTTTTCCTTAGGAGACCACTTTTAGGCTAAAATTTCCTCTAATTATGATCAAGGGTTGTGGGTAAATGAGGTCACGATGATTGTAATAGCTTATAGTTGGTTATGTTGTTTTTGAGATGAGATTATTTGTAATATTTTATGAAAATGGTCAAGGGATGGACCCCTTCACAATGATTGAGTGATGGATGAACACCCTCACAAGCATTTAATAATAAAATTAAATGTTTGGTGGTTTTCACCATATGCGGTTTCTAGCGTATACCGATATCTAAGGATGTGATTGTTTGTTGTGCCATTTTTATGATGTTGTTTCCTTGCATGATGTAACTTCTATATTATCAAGAATATGATTAACTAATTGAGTTAAATTAATCATGGAATTGATGCAAGGTTACATCAGGAAGTTTAAGTTAATATGCTACAACAGTGGCATTTAATGGTTATCTAACTCACTATTATTTTGTTAAAGATTACTCTATGTAATGATGATGGTTTATCTAATGGTCATTGAAGAAATATGGAAAGTAATTTAGAAAGTTACATATTGGTAAATGTTGTAAAAAATTCCTAACTCCAAATATTTTTATGTGAGGTTACTAGGCTATGTTACAAGTAGTATTAGAGCAAAAGGTTGCAGCACTAACACTTTTTGGGACTCGTTAAGAATAAAATAAGTAGAGGTATGATGTTAGTGGGAATCATCTCAAGTATGATTCTAACTGAATTTGCAGTAGACTACATTTGACATGAGATGCATGATGCATGATTAATAACCGCATTAAAGAATAGTAAGTGATAATGTTTCCTTAAAAATTGTGCTCATGACATTTGAATATTGATGTGGATAGAAGACAATGAAACTTATGTTGCATCTATGAAAAATCCTGAGCACTCACTAGTGAAAGTGAGAATTGACTACCAACATTTGCAAATATAACAATATTAATGATACATTTAATGAACATGACTAAAAATAATGAATGCATGATTGTAAAAGGTGGGGGGGTTGTCCTTGGAGAAGGCAATAAAATGTATTAAAAGACATTGAAAGAACCCTTTTAGATGTTAAAAATGAAAAATGAATCAAGTGGTAAAACATTACTCTATTGACTAATTGATTATTGAGTCTTGTCATGATTGAATTTAAGATGGTTGGTAGCATTGATTAGTTAGTATTTCATGAATAACTATCAAAACTTATATGCATGAATCATTTTAATTAAAGTTTATTGCAAGTTGTAAACAAATGATTGTGGTAGTTTACTTCATATTATTGGTCTACTCATAACAATACACTATGAATTTGGGAATGTTTGGATTATTACCATAATTGCTATTAACACTTACACATTGATGATAAATCAATGTCTTTGAATGACTAAAGTTATGGTTAATATTTTATGCACATGCAAGAAAAGTACAATGATTTCACAAGTGAATATTGGTTTAACCATGCATACCTATGATTGCAAGTTCTTGAAGGTGACAAAGAACTTGGATCATGATACAATAGTGTTGCTAAAGTGATTGGTCGAATAGTTCTATTGGCTTAATGTTAGAACTTATAGTAATCAAATGATGTTGATTAACTTGTTTGTTTAAACCTCACAACTTTACCCATTGATGATTCTATGATGATGTTAGCTGGTTTGCATCTTATATTTAACAAATATGTTGACTATTTTAGACATGGACCTATTATTAGGCTAGATGAGTATGAAATCCATGTTTAAAATTTTATGATGATGTAATCGATTTAATTATTTTTAATAAATAAAATGTTGGAAAATACTCTGGAAAAGAGCACTAGAGATAGAATATTCCTTGTCAGCTTAGAAACAATTGTTGGTGGTTAAGTCCAAGATGGACCTTCCCTAAAAACCTCCTATAAATCCCTAGGAGAAAATAATTAAAAATAAATTTATTTAATATGATGGGAGAGAAAGATCATATTAAATCACTTAGATGGAGAAATATACTAAGTCCATGTGGAATAAAGCGTGTGGGGAGAAAAAGACAAGCTTTACAGAAAAATGAAAGAACCTGTTTAAAAAAAAGGGCCTAGGGAAAGGAGTTGACCGACCCAAAAGCAAGGCACTGTTAAAATCTGCTGGGAAGAAAAATTATAAAATAAACAATCATGGAATCATTGGGGTTGTTGATTCTAGTGTCAAGTAGATATTAGATCAGGGGGAACTCGCAGAGATGGTTCGTGGTCGGGAAGAACGTGTTTCTTTCCTGAGTGAATTTCCAAGAACTATTTATGGTTACATATTTGATTATGTTTGTTATTGATATGATATATGTGCATAGATTGTAAATTGTGGATTGAAATGCATGCTAGATAGATAAAATTTTAACTTGTCGGTTTGAATAAATATAGTATTGTTTTGTTAGAACTAAAATTATGTCTATTTTTGCATGAAGTTATAGAAACAAAGTATACATCCAGATTGTAGAAGACCGAAATCTAGACTATATATATAAAATAAACTTTAGAGGATTATATAGTTGCTACATGATGGATATCGTGTTACGTATATTAGAGAAAAATAGGTGTAGTTTTTATGGATGAATTAAATAGGGGATTTGTTTGTTTAATATAATTATAGCTCATGAGACAATGGATATGAACTGAAAAGAACAGAAATGGAATCATGAATTGTGAAAGACTGCTCTCTTAGAGAAAACAAATCCAAATTCCTTGGGTATTATTTGGTTGTGCTTTAAATCATCTAGTAAATGTAAATTTAATGTCATATCATGCTACAATTATGCTAGAATATTAGACTCTGTCCAGAAATATAGTAAATTCCAAACAACGCCAGTGGGAGATTTAGTGGAACCCTCAAATAAAATTAAGGACATTTTTGGGGTAATAGGCGGGATGTTGCGAAGAGAAATCCTATATTAAACCAAGTGTGGTCACTATTAGAAAATTGTCTTGGATGTGAAAATAGAGCAACCTAGTTGTGGAAACTAGCTCTCATTGGTTTGGAGGATCATTCTTTAGCCCAATGTTGTTCTCATAGTAGAATAAGTTAATTAATCAGATAAATGATGTATTAAATGTGAATTTTCTATATGAATGTATACACATTTTATGTACATCTTGACAAGAAATGAGCTTAGTTCTTGAGAAATGAATTACTGGAAATGTAAGTTCCTTTATTGTATTACCAATCTTTTGAATGTCTTTAGCATGGGCTAAGATAGTATGCACCTGATGCGGTTATTGATAATTTTGATGTTTTGAGAGATAGATGCTCTTTGAGTACTTGTAAAAGTAATGTGTGGATGTCTTTAGCGGGGACTAAGACAGTGTGCACTTGGTGCAATGATTTATCACTTTTATGAGTAGAGAGCTAGGTGCTCTCAGAGTACTTGTGGAATTTCTGAGATGAAAATATAAACTGACATTGCATGAATGATTGATAGTAAAAAGTGTTTCATTTGATTGAAAATGTTGTGAATAAAATTTATGTAATTGTGATTAATGTGATCATGTTAGATTTGTTAATCATACATTGCAGGGTGCTGGCCATGAAGTTTGTGGAAAACACCCCAGGTGGTTACTATTGGGTTGTCAAACCACTCTTAGAGTGTTTACCACAACTGAGAAACAACTTATAGTTAAATTATTTTTGCATGTAGTGACCATGATTTCCAAGAGTAATGTTATGTTAGTATAGAGATTCTATTTTGTTTATATGAATTGGATTAATGGCTAAGTAGTTGAAAGTAGATCTTGCATATTTGTAGTGTTAGAATTATGATACAAGTGTTGTCCTTGATGGCAACTCACATAGATGACAGTTCATAGTGCAATAATTTAACAACAAAGGATTACAGATCAGACTCCGGGGATTGAAGAAAGAGAGGTATACGTTGGTTAGTTTTGTCCAAGTAGTGTGTACATGTAGGTCCACAGAACAAAAAGAGTGTATACGTATACACGCACTCTCACAAGAGGAAAAGTGCATACAGGTTGGAAAAACAAGGAAATTCAAGAGGAGACGATACCAGGGGTCAATAACATGGTATTAGACCACAATATTGAGTAGAGTAATGACTATTTGATCCCACCCACGAATACCATGGGTCCTAAGTGGTTTTGGTCTGAGGTATTGAGAAAAGCCTAAAAATATATGAGGAGAAGATCATTAGGCCATAGTGTGCAAGCAATAAATATCTTATGAAGATTGAGATCAAAAGAAAATATGCATGTTATGGGTTTCTGGTGCTTTGTTTGATCTGAACTAAGGATGAACCTTATTGGTTGATGAGGGATGAGATCTAATGATGGATTAGGATCATAAGACCTTAAATTAATTATCATTATGTGGTCTAATAATGGATAGTCTAGATCTGAATGCTAACGCAAGATTTACACTGTAAATGTTGTGATCTGGGTATGACTGAAGTCTAGAATAGTTGTGATGTTTTAAGTTAGTATTTACAGATCTGTACGCTGTGTAGAAATTTTGAATAATTTAACACATATTCAACAGAGATTATCCTGATCATGTACTATTGCGGAATACATACACAATACATAAGCTCCTCTACGTTGATCATCAATATAGCAGCATCAATAACAATAAAACATCAAGAGCATTCACACATTAACACAATATGTAACCCGGAGAAAGCATCTCGCTAAAAACCCCAACTATCTGTATATTAATGATTGAGACCATGTAACATTACAAAGTACAATGCTTATCACAAGAAATCCAGTACCAACTCCACTTGTTACACACAATACAACTCAGATCTGATCTCCAAATCTATTCCACTGCTTGTCTGCCTCCACTGCTCAATACCTGCTCAAGAACTGATGAGAATGAATTACCAAACTCGTATTTCACCTCAAAATAATCACTCACACTTTGTTGGACGTGAGCAAAGGCTACAATACTGGGAAAATACATGAGAAAACTCATTGGCATACTCAATCCCTTGATTGTGCAAGATCTGGTGCACAACTATAGTCACAACTGATAATAATTTGATTCTCTACCACCTGTCCCTGTTGAACTGAACATGCAACTGAGTTAACTGATGTATTCATTAGTTGCATCATGAGTTAATAATTAGTTTAACAACTCATCATTAGTCTATTTGCAGTTAGACTAATTACAACTAGTTTAACTAAGTCAAACTGAACACAACTCCATCAACTCCACAATCAACTCCACCAAACTCAACTGATTGAGTTCTAACTGAAGTCATGCATGCAACAACTCAACTGACTCATAAGAAAAGCATATTTCCTTCTGACAGCTGCATGTGCCACCTCTGTAGCTCAAACTGAAGTGCTCCAAGAGAATAAGATCAAGTTTATAGTCCAATTATTATTATGAGATAATAATATTTGACTTTTCTATTTTTGATAGCCAGTCTAAAAATAGACTTTGATCACTCACACTGTGATCACTCACACTTTGATAAAAAATAGAATTCCATCTATTTTTCCCAACTTGACCAATCATCCATAAACAAAAACCTACAATCCATAGACATGATCCATATGTCTAAAAATAGACATAGTCTAAAAATAGACTAGCGCCAAAAATAGCCTGCGGGCCCACTTAGTGAAGGTGACTCTTTTCACTAAGCTCCATTATCTTGTTGCAATCTCAACACTCCCTCTCGACAAGATATGGATTATCAGCAACCCCTATCCTGCCTCGGTGGTACTCGAATTTGCTCCTGGTGAGAGCCTTCGTCAGAATATCAGCATCCTGATCCTCCGTTGGAATGTACGAAAGTAACATGATCCTCCGCTGCACACAATCTCTGATATGATGGTACCTGATGTCAATATGTTTAGATCTATCATGAAATATAGGATTAGCCGAGAGTTTAATGCAACTCTGGTTATCACAGTAAATCACAGTAGGATCCAAATGAGAACCGAACAAACCAACCAGGATCTTCCTCATCCATATAGCCTCGCATGTAGCCAAACTTGCTGCCATATACTCGGCCTCCGCTGAACTGAGTGCCACGGATCTCTGCTTCCTACTGTACCAAGAAACTGTTGTCGATCCAATACTGAAGACCCCTCCTGATGTGCTCTTTCTGTCCGTTGGGCTCCCTACCCAATCTGCATCCGTGAAGCCACATAGCTTCACCTCATCCTCCTGTCTGTACCACAAACCATATCCCGATGTGCCTCTCAAGTAGCGCAATACATGCTTGCCCACCTTCCAGAAGAGCTTGGTAGGCTTAACCATAGCTTGTGAAAGCTGGTTAACTGCATAGCATATATCAGGTCGTGTATTGACCAAATACATCAACGACCCCACCAACTGTCGATAAACAGTGGCATCCACTTCTTCTCCCGAAGTGGCATCCTCCTTCCTCCAACCTCCAGGAAGAGGAGTATCAACAGGCTTGCAGCCATGCATGTTGAACTTCTCCAGTATCTCCCGAGCATACTTGCCCTGAGAAACAAACAGTCCACCACTGCGCTGCCATATTTCCAATCCTAGGAAATAGTGAAGGAGGCCCAAGTCCTTCATCTCAAACTCTGTAGCAAGATCCTTCTTGCATGACAGTATCAATAGCTCATCACCCGTTAGAATCAAATCATCAACATAAAGTACAATGATAAGCAACTTACCCTTCACCACAATCTGGTATAGGTTAGGATCCGCCTCGCTCTTGGAGAATCCAAGTCCTGTGAAATAGCTGTTTATCCGTGTGTACCAAGCACGTGGTGCTTGCTTCAACCCATACAACGCTCTCTTGAGCCTGCACACATGCGACTCGCTGCTGAAGACCTCAAAGCCTTCGGGTTGCTCAATGTACACCTCCTCCTCAATGACTCCGTTGAGGAACACAGTCTTCACATCCATCTGATGAATGTGCCATCCCATCTGCGTTGAGAGAGCAAGAATCATCCGTATGGAAGAATACCTTGCGACAGGTGCAAAGGTCTCCTCATAATCGATCCCCTCAATCTGTGAAAAGCCTCGGGCAACAAATCTTGCCTTGTACTTCTCCACACTCCTGTCAGCTGTCTGCTTAACCTTGTAGATCCATCTCGAACCCACCACTAATTTCCCTTCCGGTCTAGGAACAATCTCCCATGCACTGTTTCTGACAATAGAATCATACTCTTCCACCATGGCGTCTACCCATGCGGGATCCTCCACAGCTTCCTCGAAAGAGGATGGCTTAGTCACAACACACTTGCTCATGAGAGCCATGTATCCAGTGTACCGATCAGGTGACTGTCTCTGCCTGCATTGGGCTGTAGGTGGTCCTACAACTTTCTCTGCATCTTGAGCCAGTCGCTCAGCTTCTGTCAAGCGCTTTCACCCTCTGATGGTTGGCGCTGCATGAGTGGACTCGTCCACTCCATGAACCTCATCCTGTGGCTGATCCACATCCTGAAGTTCATCCTTAGGAACTAATAGCTCCTCATCTGCATGCAAGTGTAGCTCCCTCTCAAGCGAACACTTCATGGCTTTCTCCTCCTGAAATTTTATATCCCGTCGCACAACAGTTTTACCACTGTCTGGCAAATACACACGATAGTTGTGGGGCGTATCAGTGTACCCCAAAAATATCCCAACCTCTACGGTCAGCTCCAACTTCTTCCTGGCATCCTTCGTCACATGCATGTAAACGTTAGCACCAAAAATCCTCAAATGAGAAAGATCAGGCTTCTTACCAGAATAAGCCTCCTCAGGTGTACTCATGCCAAGTATCCTATGAGGACAACGGTTCTGCACATAAACTTTTGTATTGCATGCTTCCGCCCACAAGTGAAGGGGTAGGCCCTGATCATGCAACATTGCCCATGCAGCACCCACAATCGTTCTGTTCTTCTGCTCAGCTACCCCGTTCTGTTGTGGGTTATGGGAAGCTATGAGCTCTCTACGAATCCCTTCTGCCTTGCAGAAATCCTTGAACTCGTCCGATATGTATTCACCACCATTATCACTCTTAAGAGCCTTCAGCTTCTTCCCCGAATCCTTCTCGACCAGTGCTTTGAATTCACAGAACTTTGAATATGTCTCGCTCTTCTTCTGCATGAAGAAGATCCAGCACTTACGAGAGAAATCATTAACAAAAATCACATAATACCTGTGTTTTGCTATCGAAGCAACTAAGAAAGGTCCACACACATCTGTGTGAATTCTCTCAAGGATCGTCGTGGCGCGACTATCCTTCTTGTGAAAGGTGGCTTTCACAAACTTCCCCAAAGTACACCCCTTGCACTGATCTGACTGCGCAAGTGTGCCTTTAGGAAGCCCTGTAGTGATCTGCTGCAGTATCTTCAAGGCTCCATGGTGAAGGTGACCCAATCTCCTGTGCCACAACTCGCCATCATCCCGGCTCACCAATCCTTCTGCCTTGCCCGCCATTGCTGCACATCCATCTACATGCAACTGATAAAGGTTCCTCACTTGAACCCCTATCTTCCAGGTCTCACCAGTTGTCTTGCTGCGTAGGAAAGCCTTTCCCTCGCTGAAAACAACATCATACCCCTTGTCTTCTAACATCGCCACTGAGATAAGATTCTTCTTCAATCCTGGAACATGCATGACTTACTTCAATACGAAGGGTTTACCAGACTCCCTCTCAAAGGAAATGGTACCGATACTGGTCGCACTGTATCTACCATCATCGCCCATCTCGATGTGCACTCCAAGATCTTTGTCCTCCAGATCAGAGAACAAATCTCTATCTCCCGTCATGTGAAAAGACGCACCACTATCCAAGAACCACACCGATCCCATCACACTTGAAACCAAGCATGCGATCAATGAAAAATCAAGCTCAAACTGAGAAGCTAAGGCCTCTCCCCTTGCAAATCCAGCAGCTTGCTTGTTCTTCTTCTTCTGCGGACAATTTGTGGCATAGTGTCCGTGCTGGTGACAGTGAAAACACTTCACCTTGGACATATCCTGCTTCTTTCCTTTCGCACCAGACTGAGAAGCTTTCTTGCTCTTCCCTTTCTTTGCTTTGGCAACCAAAGCACAATTCTCTTCATCAGCTCCCTTTGACGAAGATCCGTCCCTGGTACTCCGCCTGATCTCCTCCTGCACAAGATCTGACCATAGTCTTTCCCATCCTGGCAATTTCTCCCGACCATTGACAGAGTCCTGATAGGAATGCCAACTCTTCGGAAGACCAAGGAGAGCCAAGCTCACCAAGTCCTCATCATCGACAGTAACCCCCACACTTCCTAGCTCATCTCGACACTGAGTGAACTTCGTGAGATACTTGGGAATACTGTCACCCTTCTCGCATTTGATGTTTCTGAGTTTATCTTTGAGCGCCAGCTTCCTCTGATCGCTCTTGCTTTGGAATAATTCTGTTAATGATTTCCACATCAAATATGGAGTAGCCTTTCCATGGAGGCTAGACACAATGTGACCCTTCATGCCCTCCAACAGAATCCTTCGACATTTTGTGATCTTCTTTTGCCAAGCATCAGCTTGAGTAGCATCAGTAGGCTTTGGGATATCCGTATCTATGAACTCCTTCAGCCCGTTATCATCCAATACTGCCTCCATCCTGTCCTTCCATGCAATATAGTTTGAGCTGCCCTCAAGAGCATACTCCAATTGCAATCCGTTGAAAGACATTGCTACGTTGTCACCAAGAAAAAAAATACTGCTGCAAATTCGAATTCCACCAGCAACCAACTCAACCACCTCGGATCTAAGATTCGTGAGAACACCATATTTCTCATACAGAGATTGACTGTATGGGCATTCACTGGATATCTCACCTTCCAAAAGAAGGATGAATCCAGAGGCTACCTGGCCCGATTACAGACTCTGCCTAAAGAAATAGAATGTAAACACTTCCTGAATAGGAGATCTGATGATCAATCCTCGCTTGATATCCTGTAAAAATCTCTTCTACAAATCAAGTAGCTCTGATACCATGTAGAAATTTTGAATAATTTAACACATATTCAATAGAGATTATCCTGATCATGTATTATTGCGGAATACATACACAATACATAAGCTCCTCTATGTTGATCATCAATATAACAGCATCAATAACAATAAAACATCAAGAGCATTCACACATTAACACAGTATGTAACCCGGGGAAAGCATCTCGCTAAAAACCCCAACTATCTGTATATTAATGATTGAGACCATGTAACATTACAAAGTACAATGCTTATCACAAGCAATCCAGTACCAGCTCCACCTGTTACACACAATACAGCTCAGATCTGATCTCCAAATCTATTCCACTGCTTGCCGGCCTCCACTGCTCAATACCTGCTCAAGAACTGATGAGAATGACTTACCAAACTCGTATTTCACCTCAAAATAATCACTCACACTTTGTTGGACGTGAGCAAAGGCTACAATACTGGGCAAATACATGAGCAAACTCATTGGCATACTCAATCCCTTGATTGTGCAAGATCTGGTGCACAACTATAGTCACAACTGATAGCAATCTGATTCTCTACCACCAGTCCCTGTTGAACTGAACATGCACTGACATGCAACTGAGTTAACTGATGTATTCATTAGTTGCATCATGAGTTAATAATTAGTTTAACAACTCATCATTAGTCTATTTGCAGTTAGACTAATTACAACAAGTTTAACTAAGTCAAATTGAACACAACTCCATCAACTCCACAATCAACTCCACCAAACTCAACTGATTGAATTCTAACTGAAGTCATGCATGCAACAACTCAACTGACTCATAAGAAAAGCGTATTTCCTTCTGACAGCTGCATGTGCCACCTCTGTAGCTCAAACTGAAGTGCTCCAAGAGAATAAGATCAAGTTTATAGTCCAAATATTATTATGAGATAATAATATTTGACTTTTCTATTTTTTGACAACCAGTCTAAAAATAGACTTTGATCACTCACACTGTGATCACTCACACTTTGATAAAAAATAGAAGTCCATCTATTTTTCCCAACTTGACCAATCATCCATAAACAACAACCTGCAATCCATAGACATGATCCATATGTCTAGAAATAGACATAGTCTAAAAATAGACTTGCACCAAAAATAGCCTGCGGGCCCACTTAGTGAAGGCGACTCTTTTCACTAAGCTCCATTATCTTGTTGCAATCTCAACACGCTGGTTCACTTTCATAAAAGCACATATACACGTTGGTTTGGCACATCGAAGTAGCATATACATTACAAAATATGATGGTTGAAGTTTCAGTTGGTTCTGGTTGTTGATGCAAAGTTCTGTGTTCTCCTCTGTGTTCTGGTGATAGTGTTTTGAATGTTCAGATTGATTGATTATGATTTGCTTCAATGATGATGGGTTTTCATTGATTGGTTTATTGCAGTGGTGATTTATTTTTAGCTTCAATGTTACTGATGGGTCTAGTATGAAAATCTGATGAAGCAAGGCCTTCAGATTGTGGTGTTGTGTTCTAGGAGTATCCAGTCTGAAAATTTATGAAATGTGGTCCCTAGAGGATGCTGAGGGTTGGAACCTTCAATGAGGAAGTCGAATATTCCTACCAGTAGTGGCTGGTGATTTGATTAGGGGGTTGGAGCCTTTTGTAGGTCTGTACCGACGTGCTAGTAAACAAATCAGCTAGTACAAGAGCTAGGGGGTTGGAGCTCCCTTCCAGTAGCAGCTGGAGAACAAGGGAAGGTTGGAGCCTTTTGTAGGTCTGTACCGACGTGCTAGTAAACAAATCAGCTAGTACAAGAGCTAGGGGGTTGGAGCTCCCTTCCAGCAGCAGCTGGAAAACGAGAGAAGGTTGTAACCTTCTGCAGGTGGGTTCCTACATACTGGTATGAGTATGCATCAGTAAAATATTGTAAACAAGTTTGTCTTATATTAAAATAAGACAGCAGCAGGTGGCTTTTGTTCCGCACTGGGTTTCCACCTTAAATCTTGGTGTTTATGTGGGATGGTTTACTCTGTTATTACTACACATGGTTACTATTTATATGGTTAATGAAGTATTGATGCATTGATTAAATATCAACATATGATGAATTAACTAAATCATAGATTTGTTGGATATACGTTGGTTGCCTTAAAGATAGTTGTGTTTACACACGAGTTGCCTTCATTGAAGTAGCGTATATAAATTTGAGTATGAAAATAAAAGGTTATTGATTTGTAATACTGATTCCCCCCCTCTCAGTATTATTTCCAACATGTAGCTGTAAATGATTATGTCTATTGTTAAAACATTATTGCTTTTCTTATGAGTATTCCTAGAAATAAAATCCTTCATTTTGAAGGGGAAGGATTCCCTTTTGAGTTGTTTAGATTGTTACATCATGAGTAAAAGTTAATGTTCTAACGAGAGAATAACATTGAGCATGGTGAATATCTTTAAGAGGATGTAAAATCATTGGCGTAAGCTATGGTAAACACTCTTGTAAAATTCATGTATTACATATTACAAAATATTACTAATTTAATTAATACGTATAATGAAATACGTGGATGCAAGTCAAGAAATAGTTCTTGAAGAATTAGATGGAAAGCTAATTTTAATAATTATGAAACCGAAATGACTATGAGAATGGAAGGTGAAGAGAGGAACTTGATTCCTGAAAAAGGTTTAACAGAGTATTACTGATGTAAGAGCATTAGAGCTTCCAAGCCATTAAATCTTCTATGTGAAAAAAATCAAAAATAGGGTCTTAATTTTTTAGAAGAAATTATATTCTTCTATGTAAATAAATTGTGTTCTCTAAGTTGGTATATTTTATGAGTTTTAGAACTAATGAGTCATAGTTTTAGAAATGTTATGGATAGGTGATATTTTCTCCATAAA
This sequence comes from Pinus tabuliformis, assembly GCA_031772625.1. Lineage (NCBI taxonomy): Eukaryota > Viridiplantae > Streptophyta > Pinopsida > Pinales > Pinaceae > Pinus > Pinus tabuliformis. Next base: position 391,441,586 of record CM062820.1, read on the forward strand.
GAAAAAGCTAATCTACCTTAAAAAACATGATAGATTCTAGGGATAGATTGTATGATTTTAGAATTTAGAAAAATATTATTTATGGAGTGACTTATGGATGATTTATGGATGATGTATGGAATGATTTTAGGATTTAAGAAAATCTAATTTATGGAGTCATTTATGGGTGATTTATGGGGTTCTTTTAGGATTTATAAAAGCTATTGCATTTTCTTAATTCTACTTATTGTAAGCCTACGGGTAATGAGAAATAATGATCAAATGCTTGTAGAATCAAGCCAAGAGAAATGAATAAGTGTTTTTAAATAATTATATGTACAAAATTTGTTGGATGAAAGTCAATCTCATGGGCAACTCAACACAGGATTGCTTCATTTCTTAACTGGCCACTTTTGGTTATAATAGTATGAAAAAAATTATCAATTCAACATAGAATATTAGGCTAGGAGTCTCGTTGGGATGAGGGACTCCAAGCATTAAAAGACAATTTATCAGTGCGTCAATTTCTTAAAAGAATTTGCATATGCATGAGATCAATATCTATTACATTAGATTTATCGTAGAAAATAAGTTGCATATGCATGAGATTAATATTTTTTTATGTTAGATTTCGTTTAGAAAATAAGTAAATGTTTGCATCAAGGAAAATAGCTATTGTTCAAAGAAGTATATGCTTGCATATAAGAAAAATATATACCATGCAATGAAGTATATGTTTGCATGCAAAAATAGCTACCACACATCTAGAAGATTGATTTATTGAAAATATAGCATGAATTATCGGAAAACAAAGATAATTTAATGAGACTAAACTTGGAAAAGATTTGCTTTAGTTATTGAAAAATGAAGGTAATTTAACGTGAATAATCTTGAAAAGATTTGCATGAGCTCTCAAAAAATTAAGATAAGATAACGAGGGTAATTCTTGACTGGATTGCATGGGTTATTGAAACGATTTTCATGGGTTGTGAATAAATAAAAGTTAACTAGAGTAATTTCTTGAAAATAATCCATGAATCCATGTGACTCATGTTGTTGTCCTGAAAAGAATGCAGGAAATTTTCATTTATTTATGCATGGATAGAATAACTATTTGGGGTAGATTTCTTGGGAAAGAAATATGTGTTCTTGCATGCATGGAAAGAACAATTTTCATGATTTCTTTTGGACAAGAATCACTCTATAGGTGCACAAAATAATAGCCACGATGTTAGTTCTATTAGGTCCCTATACTATTAGTGTATACCCTTATTGTTATTAATGCAACTCCTTTATTGTATTGTTGTGCCCATGTAGTCCCCATATTGTTATTATTGTGCCCCACAGAAGCCCACTATTGTTATTGTTGTGCCCTTACAATATTATTGCTTATTTAGGCTTTGATTATATTGTGATCCCTAAGACTCCTATATATAGAAAGGAGGCCGTGTCATTTGTATCATCCAAGAATTGTTCATTTGTATAATGTAAAGGAGGTTTTCCCCTCGAAGAGGCTAATTTTGACATCGTTGATCTATCCCTTTTTCTATTTTGTGAGAAGGTTGCATAACATTTGGTATCAGAGCTTTAGATTCTAGGGTTTCATTACTTCAAACAGGTCATCGTGGAATTTTCGCTATAGATTTTTTTCTACGAAGCTTCAGAAGATAAAATTAAAATATTTTTTAGAATAAATCTTGATGAACCTCGTGTATGAATTTCAGATCTCGTCTCACTATATTTTGGGAGATATGATCCAAGGCAGTTAGGGTTTTTGTGGGCTCCTAAGTTTCATCTCAATTAGGTGACCTTGGGAAAATCATCATAACTTTCTCTCTAAGAATCAGATTCAAATTTTGTAAAAAGTGACAGAAAGACAACCAAATGTAGTTTGTTGTGTATTATTTTTAGGGTCAAAGGTCGAAACAATGACACGTGGCACTTCGTACAATTTCACTCTACTGAACAAGTCTATAATCAGGTAAGTGTGGGCGATTGGGCATAACTCTTTCTTGGAGAATTCAATCTCAATCAGATTTATGGGGTTTGAAAGAGGACTTAGAGCGCTACCATAGGACAAAATTGCAGACCTTGGAGATCCAAAATTGCAGAGATACAATAGATTCAATATCGAGCTCTCACAAAGTGAAAAAAAAGTTTGTAGTCTTTTTAAAAATTTGCATACGTTTTGTTTGAAAAATTAGTTTGAAGTGATTCAAAGGGCATAGTAAAGCATAGTTATGATTAATTAATGTACTGATGAAAAAAATGGAAACACGTAGTAAGCAACCCTAAAGCTCTATTATGACAAATGCAGAAGAGGAAGAAATGCAACATGATATATCAATATTATGAGGCCAAGTGCAACAAATTTCACTCTCACAAAAAGTAATAGAAGCTAAGATGGAAGCTAATATCGATGGTATAGAAGCAAAACTGAAAAGCAACATGGATGATTTGAAGAAAGACATGGAAGGTTTGAAGGAAGGTTTGACAAAGTTGCTACAAGAAATGCTTCCTAATGGCAAAAATGTAGTAGAGGAAATGCATGATGAGAACAAAAGAAATGTTAGTCATGATTCATAGACTCTAATGTTGGATTGAAGACCCACCATATTCCAAAAATTGATATGAGGAAGTTTGATGGCAAGGATCCCATAACATGGATACTACAGATGGAGCAATATTTTGATCTCCATAATGTGCAAAACACACAAAAGGTACGCATTGCAAATTTATATTTAGAACCCAATTAGTTTGTATGGTATAAATGGCTTTTCTCTCATAAAAAAATTGTCACTTGGTCAATTTTTAAGGTGGAATGATAGCACATTATGAGGATACAAAGAGCAACACCTTCCTTAGCCAACTGATAAATCTCAAACAAAAGGGTTCAATGGTGGAGCACATTAAGGACTTCCAAAAATTGAATATAAGGGTAAATGATATTCCAAAGGAGCATAGGATTGATGTTTTCATAGGGACTTTAAGGGATAACATCAAACATGAGGTTCTTATTTGGGAACTTGATTCATTAGAGAAGGCATTCAGGTTGGCAAGAAAAACTATGGCAACAAGGAATCCTACCACTCACAAATATAAATAAGTGTTGTTGCTCCTAGCCTTCCACAACCTACAAGGTTGACACCACAAAAATTAGAAGAAAAAATAAAAAAAGGCTTTGTTATAGTTGTGATAACAAATACACTAAAGGTCACAAGTGTTCTGAGAAGAAATTAATTTACATAGATTGGGAAGAGGAGGAAGAAAATGAACAAGAAGCATCAAAAGAAGAGGTTATACACCAGGAAACAACCCCAGAGAAAGAATAAATGAATCTGACCATATCTTGTAATGCATTGATAGGAATTACCACTCCTCAAACTCTCAAGATAGAAGGACATATCAAGAAGAAAAAGGTACTAGTGTTGATTGATTCGGGTAGTACCCATAATTTTTATTCATTATAATATAGCCAAGGAATTGAATTTATTCTTATATATAGCACTAGAGTGTTAAGTGATGGTTTGATCCAAATTTAAACAAGAACGCAACAAATTACAGAGATAACCATATAGACAAAGATGCAGCGGAAATAATACTTCATTTCATTAATGGAAAATACTGAAATATGCTTACAACCAGAAATGGAAATAAACTAGCTAGGGCGATGGTAGCTTATCTCTGAGAAGAGATGTGGTGGCTACATGCCTCTAAACTTTCTTACAATGAGGCTTGAAGGCCTATTTATTGTTGAGAAACAATGGGAAACCCTTAACATTCCAAAACCTAACCCTAGGAGATGAAACGCCAAACTGTGGGCCCTGTTTGGGTAAATTGATACATCAACTTCCCCGGGTCGTAACTTTGGCATACGATCTCCGTTTGACGTGTACAATAGCTTGCTAGAAAGATCTATCCGAGCACTGCCACTTTGGGAAGGGCAACATCGGTCCATGGACCAATGTTGCCCCCAGATTTCCCAAAAAACGTCGTTTAGGGCCTCAAAACGGCTCCGGAAGTTCAGGACCCGAAAAACTGCTAAAAATAGTAAGTTGTGCTACAATTAAGGAAACTGAAACTGCTGAGAGAAACAATGGTGGGGGTCCAGGTGGACTTGGCAGGTGGCCACCAATATCCACTTGGATCATTCCTCCCCCCTTAGGAAGCAATGGTCCCCATTGCGTTGAGTTCCTCCATGAGATGAGGAAACTTTTGCTGAACTTGTTCCCTGGTGAGCCACTTGCCCTGCTGAAGGAGTTGGCCTGCTTTGACAACTCGATACAGTTGGATATTCTGTTGGAGAGTGTTCTTGATCTGTGTGTCCATGATCCGATCAGTTGCAGCTTGTTCCATGCAATCTGGATTTAATTCTGTGGGTTTGAGCTATTCTGAAATGTCGGATGTGTCTAGCAATAGTGGAAAGTATGGTCGAAGGCAGTCCACATTGAACACTGGGTGCAGGCCAAGGAATGGGGGAATGCTGAGCTCAAATGCATTGTCTCCCATAGCCTTAGTAATGGTGTAAGGACCATATCGGAGTGGTCTCAATTTCCGAAAGGCTCCAGTAAGGCGTTCCTTTTGCAAATGCAACCAGACTTTGTCGCCCACCTGAAACTTGTGTGGCACCCGATGTTGATCACGTCGCTGCTTGTACTTGGCATTTCATTTCTCCAAAATGTCATGGACCTATTGGCGAATATGTTGGATGCGCTCAATGAAGCTAGTCACCTTATCTGTTTCGGACTGGACATGAGCTGAATTTATGTGAGTAGCTGCAAGTGGCATGGCCACATCAATGGGGCATAGTGGCTGGAAACCCAAACCCACCTGAAAAGTGCTATGGCCAGTGGAGCTGTGAAGAGCTCGGTTGTAGCTGTACTGAACATAGGGGAGACTCTCGTCCCATGTGCGTGGATGCTTTGAGTTATACATGCGCAGAATGTGCACAATCATCCTATTGACAACCTCTTTCTGGCCATCAGTTTGAGGATGGAAGGCTGTGGACTTCGTGAGTTTGGTGTCCAGCATTGACCAGAGACTGGACCAAAATGTGCTGAGAAACCGACTATCCCGATCTGAGATGATAGACTGTGGGATCCCAAAGTGCACCCACACTCGTTCAAAGAAGAGTTTAGCAGTGGCTTCTGCTGTGATATTCTTCTTGCAAGTCGCCATAATGGCCATCTTCGAGAACCTGTCGACACCCACAAAAACACAGTCATTTCCATGCTTAGTGGAAGGAAGGCCGGACATGTAATCCATGGAGATGGATTCCCAAGGTCGACTAGGGGTAGGCAACGGGGTATAGAGGCCGTGCTTCTTAATGGTCGATTTGGCAATGGCACAGGCAGTACATGATTTGATGTACTTCCCAACATCCTGTCGAAGATTCGGCCAATAGAAATAATTTTGCAGTATTGCCATTGTTTTCTCGACCCCGAAATGCCCAGCAACCCGACTGTAGTGTGCTTCCCAAATCATCTTGGCACGCTCACTTGAAGGAACACAAAGGTGACCCAGGTGGCATAACAGGGCACCCTGGAGGTGAAAATCTAGAACATGCCGACCCTCCAAGAGTGTCTGGTATGTGTGGCCGAATTCTGGGTCGCTTTTGTAGAGAAGTGGCCAATCAAAAGTCTCATGCCCACAAGAGTTGAGTACGGTGGTTAACGCCATGATCGGTGGTCGACTGAGGCAATCTGCAACATTATTGGTGCTACCCTTCTTATACTTGATATTCAAGTGGAACTGTTGCAGGTATGTAGACCACTTCTGATGGCGATCATTCTGCAATTTCCCTTGGGTCTGTATGAACTGCAGGGGTCGGTGGTCTGTGTGGATGACCGTTTCCTTCCCCAAAATGTAATGCTTCCATTGTCGGCAGGTCTGTACAATGGAATACATCTCTTTATCATAAGTGGGGTACTTCCGGACTGTGTTTGAAAGTGTTTCACTGTGATATGCCACTGGATGTCCATGTTGAGTAAGGACTGCCCCAATAGCATAGTCAGAGGCATCTGTCTCAACCTCAAATGGTTGTTGTAAATCTGGTAATGTGGGCACTGGTGCCGTGCAGAGGTGATCCTTCAACTCCATGAATGCCTTCTGTTGAGATTCAGACCAAAAGAATTTTACTTTCGCCCCTCCCTTGGTGACTTGACTCAAGGGCCAAGTAATATGAGAAAACCCCAACATGAACCTGCGGTAGAATTTGGCAAGACCTAGAAAGCTGCGGAGCTCTGTTAGAGTGGTTGGAGATGGCCAATCCTGAATGACTTGGATCTTGGCTGGATTGACATGCACCCCCTGTTCATCAATGATGTATCCCAGATACTGAACCTGGGTCATGCCAAAAGTGCATTTCTCCAAATTGGCACATAGCTTGTGTTACCGCAGTGTTTGGAGAACCTGTCGGATGTGGTGGAGGTGCTCTTCCCAACTCTGGCTGAAGATCAGAATGTCATCCAAGTATACTACTACAAAGGAGTTGGTGAATGGCCGTAAGATGTCATCCATTAGCCTCATGAAGGTTGCAGGAGCATTCGTCAATCCGAAAGGCATAACCAACCATTCGAAAAGGCCCTCCTTGGATTTGAAGGTAGTCTTCCACACATCAAAGGGTTCGATTGGTACTTGGTGATATCCTGACTTCAGATTGATCTTGCTGAAATATTTCGCCCCCTTTAGTTGGTCCAGGAGGTCATCAATCCGAGGGATCAGGTACCTATTACGGACAGTGATCTTGTTCAGCGCCCGATAGTCAATATAGAGTCTCCACGTCCCATCCTTCTTCTGTACCAACACGATCGGGCTCCCACAAGGCAATGAACTCGGACGAATGTGACCTTTTTGCAGGAGCTCCTGAATCTGCCTCTTGATTTCATTGTTCTCCAGAACGAAGCGCCGATAAATTGGTCCATTTGGTAGCGGCGCACCTGGGGTTAGATCGATGGAGTGCTTGACCTGACAGTGCAGAGGAACCCCTGCAATGGAGGTGAAGATGTCCTCATACTCCTCCACAACCTTGTCCATCTGTAGTTGTCGTGCAGAGGGACGCCGTCTGGAGGCCGCGGCCACTGTTTTCTTCTTTGCTTGAGGGCGTATCATTAGGAAGACAAATTTCCTGGTTTTGGAAATGATCTTACTGCATTGTTTTGCAGTAATCAAAGAGATCGCGATAGGTGGTGCTACCTTTGGTATCCTATACAACTTATTTCCCAATGTAATAATAACAGCACGGGGCCTTGATTCATACACAGCATGTCACTTCCACAAGTACGACTGTCCTAATAATACATCACAAACTTCAAGGGGAGCAATGTCACACAATACCTCATCCGTGAAGGGCTTGATGTTGTATGGAAGGCGACACTGTTGGCTCACGCGAAGATCTTGTCCTTGGTGAAGCCACCAAATGGTGTATGGTTGTGGATGTGTTGTGGTCGGTAAGCCCAACCGCTTCACGACCTCTGCCGAAATGAGGTTCTTTTGACTCCCGCTATCAACAATGAACTGTATCGAGGAGCCCTTTACCCACATCTAGGAGTGGAAGAGACGCTCCTCCTCCTCTGGATCTTCGGGTTCATTTTTCTGGATCTTGGCAGTAGCAACAGTGGCGTTGGGATCCGCATCAATGATCTGCTTCCCTTTGTCATTCCCCTTATCGGGTTTTGACTCAGAGTTGGAACATGCATCTGATTCTGAAACCTTTAGCTCAGCCACCAGTGACTGCTTGGCCCGACACTCACTTGTGTTGTGAGTGGAGCTCTTATGGAACTCACACCATTTTCCAGTGTCCTTTTTCAGCTTCGTGGCGTTGTTCTTTGCTTGCAGCTTCGGCAGGTTGTCTTGGGCTGTCCCGCGTTGGCTTTGTCCTTTGTTCTGTGGTTTAGGGGCACCTTTCCCCTGCTTTGGATTCGCAGATCCAAAGTCTCGCTTCTTTTGTTTAAACTTATGCTCGACCTTGACGGCATATCGGTATGCTGCGCCGAGCGAGGAGATGTTCAGGAATTGTATTTCTTCCTGGATGTACTTGTGCAGGTAGCCACGGTATTTGAGTATCAAATGTTGCTTCGAATCCTTGATACCCAACTTTGTGCGAAGGGTATGGAAAAGATTGGTGAACGCCGGCACGTCTTGGTCCCTTCCCTGTCGCAGCGTGGTCCACTTTATGTATTCATCCTCATAGCTTCCGACAGGGTAGTACTGCTCCTTGATGGCATCCCAGAATGAATTCCAGGTGGGTGCGACTGAAAATAGTGAGCCAGTACTTTCATCCTTCTGCTCGCAGTAGGTTTCCCACCAGTCCTTGACACAGGGGGCTTCTTTGAGAACAGTGAAAACAATCTTTTCCAGACTCGAAAATTCATGAACAGAAAAATAACCCTCTAGCAGATTTAACCATTTATCTACGGCATCTGCGTCTATCTGACCCTCGTTTATGGGGATTTCAAAATTAACTTGTACCTTAAAGGGCGTGGCGTTTCCAGAGTAGCTGCTGGAAGCCGATGCGTCGCTTCTGGGTAGCCGCTGAAGGATCTGGGCAAAGTTGTCCATCATCGCGTTCCGTTGTCGCTCGAGGGCTTCTTCGAGCAAGATTTTGATGGGATCTCCTGCCCCCTCGTCTTTCTTCTCATCCGCCATGGGAGGCCGTCGGGATTTGCGAGGCTGGTCTTGCAAAGGTTCGACCAGTTCAAGCCCTAACTCCTTATATCCCGACCTTGTTGGGGACATGCAAAGAAAAACAGAGAAAAAGCAGGCCGCTCTGATACCACTGATCCGGATTTAAACAGGAACGCAACAAATTACAGAGATAACCATATACACAAAGATGCAGCGGAAATAATACTTCATTTCATTAATGGAAAATACTAAAATATGCTTACAACCAGAAATGGAAATAAACCAGCTAGGGCGATGGTAGCTTATCTTTGAGAAGAAATGTGGTGGCTACATGCCTCTGAACTGTCTTACAATGAGGCTCGAAGGCCTATTTATTGTTGAGAAACAATGGGAAACCCTTAACATTCCATAACCTAACCCTAGGAGATGAAACGCCAAACTGTGGGCCCCGTTTGGGTAAATTGGTACATCAACTTCCCGGGGTCGTAACTTTGGCATACGATCTCCGTTTGACACGTACAATAGCTCGTTAGAAAGATCTATCCGAGCACTACCACTTTGGGAAGGGCAGCATGGGTCCATGGACGCATGCTGCCCCCAGATTTCCCAAAAAACATCGTTTAGGGCCTCAAAACGGCTCCGGAAGTTCAGGACCTAAAAAACTACTAAAAATAGTAAGTTGTGCTACAATTAAGGAAACTGAAACTGCTGAGAGAAACAATGGTGGGGGTCCAGGTGGACTTGGTAGGTGGCCACCAATATCCACCTGGATCATGGTTGCAACTGGAGGAACCATAAATTGATCTGGAAAGTGCCATTATATCAAGCTATACATGGGAGAATATGTATTGAATAGTCCAATGCTTTCCATTTCAATGGGTGGTGTTGATGTTGTACTAGGAGTCCTTACCCAAATTGGATCATTATATTGTTTTCATCCATTTTGATGCATTTGGAGTGGAAAAAGTGGAGGAATCAGCTCACGGGACCGTTTTTACCAGTGGGACCCAGTATGGCGAAATGGGGTTTGAAACCTTCTAGGAGAATTTTGAGGCATCAAACAACATTTTGGGGGGGTAAAACCTTGCTTCTAACTAGAAACACCTCGTCATGCTATTCTACACATAAAGATATTTCCAATGGCGTAAGAATCACGTCAATCAGAGTCCGTATGCAAAATTTATGCCTCTCAGAAGTTGACCTTCATGTTTTCACACCTATAGTTCGGGAGGATGCCACATCAGGCCCCATTATTCATGGAAAAGGGGCTAGCCACATGTTTGTGATGTAAAATATTCTAGAAGATTCTATTTTGTAACTCTAGTTAAGCGTTGATGTAATCAAACTTAACCACTAGTAGGCTATCGGGTTGTGTTATAACCAGACCACTAGGAGGAAGTGACATTCCATATTATGCTATTCATCTCAAAATGCTATGCCAATTTACAAATAAGTGGTACGAATAAAATTCCTCGCATAAGGAGAGACGACTATCCCAATTTACAAAGAAATGTATGAATAGAATTCTGGACAAACAATTTAGATGATTAAATTATAAATCTTATAAATATGTACTTAACTATGTATTTTATTTCATTTTTTAATTAAATTAATATAATAAATTATTAAAAGTACATATAAAAACAATTAAATGTATAATTATTATATTGCAACAATTTATTATTAAATAATTCATTAAATAAATCAATTTTTAAAAATTACACAAATAAATATGCAACATTCTTTTATGACTACCGGAAAAATAACTAATAATATTATATATATATATATATATATATATATAGAGGTTTTATATATTAAATTTAATAATTATAATTACAATTATTATTAAATATAATATATATATATATATATATATATATATATATATATATATATATATATATAACTGTGTCTATTATAATTTTTTTCCCGTAAGAAAAAATCGTAATTTTATTCATGATTGATAAAATTACATTTTGTAGATGCTTGAAGCATATGCATATGGCTGTTCCTGTAATGACAGGCAGCAAACAGAAATAAAAACACATAGGGGCAAAACTGTTCCTGTAAAGACAGGAATACAACAAGAATAATAGAATAAGTTTTGTCTACAAGCCTATATTTTCCTTCCTTTTTTCTTCTCTACTTTACGCCAGACTCCAGCGTTGGGAGTGGGGACGATTAAGGCAAGTTGGTTTTCCTCTGTGTACACTGGTTGTTCTTTATCCGAGTCTGATCCTTCAGAGCTATGTGCTCGTTTGGCTCCGCTTATTTCCAGCTGTAATTCTTGCTGCCGTACCAAGCTATTTGACTCCAATTTGGGCTCTTCGATGTTCTCCTCCATCGTTTTTTCCTGTCTTCTCTGTGCGTCTGTGGGTTCCGTGTTCAGAGCTTCCTCCTCCAGTGGTTCGGTGTGCTGCCAACCTTTTGGTTTTTTCTGTTGTTTCTTGTTGCCTTTAGGCTCCCTACTAGACAGTGGACATGCATTTTGAAGGTGCCCTGTCTGCAAGCAGCTGCGACATCTGAATGCCGTGTTCTCATAATCAAGTTGTTGCGACCACAGTGAATTATTAAAATTCAATGTGATGTGATCTGGGAGTCCTTGACTTAGATCCACCTCTACACATATTCTGGCATATGTGAAGATGCCTTGGTTAACTCTGTCCTCATCTATTTTAAGATGTTTTCCTAAGGAGTTCCCAATGGCTGTTAATGCTTTTCGATGCCAGAAATGCAGTGGGAGGTTATGTAGCCTTACCCAAACTGGCATCGTCGAAACTACCATGGTATTGGCATCAAAGTCCGGGAACCAGGGGGTGATAAAGAGACCAGCATTGCCCCAAAACCAAGGCCCCTGATTGATGATATTGTCTCTTTCCAGTTCTGTGCTAAATCTGACTATGAAGAACCCTTTAGGGCATAGATATATTTCACATTTGGATGTCCATGAAGTGAAAACCCATTGATGCAGTGCATCAGCTTTGGGCCAATAACCATTAAATCTGCATATAACAGCATTGTGAATTAAATCTGTGTATAGATCTGTTACCTCCGGCATTGTTACAGTAAGCACAGGTGATTCTGGCCTCTGTTCCACAATGTAGGGCCCTGGAATCTCTGATGTGGGTGCTGGTCTGTGTTGTAGTGGTTCCTTTCCTTTGACTGCATCGCGGAAAGAGCCTGTATTCTTTGAGCTAGTTCCCTGGCATCCGCCTCGAAGTCTCAGATTAAGGATGATGGTTGAATCTTTAGCTATTCCATAGTGCTGGAGAGTGTGTTGGTCCTGCATGCAGAGTCCTGAAAATAAAAGATTTTGGTATGTTGTCGGAGTGCCCAGTTTTATCTGGATCTGCTTTTTTAATTCCAGAACACCCATCCCTTCCTTGATTTGTATACAGTAGTGTTTGCCTTCTACCGATCTGATAAATATTTGTTTCAGATCTGCCGGATCAGCCTTAACCAAACCCTGATTTATCTGTTTGAGCTCCGGATCTGGCGGATCGATGGTGGTTCTAGGGTTTGAATGCCTACCCTCCTCGCTAATGAGCTTTCTTTCTTTTTCCAGATGCAGCCGTAGTGGATCCAGATGCATCCGTAATAGATCTGGTGCACCCGCGGTCACTAACGGCCAGATCGCTGCTTCCTTGCCTTTGTGCTCACTTGATAGCTCAAAACCAAATTGATTATGTGTTTTGGTTAGCAGATCTGGGCGATGGTAGTCTGCAGCGTCCATGCCCTGCCCTGTTGAATGAAAAGCAGACTGCGCACTGTATGAGAAACCCTTGTGCAGGCAAAGGGGGCTCGTCCGTGACCTGGAGGATGATTGAGCTGCCGCCAAGGACCGATCCGCCGTGGAGGGGAGCCAGATCCATGGCGATGAAAACGATTCGGTTGATCTGGAGCGTGGTATCGTGCAGATACTCCCTGCGTTTGCTGCGTCCTCGGTGATGTGCTTTGTGTCGGCGGCGCTGAGGAAAGCGTTTGCCCTAGCCATCCTGATTGCCTCTCTCGCCATATTTCCCAATCAAAACTGTGTCTATTATAATTGTTATTATAATTATTGAATTTAATATTAATATCAAATATTTAATATTGATATTATTAAATTTTATATTATATTAAATTTTATATATTATAAATTTATTATTATATTAAATTTTATATATTAGGGTATATTAGGATATATGTTAAGATATGTGAGGGAAGAATAAAGACATAGAGATAGAGATGGAGAGACAGGGAGTGCCAAGGGAGAGATGGATAGAGAGTGAGGGAGAGAAGGGAAAGTGAGAGAGGGAGGGGGAGACATAGAGATAGAGGGGGGAGAGAAAAGGAGAGAGGGAGGTAGATAGTGACAAAGTTGGAGAGAGAGAGTAATGGTGGGGAGAGGAAGGAAGAGAGAGAGGACTTGAGAGAGAGGGAGAGAGGGAGAGAGAGAGATGGAATTGGAGGGGGAGACAGAAGGAGAGAAGAAGAAAGACAAAGGGAGAGAAAGGTGGAAAGAGAGGGGGATTGACAAGAGAGAGTGTATATGTTGGGGGTGAGATAGAGATACAAAGGAGAGACAAAGAGGGGGGGGAGATGGGGAGAGAGAGAAGGAGAGAGGGAGGGATATAATGACAAAGTTGGAGAGAGAGAGAGAGAGAGATGGGGGGAGAGACAGAGGGAGATGAAAGATAACGGGAAAGAGACTTGAGAGATAGAAGGAAAGATGGAGGGAGGGAGAGAGGGAGTTGGAGGGGGGAGAGAGGAAGGCAAAGAGAGAGAGAGAGAGAGAGAGAGAGAGAGAGAGAGAGAGAGAGAGAGAGAGAGAGAGAGAGAGAGAGTTAAAAAAGGTGAAATATGTAGGATTTAGAAAGACATGAATAGTTTGATTTTTCATTGAAATAGATGCATTGATAATTGTCAAAAAGCATCTAAAAAAAACTGTGTAGATGTTTACCCTCTCCGATATTTCAGGTGAACACTCCACCCATCATCAAGGACTAGAAATAAAACATATGCATTGATTTCAATATAGATGTTGATTCCTAATCCTATTTGATTGATTGCATTAGATGCATTTTTTTTGTTGAAGCAAGAGTAGGACTTTCTTTTTCATTAATAATTTAAAAAATTTACAACTAACCACTTGGAAAAGTGGCCCAAAGGAGAGACCCCCCAAAGGACCCGAGATCGGGCCCAAGGCAAAAGTCTCTGCCCCAAAAATCTAGCCTTTCAACAACTAAAAGCTAAATAAGAATAAGCCAAAAGCTGAACCTAAGCAGTGGAAAAAACAGAGATAAAGACCAAAGGGCCCCACCAACCCTCCAAAAAGTGGAGCAAACCGTGCCCAAAAGAAACCAGCCAACAATAAAGGGCAAATGCTCTTCCCGCCAACAAAACAACCTGTCTCCTTAATCTACATTGTTGATCCATCGGGCCCTATCCATTGGCAATGGACAATATCCTGAAGAAAAGAAGCACGACTCATAACCAACACTACCACCAACTTGCTCGACTCGTCTCAGCCGTCGATTTGCTTCAATTTATCTGATGGTCATGGATCATATCTCACCCACCTAAATTGCCGAACATTAGCGTGCTGTGGGGGCAGTATTCAAACCAGCCCCACCGCCATGCATAACCCTCTGAGTGGAATCGCTGCCAAAATGAAAATACCACTTTCTGCCTGCGAGGCATGCGATCACCAGAAAACCAATCCCAAGTCGGTTTGCCAATTCTAGACGGAAAACTCTCGGTAATGCGGCTGCCGAGAGTGCCTGTCGAGACGCCATTCTTTCTCAAGCTAAGGAAATAGGATCCATTCGCAAAAAGCTAGTTGGATTAGAATCAAAGCCAATTGACAGGCAACCATTTGCAATGGCCAAATCAACTTGATTCCAAGGCCATGGCTCTGCCACGAAACACCAACCTATCATCTTCTGCTTGTTCATGTAAAATCGCTTTTAACCTACTCTGAGGCAACTCATGCCATTTTGATGCCACTATATTCTCTGTACTGATCACACCTTGATTGGCCAGCAAATCTGCCAATTTGTTTGCCGATCTTCGAACATGCTTAAAGCTAACTGTACGAAGGCTCTGTAGGTGATGTTGAATCCATTGAAAGCCTTGAATTAGCCTCCAATTCTTTGATACTTTTTCTGGATTTGTTCCCCTGCTGATTTTCTTGACCGAATTGATAATAAGCTCATAGTCAGCCTCCACTATCATGTTTTGTTGGTTTTCCTAATTCAGGAAATCCAAACATTGCTCCATAGCCATCAATTCCGCCATGTTATTAGTAGCTTTTCCCAAATGACAGTGGAAGATGAAAAAGACACTTCCATTCTCATCCCTTAACACACCTCCATAACCAGCGATGCCCCGATTGCCTTTTGAAGCCCCATCAATTTTGAATTTCAGATAACCCTTAGGAGGGGGATGCCAGAAATCATTCTCAGACTTCAAGGAGATAACATTTCTATCCAGACCCTGTGGAGAAATACCCTGCAAGCCTAGCTCACAAATAATTCTCAGCTCAGCAGTCGAAGGAGGGTTCTTGGGGAGATTTCACACTATGGTACCGACCGTTTCCTTGATCTATTTTAAGATCAACTCAAAAATGCATTGGGAAGTCCTCTTTTCACCTTTGAAGATTTGGTTGTTCCTTTCTTTCAGTACATTCCAGACAATGAAGCTTGGAAAGATGGTCCAGGCAGTGGCAAGTACTTCATTATCTGAAAAATTTCTTCTCCATTTGATTAGGGTGTTGCAGATATTCCTTTTGTCCCTATCCATCTGATGGAAAATGTGGGCAAAAGAATCCCACAAACTAGAGGATAACATACAATTGTTGAGAAGGTGCTCCATAGCTTCCTCTTGAGATTCACAGAGTTGACATTTGGAGGGCCCCAAAATGCCCCTCTTCCTAAAATTATCCCAGGTCAGAATTTTCCTATGCTGGACCAGCCACATGAATAGTTTAATTTTCTTCCAGCCTTGATGTCTCCAAAGGTTAAGCCAGATCTTATCATTGCATTAGATGCATTGATTTCAATGAAAATGTTGATTTATAATCATATTTGATTGTTTGCATTACATGCATTAATTTTAATGTAGACGTTGATTAGTAATCCTATTTGATTGCTTGCACTATATGCATTGATTTTAGTGTAGATGTTGATTTCTAATCCTATTTTATTTCTTGCACTAGATGAATTGATTCCAGTGTAGATTTTGATTCCTAATCCTAGTTGATCGATTGCACTAGATGCATTGATTTTAGTTAGATGTAGATTTCTAATACAATTTGATTGTTTGCACTATATGCATTGATTTTAGTGTAGATGTTAATGTATGACTTGATGTAACTAGATGTATGATGCATATTAATTTCAAATTAATTGGATTAAGAGTTGCATTGATTTTAGTGTAAGCACAAAAAATTTATTGATGATGTGCATTGATTTTTGTGTTACAATAATTCAAATACTTGAATTTCCAGATAAAATGCTCACTTACCAGAAATGTTTCCTTCTTGAAATTATCAACAATTTGTAATTAACAACATTTTTATTACTCTCGTTTTCCATCATTTAACATTGTTAGTCACTTTGCATTCAAATAAGGTAATAGAAAACAACTCCCAGTGAAACTTACTTGTGTTTAACACTCCATTAGTCACAATGATTGACTTTGGAAAACACTACTATTAATATTGGAGTAAGAGAAACAAGGTATGACCTTTAAAAAAATAGTTCAAGCTAAATATTTAAATTAATTATCATTTCAACCATCTATTTCATACGATCCTTATGAAAATATGGAAAAACTAACATGTGTGACAATAAGAACAATAGAAGAAAATAATTTGAGATTAATCACAATGAAGACTAATTGTAATGACTACATTCTTATTATTCACATTTTCTATCATTCAACACTGTTTTTTTTTGTAGGCTTGGTGGGACTACATCTTCATCATGTCCAATATATCACCCTGGCCGTGGGAGGAATTGAACCGATTACTTCACATAAAGGAGTGCCTTAACAGATCACCCGATCACTGCTATCCAACACCCCATGGACTTTTTTTTTTGTAAGCTTGGCAGGACTACGTCTTCATCATGTCCAATATATCACCCTGATCGGGGTGGGGAATTAAACCAATGAACTCACATCAAGGAGTGCCTTAACATAACACTCAATCACCATCTATACAAGGCCTTGTGGACTATCATTCAACACTTTTACATTGTTACTTTTCATTCAATTTTTTTATTTCATCATTTTTCATCATTCAAGTTATTAAAAATATCTGTCATTTCAACAAACTGAGGTAACTAGGCAAATTGAAAATTAAAATTACCATATTAATCTTAGACATGTTTAGCATATTTAAAATGATCAAAATAATCAAATGTTAGACAAATTTTGTGTGACTACCCACGACCAAAAATGGCTTATAATTATGGAATTTATTCATAATTGTTGTAACTCTTGATATAATATTGAGGCAATATTGACAGAGCAATGATCAATTATGTTTTTGTCATATATTAATGAACATTAGAGATGTGATTCGAACAATAAAATATTGGAACTTACTAATGAAACATGCAGCTTTTATTTTGGATACTTCAACAAAATAGCCATTTAATAAGGATATACATTTGTTTGCAATAAATGACAATGTGAACAATTACAACAAGTGTTGCTTGATATCCCTAAATCACCTTGTTGCACTTAGTGTTGCTACAAGATTATATAGTAATTGCAACATCGAAATAGATGTGGAAAGTTTGGATAATGAGCTCCTTCTTGTTGTTGGAGCTACAGCTATGCCTAATTCAAATTTATGGACTAATGTAGGAATTGTCAATGGTGCCCTTGGAGTAGTTCAAGATATTTTATATAATCCAGGCACATCCCCTCATGATCTTCCAACATATGTTTTAGTAAAATTTAATAACTATGTCGTAGTTCCACAAGATAAATTATTCCCTCTATTGTTCCTATTATACCTATTGAAAGAGGACATAATAGAAAAATTCCATTGAGACTTGCTTGGGGACTAATAATTCATAAGTCATAGGGATTGACACTGGAGGAAACAACTATTAATTTTGGAAGGACATAGCGACAAGGTCTCACTTTTAGCGTGATATCTTGAGTTAAATCATTGAATGGTCTTTGATTTCAATCTCAAAATACGATCAATACGAAAAGATGACAAAGTGTGTCAGTATGTCTAATAGAAAAGTAGAAGAAGAGAGATTAAGATTAATTACTAAGTAGTTTATGTGTTTTTCAATATTTTCTTCATATCTGAATGATATGATCAATATGTTTTTTATTCAATATATTAATTATTTCACTTTGTTAATCACTAAAGACTACTACATTGATATCATTTGTTACTATTTGTATTTCTAATTATGTAAATTTCAAAGTATGATGTGCATCTAAAAAATATACAAAATAATGATAATATGAAATGTGACATTGTTGCCCCCAACTAGAACCAATCTAGATCCATCTAACACCGAATCTATCATGCATTAAGAGGGATCAAATCCCTCGAGGTGCAAACCTTTCATCAAGTTCTACACTCCAAAACAAAAATTTGAACCTTGAAAAATTTGATTTCTCTCAAGGCATGATAAATCCAATGTTAGATAGATCTAGATTGATATAAATTAATATTACTCATTAAATATTATTTAATATTTCCATTAATTTTTTTGAAATTTATTTAACATATAACCAATTTGTTAAATATAATTTATATAAAAAAAATATTAAAATTATAATAAAATAAAAATACAATTATTTCTGTTTATTAATTATTATTATATATTATACATTTTTTAAATAATTATATTTACATATTATATAATTCGCTTATACATATACATATGAAGTAAGAAGTGACAAAATAAACGAAATTCAGCCCGGAAAAAAACGTAAATATAAGAGGAGTCATCATAATATCTTTTTCTTTATCTTATATATATATTATAGAATAATTAACGTTTAAATATTATATATATATATATATATATATATATATATTAATTACTTAAAATTTTACGGTTAAAATTATATTTATAATTTTAACTGTATTATATATATATATATATATATATATATAATTAATTATTTAAAATTTTACAGTTAAAATTATATATATAGATAAATATATATGCGTAAAAATAAATAAAAAATTATATTAATAAGTATGTTTAAATTAAAAGATTGATAAATTTTAGAGTATTTTATTACAAATATTAGGTATATATTTAATAGAAAATAGGTTTTAATACTTATTATTTAATAAATATTATAATTAAATTTATTAAATTACTTAATTTTATAATTAAATTGTTTTTGTTAATTATATTATTAAAAGGTTTTTTTTTAAGTCATATCAATTTTAAAATTTAAATTCTTGTTAATTTTATTGTTTTAATGATCTTTCTTACTTGCATTTACATCATAAATTTATTAGTATTCATCAACCATGTAACTTCTATATCCAAAATAATATAATCAATTTCAATTTTAAATTTTCAAAATATATATATAATTCATTCATTCATTCCTCTACACAAACTTAGCTTAACATCTTCAAATATAATATTAATTGAACAGTAAGTGTTAAATTTCACAAAATTTTAATGAAACACAAAATTTTATCAAGTCTAAGTTCACGTTTCCGAATCTAATATCAATATAACACTTGAATAGTCATACATCTTTTTCCAACGTAGAATAGTCATACCTCTAAAACAAAGTTTTAAATGGAAATACCATGTTCATATATCATATATATTTAGATAAAGAATATGAAATACATAATCAATTTTTTTATTCATATATATTTTATATGAAAATATAAATGTAAGATTATATTATATAATATCATATTTAGTACACATTTTACTTTATAATTATGGTAACTCTCAATATATTATATAAATTAAATATTATCTTAAAGTTTTTTTATAAAGAATACAATTTCATCATATACATAATAATCAGACAACTTAAGAAAGATATATATCTACTCAAAAGCTAAAGATGCAATATACTTTAGATATAAAAGAAAGATGACAATTTAGATCATGGTAAAGTAACGGTATATTTTTATATGTTTTCAATTATAAAAAATAACGGTATATTTAATATTTGATTGACTTTTATATATTTATATATTTTCAATAATAAAATATAATAATATAAAAATTTTAATTATTTAAGAGATTTCTAATTTTATTTTTATTTTTAAGGAAATAATAATTAGATAACAATTAAAAAGAATATTTCTATAATGTTAAAATGGAATATTTAATAATTTTAAATGCATTTTTCATTTAAAAAAATTTGTGGATTAAAACAAGATATGATGATTAGTATTTAATATAAGAATGTGTTGTTTTATGTTCGGTAATTTATATTTATTTTGCAGGACACAAATAAGTTATTATAATAGATTTTTTGGAAAGAAAGATATATATTTGTCTGTAAAAGAGAATATAACTATTGTGTTAGATTTTTTGAAAAGAAATATGTAATTGCATGTAATAAATATGTTAGTTTTTCTTTTGATAAGTATATGTATCTTCATGCAAGAAATAATAATGATCATGTTAGCTTTACTTGGAATAGAGCATGCGTTTTCATAAACCATAGTTATTACAAATAGATCTTTTTAGAAAAGAATCTCTTAGAAAGAATAGGTACTTGCATGGACAATAATGGTATCTTTTATGTTATATTTTCCTTGGAAAGATTATGCAGTTGCATGCAATATTATGTTAGCTTTCTTTTGGAAAGACTGTGCATTTGCATGCAGGATTATGTTAGCTTTCTTTTAAGAAAATATTTTGTATCTGCATGCAATTGTGAAAAGTTTATGTATTCTCATGAAAAGTCATGGCTAGTGTGATAGGTACATTTAAAAGAATAAGGACACGTGTAGTGGTTTTCCTCTTGGAAAGGAAGGTGTGCTTGTGCAAGGGGAATATTAGTTAATGTGGTATTTATTTATAGACTTGCTATAATAGGTATATGCTTATGATTAATGCATGTGTAGTGATTGTTAAAGGAAACATGTCACAATGTTTTGTTTACATTTCATGAATGCACATGAATAGATGATGAACCATTACTAGTATAAATTTATTATTGGTTTGATTAATACTTGATCTAGTCATGATACCAAAGGTTGTTGATAGTAGCAGTTGTAGGAAAAGAATGTGATATATGCAAAGATGGATTATGTTTACCATTATGGCAAATAATAAGTTAGTGGTCTATGCAGATTGAAGGAATGTCAGCTACATGATAATCCACTGATGAGAAGAACTAGTCCCCAAAGACATACATTAGAGGAAATTTCAACCTATAAGTGCCCATGAAAATTTTATTTCATTTCCATGACATAATATGTAAACCAATCAAAATCCTTTAAATTTGAAAAGAGGTATATGTAAATATTTTGGAGGGTATAAAAAGAAAACTACTTTTTTTAATTGTATTTTCAGTTTATCTTCTTATATGTTTACTTACATTTTAAGTGTAAACACCCATTGGATTCATAATTAAATTCTACATCTAATGAATAGCCATTATGCATACTTTTGAGAAGACACACATTTATAAAAATTAAATATGCATTAAAAAAATGTATTGAACACATTTTTTAATGTATATTTAATTGTTATCAATGTGGGTCTTCTCAAAAGTATGCATAATGGGTAGTCATTGGATGTAGAATTCAATTCCGCATCCAATAAGTGTTTACACTTGAAATTTGAGTAAACGTATAAGTAGATAAGCAAAAAATACAATTAAACAATACAGTTTTATTATTTTCCCTCCAAAATTCACAACTGTTATTTTATTATTATAACTATTATTTTATTATTTTTTCTTAGGAAACCACTTTTAGGTTAAAATTTCCTCTACTTATGATCAAGGGTTGTGGGTAAATGAGGTCATGATGATTGTAATAACTTATAGTTGGTTATGTCGTTTATGAGATGAGATTATTTGTAATATTTTATGACAATGGTCAAGGGATGGACCTCTTTACAACGATTGAGTGATGGGTGAACACCCTCACAAGCATTTAATAATAAAATTAAATGTTTGTTGGTTTTCACCATATGGGGTTTCCAGGGTATACCGATATCTAAGGATGTGATTGTTTCTTGTACCATTTTTATGATGTTGTTTCCTTGCATGATGTAACTTCCATATTATCAAGAATGTGATTAACTAATTGATTTAAGTTAATCATGGAATTGATGCAAGGTTACATCAAAAAGTTTAATTTAATTTGCTACAACAATGGTATTTAATGGTTATCTAACTCACTATTCTTTTGTTAAAGATTACTCTATGTAATGATGATGGTTTATCTAATGGTCATTGAAGCAATATGGAAAGTAATTTAGAAAGTTACACATTGGTAAATGTTGTAAAAAATTCCTAACTCCAAATATTTTCATGTGAGGTTACTAGGTTATGTTAGAAGTAGTATTAGAGCAAAAGGTTGCAGCACTAGCAACTTCTGGGATTCGTTAAGCAGAAAAGAAGTAGAGGTATGATGTTAGTGGGAATCATCTCAAGTATGACTCTAACTAAATTTGCAGTAGACTACATTTGACATGAGATGCATGATGCATGATTAATAACCGCATTAATAATAGTAAGTGATAATCTTTCCTTAAAAGTTGTGCTCATGACATTTGAATATTGATGTGGATAAAAGACAATAAAACCATTATTGCATATTTGAACAATCTTGAGAACTCACTAGTGAAAGTGAGAATTGACTACCAACCTTTGCAAATATAACAATATTAATTATACATTTAATGAACATGACTAAAAAGAATGAATGCATGATTGTAAAAGGTGGGGGGGTTGTCCTTGGAGAAGACAATTAAATGTTTTAAAAGACATTGAAAGAACCCTTTTAGATGTTAAAATGAAAAATGAATCAAGTGGTAAAACTTGACTCTACTGACTAATTGATTATTGATTCTTGTCATGATTGAATTTAAGATGGTTGGTAGCATTGATTAGTTAGTATTTCATGACTAACTATCAAAACTTATATACATGAACCATTTTGATTAAATTTTATTGCAAGTTGTAAACAAATGATTGTGGTAGTTTACTTCATATAATTGGTCTACTGATAACAATACACTGTGAATTTGGGAATGTTTGGATTATTACCATAATTGTTATTAACACTTACACATTGATGATAAATCAATGTCTTTGAATGACTAAAGTTATGGTTAATATTTTATGCACATGCAAGAAAACTACAATAATTGCACAAGTGAATATTGGCTTAACCATGCATAACTATGATTGCAAGTTCTTGAAGGTGACAAAGAACTTGGATCATGATACAATAGTGTTGTTAAAGTGACTGGTCAGATAGTTCTATTGGCTTAATGTTAGAACTTATAGTAATCAAATGATGTTGATTATGTTGTTTGTTTAAACCTCACAACTTTACGAATTGATGATTCTATGATGATGTTAACTGGTCTGCATCTTATATTTAACAAATATGTTGACTATTTTAGGCATGGATCTATTATTAGGCTAGATGGATATGAAATCCATGTTTAAAATTTTATGATGATGTAATCGATTTAATTATTTTTAATAAATAAAATGTTGGAAAATACTCTGGAAAAGAGCACTAGAGTTAGAATATTTCTTGTCAGCTTAGAAACAATTGCTGGTGGTTAAGTCCAAGAAGGACCTTCCCTAAAAACCTCCTATAAATCCCTAGGAGAAAATAATTAAAAATAAATTTATTTAATATGATGGGAGAGAAAAATCCTATTAAATCACTTAGATGGAGAAAGATACTAAGTCCATGTGGAATAAAGTGCGTGGGGAGAAAAAGACAAACTTTAAAGAAAAATGAAAGAACCTGT
This sequence comes from Pinus tabuliformis, assembly GCA_031772625.1. Lineage (NCBI taxonomy): Eukaryota > Viridiplantae > Streptophyta > Pinopsida > Pinales > Pinaceae > Pinus > Pinus tabuliformis. Next base: position 391,465,153 of record CM062820.1, read on the forward strand.
TTAGGAAAAAAGGGCCTAGGGAAAAGAGTTGACTGACCTAAAAGCAAGGCACTGCTAAAATTTGCTAGGAAGAAATCTTATAAAATAAACAATCATGGAATCATTGGGGTTGTTGATTCTAGTGTCAAGTAGATCTTAGATCAAGAGGAATTTGTAGAGATGGTTCATGGTCAGGAAGAACGTGTTTCTTTCCTGAGTGAATTTCCAAGCACTATTTACGTTTACATATTTGATTATGTTTGTTATTGATATGATATATGTGCATAGATTGTAAATTGTGGATTGAAATGCATGTTAGATAGATAAAATTTTAACTTGTCAGTTTGAATAAATATAGTATTTTTTTGTTAGAACTAAAATTATGTCTATTTCTACATGAAGTTATAGAAAGAAACTATACATCTAGATTGTAGGAGACCGAAATCTAGACTCTGTATATAAAATAAAATTTAGACGATTATATAGTTGCTACATGATGGATATCGAGTTATGTATATTGGAAAAAAAATAGGTGTAGTTTTTATGGATGAATTAAATAGGGGATTTGTTTGTTTAATATAATTATAGTTCATGAGACAATAGATATGAACTGAAAAGAACAGAAATGGAATCATGAATTGTGAAAGACTGCTCTCTTAGAGAAAATAAATCTAGATTCCTTAGGTATTATTTGGTTGTGCTTTAAATCATCTAGTAAATGTAAAGTTAATTTCATATCATGCTACAATTATGCTATAATATTAGCCTTTGTCTAGAAAGATAGTAAATTCTAAACAACACTAGTGGGAGAGAAAGATTAGTGGAACCCTAAAATAAAAGTAAGGACGTTGTCGGGGTAATAGCTAAGATGTTGCGAAGAGAAATCCTATATTAAACCAAGTGTGGTCACTATCAGAAAATTGTCTTGGATGTGAAAATGGAGCAACCTAGTTGTGGAATCTAGTTCTCATTGGTTTGGAGGATCATTCTTTAGCCCAATGTTTTTCTCATAGAAGAACGAGTTAATTAATCAGATAAATGATGTATTAAATGTGAATTTTCTATATGAATGTATACACATTTTATGTACATATTGACAGGAAAGGAGCTTAGTTCTTGAGAAATGAATTACTGGAAATGTAAGTTCCTCTATTGTATTACCAATATTTTGAATGTCTTTAGCATGGGCTAAGATAGTATCCACTTGATGCAGTTATTGATCATTTTGATGATTTGAGAGATAGATGCTCTCTGAGTACTTGTAAAAGTAATGTGTGGATGTCTTTAGCGAGGGCTAAGATAGTGTGCACTTGGTGCAATGATTTATCACTTTTATGAGTAGAGATCTAGGTGCTCTCTGAGTACTTATGGAAGTTCTGAGATTAAAATATAACCTGACATTGCATGAATGATTGATAGTAAAAAGTGTTTTATTTGATTGAAAATGTTGTGAATAAAATTTATGTGATTGTGATTAATGTTATCATGTTAGATTTGTTAATCATACATTGTAGGGTGCTTGCCATGAAGGTTGTGGAAACCACCCTAGGTGGTTACTGTTGGGTTGTCAAACGACTCTTAGAGTGTTTACCACAAACTGAGAAACAACCTATAGTTAAATTATTTTTGCATATAGTGACCATGATTTCCAAGAGTAATGTTAAATTAGTATAGAGATTCTATTTTGTTTATATGAATTGGATTAATGGCTAAGTAGTTGAAAGTAGATCTTGCATATTTGTATTGTTAGCATTATGATACAGGTGTTGTCCTTGATGGCAACTCACATAGATGACAGTTCATAGTGCAATAGGTAACAACAAAGGATTACAGATTAGACTCCAGAGATTGAAGACAGAGAGGTATACACTGGTTCATTTTGTCCAAGTAGCGTGTACACGTAGGTCCACAGAAAAAAATGAGTGTATACGTATACACGCACTCTCACAAGAGGAAAAACGCGTACAGGTTTGAATAACAAGGAAATTCAGTAGGAGACAATACCAGGGGTCAATACCATGGTATTAGCCCACAATATTGAGGGGAGTAATGACTATTTGATCCCACCCAAGAATACCACAGGTCCTAAGTGGTTTTGGTCCGAGGTATTGAGAAAGGCCTAAAACTATATAAGGAGGAGAAGATCATTAGGCCATAGTGTGCAAGCAATGAATATCTTATGAAGAGTGAGATCAAAAGCAAATATGCATGTTATGGGTTTCTAGTGCTTTGTTTCATCTGAACTAACAATGAACCTTAGTGGTTGATGAGGGATGAGATCTAATGATGGATCAGGATCATAAGACCTGAAATGAATTATCATTATGTGGTCTAATCATGGATAGTCTAGATCTGAATGCTAACGCATGATTTACACTCTAAATCTTCTGATATGGCTATGACAGAAATCTGGAATAGTTGTGATGTTTTAAGTTTGTATTTGCATATTTGTACATTGGTTCACTTTGATAAAAGTGTGTATACACGCTGGTTTGGCACATCAAAGTAGCGTATACATTATGAAATATGATGGTTGAAGTTATAGTTGGTTCTGGTTGTTAATGCAGATTTCTGTGTTTTGCTCTATGTTCTGGTGATAGTGTTATGAATGTTCATATTGATTGATTGTGATTTGCTTTAGTGATGATGGGTTTTTAGTGATTGGTTCATTGTAGTGGTTATTGATTTTGAGCTTCAATGTTGCTTATGGGTCTAGTATGAAAATTTGATGAAACGAGACCTTCAGATTGTGGTGTTGTGTTCCAGGAGTATCCAGTCTGAAAATTTATGAAACATGGTCCCTGGAGGATGCTGAGGGTTGGAGCCTTCAGTGAGGAAGTTGAAGCTTCCTACCAGTAGTGGCTAGTGATTTGATCAGAGGGTTGGAGCTCCCTTCCAGTAGCAAGTGGAGAATGAGTGAAGGTTGGAGCCTTCTATAGGTCGGTGCCTACGTACTAGTAAATAGATCAGCTAGTACAAGAGCTAGGGGGTTGGAGCTCCCTTCCAGCAGTAGCTGGAAAACGAGAGAAGGTTGTAACCTTCTACAGGTGGGTGCCTGTGTACTAGTATGAGTCTGCACCAGTACAAGATTGTAAACAAGTTTTTCTTATATTAAAATAAGACAGCAGCAGGTGGTTTTTGTCCTACATTGGGTTTTCACCTCAAATCTTCATGTTCATGTGTGTTGCTTATGTGGGATGGTTTATTATGTTATTACTGCACATGGTTACTGTTTATATGGTTAATGAAGTACTGATGCACTGATTAAAGATCAACATATGATGAATTAACTGAATCATAGGTTTGCTGGATATTTGTTGGTTGCCTTAAAGACTGTTGCGTGTACACGCGAGTTGCCTTCACTGAAGTAGTGTATATAAATTTGAGTATGAAAAGAAAAGTTTATTGATTTGTAAATACTGATTCACCCCCCCTGTCAGTATTATTTCCAACATGTAGCTGTAAATGATTATGTCTATTGTTAAAACATTATTGTTTTTCTTATGAGTATTTCCTAGAAATAAAATCCTTCATTTTGAAGGGGAAGGATTCCCTTTTGAGTTGTTTAGATTGTTACATCATGAGTAAAAGTTAAAGTTCTAATGAGAGAATAACATTGAGGATGGTGTTATCTTTAAAGGAGGGGAGGATGTAATATCATTGGCATAAGCTACGGTAAACACTCTCGTAAAATTCATATATTACATATTACAAAATATTACTAATTTAATTAATACGTATAATGAAATACGTGGATGCAAGTCAAGAAATAGTTCTTGAAGAATTAGATGGAAAACTAATTTTAATAATCATGAAACCGAAATGAATATCATAATGGAAGGGTGAAAAGAGGAACTTGATTCCTGAAAAAGGTTTAATGGAGGATTGTTGATGTAAGAGCATTAGAGCTTCCAAGCCATTAAATCTTCTATGTGAAAAAAATTAAAAATATGGTCTTGAGTTTTTAGAAGAAATTATATTCTTCTATGTAAATAAATTGTGTTCTCTAAGTTGGTATATTTTATGAGTTTTGGAACTAATGAGTCATAGTTTTAGAAATGTTATGGATAGTTGATACTTTCTCCAAAAAGAAAAAGCTAATCCACCTTAATAAGCATGACAGATTCTAGGGATAGATTGAGTGATTTTAGAATTTAGAAAAATATTATTTATGGAGTGACTTATGGATGATTTATGGAGTGATTTTAGGATTTAGGAAAATCTAATTTATGGAGTCATTTATGGGTGATTTATGGGGTTCTTTTAGGATTTATAAAAGATATTGCATTTTCTTATTTCTACTTATTGTAAGCCTACGGATAATGAGAAATAATGATCAAATGCTTGTAGAATCAAGCCAAGAGACATGAATAAGTGTTTTTAAATAATTGTATGTACAAAATTTGTTGGATGAAAGTCAATATCATGTGAAACTCAACACAGGATTGCTTCATTTCTTAACTGACCACTTTTGGCTATAATAGTATGGAAAAATTTATTGATTCGACATAGAATACTAGGTTAGGAGTCTCGTTTGGATGAGGGACTCCAAGAGTTAAAAGATAATTTATTGGTGCATCAATTTCTTAAAATTATTTGCATATGCGTGAGATCAATATCTATTATATTAGATTTCTCATAGAAAATAAGTTGCATATGCATGAGATTAATATTTGTTATGGTAGATTTCTTTTAGAAAAGAAGTAAATGTTTGCATGAATGAAAATAGCTATTGTTCAAAAAAGTATGTGCTTTCATATAAGAAAAATATCTACCATGCAAAGAATTATATATTTGCATGCAAAAATAGCTGCCACACATCTAGAAGTTCGATTTATTGAAAATATTGCATGAATTATTGAAAAACAAAGATAATTTAATGAGACTAATCTTGGAAAAGCTTTGCTTGAGTTATTGAAAAATGAAGATGATTTAACACGAATAATCTTGAAAAGGTTTGCATCAGCTCTCAAAAAATTAAGATAAGATGACGAGGGTAACTCTTGAGTGGATTGCACGGGTTATTGAAAGGATTTTCGTGGGATGTGAATAAATAAAAGTTAAATGGAGTAATTTTTTGAAAATAATCCATGAATCGATGTGACCCATGTTGTTGTCCTGAAAAGAATGCAGCAAATTTGCATTTATTTATGCATGGATAAAATAACTACTTGGGGTAGATTTCTTGGGAAAGAAATATGCGGTCTTGCATGCATGGAAAGAACAATTGTTATGATTTCTTTTGGACAAGAATCACTCTATAGGTGCACAAAATAATATCCATGATGTTAGTTCTATTAGGTCCCTATACTATTAGTGTAGACCCTTATTGTTATTAGTGCAACCCCCTTATTGTATTGTTGTGCCCGTGTAGTCCCATATTGTTATTATTGTGCCCCATAGAAGCCCACTATTCTTATTACTGCGCCCTTACAATATTATTGTTATGTAGGCTTTGATTATATTGTGATCCCTAAGACACCTATATATAGAAAGGAGGCCTTGTCATTTGTATCATCTAAGAATTTTTCATTTGTATAATGTAAAGTAGGTTTTCCCCTCAAAGAGGCTAATTTTGACATCGTTGATCTATCTCTTTTTCTATTTTGTGAGAAGGTTGCATAACATTTGGTATTAGAGCTTTAGATTCTAGGGTTTCACTACTTCAAATAGGTCATTGAGGAATTTTCACTATTGTTTTTTTCACTATTGTTTCACTACTTCGTCTCGCTATATTTTCAGAGATATGATCCAAGGCAGTTAGGGATTTTGCAGGCTCCCAAATTTCATCTCAAACAGGTGACCTTGGGAAAATCGTCATAACTTTCTCTCTAAGAATCAGATTCAAATTTTGTAAAAGTGACAGAAAGATGACTGACTGTAATTTGTTGGGTATTGTTTTCAGGGCTGAAGGTCGAAATAATGACACGTGGCACTTCGTAAAATTTCACTCTACTGAACAAGTCTATAATCAGGTCAGCATGGGTGATTGGGCATAACTCTTTATTGGAGAACTCAATCTGAATCAGACTTATGGGGTTAGAAATAGGACTTAGAGGGCTACCATAGGACAAAATTTCAGACCTTGGAGATGCAAAATTGCAGAGATACAACAGATTCAATATCGAGCTCCTATAAAGTGAAAAAAAGTTTTGTAGTCTTTTTAAAAAATTTCATTTAAGTTTTGTTTGAAAAAATAGTTTGAAGTGATTCAAAGGGCATAGTGAAGCATAGTTATCATTAATTGATGCCCCGATGAAAAAAAATGCAAACACCTAGAAAGCAACTTGAAAGCTCTATTATGACAAATGCAGAAGAGGAAGAAATGCAACATGATATATCAATATTATGAGGCCAAGTGCAATAAATTTCGCTCTCACGAAAAGTAATAAAAGCTAAGATGGAAGCTAAGATTGATGGTGTAGAAACAAAACTGAAAAGCAACATGGATTATTTGAAGAAAGACATGGAAGGTTTGAAGAAACGTTTGACAAACTTGCTACAAGAAATGCTTCCTAATGGAAAAAAATTAGTAGGGGAAACTCATGATGCGAACAAAAGAAATGTTAGTCATGATTCATAGACCCTAATGTTGTATTGAAGACCCACCATATTCCAAAAATCGATATGAGGAAGTTTGATGGAAAGTATCCCATAAAATGGATACTACAGATGGAGCAATAATTTGATCTCCATAATGTGCAAAACTCACAAAAAGTATGCATTGAAAATTTATATTTAGAACCCAATTAGTGTGTATGGTATCAATGGCTTGGCTCTCATAAAAAAATTGTCACTTGGTAAATTTTTAAGGAGGAATGATAGCACATTATGAGGATACAAAGAGCAACACCTTCCTTAGCCAACTAATAAATCTCAAATAAAAGGGGTCAATGGTGGAGCACATTGAGGACTTCCAAAAATTCAATATAAGGGTAAATGATATTCCAGAGGAGCATAGGATTGATGTTTTCATAGGGACTTTAAGGGATAACATCAAACATGAGGTTCGTCTTTGGGAACTTGTTTCATTAAAGAAGGAATTCAGGTTGGCAAGAAAAATTATGGCAACAAGGAATCCTACCACTCACAAATATAAAGATGGAAGTGTTAATGCTCCTAGCCTTCCACAACCTACAAGGTTGACACCACAAAAGTTAGAAGAAAAAAGAAAAAAAAAGGCTTTGTTACAGTTGTGATAACAAATACACTAAAGGTCATAGGTGTTTAGAGAAGAAATTAATTTACATAGATTAGGAAGAGGAGGAAGAAAATGAACAAGAAACGTCAAAAGAAGAGGATATAGACCATGAACCAACCCCAAAGAAAGAATAAATGAATCCGATCATATCTTATAATGCATTGATAGGAATTACCACTCCTCAAACTCTCAAGATAGAAGGACATATCAAGAAGAAAAAGGTAATAGTGTTGATTGATTTGAGTAGTACCCATAATTTTATTCATTGCAATATAGCCAAGGAATTGAATTGCTTCTTATATCTAGCACTAGAGTGTCAAGTGATGGTTGCAAATGGAGGAACCATAAATTGATGTGGAAAGTGCCATTATATCAAGCTATACATGGGAGAATATGTATTGAATAGTCCAATGATTTCCATTCTAATGGGTGGTGTTGATGTTATACTAGGAGTCCTAATCCGAATCAGATCATTATATTGATTTTCATCCATATTGATGCATTTGGAGTGGAAAAAGTGGAGGAATCAACTCACAGGACTGTTTTTACCTGTGGGACCCAATATGCCGAAATGAGGTCTGAAACCTTCTGGGAGAATTTCGAGGCATCAAATGACATTTTTTGGGGGTAAAACCTTGTTTCTAAATAGAAACACCTCTTCATGCTAATCTACACACAGAGAGATTTCCAACGGCATAAGAATCATGTCAATCAGAGTCCGTATGTAAAATTTATGCCTCTCAGAAGTTGACCTTCCTATTTTCATGCCTATAGTTCAGGAGGATGCCGCATCTGCCCCCATTATTCATGGAAAAGGGGCTAGACATGTGTTTGTGATGTAAAATACTCTAGAAGATTCTATTTTGTAAATGTAGTTAAGAGTTGATGTAGTCAAACTTAACCATTAGTAGGCTATCGGGTTGTGTTATAACCAGGCCACTAGGAGGAAGAGGAATTCCATTCTTTCGAGAGAATTTTGTTCCATAGTTGAGAAAAGATAGCGAAGAGAGATAGGAGGTAGAGAATGCAAAGAGGATCTGTGCATTGTAGGAACCCACAAGCCACATGCATTACTTCTTTGTATATGCAGTCATATTTCCAGATAGAGAAAGAGAGCGAAGTGGCCTCACCTTCAAGCTGGGTTTTCTCCAGAAAGGGTTTTCCAGAGATAATATCTTGTGTATTATGTGTGCGTGAGATTATTTTTCATTCTCTATTTTTCTTCTTGATTTAATTTTACATGCTTGCACTAATTCAAGTTAATTTTATAGATCTAGAAATTAAATAAAACTGTAATTGTGTAGAATCTCATATTTTTAATATAATATTATTAGCTCTATTATGACGAAATTTCCAGTGGAATATCCATGGAAGTTTACGGATAAGTTGGTATCAAAGAAGGTTTCTTTGGGTATTTTGTGGAGATTTCAGGCATCTAGATCGGTGAGGCCAAAAATCGTAAAACCCTAATCAAGGACAATGAATCTATAAATGAACCTCGCAATCCTATAGAGGTGAGGTTTTCGCAGCTAGAAGAACAAGTCATGGATATAAACCGCAATGTCAACCTCCTCATGGTAGCCCTAAGTAATAAGTTGGGGATATTTAGAGAAGAAGGGGACTCGAATGCAGAGGATGAATCAGAATGGGGATCAGGAGATCGAGAGGACACAGATAACCAGCCGAAGAAAGAACCCCAAAAAGATCAACCCAGTTCGAGTGTCATGAACCAATACCTATTTAAAGTGGAAGAAAAGGGTGATATCAAGCCATACCATGGCAAGATCGACACTCTGAAGCTGAACCACTAGTTGCAGCATCTAGAAGTTTATTTCAGTGTCTATTAGATCAAGGAAATGCAAAAGATATCATCCACGCGACTGAAATTGGAGGGTCATGCACTGACTTGGTGGGAGATCCACATGGAAACCATGAGGTTGGAGGGAGAACCTCCTATGACTAAGTGGGAGGATTTCAAAACCCTCATTAAGTCATAGTTTTATCCCATTGGGTATGTGGAAGACCAGTGGATTCAGTGGCATTACTTCAGGAAAAGGCTGGGCCAAAGCATGTAGGAGTACACCACAGAATTCAGAAAGATGGCTATAATGTTGGGTATCTCTCAAAAGAAGCTAGATGTACTCCTCAAGTATTTGTGGGGTTTGCACCACCATATATGTGAGAAAGTGATGTTCTTCAAGCCCAAAACAGTGGACGAGGCTTGTGTACAGGCACAGTCCCTAGAGAACATAGGCCTGAAAAGAGCGAAATTAAGTAGATTGAAGAAAAAGGAGTAAGAAGGCACTTCTAAGAATTGGACGAAGAAGAAAAAAGGGGGAAGAGATAAAAAGATGACAACCACATCACACTAGTTTAAATATCCTAGAAACCACTGCAACCACTGATGGCCATATAAAGGAGAAGTGTTGGAAGTTGCATCCAGAGCTCAACCCGAAGAGTAAGAAGAAAGATAGTAAGAAGAAGAATCTCATAGCCACTGATTTGAGCAACCAAGTTGAAAGCAACTCAAACATGGATGAGAAGATTGTCTGTACATCAGTGCAGAAGGAGGTGAATCTGAGAAGCCTTCAGCAACAGGAAGAGAAAGAAATGACCAAACTCTTCCATGTAAATATACAGGTCAAGAAGATGATGGTTGATGCTCTGTTTGACTTAGGATCGCAGGAAAATTTCATTGCAGAAGATCTGGCTATGAAGTTGGGGTTGGAAGTTCGTGATCATCCAAACCCATATCCACTGGGATGGGTACATAAGGATGCATAGCTAAATGTAACAAAACGTGTAAAATTAGATTTGCTATCAGTGCTGATTTTATTGATGAAGTGGATCTGGATGTGGTTCCCCTTGATGTATGTGGAGTCATGCTTGGGAGTTCATACATATACATGTGTGATGCAATATTAATGGAGAGAGCTAACCAGTGCCGACTCATCAAGGATGGAAAATCATTCATCATCAACGCACACAAAGGAAAGTCGAAAATTTCACTAGTAAGTGCCAACTAAGACACAAAATTGATCAGTTCCAGCAAGAAGTATGTTTTATTGTTTTTAAGAGAAAATGAGTATGTAGAGGAGTCAATACGAGGCAAGGCATCCCTAGAGGGGTGTACTAAGAAACAAAAACAAAAATTGGAGGAGTTTTTATAGGCATACAAGGAAATTTTCCAAGAGCCTAAATGACTACCCACTAAGAGAGAAGTGGAGCACAAGATCCAGTTATTGCTAGACTCCCCATTGCCAAATATTGGGTTGTACAGGAAGTCTGTTATAGAAGAAAGTGAAGTGAAGAAACAACTGCAGTAGCTGTTGGAACAGGGTATCATTCAATCGAGTACATCACCATGTGGGTCACCCATCATCATTGCACCAAAGAAGGATGGGACTTGGCAGATGTGTATAGATTACAAGGTGTTGAATAAAATCATACTCAAGAACCGATACCCCCTACCTAGGATACATGATCTGCTAGATCAGTTGCAGCAAGCAAAGTATTTCACCACGCTAGACTTGAAGTCTGGATATCACCAGATTCGAGTCAAAGAAGAAGATACATGGAATACCACCTTCAAAACCAGGCAGGGTTTGTATGAGTGGTTAGTTATGCCATTTGGCCTATGTAATGCACCAACTACATTTATGAGATTAATGAATGATGTACTACTCCCTTTTATAGATTCATTTGTTATTATCTATTTGGATGATATACTGGTATATAGTGCTACATGGGAGGAGCATATTTCACATTTGACACAGGTGATGGAAACATTGAAGAAGCACTAGTTGCTAGCAAATCTCAAGAAGTGTGAGTTTGTGAAACAATCCTTGATGTATTTGGGATATGTGATTGGTGGAGGAGAATTGAAGATAAATCCTTCCAACATGGAGGCCATCATGAAATGTTTGATGCCTACTAATCTTATTTAAGTTAGGAGTTTCATTGGAGCAGCACAATACCTGAGGAAATTCATAACATCATTTTCAGCGGTAGCAGCACCGCTTCATGGTATAATAACAAGTGGCAAGATTTTCTAGTGGGGAAAAGGTCAGCAGAAGGCTTTCGATGAGTTAAAGAAGAAGACCAGTGAAGCAACAATTCTGGCATTACCAAACTTGCAGCAGCTCTTTGAAGTGGTGACAGATGCGAGTGGGTATGTTATGGGAGTTGTCTTGATGCAAGGAGGAAGGCCCATTTTCTACCATTTTGAAGTGTTTCATGGGGCAATTCTTAATTGCCCTACCTACGATAAGGAGATCTATGCCATGGTGCAAGCTATGAAGAAGTGGAAGCACTATCTGATGGGAAAGTAGACAATAATCCACGCAGATCACCAGTTGTTACAGTACTTGCAAGCCCAAAATAAGCTACAACATACCAAGCACTACAAGTGGATGGGGTTTTTACAACAATTTCATTTGGTGATCAAGTATAAGAATGGAAACACAAACATGTTGGCCAATATTCTTTCAAGGCCACCTACATCAAACATTACAACTTTGGGAACTCTTATGCACATGGATCCATTCACCCATAATGCATACAGAGAGGCATATTCAGAAGATGAGGACTTCAAGGAGGTGTATCAGTAGTTGTAGAGTCAGAGTTATATGCACGATGGCGACAACACCGTTGACTACCATCTCTAAGAGGGGTTACTCTACATGATGGATAAGTTATGTGCTCCTAAAGGTGAGTGTTTGCGGATGATTAGAGAGGCTCACACATCCAAGGTTGCATGGCACTTTGGTGTAGGGAATATCGTGACTAACTTGCAGAGGTATGTGTATTGGCCCAAGATGCAAGAACAAGTAGCTAGGTTCATAAGAGGATGCATGCTTTGTTGTACCAGCAAGCCTGGCAATAGGAAACAGGGTCTGTATCATCCCTTACTTGTACCTACTCGTCCTTGGGAAAGAATTTCCATGGACTTTATGGAAGGTTTACTGACAACCAAGAAGGGACATGAATAGATGTCCGTAGTAGTTGATAGGTTCAACAAAATGTGTGTTCTGATTCCCTATAAAAATACCATCAATGAACAAGAAGCAACAAACTTTTTCTTTGGACAGGTCTGGGTATAGTTTGGAATACCAAGGAGCACCATTTTAGACAGAGATACAAGATTTCTCAGTGCATTCTAGATTACATTGTGGGAGAAGATGGACACAAAGTTGAAGAGATCTACAACATTCCATCCACAAACATATGGGCATATAGAAGTAATGAACAAGATTTTGATGCAACTTCTAAGGGGTTACAACCAAAAGCATCTGAAGACCTAGGATGAAAATATGGTATATATACAACATTCTTATAATAGAGCAGTCTACATTTCTATAGGAAAGTCCCCATTTGAGACTTATTTCGGATATCTGCCACCTTCACCTTTGGATAATGCATATGGACAGCAAGGAGGAGTGAGGGAAGATCTTACAGGAGATGCTTTGAGGGCTGAAAATTTTATAGAGAAGATTAGGCAGATCCATCTACAAGGACAGGAAACACTGTAGAAGTGACAAGTGAAGTATAGGACCAGGCATGATCAACACAGAACAAAGAAATCATTCAAGGTGGGAGACAAAGTATGGCTACAATTGAACAAGGAGAGGTTGCAAGGCCCTGGTAAGTAAATGAAGGCTCTAAGGTATGGTCCCTTTGAGCTACTGGAAAAGGTGGGTCATAATTCTTATCAACTCATTTTACTACCATATATGCACATTTACTCAGTTGTAAATGTAGAGAATTTGAAACTCTATGAGCCTTCCATTCTAGATCAGGAAGAGGAACAAGTCTTACCTTCTATGGATGATTTCGCACTAGATGCTCAGGTAGAGTTGACAAAAGATATAGTTTTGCAGAAGAGGTCCAGAACTACAAAACAAGGGAAACAAGACCTTTGGTAGATTAGTTTGAAGGGAAAACTTCCAGGCAAAGCTAAATGGTACACCAGAGAGAAGGTGGAGGAAAATTTTCCTCACCTCATTTAGTAAAAGCTTTTGGGGACCAAAAGCCTCCCAAAATGGGTAGGTGTGATCTGAACTGGAACATTATATTTTTTTTCATCCATCTCGATGCATTTGGAGTGGAAAATGTGAAGGAATTAACTCACGTGACCATTTTTATTGGGGGGACCCAGTTTGGTGAAACAGGGTCCGAAACCTTTCGGTAGAATTTTGAGGAAAAAACAACATTTTTTGGGGGTAAAAATTTTCCTCTTAAGCGTATCACCTTTCCATGTTATTCTATAGACAGACATATTTCCAACAGTGCAAGAATTGTGTCAATCAGAGTCTATATGCAAAATTTATGTCACTCAAAAGTTGACCTTCCTATTTTCACACATATAGTTCGGAAGATGTCATGTTAGCCCCAATTATTCATGGAAAGGATCTAGCCACGTGCTTGTGATTTAAAATACTCTAGAAGAGTCTATTTTGTAACTCTAGTTAAGAGTTGATGTAGTCAAACTTAACCACTACTAGGCTATCAGGTTGTGTTATAACCGAACCACTATGAGGAAGAGGCATTCCATTCTTTCGAGAGAATTTTATTCCATAGTTGAAAAAAGATAGCGAGGAGAGATAGGAGGTAGAGCACACAGTGAGGATATGTGCATGGTAGGAGCCCACGAGCCACATGCATTACTTCTTTGTATTTGCAACCATATTTCTAGATAGAGAAAGAGAGCGAAGTGGCCTCACCTTCTAGCTAGGTTTTCTCTCGGAAGGGTTTCCTAGAGAGAATATCTTGTATATTATGTGTGTGTGAGCTTAATTTTGTGTTCCCTACTTTTCTTCTTGATTTACTTTTACATGCATGCACTAATTATAGTTAATTTTACAGATCTAGAAATTAAATAAAACTGTAACATTGTAGAATCTCAGATTTTTAATATAATATTATTAGATCTGTTGTGATGAACTGTCTAGTGGAATATCCACGGAAGGTTATAGATTAAGTCCAATGATTAAAATCTTTAGGTACGATAACTTTTAATTTTCAAGAACTTTTCTTGAAACTTTTTTGGGAAGGAAAGGTAGTTGAATTAAGGGGTATTGCAAGTTAACCAGGAAAGATAATCAATGCTAATGGCATGAGAAAAAAATCTAAAGAAAGAAAAATGCAACGTAATCTCACAGTTATGTTCACTGGAGGTTCAAACAACGAAATCATATATTTCTACAGATCTCCAAAAATTCTTGGACAATTATTATAAGATTCAAGCAGTGGAAGATCACATCGAGCATCAACAACAAGTTCTCCAACTCTTAAAGGATAACCTCACTTTGGCGCAGAATCAAATGAAACAACAGGCAGATCAACATCACAGTGAAAGAAGTTTTGATGTAGGCGAGTGGGTATTTTTACAAATACAACCATATAAACAAATGTACCTCAAGAAAGCTAAGAAGGATAATAAATTATAACCAAAGTACTATGGTCCTTACAAGGTGTTGCAAAAGATTGGTACTATGGCATACAAATTGGAGCTTCCTACATATTCTCTTGTGCACCTAGTTTTCCATGTTTCAGGCTTAAAGAAGGTTATAGGTGACAAGCTCCCATTTCAAACCATATTGTCATAACTTGACGACGAAGGAAAAATCATATTGGAACCTGAATTAGTCATGGAAATAAGAACCCGAAAACTATGGAATCGACCAATTTCATAGTATCTCATAAAGTGGAAGAACCTAACCACTGAATATTCTACATGGGAGGATGATAATTTTATATAGAAGCATCCAAAACTACTCAAGCATTGAGGACACCATTTTGTTTAAGGAGAGGGGCATGTTAGGTCCATATACTACTAGTGTAGACCCTTATTGTTATTAGTGAACCGCCCTTATTGTATTTTTGTGCCAATGTAGTCCCCATATTGCTATTATTGTACCCCATAGAAGCCCACTATTGTTATTGTTGTGCTCTTACAATATTATTGTCATGTAGGCTCTAATTATATTGTGACCCCTAAGACTCCTATATATAGAAAGGATGTCTTGCCATTTCTATCATCCAATAATTGTTCATTTATGTAATGTAAATGAGGTTGCCCCCTCGAAGAGGCTAATTTTGAAGTCGTTGATCTATCTCTTCTTCTATTTTGTGAGTTGGTTTCATAACAAGTTCTCTTGAAAAGAATAGTTGTTTATGTACATATAAAGATAGCTAATGTGTTATTGTTCTTGGAAAAGAATATGTTGTTTTGTGCTCAGCTATTTATATTGATCTTGCATGAAAAAAATAAGTCATTATAATAGATTTATTGGAAAGAAAGATATATATATATATATATATATATTTGCATGTAGAGGAAAATATAATGATTGTGTTAGACTTTTTAAAAAGAAATATGTAATTGCATGCAATAAATATGTTATCTTTACTTGGAATAAAGCATGCATTTTCATGAACAAGAGTTATTACAAATAACTCTCCTTGGAAAATATTCTCTTGGAAAGAATCAGTAGTTGCATGCACAAGAATGGCATATTTTATGATAGCTTTTCCTTGGAAAGATTATGCAATTGCATGGAAGATTATGTTAGCTTTCTTTCGGAAAGATTGTGCATTTGCATGCAGGATTATGTTAGTTTCATTTTGAGAAAATGTTATGTATATGCATGCAATTGTGAAAAGTTTATGTATTCCCATGAAAAAACATAGTTAGTATGCTAGGTTCCTTTAAAATAATAAGGACATGTGTAGTGGTTTTCCTCTTGGAAAAGAAGGTGTGCTTGTGTAAGGGGAATATTAGTTAATGTGGTATTTATTTATAGACATGATTTAATAGTTATATGCTTATGATTAATGCATGTGTATTGATTGTTAAAGGAATCATGTCACAATATTTTGTTTACATTTTTTGAATGCACATGAATAGATGATGAAACAACACTAGTATAGATTTATTATTGGTTTGATTAATACTTGATTTTATCATGATACCAAAGGTTGTTGACAGTAACAGTTATAGGAAAGTTACAGGAAAATATTGTGACATATGCAAAGATGGATTATGTTAACCATTATGGAAGACAATAAGTTAGTGGTCTATGCAGATTGAAGGAATGTCAATTGCAGGATAATCCATTGATGGGAAGAACCAGACCCCAAAGACATAATGCTCAATGGTTGTGGGTAAATGAGGTCATGATGATTGTAATAGCTTGTAGCTAGTTATTTTGTTTTTGAGATAAAATTATTTGTAAAATTTTATGACAATGGTCAAGAGATGAAATCTCTTACAACCATTGAGTGAGAGGTGAACATTCGCATGGACGTTTAATAATAAAAATAAATGTTTGTTGGTTTTCACCCTACGAGGTTTCGAGTGTATATCGATGTCTAATAATGTGATTACTTGTTGTATCATTTTTATGATGCTGATTTCTTTATGATGTAACATTCATATTATCAAGAATGTGATTAACAAACTGAGTTAAAATAATCATGGAATTGATGCAAGTTTACATCATGAAGTTTAAGTTAATATGTTACAATAGTGACAGTTAATTGTTATTTAACTAACTATTCTTTTGCTAAATATTACTTTATGTAATGATGATAGTTTATCTAATGATCATTAAAAAAATATGGAAAGTAATTAAAAAAATTATACATCGGTAAATGTTGTAAAAATTTCCTAACTCGAAATATTTTCATGTGAGGTTAGCAGAATATGTTATATTTTAATTATTTAAAATATTTACAATTTTATTTCTACTTTTAAGAAAACAACAATAAAAAAAATGTTTCTATAATGTTAAAATAGAAAAATATTCAATTTATTTTAAATACAACTTTCATAAAAACTTGTGGATTAATACGAGAGATGATAATTGAGTATTATGCATTTTTATTTATGAATATGGTCTAAACGCTATTATAAAAATCATGAACAACAATGGTACAATGCACTATTAGAAATGCTTATGCAAAAGTTGCTTTTTAACCTATATTTTTAAACAAAGTTACATTCTACTTATATGCAATGTTCAAAATTGAACATGTCATAGCCCATCAAAGGGCCTCTAGCACGTCAGAGAAGTGTGGACTTAAAATTACTTGTCAAAAGAAATGTGAATTTTGTTTTTTACAAGTTTTTTTAAATTTAAATAATATTATAAAATGTCATCTGAAAGATTGTTGCTCCATATAAATTGTTGGGTATCTATTATCCTGGAGTTTAGAATCCTAGAATAGCCTGGTTTATTCTCGTTCACCTTGACATATGGAGCACATGCTAAGGTTGTTGCAACAATAACTAGAGGGTACTAGATATTGTTGCATTGATAATGACAACAGTGAGTAATTTCTTCTTGCTGAGAATTTTCTACCAACTTCATTTATTGTGAAACACTTGAAACACTCTATTAACCATTGATGTGAACTTTCAGCAGCTACCTTCCTAACATAGCTGGAAACTTCAGTGTCATCCTGTTGTGCAAATAAAATAGGGAAGAAAACAATATTTTGTCATTTTCATGAAAATTTCTTGTCGATTCTGCTTTTGTGGAGTGATGGAGTTCGTCTCGTCACGCTTTCCTGCTTGGATAATGCATTTGCATTCCGTCGAACGCTGCATAATCGCCATGGCACTATTGACCATATTTTTCTCTAATTTTTTTTTATCCCAATGAGGTAACATTGGAAAATGAAGGATCTTAAACCAAACTTTATTTCTGTTTAATTATTTTAACTGTTGTCTAACTTAACGTTTCTGCAATTTAAAGCATTAAAATAACTACACATGTAACACTTGTCTCTAGTTTTTTAAATAAAGATTTGGACTTCTTTATTTTTTTAAAACTATTTGAACTATGATCTAATTTAAAGTTTCTGAAATTTTGAAATATAAAAACCATTAAATATCTGAATGTTTTTCTTCCATTTTTTATTATTATTAATAGTTGTTTTTTTAGGTTAGTGGTTAGCTTTGGTTATGGGAAGGGAGGAGATTGCGCCAATTTCTGTGTTTAGTGTATTTATAAAATCCATTAAATATATGGATGCCTTTTTCTTTCCTTTTTTATCATTAATAGTTGTTTTTCTAAGTTGGAGGTTAGCTTTGGTTATGAGAAGGGAGGAGATTGTGCCAATTTCTGTGTTTAGTGCATTTATTTAGGAAGCAGATTGTGTAAATTTCAATCTTCAGTATAACTATTTGGGAAGTTTGTGTAAATTTCAATCTTCATTATATATATTTAGTTGTTAATGGAGAATCAAATTGTGTAAAGTTATCACGAGTGAATTATTATTGTGTCAATTTCAATATTTAATATCACTATTTAGTTATTTAAAAGGAAGCAGATTGTGTAAATTTATGATTTAAAATATAGTAGTGACTATATTATACACTTTTTGAACTCTTGGTTGTGCTCTTGTTTTCAGTTATTTGGCATAAAAGTGAACCATGAGAACTTTTTGTACAATGTCTTCCCAAAATGGTGAAACATTTAAGTAGAGACTTTCCATTAAATGGTTTCTTTGTTGTTTTGAAAAGAAAGATAATTTTTATTTGTTAAAAATGTTTGGACTAAACTCTCAAATTTAACTGGACAAATTTGGGTACCAAACTTGCCAATATCAGCTTCTATTGTCCATTTTATGCTCACAATTCCCCAGGTTTGAAACTCACATTGGATGTCTCATCCTTCCAAAAGAGTTTAAATTTATAAATAGCTAGCCAAACAATAAACTTGAATGTCGTATAAATGTTGCTCCAAAATGTACTCCATTTGACTCATCCTTAACCTACTTTACTCTTCAAGCTATAAAAAATTAAGAATGAAGGTAGATCTTACTAAGGGCTATTGTAAATAGTTGTGCATAGTAAATATCATGAACAATGGTATCCCTTTCATAATGATCTCTCAAAACCCTTGACTTACTAAAAATATCCTGCATGCTCTCAGTGAATTTTCCTTCCTCAAAATATCCATATTTATTAAATTCATTGCACATTGACTTCCCCATCAATAATACCACATAGTACAACATCCAAAGGCACATTGCTCTTCTCAATGTCTATCTATGAAGTTCCAAACAAAAGATCCTTAGGGAACTTTTAGGAAATATGATTTATTTCGATTTAATTTCATTTTGAATTTCCAAGACCAACAATTTGAGTTACAACCATTAACTAGTGCTTAATGATTTCACCATTACCAAAAATGTTTGAGTAATATTCAAGGCATAATGACTAGTGAAATTTGTATAACAATATTTCCATCCCCTAAGATGCTTTAGGTTGATACATTGATGAAGGTAATAAGTCTATTATCTTGTCAAATAATGGTTGTGATATCCAGATATCCACATTGTACAGTTGGGCTACTTCTAACTTAGCAATTGTTGGCCCTTTATCATGGCCAAAATAGATTGTGAACCACATGGTTTGGAAAGGAGTTACATCCTTGAGGACATGCTTGTGAATTCATGTGAGTAAAACTAACATGATGGCATGATTCCTAGGTGGATGTGATAGCCTTTTCCCTCATTCTACACTAGCATTACTTGGATGCATGTTTGATGTATAGGTACCCCTTCTTTTGAATATCCTCTCTACGATACTTCCTTAGTTGCAAACTTATTGAAAATAATGTGGCATATTCCTTAAGGATTTAGCTCCAAGTTAATACTAGTTCAAATGAAAAGACATCAATTCAAATAATAGTGCTTAAGATATGACATCAATTTCAAGATGGTCATGCTTAGTATCTCTCATTTCTATAGGAAGTTTAATGTTCATATTTGAAATATATAGAAGAGGGAATAAATATTAAGAATCAAGTCCAATCTTGATAGCCAGAATCCATTAAAATCATAGAGAATTGATTTCAAGAGAACCAAGGACATGGGGTAGGCAAGGATTAATGGATACCATAAGCTGGGTGCAATACAAGCTATAAAAGATGAAAAACACTTCCTCCTAGACTCTCAAGGCTATAACCCATTAGAAATAAAAACATACATAAACAACTATAATTCTCTTTGGATATCTTATTTCCCATTAAATTAAAATGAAGCTAGAAAAGTTCATAAGCAAGCCATTGAAATACAAAATCCACATCTTTGAAAAAAAATAGTTGAAATTCTCAACTAAATCACTGGAGGTGGTTACTAGTTTTGTGGTCATTTAAGTTTTTGGGACACACTTATTTGGGACACATTTATTACATAATATAGATTCATGATAGATGGTTTAAGGACAACCGTTGGAATAAATTGATTGAAAATAAAATGTAGATATAATATATTGTTGTCAATTGAAATGTGTTTTTTTTAAGCTTTTCATTGTGGAAGGGTTGCATGAATATATGCCCTTCTAATTGAAATTAAAACCAGCCCTTCAAATTTGATCACTGCTTATATGCTTTACACTGAATACCACAGGCGCTAGAACCCACGTCTCGAGAAACTTCTACGAAAAATCCGAGAGCCAAATGATATATGAATGCAAATAAAATTAAGGGTGTGCGCGCAGATATATATATATATATATATATATATATATATATATATATATATATATATTTAGTTTTCAATTTAAAGTGCTAAGGAGCAAGTCAGATTGCAGATTTACTAGATTTAGTTTTCATATGTTGATTAATTGGGTTCTGGGTTCCGGTGCACTTTCAATTTCTATTTTGAGATAGTGTAGTTGTGTGTAGGCATCATAATCTTTATTTTTACTTTATTTTATTTATAAAATTAGTTTTGTGTAGTCTAAATATTTTGTTATACGTTGAAAATGTATTAAAATTTCAGAAAAAATATTGGATATAATAAAATTTAAATGAATTTGAATTTTTTTTTTTTTTTTTCTAGGTTAAGACTAAACTAAGTACCCACGGGGAATTGAACCAGTGACCTATAGCAAGGAGTGCCTTAACAGCACACCCATTCACCGTCAATCCAAAGCCCCGTGGGCGAATTTGAAATTTTTTAACATGTTAGATTTATTCAAAATAAATATTTAAAAAATTACATTTTTATTAATAATTATATAATAACTTTTACTTAATAATAATCTCAAATATTTAAAAATATTTATGAAAATCAATATTTAGACTTTGCTTATTGATGTAAACTATTTCTATAAATACATAACAATGTCAATTAAACATACCATGCTCTATGATCTAGTCTTTTAATTGTTATTCTAAGTTTGGAAGATCCATTGTAAAGTAGGTGTTATAATTTGGTTTAGTTTTCAAAAATATCAAGTAGTGCAACAAAGTAGACGTTGGTTTAGTTTTCAAAAAAATTAAGTAGCGATATGTTACAGCGAGGATTATTTTTCAAAAATTTCTTTTCATTTTGATGCATTTAGGGGAGAGATTTATATTAAAATAGATTTATGGAAGGGGTTTATTTATTTTAGTTTATTAAGAAGTTTATTTAATAATTGAAATAATTTTAAAATGTTATTTTTGTAGTTATTTGATTTAGAGTATGTTGTTTTTTTTAATGATTTTGGAGTATTTTTTTGTAAATTGATTATATAAAAAACAAAAAATAAAGAAATGTATTCCTTTTATAATTAATAAAGATTTATGTAAATAATATGTATTTCAATTTTAATTAATTGAAAAAATTATAAATATTTATATATAAATTTTATTAAAAATAAAAATAAAAAAATAAAATAAATCTATATTAAACTTTGTGGGAAAAATTCCATCTATGTTAAGGACTAGTGTTGTCCTAGGTCTAGTACAATTCTTGAGTAATTTTGACTACTTAAACTACATAGATGTCCCTATGCATCTAGATGGCTATCGCATAGTCTAACGAGGCAGAAGAGTTGCCCGGAAAGTTATGGAAATTACGGTCATATTTAGAGAAAATTCGGCAAGGATTTTTGTAAATCCAAGTTATAGTTGTTAAACTTCAAAATTTTAGCTGTCCTAGACATTTTTGATGATGCTGAATCTATTTCCACCATCAAAAACATGATTCAAACACTGCCTCTATAAAAAATTTTGAAATTTTTTTGTCCGAATTCCAGCCACTTTTGACCGTTCAGACAATTCCTCCACCTCGTTAGACGACTCCGATGGCTATTTCTCAACGAGAACAGGCAAAGAATAAGAGTAGTATGTGCTTTGTTCCCGAAAATAATTATTTCCTCGTGGTAAAGCTTGTGGACGACAGAGCTCATGTCTCGAGGAGCTTTAACGAAAAATCCTGGGGCCAAATGATATCTCAACGCAACTGGAATTAAGGTACAAAACACGCGAGTCGATGAAAGACATATGACCTGAAGATAATATTCCAATTTAGGTGTCAAATTAAAAGCCTAAAGATGCGCGTCATACTGCAGATTTAGTGGATTCAGTTTTCATAGGATTGTCCACAAAGTTTTGGGTTTAGTTGCAGCGGTAAGTTGGGTGCCGGATAAGCATTAATAGAAAAGCTCTGTTTTTTATTTATTTTAAATTTGTCGATTGTTACTTAATTTTGTAATAGTTTAGTTAATTTTGTAATAGTTTAGTTTTGTTTTTTGTTTTTTTTGTTTTTTTTTTTTTTTTTTAATTGTAAGTTTAGATAAAATAACATAACAGAACATTACAACAAAATTAATAAAATTAAATTAAAAAAATTTGTTTATAAAGTATTTTGACTCTGAAATGAGAGATGGCTTTTGTGCATGTGGTATTGATGAGCCATGGTATTGCAATAAAGTCTATTTATAAGTTAGTAATATCCATGCTAAAGTGGTGGTGAATATCCATGGTTAAAAATCATTTTTCTTTTGTAAGCAAATAGTCAACTTTCTATGAGCTAAAATATGTTACATAAAATACAATTGAAGAGACGCTATGAGACTCGGAATTGAGGCCCAACTGAAAAGAACTCGGAGTGGACCATTTTCTCTTTATAGGGAAACTAGATGGTCCCTCAGATAGAGTAGCATTGTGACAATATAGCATTGTCCATACAAAAACCAAAACAATGTTTGCAAAAGTGACTTATGTCGTCAAAACTGGAACCATCAAGACTGGCATTATTTGGAGATCAAAGGAGAATCCAAAGAAAAAGAAGCAACAAAGGAAAGATGTTCACGGAACCTACTCGCCTTTGGAGCTTGAAGGAGCTTTCTGCTCTTTGTTGCATCTTGCTTCATTGCCACATGCATTGTCCTAAGCCTTTTCCTCGGTGATGAGGCAGCCATAAGAACTGATTTCTTGTTCAAGGGTTCTCTGATAGTGATCTGGGATGGTTGTTGTAGGTTGCACTCCTTTGCTGCAATCTTCAGACTTCGAGAACAATGGAGGATTCATTTTCTTTACGCTTCACCATCTAGGGAATAAGTGTGAAGAGAGGTTTGAGGTTGGAGCACTGTGTTTCTTTCTTTGGAAAGGTCTAAGGAGCTTGAAGACATCTCTGGAATAGGTGGGAAGTCTATGCTAATAGATCTGGAGAGATGGTATAGCAATACAAGCGTTCTACTTATCAAAGCATTTTCTTCTACCATCCGTCAATATGTATCTCCTCTGGCTAATTCCATAGTATAGAGGTGTTGTGCCAATAGATTTTGGACAGCCTAGTACCTGTCCCCAATTCTTCTATGTTCCTTAGCTTCCAATAAGGTGACTCTGTAACATATATGATTAGGAATTTTAGGATCGAAGAGCTCCATGTCATTATTGCTTCATCAAATGCGGGGAGGGTGCCCTCTGCCTTTGTCTCCTCATTATGCTCTTCCTCTTTCATGTACCATGGTGGCACACTTAGGATCGACAAATATGATGCTAAATTCTTTGGCTAGAGAATGGTTATGCTCAACATCTGTGAATCTTCTCATGAAGGATGGCATAGAGAAAATGAAAGGTGGAGACATGCATAGGGATAGGTGCATTAACCGATACAACGAGGCTAATATGAGAGAAATATCGAAGCAGATGCTGGAGGCCAGAGCCATACAAGCTATATTAACTTGTGACTTGATCATCTGGAGGAAATCCACTGTGCATGAATACCATTTGGTATTGTCAATCATTTCAAGAATGATGGGCGCCTTTCTCGAACAGACGTGGCCCTACCATTAATGAAGCACCTAGATAAGAAATCCGCAGTTAAAAATATTGATTATTATAAGTATTAAGTTTTTATATGCTTATTAATGAAAATTAAACATGGCTACAAAATTATCATTTTAATTTATATGATAAAATTTATCTTAATTTATAGCTACTAGTTATATCTTATATAATTTGATGTGATAGAGTGCTTAGATATATCCCAAAAGTAATTAATATGTTTTTTCTTTTAAAACATTTTGATTGTAAAATGAAATATGGTTTGTAATGCAACCAGCTCACAAAATAGAAGAAAAGATAGATCAACGACTTCAAAATCAGCCTCTTCGAAGGGGCAACCTCCTTTACATTACAAAAATGAATAATTCTTGGATGATTCAAATGAAAAACCCTCATTTTTATATATATGAGTCTAATGGGTCACAATATAATCAAAGCCGACATAACAATAATAATATAAGGGCACAACAATAATAATAGTGGGCTTCTATGGGCACAATAATAACAATATGGGGATAATAGGGGCACGCCAATAACAATAAGGGCTACAATGACAATAGTAATGGGGGAATCACTAGTATTATAGGGGCCTAACATGCCCCTCTCCTTCAAAAAAGTGTTGTCCTCAACACTAGAGTAGTTCTGGATGCTTCTGTATAAAATTCTCTTCCTCCCATGTGGAATCTTCAGCGGGTAAGTTCTTCCACTTGATGAGATACTCTGAAATTGATCGATTTCATAACTGTCGAGCTCTTGTTTCTATTACTGATTTAGGTTCCAATATGATTTTTCCTTCTTCATCAAGTTCTGGAAACATTGTTTGAACTGGGAGCTTGTCACCTATAACCTTCTTTAAGCATGAAACATGGAAAACTGCGTGTACTCGGGAAGCTGCAGGAAGCTCCAATTTGTATGCCATAGTACCAATCTTTTGCAACACCTTGTATAGACCATAATACTTTGGTGATGATTTATTATCCTTCTTAGCTTTCTTGAGGGACATCTTTTTATATGGTTGTAGTTGTAGAAATACCCAATCACCTACATCAAAACTTCTTTCCTCGTGATGTTGATCTGCCTGTTGTTTCATTCTATTCTGTGCCAAAGTGAGGTTAAGCTTTAAGAGTTGGAGAACTTTTTGTTGATGCTCGGTGTGATCTTCCACTTCTTGAACCTTAGAATTTTCTCTTAAATATGATGTGATGGATGGTGGATGATATCCATAAAGTGCCATAAATGGGGTCATTTTTGTTGCAGTATGGAAGGAAGTGTTATACCACCATTCAGCCATAGGCAACCATTTGACCCATTGTTTTTGTTTATCATATACAAAGAAATGAAGATATCATTCCGAACATTTGTTTACTATATCAGTTTGTCCATCAGATTGAGGATGATAAGATGAGCTATGAGCTAGCTGAGTACCCAGACAAGAAAATAATTTTGTCCAAAAATTTCCAGTGAAAATGGGATCTCTGTCGCTTATAATAATCTTGGGGTTTCCATGTAGCTTTTGAATTGTTTCCATAAATGCAGTAGCAAATGTAGTGGATTTAAATGGATGAGATAATGCATAAAAGTGTGCATACTTGGTAAGTTTGTCAACTACCACCATGATGACACTCCTTCCTTCAGACTTGGGTAAACCTGTGATAAAATCCATTGAAACATCCTCCCAACATTGACTTGAAATGGATAAAGGTTGTAATAGACCCGAGGTCTTAATTGTTTCAACTTTAGTTTGTTGGAAAACTAAACATTCCACCATAAACTTTTGAATATCATCTTTAAGGCCATCCCAAAAAAATTCCTTCTTAACCCTGTGGTAAGTTTTTAAAAATCCGGAGTGCCCTCCTAAGGGAGAGGTGTGCAATTCCATAAGAATCTTTTGTTTGAGTTGGGAATTCTTATAGAGGTATAAGCGATCTTTGTACCATAACAAATCATTTTTCTAGCTAAATGTATTAGATGTACTAGGATCTTGTTCTAACTTTTGAATGAGTGCCCACACTTCTTCGTCATTCTTCTATTCATCCCTTTCTTCAATTATCCCATCTAGTTGGATAATAGAAATGGCACAAAGCAATGCTTTCACATCCTCATCCTTTCCTTAGAGTGCATCTGCAACAACATTTTTCTTCCCTTTTTTGTAGATGATTTCAAAGTCATAAACCAACATCCTTGTGACCCATTTTTGCTGCTCTTCTGAAGATAATATTTGTTCTAAAAGGTATTTAAGACTATCATGATCTATTTTTACCTTGAAGTTTCTTCCCATTAGGTAGGGTCGCCATTTCTTAAGTGCATGTACTATTGCCAACATTTCCTTCTCATAAATAGCTTTGTGTGAATACTTTCCTTTGATTAGACGACTTTTGAAAACAATGGGTCTTTCTTCTTGCATTAAAAAAACACCAATTCCATTTCATGAGGCATCACATTCCATAATAAAGGTTTTTGTGAAGTCTGGCATGGCTAAGATCGGTGCTTGGCACATTGCCTCTTTAAGATGTTCAAAGGCCTTCATTGCTTCTAGAGTCCATGAAAATGCATATTTCTTCAATAATGTTGTTAGAGGTGCTGCTATTCTCCCATAATTCTTAACAAACTTGCGATAATACCCTGTCAACTCGAGAAATCCTTGAAGATGCTTTATGGATGTGGGGATTTTCCATTCCTTAATGGATTTAATTTTTCTAGGGTCTACCTTAACACCTTGATGAGATAAAATATGACCCATATATTCCACCTCCTGTACTCCAAAGAAACATTTGGAGGTTTTTGCATATAATTGTTTCTCCTTCAATAGTTTGAGCACCCTGCCAACATGTTGAACATGATCCTTCCAAGACTTGTTGTAGATTAGTATATCATCAAAAAATACTAACACAAATTTTCTAAGGAAGGTTTTGAAAATGGAATTCATCAAACCTTGTAATGTAGAAGGTTTATTGGTAAGGCGAAAAGGCATGACCAAAAATTCATAATGACCCTCAGGAGTTCTAAATGTTGTTTTTGGAATGTGTTCAGTCTTCATTTTGATTTGATGATATCCTAAACGAAAATCCAACTTGGTGAAGTAAATTGCTCCATGTAATTCATCAATGACAGGAATGGGAAATTTATCTTTAATAATGACCTTGTTGAGCTCCATATAATCCTGACACATGCGCCATGATCCATCCTTCTTGTGCACCAATACTACTAGAGTAGAGAAAGAACTTTGACTAGGTTGAATTATACCATCCTCTAGCATTTCTGCAACCATAAGTTCAATCCCACTCTTTTTGGCATAGGGATATCTGTAAGGCCTGATGTTTGGAGGAACACTTCATGGAATCAAATGAATAGCATGATCATGATCGCGAATAGGTGGGAGGCCTTTGGGAGTCTAAAACACCTTGGAATGATCGTCCAAGACTTTTTGGAGATCTAGATAAATAGATGATTTCAATGTGGGAACTTCTAGTGAACATAATTGTGTAATTACACCCCGTTGTTCTTTCTTTAGAAGCTTTGTCATGCTATTAGAGCTGATTATCTTTCCTGGTTTCCCTGCGATACCCATTAATTCAACTTCCTTTCCTTCCCAAAAACATTTCATGAAATTTCTTGAAAATTAAAAGCTATCGTACCCCAAGATTGTAGCCATTGGACTCCTAGTACAACATCAACACCACCTATTTGAATAGAAAGAATATAACTATTCAATACATATTCTCCCATGGATAGCTTGATATTATGGAACTTTCTAATGAAATTTATGGTTCCTCCATTTGAAACCATCACTTAACACTTTGGTACTGGATATAGGAAGCAATTCAATTCCTTGGCTATCTTACAATGAATAAAATTATGGGTACTACCCGAATCAATCAACACTATTAACTTTTTCTTCTTGATATGTCCTTCTATCTTGAGAGTTTGAGGAGTATTAATTACCGCCAATGCATTACAAGATATGGTCAGATTCATTTCTTCTTTCTCTAGGGTTGATCCCTAATGTATATCCTCTTCTTTTGATGTTTCTTGTTCATTTTCTTCTTCCTCTTCACAGTCTATGTAAAAATAATTTCTTCTCAACACACTTACAACCTTTAGTGTATTTTCTATCATGACTATAACAAAGCCCCTTTACTCTTTTTTCTTCCAATTATTGTGGTGTCAACCACGTAGGTTGTGGAAGGCTAGGGGCAGCAATGCTTCCATATTTATAGTTGTGAGTGGTAGGCTTCCATGTTGCCATAATTTTGCTTTCAATTTTTCTTGCCAACCTGCATGCCTTCTCTAATGAATCAAGTTCTGAAAGGCGAACCTCATTTTAGATGTTATCCTTTAAAGTCCCTATGAACACATCAATCCTATGCTCCTCTGGAATATCATTTACCCTTATATTCAATTTTTGCAAGTCCTCAATATGCTCCACCATTGAACCCTTTTGTTTGAGATTTATCAATTGGCTAAAGAAGGTATTTCTTTTTGTATCCTCATAATGTGATATTATTTCATCCGTAAAAATTGGCCAAGTGACAATTTTTTTACGAGAGCAAAGCCATCGATACCATACAAACTGATTGGGTTTCAAATATAAAGTTTCAATGCATAGATTTTGTGTGTTTTGCACATTATGGGGATCAAAATATTGTTCCATTTGTAGTATTCTTATGGGATCCTTGCCATCAAAATTCCTCATATTGATCTTTGGAACATGGTGGGTCTTTATTCCAATGTTAGATTCTATGAAATCATGATTAACATTTATTTTGTTCTCATCATGAGTTTCCTCTACTACCCTTTCGCAATTAGTAAGCATTTCTTATAGCAACTTTGTCAAATCTATCTTCAAATATTCCATGTTGCCTTTAACTTTTGCTTCTATACCATCCATCTTAGCTTCCACGCCATTCATCTTAGCTTCCATGCCTTTCTTTAAACCATCCATCTTAGCTTTTGTTACTTTTGTGAGAGTGAAAATTGTTGCACTTGGTTTCGTAATTTTGATATATCATGTTGCATTTCTTCCTCTTCTTCATGAGTCATGGTAGAGATTTCAAGTTGCTTACCAGGTGTTTCCATTTTATTTCTTCGGGGCATAATTAATGATAATTATGTCTCACTATGCCCTTTGAATCACTTCAAACTAATTTTTTAAACTTATGCAACTTAAAAAAAAAACTACACACATTTTTTCGCTTTATAGGAGCTCGATATTGAATCTGTTGTATCTATGTAATTGTGGATCTCCAAGGTTTTAAATCATGTCTTGTCGTAGCCCTATGAGTCCTCTTTCTAACCCCACCAGTCTAATCAGTATTGAATTATTGAAGAGAGAGTTATGCCAAATCTCCCACGATGACTTGATTATAGACTGGTTCAGTAGAGCGGAATTGTACGACCTTCCATGTGTGACTAGTTTGACCTTCAGACCTGAAACCAATACACATAAAACTATAGTCTGGCCCCTTTCTGTAACTGCGTATGAAATTTCAGTCCGATTCTCCTAGAGAAATTTATGATGATTTTCCTAAGGTCAACTATTTGGGATGTAATTCGGGAGCCTGCAAAAACCCTAACTTCCTTGGATCATATGTCCGAAAATATGGTGAGAAAATATCTGAAATTCAGACCCAAGCTTCATCATGATTTCATATCAAATGGGTTTTAATTTCATCTTCTGAAACATTGTAGAAAAAAAGTTACTGCAAAAATTCCATGATGTCCTACTTGGAGCAGCGAAACCCTAAAATCCAAAGCTCTGATACCAAATGTTTTGCAACCAGCTCACAAAATAGAAGAAAAGATAGATAAATGACTTCAAAATCAGCCTCTTCGAGGGGTAAACCTCCTTTACATTACACAAATGAATAATTCTTGGATGATTCAAATGACAAAACCTCCTTTCTATATATAGGAGTCTAAGGGGTCACAATATAATCGAAGCCGACATAACAATAATAATATAAGGGCACAACAATAATAATAGTGGGCTTCTGTGGGGCACAATAATAAAAATATGGGTACAATAGGGGCACATCAATAACAATGAGGGCTACAATGACAATAGTAATGGGGGAATCACAAGTATTATAGGGACCTAACATGGTTTTTGGGCATATGGTATTGATGAGCCATGGTATTGGGTATGGTATTGTAACAAAGCCTATTTACAAGTTAAATTGGGGGTGGATATCCATGGTTAAAAATATTGTTATATTGTAAGTATTAAAGTTTTAATGTGCTTATTAATTTAATTTAAATATGGTTAAGGAATCATTATTTTCATTTATAAGCTAAAATAGGTCTACTACTTATATGTTAAATATTTTAATTTGATATGTATATTATGATTTTCTTTTTATCTAAAAAGTTATTAGTAATTTTATTAATTAAAACAAAATTAGAATATTACAAATTGAATTTTATTATTTTTATTACTTCTAAATTTGTATGGACATCTCACCAATTGGGCTCTATATTGCTTTCAACCTTTTATTATTATTTAATTAAGTCAATGTTTAGAAATATTTAAATCTTATAAATTGAATATATTAATATAAATTCAACATATTTAGCCAACATTTAAAAATGTTTACATACTTCCTTATGTTACACCTACACATCTCCTCTATATTGGACATCACCCTGATCACACCTATATTAGGCTCTAGAGGGCCTCTTGGCATAATTAAAGATTATTTGCTTTAAGTTGGAAAAATAATGAATTTTAGATATTAATATAAAAAAGGTTCAGTGATAATAAAGATATTAAAGTTGTAGAATTGAATTTTTCAAATTATAATTTTATAAAAAAAATATTCTATAATATATATAGTGCCTTAAAATTTCTTTTTCTTGGCTAATATTTCATTTTCTTTTAATGAGGTTAATGACCTAAGATCTAAAGGCATCTGGCATGAGCCAAAACTTTTCCTCTTATTGACCACTAGAAGGGTAGTTCCAGCTGCCAATGGACAGTAACCAGTGATAAATGTCCTCACAATTAGTTTAACAACTAGTATGATGAGTTTTCCTAATATATATAAATATGAAGATAAAGATAAAACTCTAATATATTAAAACTATAATAAAAATGAAATAAACATTTTATAATGAGACAAAATACCACCAAAAATTTCATGATAATTTATATCTTTAGCATCTAGTGTGATTCAAATGTATGCTTTCAGTTCAAACTTTTATTTTTCTTTCCCCATTTATAAATGTATGGGCATTTGATCATTTTTTTAATTTGTATGTAGAAATAGTATGGGAATATTTTTTAGTTGATTAAAATAGTAATAATAAAAAATAAATTCAGTATCTATAATAAAAAAATATTTCAATGTCTACTTAATCAAAAATATTAAGTTTTATTTTACGAATAAGTGATTTTTACTTTCAAATATCGCGTGGGAGATGTATAATTTCTTCAATGTTTAATATAGAGTTTAGACGCAACAATTAAAAAAATGTTAATAACTAAAAAAAATATTTCAATATAAAAAATATTCAATGTCAATGTTAAGTAAATATTTCAATATCAATTGTATGTATGTATAGAGAGACATTCATTTGTGGTTGAAAATTTCAGGAACTTCAGTTTCTATGTACTTTACTATCACCTTTATCACCACCTATAAAAATTTACTCCTTGGTGTCCACTTATTAAATAGAACAGAAACATAGGAACCCTTGTATCTATCTCTTTCAATGAAACCATACCTAGATCAATGTACCACCTTTGAGCCATCCAGTAGGGACTTACCCCTAAGACCTACCTACAAGATATATTTTTAATTGATCTAACCATTTCCACTGTGATGTTGGAATTTCATAGCATGGAGCAATTATATGAATTAGTAAATTATATATATATATATATATATATATATATATATATATATATATATATATATATATATATATACACTTATGGTTAAAATGTTTCAATAGTTTTTTGGCTTAATATAAGAGATATGTATAATTAATTTCGTACTCAATGACCCATGTTCACACACACACACATATATCCATCTTAACTCCACATCTATAAAAGGATCTCCCTTAAAGTGAAATATTTTTAAAATTAAAAAATATTCCAGAAATGTCTATAACTTAGAGGCATTTGATTCCTTTTGATGCATGATATATAGAAATACTAAACGAAGAAACATATTCATACCACAACCAATTAAGATTTATTTGGATTGTTTTACATCCATCTTAATTATTAACTTATTAATCATCAAAAAAATAATTCTTTAAATATAAATCTACGAATGATTAAAAATGTAGAGTTAAACAATACCAAATTAAAATGAATATAAATTGTTGATGCACATTCATATTTTCTTACATTTTTGCAATGTTTAGGAGGACTAATATTTATAGCATGTCTATTTTTAGCTTCCATGTAGGATTATATGTAGTAGTGGAATTATACTACTCTAGTATGACACTATCCATTGTCTTATCTATTGTCCTTGTCCTTCTACCTTATCCTAGACAACTATGCAATTATCTGTAGAGACTGGACATGTGTGCAGTTATCCTTACAAACTCTAGTTCTATTATTGGAGTTCATCTTATCCATTTATCCTTATAGTATTGAAGTGTCCTTATCCATTAGACTTTCTTATTTTTGGAGACTAGTTGCATTTATGGAGTTTCAGAGTTATAAGCATTTTCCCTCACATGCATAATATATAATACCATGAGATTATAAACCACCATTGGTAAATTCCCATTTTAACTTTATTCAATTCTTATTTTATAGGAATAAGTGAGCTTTTGAGGAGAGGTTAGACCCTACTTTCTAGGATTGAAAAAGTACTTCAGTGGGCTTGTTATGGTTACTTGAGTTCTCACTCTATTTTGGCTGACCTAACTCTAATTATTGCTCTACTCCATTTTTAAGTAGTTATGGCCATTCATGGGATAGCTAATTGAAAGTAAGAGGGAGTTTATTTTTCTTACATGTGCATGTGCTAAGTAACCACGCCAAGTGCACATTGTTCCTCTCTCCAAGAGAGTGTTATAAATATATATATTCATGGAATTCAATGTAATACATGAAATTTCGTTAGCTTCTTCAATCAAGGATCTTCTAGATAGATTCTACTCGTTGAGATGTTTCCATTGATATATGGCACGCCAAGTAATTCTTCACGATTTGAGAGATATTCATGTTTGAAGTTAGTAACCCCAGTTAGTGGGCTAAAACCCTATGGGGTTGTGGCATGACACTCATAATTGGTTTTTTTCATCGAATAGTCATTAATTAATCATTTTTTAAGCTCCTAAAATCCCTCCAACATTATCTATAGAAGCCCCTCTCAACTTTATAAAAATAAATCTCATATATCCTCCAAATGTAGTGATTGTGGAATTTTCACTATAACTTCATTTCTATGAAGTCATAGATTCTGAAATCAAAACCCATTTGATTCAAAGTACTGATGAATGTTGTGACTAAATTTCAGATCTTGGTTCGCTATATTTTTAGAGATATGATCTATGGAAGTTAGGATTTTTGTAGGCTCCTGAATTTCATCTCAAAAAAGTGACCTTGGGAAAATCATCATAACTATATCTCTGAGAAGAGGATTGGAATTCTATAAAAAGTGGAAGATAGTGCATGGAATGTATTTTTTGTGTATCAATTTCAGAGCCAAAGGAGGAAACAGTGACATGTGGCACGCCATACAAGTTTGATCTATTGAACTAGTCCATAATTAGGTCATTATGAGAGATTGGACATAACTTTGTCTTGAAGAGTCCAAATCGGGTCAGACCTATGTCATTGGAAAGAAGACTCAGAGGGATACTACAGGACCAAAGATCACATATTAGGGATTTGAAATCACATAGATACATCAAATTAAATATCATGCTCCTAGAAGGCGAGAAAAACTAGATCAAGTGCTATCAAGGGGTGAAAAGGACTAGACTTTCTAGGGCAGTAAAGAGCAAGCTGCAACAAAATGATGCAGCAGAGATAAGCTACAGGTAAGTATTTTCTGTATATGCATGTTCATTTCTTAATTACATTAGGTTCTTTGTATTCTAATTTGTTGTTTTTGTTTAGCACTAACATATTGTCTGCAGGATGAGGTAAGTTTTGCTATTATCATGTCATGGGTATTTCCTTGAAGACTTTTTGCAGGTATTATATATTCATCAAGAGAAGACTCAATGCATAATCTAATGTTCTGAAGAATGAGAAAGGGTAGCATGACAAGAGCAACAATCAAGGTGTAGAACAACAACAAGAGGTTCACCACATGAAGTCTTCAAGTGGGAAGCACTGCATGCAGACATTGTAAAAGTATCATTGTACAGAGTCATTGTAAAAGCATAATTGTAAAAGTTGTAAAAGTGTCTATCTGCCAAGAGTTGAAGAGGCAGTGTTGGGAGGTCTAGGATCATCATTAGGTGGTTATGTCATAGTTGGGGTTATGATCTAGTGTGTCTTATTCTTCTGCATCATTCTATATCATTGTAAAGTGGACCATTTCCCTGGTACAGGAGTCCATTCTTCTATAGGGTGGTAGGGTGGTGCTAGGGTGAGTTGTAGCTCATTGGATGTTGGGGCATCTGTTCAGTTAGCTACTAAATAATCTCAGGCGTTGGAGCATCCATCCAGTAGGAGCTAGAGAAGAATGCTTTTCTAGAATTCTAGGAAGTTTTTGCTTTCATTTTAGTTGGGAGTGAAGATTAAATAATTTATTAGAAAAGCATTCGGTGGTTTTTGACCTGGAGGGGGTTTTCCACCTAAAATATTTGTGCCTCCTGGGTTCTTTTGTTTACTGTTACTACTACATAAACGTTAATAATAATTCAAGATTAACTAATGCTCTAAAAAGATTTAAAAGTGCTAATTGCTAAAAAATACTAATTCCCCCCACACCCCGCCCCCCAAGTATTTTCCAACAAATTTATCAACTACAACCAATATAGCATTATGCCCCTGAGAATAGAGTGGCAAATCCACAACAAAAGCCATAAAAATGACTTTTGGTTTAGACATAGGGATGTCATGCACTTGTAGGAGTCCTGTTGGATGGAAATTATCATCCTTCACTTGTTGAAATTCAATACATTTGGCAACCAACTAGACTATGTCATGTTTCATTCCTAACCAAAAGAAGAGTTTCTTCATGTCTGTATATTCACTCTAGGATGTGCACAATAGAGTGCTCTATGTGACTCTTCGAGGATGGTTATTAGTATACCCCCTTCCTTAGGGATGTAAATTCTCCATTGAAATCTCAATAATCTATCCGATTCAAGGACATAACGCTCAAACTTTCTTTTTATCTGCTTCCCACTTTGGAGTGTTTATATAACCTTTAGATACCAACTATCTTCAAAGAGTTTCTCCAACACAAGTTCCCTCAAATTGACCCTCAAGGGTACTAGGGAGAGGTTCCATGGCCTCCTACTTAGTGCATCAACAACCATATTCTGCTTCCCCTTAATGTATGAGATCCCAAAATCATACTCTCTCATGAATTCGCTCCACTGCCTATGCCTAGCATTTAAATCTCTTTGAGTCAAGGGGTGCTTCAAGATTTGGTGGTCAGTTCTTAACTCAAATATTCTCTCGATGAGGTAGTTTCTCCAAAGTTTTAAAGCTAGCATCACATATGCTAACTCCAGGTCATAGGTAGCATAAAAATATTCATGTTTCAACTTTTTGGATGCATAAGCTATTACTCTACCTTCTTGCATCAACACTGCTCCCAATATTTTCTTCAAGGCATTGGTGCAGATAGTGAAGTCTTTTTCCATGTTCAACACTCAAAGGATTGATGCAATAGTTAGTAACTTGTTTAGATTGGTGAATGCATTGTCACATTCATATGTCGATTCATACCTAACCCCCTTTCATTATAATGTGGTGATGGGTTTTTCAATCTTTGAAATCCCTTCCACAAATCTGTGATAATAACTTTCTAGCCCAATGAAGCTATGCACCTCATGGGAATTTTTCGGTATAGGCCAATCCATTATTCCCTTTACCTTTTACGAGTCAAATGAAATCCATTCTCCTGAAATGATGTGCCCAAGATAATGAATTTTCCTGTAAAAGAGGGAACATTTTTGACAATTTTTCATGCAACTGATTTTCCCTTAAGCAGTTCAATACAACCCTTATTTTTCCTTAAGAAATCTAAAAATTCTAGATGCTTTATTTATTTATCCTATACCTTTGATGGAATGGGTCTTTAACCCAGTTTTGGTTGATAAGAAACAAGGAACTATTCAAGTTTGTGTTGATTATCGTGACTTGAACCTAACTTATCTAAAAGATAGTTACCCTACAACTTTTATTGACTAGATTTTTTACGCATGTGCTGGTAATGCTATATTTTCTTTTATGGATGGTTTTTCCGGCTATAACTAGATTTAAATCAAACATAAAGACTAGCATAAAACTACTTTTATCTTCATATGGGGAACATTTTCTATTCGTAGAATGCTCTTTAGTCTAAAAATTGTTAGTGCTAATTTCTAGTGACCCATGTCTTATGTGTTTCATGATATCAAACACATAATTGAAATGTACCTTGATTACCTTACTTCCTGTTCTCTTCTTCCTGAGGATCATCTTGCCCACCTTCAAGAATTTTTCTACGATGTCATTATTATAAAATTGGCTTAATCTACACATGGGTTTTTGGTGTATAATCGAGACGATTTCTTGGCTTAATTGTTTCTCAAGAAGTGATGTGTTTTGATCCCTCAAAGGTTGAGGTTATCATCAACCTGCCTCCTCCTCCTATTGTTCACTAAATTTCAGGGAAAAGTTACTTTCCTATGATGATTCATTGTCAATTATGATCATATAACCCAAGGCTTTATGTGTTTTTTGAATAAAGGAGTACCTTTCATTTGGGATGACCAAGCCCAATGTTCTTTTGATGCTCTTAAGTAGGATTTGTTTTCCACACCTTTATTAGGTCCCCTTGACTTCGACCAATATTTCTTATTATATTTCACAGCTCAAAATAATCCATTGGTATGGTTCTAGTCTAGGAAGATGATATGTGCAATGAACACCCTATTTATTATCTTATCAAAGGCCTTTTAGCCCCTTAGCTTCGTTATTCCCATGTTGAGAAGTTGGCCTTTGTAGTTGTTATTGATGTGCAGCAATTGAGGCGAAAGACTATCATCGTTGCTAACTCCAATCACATGAAATGTATCCTTAGTTGAAAACTCATTGGGGGCAAGTACTCTAAATGGATCATTATCCTTCAGGAGTTTTATTTGGAGTTTTCCATTGCTAAATCTAAAAAATCCTTAGCTTTCATCGATTTCCTCACTGAATTTCCATAGGCTGATGAGGAAGTTGTGGCCATGGATCCTTTACCTAACAAGTCCTTGTTCCTCATTAGTCCTTGTATGGTGACATTCTTTTTAATCTCCAAATCCAACATTTTTTGCCCGAACTATCTCATGATGACTGTCGGCGCATACGCCATTAGTCTCGACATAACCTTATTATCGATGATACTCTATACCGTCGCAGTGTTGACATTGTGTTACATCGATGGAGAATTCGAACACATATTGAATGATTTCCATGTTGTGCCGTGTGATGGTCATCTCTCTAGGCTTACCACTGCTCATAAAATATTGTGTGCTGGGAACTTTTGGCCATCACTTTTTAAAGATTGTATTTTAGCAGTCCAAAAGTGTCATCCATGTCAAATATTTTATGGTAAAATGCGCACTCATCATACCCCGTTACATGCAGTATTTTTCGTCGGACCCTTTATGTAGTGGGGTATTGACTTTATGCAATGAAAATCGTCCTCAGCCTAAGGTCATCACTACATCATCATGACTGTTGAATATTTTACCAATTGGGTTGAGGCCATGTCAACATGATTAAATGACGATGTCACTATTGCCTTATTCTTAAATGACGGTGTCATTGTTGCCTTATTCATTTTCAATCATGTCATCACCGAGTTTGGTGTGCCTAAATGCATCATGACCGATCATGGTAAACATTTTCAAAACCATATAATGCAAGAACTAGTTGCAAAGTTGGGTTTTCATCATGAACACTCAACTCCCTATTATCCTCAAATCAATGGCCAATTTGAGGCTGTCAATCAAACTTTGAAAATTATATTGCAACAGATGGTAGGGAACCATAAATCAAATTGGCACCTTATGTTATTTTTCGCCTTATGGGCATATCAAACCTCGTTGAAATCTACCATTGCCTTTACTCCTTTCTAGTTGGTTTATAGAGTGGAGTCAGTTCTTTCTATCTAGCATGAAATCTCTTCCCTTCAACTTGTTATTAAATAACTCCCTGACACTTCATCCAAGGAAGAATTCCTCTTACAACGTTCCCATCTAGATGAACAACACCTTCTCACCCTAGTCAATAACGAAACTCAAAATGTATTAAATCCCAATATGACAAGTCTGTTTGACCTCAGCTCTTTTCTGAAAGTGATCTCATTTTTTTTTTATGACCAAGACCTCGAAAAATTAGGGGTAGGTAGACTCATACCCATGTGGCATGGTCCCTACATTGTTAAATGTGTTCTCAAGAAAGGGTCGTATGACTTAGTTGATTGTGATGGGAATCTGCTATAAGAGACACGTAATGGGCTCCTACCTGAAATTATACTATGCTTAGTTTATTTGCATGGTCACTTGTACATACTGCATATAGGTGTGCGTGTGATAAGTTTCTTTGCTTGTCTCAGATTTTTCTATGGATTTTATGTGTGACTCATGTGTTTGGTCTTTGATGCATAAATGTGAACACCCTCACTTCCCTATATAGGATTTGCAGATGGTGCAAGTCGTTACATTCGAAATGTTGCTTCACATCCTTGGGTCATGTTTTTTTCCACTGATGAGCTTGTGAGTTCTGGGGGTATTTGTCTTCATGGGGTTAACAACAATGTGGCCAAATATAGTGTTAACATTGAGATCTTGATCGAGGCTAGTCACCTTGGCATACATCACTTAGTTGTTCATCTTAACTCTCATCCCGTAGTGTCTCAGCTCAACTATCTCTATTTTGTAGGGAACTATACTATCCTACATTAGTTTCTATGGGTATGTCTCTTAGAACGTTTGTTTCATTACATTTATTATGTTCATAATCCTCGAGAGAAAAACACGTCGGTTGATTCATTATCTAATTATGCATTATATTGGAATTTGTCACATCAATAGTTTTAACCATGCACATGATAAAGTAAACATGCATTGTACATATACATCATTCTAACACAAACACATTTAAGCCATTATTTTATTATAAATCAAAATTTTGGGTACTTAAGTTTAAAATCTCGACATCAGAGGCCCTTGATATCCCTCCATACATATGAAGTCACATTACAAACACACAACCCTAGGTACACCACTATCCCTTCTCAATGGTCCTCATAAAAACATAACACCACATTCAGAATGCGGCAAAGGAGGCTCCAACGATGGGCTGAAGTGACTCCAACTATGTACCTCTGTATATGTCGAGGTGTATCTGCAATACCCTAGTGTTAACCCCTCGATATTGCGAGTGAATTCCCGCAACTCCTCATCATTTCCCTCTTCTATTCTTGCATGTGCTACTTGAGCTTGGGTCGGTGGTAATTTTATCCTAAGAAGAGAATAACCTACAAGGTGTGTGGACACCACATCTACAGATCACATTTATCATATATCAATAAATTTGTACCCATCCCAAAAAAATTACATATTTTAAAAATCCAAAAAAAATAATAAACTACAAAAAACCAAAAACATTTTACCTCTATCATCAAAGTCCATCTCGGGGGACAAGACCATGTGTGGATCTCCCTGGAAGTCCACTCCATCATATGGATAGTCATCCACCGCAAATGGTGTTGCATTCAACCACTTAAAGTATGTTGTTGACAACCACTCACTTCTATGTACACCTTCTTGCCTCATCATAATGCTACACCACCTCATCATATGAGGCTTTTATGGTGGTGGATATACCACATAGTTCGATGACATCAGTCTCATGGCCGAGATATTCTCTAGAAAGAAACTCACAAGTAAACTCCCATATCCAATGTTTGTGATCCTCCCTCTTCTTATTTTGGTGAGTTGCTACTTGACATTGGCCAGCATCCCTTCACACCAGTTAAACACAGTGGGTTGCATGCACCTTAGATCCAACTGTAGATGTTATTTGGTCATGCTATGGGGATATTTTCTACCTCCTACCTGAGTCAAAGTGTATGCTAGGGACTGCAGTGTGATATTGACAAGTTCCTCAATCATAATTATATCATTGTCCCTCTAAGAACCCGCTCTGTAATGCCGCTAAATATAACTTCACAATGTTTCTCCACTAGTACTGCATACCCTTACCAACACAACTGGAGAACCCTGCCTAGAAAAATAGGTGAAGAAATAGATGTCCTCCCACTCTATGAAAAATTACTCGAGCCCACTATATATTTTTGAGTGTCCACATCCCACCAATGAATGATTTGGTCAAGCACAAAGGGTTGGTTGGTTATGTTAGGGATCATTAAAAATTTTTATAACCCACAATTCCTCATTGCATCCAAAGTTGGTTGATGGGCCATGGCCTCTATGTCATTGACAACATGATCTCTCTCCCTCCCTTCCACCATGGTTCCCCCTACGCTCATAAAGAAAAACATTAATCAGTGATGGTCATGGTATAAAATGAAAAACCAACTATAAAAACTGATTATGGGCAAGGAAAACGAAAAAAAACTCCTAAATTTAACCCTAACTACACCATTGGAATGCACAATTTTTGGTCGCAGCCGCAAGGAAAGCATTGCATCCGTGCAGCTAAACCCTTTTAGCCGAACTTTTCCCATTTCATGCATGTCATCGAGGGTTTTTCTTCATACAAAAATAATTTTTTTCCTAAACACGACTACAACTTGAGCAAACCCTTACTTAAATCAACAAAGAGAGGGATCAATCCACTTATCTTGATAGGGAAGCTTCTCCTTTGGCTACTCGTTCTCCTCCTTGGCTTTGTGCTACCAAGCTTGGAAGTTCTCTCCTCCTCTCTTCTTCAATGCATAATGACCAAATGATGAGGTATGAGCTCTTTTTATAACATTTTTTGGAATCTTTAAAGTATTCCTTTTTTAATTCAAGGGCTTGAGAGGGATTTTTCTTTATAATTCATTTTTTAGCCAACTTTTTGCAGGAGTTTGGTGAGGTACCTATTAGTGTCACTTTTTGGGGGTCCCATTTACAACAATGGGCCTAAGGTACGTTTCCCTTATTGGCATATAGGTGTAGGTCATTTTTTCCATCACTATTTCATTTTGATTATCAATGCCATTTTAATGCCTTAGAGCCCACCCCATCAAGTTGTGACATTAGAAATATTCCTTTATGCATGTTGTCACTTGATGGTAGATCTTACCTGATCATGGATACCCTCTTATAGCACCATATTTCTATCCTGGTGTCAATGTATTATTTTTTACTCTCTTTCGGAATTCCTCCTTCTCACCTGCCATGACCAAGAATCTAAGCCTCATGTCTTCTTCTTCGTCATATTTCTAGCTATGCCCCAGGAGGATTCCACCACTCTTATTCCTTGTGATTACCACTTTCTAGCATCCTATTTATGCATCATGAGCCTTGGTTTCTTCTTTCCATCATCCTCATTTGCCTAGCCTGCCATTCACTTTCACTTGGTGTTTTTTCCCTTTCTTAGAGGAATCACTGCAATGAGTGGTCCTATTATCCAACCTCTTGTCCTCTTTATGCCACAAATAGTTCCATCATCACTGTAACCAATTTTTATCCCCTATATCGCTAGTTCCTCGAAGAGGAGTTTTCTTTAGGCTCTTTTTAGACTCCTTAAACTAGAAAATATTATCGAGTGAAATTGTCTCCTTCGCGTTCATTAAAGTAATTGAAGGGTCATCTACTAAGTATAATTTTAACCCTTTTCCGAACTGGGATGGACTATTTAAGAAAACGGGATACTCTAGTATACTATGGCTAGAAGTTTCTCCCTTGTATACTTGTATCTCTCTTTTAGGCTTGGGGGACCAAAATTACAAAAAAGGAACCTTAAAAAGAGAAAGGGAAGGGAACATTCATTTTAATTACTCATCATAAGGAAACATAACTTTTTTTTCCCTTGAACATGACATTTGTTTGCTTCATTATCTTATAGTTGGGTTTTAGCTTGCCTAGGAGTCGTACCATACATATGAGTCTGTCTACTCCTCCATCTGGTTACTCTTCCAATCATATGGAGTCTGCCTAGATGCTTCTCATGTCATCATGTGATATCACATGGTAATCATTAGTCATGCTACCAAGTTACTCTTATGTCATGTTGCTATGTGATCAAGGGAAGTATTAACCTATATCGACCATCTGCAGTAGCTTGTTGACATTTTTTAGATGGCCATCGATATGTTAGTTGTACTTCGTCATTTCGTGACTTCATCCTGGTTTCTTCCACATCAATTGATGGGGGATACATTAAGCCTCTCCTTTGGTGAATCTTCTCCTGTCAACTTCAACTCATTATCTATGAGGTTGATCTAGGAACCAATAGTACCTTGGAGCTTGAAAACCTCAGTGGTAGGCTTCCTCACAATCGATAGTGGGTTTACATTATTGGCTCCTGATGGGTTGAGGTCAATGGTGTTTTATGTCAGCTCATTTATTCACACTTGGTGGATTGTACTAGGTACCCTGGGAACCATTTTCCTCATTGGTGGATTCCCTCATGTCTATTACTGGTTTACCTCATTTGTTGGTAATGAGGAGGCTTCTACCATGTTTGACATAAGCTCATTTATTTGCATGATGTGGATTCGTACCATTAAGGTTAAGTCGAATACCCTAGGTTAGAGACATCTCACTCTTATATGGCATCCTTCCCACATTGCATTGGAGTTATGTATAATTTATGTACTTTCAAGACTATCCTAGGAAACTTCTATGTATGTCATGTGTCCATATTCCTATTGATGTATACTGTGACATAGATCGACATTGTATTTGTTGGTGGCTATGCTCTATCTGTTCAGTCACATGGATCCACTATGTATTTCTTTGTGTCCATGTTATAGCATTTCATTTCATGGATCCATAATGTATGCTTTGGCGGCCATGTTCAGTAGCACTTTCTGACCAAGCATGGTTATGCTTGCCTCTGGTATGTTATCAACACATATGAGACTTTGGCTTCTGGTGTCTTCCAATCCAAGTTCTTCTATTTGTATCCTCCCTTATATTTCGACATATTAGCTCTACTATAATGCATTTCGGCCTTCAATTACTATTATTACCTCATGCATTAGGGAGCATCTGTTATCAACCTATTTTTATCGCGAGGGTTAGTATCTCTATGTCATTATGTTGTTGACATTGTTCTGGGCCTTAACCACTATTTTGCCCAATTTTATTTCACAACTGCACAAAGCCTAACTTATGCATGCAGTTGGAACTTTCCAAACACACAGAGGATACACTGTCTATGCGGTTATAGTTGAGATTTCACTGTTTTGTGTGTGCGGTTGGGAGACTTGTTCTAGAGGCTTATGGTTCCTAGGGGATGAATTCAACTCATCATCTTATCCTATCTATTTGAGATGGCTAGGACTCATTATTGAGAACCTTCTCTAACTTCTATTGGTCCTAAGTGTCTACATTCATCCTCGTGGGAAATCTCTTCTTCCTATTTCGACCGGGTCATCATAGAGGGTGAGGCTCGTTTTAGATGGCCAAAGTTTGGAGAGTGAGCTTTAGAGAGTCTATGTTGCCATTGTGATTTATATTTGAGGGCTTCATGTTATTATGGTTCCTTCTTCATTATAGTGGGGAGACTCTACTAGGATGAGGATAGGAGAACCAAAGATTGAGGTGTATTGATGTACTTTCATTTATATGGTTAATGAAATCTATTTTCCTTCCCCTTATATCAACATTTGCAAGTGATTTATATGTGTAATTTTTGATTATTTTGAGTTTATGATCTTCTGCAGAAGATCACTTATCGTCTTTGTTTGTTTGTGTTTGTTTGCAAGATTTAGATCAGAAGCAGATGAAAGGGATTGCTTGATTGGAGTGTAAGTATTCTACAGTAGGCCCAAAACCATTCACCGACCTACGAGGAGGCAAGGTACTCACTCATATTTTATAGCATTAGAAAGTGCATAGAAGCTGCATTCATGGTCATCTGGTTTAGGAATTTTTGTTGGTTGTCTCAGCCATCCTTTTTGTTATCTAGTGATCTCAATCGGGAACGAGATCACGAAGCAATGTCTCCTTGCGTGTAGAATTTATAGCGACACTCTTCATTCTCCTTTTCATTCTTGGAATAAAAAAGAATGTCATCTAGAAATACTTCCACAAATTGGTCCAAATACTTCCTAAACACACCATTCATGAGCCTCATGAATACTGTTGGTGCATTGATCAAACAAATTGGTACAAATACAAACACATAGCTCCCAAACCAAGTTTAAAATGCAGTTTTTGAAATGTCACCTTCCTTAATCCTCAATTGGTGTTATCTAGATCACAAATCCATCTTTGAGAAAGGTGTTGCTCCATTTATTTGGTAAAATAGTTCATCTATTCTAGGTATCA
Organism: Pinus tabuliformis; assembly: GCA_031772625.1. Lineage (NCBI taxonomy): Eukaryota > Viridiplantae > Streptophyta > Pinopsida > Pinales > Pinaceae > Pinus > Pinus tabuliformis. The sequence goes on from CM062820.1 coordinate 391,510,042, forward strand.
GGTACCTATTATTTTTGTGGCTCAATTTAAATTTTTATGATCTATGCATAGCCTTAAGGAACCATCCCTATTCTTGGTAAAAATCACTGATGCACCCAAAGTTGAAATACTAGGTCTAATAAATCCCAAGTCTAAAAGCTCTTTTAACTACATTTTCAACTCACAAAGTTTTGGAGTTGTCATCCTTTAGGGTTTCTTGGATATTGGTTCTGCACCAAGTTTTATGTCAATTGTGAAATTGATCTCCCTCATATGTGGTAAACCAAGAAATTCTTTAGGGAAAACATCCTCGAATTCTAATAAAACTGGGTGCTGATCTAGGGAGGGTCCTTTCTGGTCACTTATAGCCTCAGCCACATATAGTTTACAATGTTTCTGGAGACAATGTTTTACCTTCATCGTGGACATGAATCATAGGGACAGTCCTCTCTTGATACCACAAATCTCATTTGACCTACCTTCATCATCTAAACAAATTGCCTTCTTTTTGAAATAGTCTACCAAATCTCGATGAGATTCTAGCCATTCAATTCTGATGATTACATCATATGTCCCGAGTGTTGTGATGTATGCCTTCAACTTAGTTGTAAACACCCCGAGGTTCGCCTAACATTGGTCAACAATAGGTCCTATTTCTTATTTTATCCCATAATCCATTTCAACTTGTTTAAAGTCATCATGCTCATAGGTTGCCAAACCACATTTTTCTAATGCAACCAGTGAAATGAAACTATCTGTAGCACCAAAATTGAACAAATTTTAACTTTTACATTGTTTATCATACCCAAGGTTTCTACCATGGAAAATTGGTGTTCAACTTGTTGGTTATCAACTGCTACATAGATTCAATGGTGGCTTGTTGCTCCCCCCATTGGTGCTTTTCCTTCTCTATAGTTATTACAAATTTGTAACTTAGGACAATCGTGTTGGTAATGAGGTCCCCCACATCCCCAACAAGTGATGTGTGGTGGACTCTGAACAAAATTTTGGAAAGATCTCCTTCCATTGGGACCCCTACCCCTACTTGTGGATCCTCGCATATGACCTTGAATTGCACGAGTCCTCGAAGATGCATGTGAAGTTGCATTGGAAACAATTGAAATCCCCATTATTGGTGCTCTGGGTACAACCCTGTTTCCATATAAGGTGGTGTTAAACTTCCTCCCTGGAGAAGATATGAGATTTTCCCCGTAAACCTTGGCTATTGTGGAAAAAATGGCTTCGTTTCCACCTTTTAAGTCTATGTTCTCTTCAATATAGTGAGCATGTTCAACAACTTATACAACTGAGGATGGTTTCGACATCTGCCCCATTTCCCTAATATTAGGGTTCAATCTATAAATGAAACCATCTACTTGGCATTGATCAATATCCATGTAGGAGACATACTTGACCAATTCCATGAATATAATCTCATATTCCTCTACCATACGGTTTCCCTATACCAAAGCATGGAAGGCTCCTACCTATTATTCTTCATAATTTGTTGGTAGGTACTTTTTCCTGAATCTCTTCTCAAATAACTCACAAATAATTGTGTCAGGAGTGAGGTGTAGTTGTCGCTCTAAGTTACCCCACTAGTTCAGGGAACTATCTTTGAGTTGGAATATTACTATTTTAGCTTTTGAATTGGACGTATAATCTCTTAGTGTGAATCACCTTATCATTCCCTTTAACTAAGCTTCTGCTCACTCACTGGCATGACCTCCAACAAACTCTGGGATCCTAATCTTCTGGATCTCCCTAGTAATGTCCTTGATTGGAGGTCCTCTATTAGAGTCTCTTGATCCGTCGAGATTTCCCAACTTTGATGGAGGGTGCTCCGCTTCCACCTCAGTTGTTTGATGCCCTCTTAAAGTCTCATTAATTGCTTCCAAGGAGCACAATATGAGAGCCAGCTCTGACGATGCAATTGTGGTATTTGTAGGAGGTCATTGTGATGATCCTCCTTGACCTCAATTTCCCCATGTCTTCACCATTTTGAATTGTTCAATTATCTGTATGACCTATTAATGCGACTTAGGACTTGTCTGCTCCTAGTCAAATCACACACATATATAAAATGATATGCATAAGTTTTTCTTTTACTATGACTGTAAATGAGCATTACTAATACTGAGTAGATCCCCAAGGATATACTAAATCATCTCATGTGTGATCTCTACATAACCTATAAATTTTCTCTTGATACTAGCTAGATTACTATTGCAATGTACTTGTTAGGCATGCTCTAATGTTTTCTTAACACCAAATTACTATCTTTAATAAACTTAATTATTATTATAAAAGATATTTATGTAATTAATGTTAAAGTTAATTAATGAAATGGTTTAACATATTCAACTAATTATATTAAATACTAATGTGAATAATATCATTTTAGTCATGTTTTCCTTCTATGGAAAATAGTTACTCCTTCCCAACCTTTATACTATGTTTTAAAATCATTTATGTCCATTTTATGAATCATTTTTCAATGTAATAAATTATAACCAATAAGGACGGTAGTTTACCTGAGCAATCAACTAATTTCAAAAATAACTAACATATAACATAGAAATTATATAATATAATATAAAGTTAGGTTCACTTTATAATCATTTTGCATGGCAATAAACTAATTAATATGATGATTTATTTGACACAATGAACGCAATATTATTATTTTTCAACTCAATATTATGAGTTCTCATGGCATACATTTTTAGAAAATAACTAGAAAATATAGAAAATACATAATTCACTTTGTAATGTAAATTTAAAATAATAAAAAATAAAAATAAAATTATATAAAAAATAATGACAAAGATTTAAAAAATTAAATCTAGAAAGTAGGATATACACAAAGACGCACAAGTGTCTATAATATATATTTGTAAAAAAAAACATGTATGTGAAAAAAATAAAATACTTTATTTTAAACTTGTGTTTCAAAAAGATGCATAGCTTAAGTTACATATTGAAATGGTCATAATTTTTGTATTACATATATGAAGTAGAAGCAGGAAGTTAGACAAATTTTATGAATGGATTTGTTTTAAAAGACAAGACTAAGGTCTTCATCAAGATACCATTAAAATTAAATTTTTAAATATTTGTAAGTGTATTTGGTTTGTTGTAAAGTGTTATGAATTCTAGTCTTTATATAGATTGCATTTTCTTGAACTTATCACTTAAACATATCTTTGAATACTCCAAAATTGAATAAGATTAAAACTCCTAAAATATGGTAACTTTATCCACAATTTTGATAATTTTAATAACATCATTATTATTTATATTAATTTTATGGAAATTATATTGAAAAAGGTAGTTTTCCACTCCTGAACCTACTTATGGTTCCTTAATTGCATGTAGTATTTTAAATATTTGGAATTATTTTTATCTATGTCAGTCTAAAAGATGAGCCCTATGAACTCATATCATGTCATGCCTAGTGTGAGAATTGAACCTTATATATACTACTTGTGGATATGGAACTTTAGCCAAAATGCTAGTCGGAGGGTTCTATGAATGCTTAGATTCCATTAGTAATCATTTAATCATTTGATCATTTAGTTCATGAAATAAATATGTTTTGATAAGCATGGCACTAGGAGAGGGAAACAATCAAATCCCATTCTCAACATTAAACATTTTCAAGATGTTTGAGTGGGTGGTCTAAGGCGTGAGTTCAAACGCTAGTCTCAAGTTCTCGTCCTCTAAGGGCGTGGGTTCAAATCTCACTTCAGACACAAATAGTTATTCACTGGCATTTTTAGAACTATACAATGGTTACATTCACTCTTGACATCGGTTCATCCCACTCTCAATAACTACATATTGACATTTTTAATACTATACAATGGTTCCTTTCAAATCACGGCATGGGCTCTTCTCATGTTTGTATGTTTTGGACAGGTGAATTAAAAAAATGGGATATTGGGAGTAGACAATAGTGCCGAGCATTTCATGGAAGCTATTGATTATTGTGTTGTTGCTAATTTTCTTGGAAGATCATGCAATGGTTGGTGATAATACTTCTAATAAAAAGGCCCTCTTGGCTTTCAAGGCAGTGATTGGGAACTGTTTGAACTAGTCTTAGTCCACAAATCCTTTCACCCCTTGGTTCAGAATTGCGTGTGTGGGTTTCAATGTGACAAAGGTGAGACTTACTTAACGATCTCTATTTGGGTCAATCCCACTGAAAATTATGGGAAACTTGAGTGAGTTAAGAGTATTGAGCTTGATATTCAAGCCTCTCAATGGTCATGTACCTTCATATCTTGGTAAGTGCACTTAGTTGAGGAAGTTGTACTTACATAACAATCAATTTACCAGGCCCATACCATAAAAAATAATTTATATGTTTTGTGTTAAGTTTCTAATAACAATAGAGAGGCAAAAGGTAGTGGAGAAGGAAGTTAAAACACAAATGAAAATAGATGTGATAGAAGCTGAGAAAGATGCACTCGTAAGTAATATACACATGGAGCAAATAATTATGGAGAAATAAAGCACGGAGATGCAACAAATAATAGAGAATGAAATGTACTTAAATCGGAAGAAAGTCTTGCAGATTCTAATTTTTTTATAGGGTTAAGAAAGAAGCTAAAAAAATGATCTAATGTTGACTCTAGAGTACCTAGAATTGAAGTTTATTGAGGCTATTGAAAACAATACCGATTTTTTTTGGAGACAAGGTATTGTTCAAACAATTTAATCACTTTTTAATTTGACTAAACTACAACCATGTAATTATCAAGAAGGGTAAGTCTTTTGATTTCAAAGGTTTCTGCATTATTTGTGCTAATACATAACAATTATGGAAAGAAATGAATGAAATGTCATTGAATACAATTGCAAAACTTAAAGCACTCATGCAAAAAAAGCCAAAAAAGCTATAGGAATGAAACCCACTCACCACACTTTGTGTTTTTCTCAGAGAACAGGCACGCCACACGTTATTTATGAAAGTGTATCAGCTAATTAAATATTGTAGTTCTAGCCAATCCTGTGTAACAACATATAACGAACATTAAAAAATAAGTGCATTTGTGGTACAATTTATACAACGACAATAATAAATCCACACTAAAATAAATACAAGGAATTAATATACTATTGCTGCAATCCTTACTAAAGAGGAGGGCCCTTCCTCCCTAGCAGGGTGCAGGGATAGAATGAAAACTAGTTAAAAGCTCAACACGAGATCTGTGTAAACATCACTAGATGTGTTTTGTATTAGAAATGAATGGAAGTTACAAGATCAAAATGCTGATATTGTTCTTGTGTTGTCATCCCCTTTTTATGGGATTGAACCCCTTTTTATAAAGTTTTACAAGCCCCAAAAATTAGGGAATAGATCAGTCATGAGAATCTCACAATTCTCATCCTAATCAATATTAAGAGTAAAATAGAAATCATTACAAACAGTTTCCCAATAAAAGACATATCAAAGTTACACCATCTTCTACAATCATAACCGCTCATATCATTTAACCCCCCATAGATAATTTCATTATTCTTAACAATTGTATTTTAAGACAGCAATCACAGTCTTTGGCAGTTGCAGCGTAACAACATCCTCACGGTGCAACAACAACTTCGAGGTGTAACACCAAAACTTCAGAATGTAACAACAAATATTCAGAGTGTAACAAGAAGTAACATCAACAACTGTTCATCCCTTAGTCCTTAGTATATGGGAAACACTTGAAAGAAAAATAACCAGAAGACCTCTTCCACAATTACCCTGGTTAGTCATCCCAAAAAGACATTACTTCATTCGATATTTAATAGAAAATGGAAAAATAATATGTTGCAGAAAAGATTGCTCTTATAACTAGGAAAAGTGGAATTTGTGACATAAAGTTCATAGGTTTAAAGAGAGAAAATGATCAAAAATAAGGAAAGAGGTGTTTAAGATATGCTTAAAGACTGCACCCAACAAGTACCCAACATGGTTTTTGACCAAAAACTTGGAAACTTTTTGACAGAAATGTAAGAATTGACAATCAAGGTTACAAGCTAATTAGCACTGAAGCCTAGTTCTTTTATTCTATGTCATTTAAAGATCATACAGTTTTTGTTTCAAGTAGAATGTTGACAATTTGGGGGTCTATATGCCTGTTGAATTCATAATGAATCAAAAGGAGGGTCACAAGAAATTGTTCTTGTTGTTTAAATGCAAGGTAGAGTTTTCTTTTGGATAAAATCATGTATGTTGTCCTTATTAATAGTATGAAATTCCAAAGGGAACCAAGGTAAATTTGTTATGGAATCACACACTTTCAAGAGATAATCATTTCTTCTTCATATTCACATATTTTAACTATGGTCAAATATTGTTGGTTTTGTCAAGAATCTAAATATTACAAGAAAATAAGAGGTATTATTCACATGGATCATATTTTATGGCTTACAGTAAACCAATAATAAAAGTAAAAGCAACTAAAACTGAAACTTGTCATTGGACATTGTAAACGTTAGTGTGAATGGAAAAATTAGATTCATATCTTCCATATTTCCCCATGAATATAACAGAAATCCTCAACCATGTCTTATCAAAAAGGTTAACGTTTATTATATTTTGTAATATCTCTCTCCAAGTCTCTCAATTTCTAACTTTTCTAGTTTTCTAATTATTAAGTCTTCAATCTACATATATGCAAATATTTTCAGTTACGAAAGTAATTACAAAACATGCTTACTCCATTATAAGTCTCAAGTCAATAATGCAATCACATGTATCAATTTTCCAAACAAACTGTTGTCGTCTGACAACATCTAGATGCCAAATAACTAAAAAATGAATACCCTGCCAATGTTCAACTTTTGGAGTGGTATTTCATTTTGAATGGATTCTGAAATGCAGGAAGTTCAACTCTCCGAGGTAACAGTTCAGGTTGCTTGTTGGAAGGTACATACGTGCATGTAGTTAGTGTCTACATTATCTGTACATTATCTGTTAGTGTCTACCTTTTTTCCATTCCACATTACTTCTGGGTAGCCACTAAAGCCACGTTGATTCATTTTGATCATTTTCCTTGTTTTTCATTGTTTGGATCATTTTCCTTCTTATGAATGTATCTGCTCCAAACATGCTTCACTAGTTTAATCTTCCACTCATTTTCGTTTTCTCTTTGTTGAAGGAGTTTAAAATATATGCCTTGTGTGATACATACGTTAAACTATATAAGAGCATTACAACTGTGTGTAGTTTCAATTTATAAAAACAAACTCTAAAGTTCTAAGTTGTTGAAAGAGGATTAATCATGTGGGTAATAAAATGCTGTTGGAAAGTGAGATATTATTGCATCTTACTTTTCGAAGAATGAAAAGCTTATCATATTTGATTATATGATAATGGGCAGTTTCTCTTAATAAACTAGAGAATTTTTATTTATTTATTTATTTTGCAGAGTGTTTTTCTTATAGGTGGTGGTAGTAGGTCGGTTTCAAGGTCAAGATTTTGAACTGGGCTCTGACACTATATGTGAGGACCTAACCTAGGTTTTCTAACTAAACCAAATTTATCATTTAATTTAATTACAATAAGAATAAAAATAGCATGTCTATAACTCAACGTTTACTTGATAAAAACATACAAGTTAAATTTGATTAACAACATACTAATCATAGTGTTTAAATGTCTGTGATAAGAGTTATTTGTTGATCTAGGAAGATTCACAAATGTGAGTATTGTTGACATTTCGGATCCCATACAATTCCATTGTTAAGACATGTAAAAATTTATGAAGAGCACATCACAATAAATAGTGGATAGACCCGTTTTAAGAGAAGTTTAGCTGACTAAGGAAAATGTATAATAATAGATATGAATATAGAAATATCTATAGAAATATATGTCTATATAGAGAGAATAAATAGTATAACCCATAGAAAGGTATATTTTATAATTATTGATTTGATTAAGTTGAATTAAAAAGTAATAATGAAATGTGATAAGTGAATTAGTAAAGATGAACTATATAATTAATAAAATAATATGTTAATTATATATTAATTTGAAGAATATATATTAAGGTTAAGAGGATCTAATTGATTTCAAGAGAAGATGAATGAGTAAAAATGGATAAACCATTCTTACTCATTCATCTTCTCTCGAAATCAATTACATCCTCTTAACTTTAATATATATTGTTCAAATTAATTCAATTTAATATATTATTAATATATTATTTTATTAATTATATCGTTCATCTTTACTAATTCACTTATCACATTTCATTATTACTTTTTAATTCAACTTAATCAAATCAATTATATATATATATATATATATATATATATATATATATATATTATTTTTAATAAAAATAGAATATATGATATTTTTATATTTATACTTAAGGAAATTTAAGAGAGTAAAAACTATGAAAAAACCAAAAATAATAATAAAAGTAAAATAAAATAAAAGGTGGGGAGGGATGAGAAAGGGAGGAAAAATTTCATACATGCTAATTATGTAAGAAATTTTATTTTTCTATAATTTATATAAGTAAAACAACACATGGAAGAATACTTGTTCCAGTGGCTTGGTTGGAATGCTTTTGACTCTGTTGAAATGCTTCTTCTGGCTAATCGGCTAAATTTACCTCTCAACCCACTAGGAATAATTCCCTAGCCTAGGGAACCTCCATAGGTTTCTCCAACCCAAGTGCAACTAGTTGTAGTGTGTCCAAGTTAAAACCAACACTATCCAATAGTTCCAAATTTCAATTCTTTCATTTTTCTCTCCATTCTCTCCCTTCTCATTTTCCACATTCCTCTAATTCCAAAACAAAGAACAAGGATCCCCCCTTCTCCTCTCATCCTAATTCCCTATACGTCTCTTTATCTCATCCACTTCAACCACCTACCATTAATGCCATGAATACCCCCCATTCTTTTAATTTAATAAACTTGACTTTCCTTTCCATATCTTATCCCAAAATAATTCTGAGAAGACACTTTGGGAATGGAAATATTAATATTTAATTCAAAATTAAATTGGAGAAGACAACTTGGAAAACCTTGGGAATTGAAATATTGATATTTAATTCAGAAATAAATTGGAGAAGACCATATCTTATCCAAAAGTAAATTTGAGAAGACGCATTGGGAACGGAAATATTAAAATTTAATTTAGAATTAAATTGGAGAAAACAACTTGGAAAACCTTGTGAATTGAAATATTGATATTTAATTTAGAAATAAATTGGAGAAGACCATATATTATCCAAAGGTAAATTTGAGAAGACGTCTTGGGAATTGAAATATGGATATTTAATTTGAAACTAAATTGGAGAAGACAACCTAGAAAACCTTGGGAATTGATTAATAATTAAATAAATAAATAAATTCATATCAGTAAAATAAAATTAGAGATTCACAAGTATAGGTATATATCAATATTCTTAATAATTATAAGTCAATATTTTCAGATTAATTAAACATTAATCAAAATTAACATGTTAGGATAAATTAGGGCATTACAACACCGATTCAATCATTTTTGGATTTATGTTGTTTGTTTACAAACCCATGCTATTTCATAACCCACAACATTTTCCCATGATATTTGATTAGACTGTTTGCATGTCATTGCAGGGGTATCTCAATGTAGTACATATCTTTACATGACTATCTCCATGTTATGCATGTTCTTGCATTATTAACTAACTATAGTAAAGGTATTAGGGTTGTATTAATGAATCATATTTGATGGCTTGAGATACTCCATTGTAGGATGCCTCAATTGCTTGGTGTTTTCCAAGCTTGGTTGGTTTAGCCAAGATTAATAAATATCTATTAGTGTCGGTTTAATATCATGAAAGAGCTCTCACAAGACCTTTGCAATGGGAATGGTGAATTTATAGGGTGTAAATACATGGGCCTGATATGTACTTAACAAATATGTTATGACATCATATTGTAGTTCATACATGGGAAAATTTGACATATCAATGAAAAATGCATTTACAAGAATAAATAAGAAAATTGAAAACATAAAAATTTATTTCATTCAAATTATATGTATGCTAATAAATACATTACTTAAAACCTTCAACAAATTTCATCTCAACAAGGATTGCCTATAACACTCTCTTTGAAATTTAATTGTAGTTCAAGAGAATGTATCTTTCTAATGTCCTTGGCCCACTTTCATCTCTACCCGTAATATTTCTAACCCACTGCTGGGTTATTTCATATTTTTGCTAGGAATAACCACACCCAATTACCCTATGTAAATTGGATTATTGATGATGTACCCATTTTTTTAAACTCCAGTGGTGACTCTAGCCACTGGCTAAGGCATATTTTTGTGCCTTCTACTGTTGTGACACATTTTCCTATAAAACCCATTTCATTTCATTTTGTATGGGTGTTATGCATGCCCCCCATTAACTTATACCCAAGTAGTGCACACCCTTCTCTACACTTGTAGTCCCTCAAGTTGTGCCACCACCTCTAAGGTGTCTTACTCAGCTGGGCAAGGATGTTCTCAAAGTCTTGTGGCTCAAGGAGTTCTTACTACCCTCTAGGGTCTCTATGTACCCTCCAGCCCCTCAATTCAAACCCCATCAAACTCCAACCTCCAAGCACACATCCCCCATCAGGCAGCACCTAAGTGGTGCACACCCTTCTCTGTACTCGTAGTCCCTCATATTGTGCCCCCACCTCCAAGGCACCCAAATTGACCGGAAATGGATGTTTTTAACATTGGTGCTATAGGATTTCCTACTTCCATTGTGGGTATCCAACCTAACCGCTTTCCTCATAGTACCATCCTCTTTTATTTTATGTGGATGACCGTTTTCTAACACATGGAACTCCATAAAGTCACTTAATGGAGTTTAGTTATATGCATGTGCTCTTTTTAGTGATTATTATATCATATTAACTCCCTTTTTATATTCCCATGGAGTCGTGGCCCCCCATACTCTTTTCGTCTAATTCATTATTTAGTTGTTTTTTGTTTATTTATATGCATAAGTTAAACATATTTAAATATCATGTTTTCTAGACTCATAACATATAAAACCATATACACAGAGCAACATCGATCGCAAAACATATACACACACATACACCTAGGTGCAATGCCCCAAAAAATAATTATCGGCTTACTAGCTTAATCAATATGTGTTGGCTCACCAACCTAATTAATATGTGCTGGTTCACCAACCTAATTAATATGTATTGGCTAACCAACCTATGTTTCACATGTACAAGGTATTTACAATATAGGGGTCAAGTAGGGGTGTTACATTCCCCTCCCCTTTATTTATTCATTGTCCTAAGTGCATTATATATGCATATATATCTTCAATAATGTTATTCAAAAATATGAGGGTACTCTTACTGCAATACGTCTCCATGCTCCCATGTAGCATCCTTAGGACTGAAAAGGGTCCATTGTAGCTTTAATAAGGTGGTGTCTTGATTCTAGAGAACCTTGACCTTATTGTCCAAAATTCATACTAGTTGGACTTGAAAGTCTCCCTTAGGCTCCACCTTAATCATAATCCAATCATTTATGTGCTTAGCATCAATAACATAATTTTTAAGTGGTGAAATATGAAACACATTATGACTATCCATGAATACTAGAAATGTAATCCTATATTCAAATAAACCCACCTTTTGTAGGATCTCGAATGGTTCGCAATTTTTAGTTGCCAACTTTTCCAAATCTTCAAATACAGTATTCTACTAAACCCATGAAAAATATCACCTCTATCATGATTTTCAGTGCTATCCACTCTTTGATTGCTTTAATATTTTCTAGGTCTACCACTATCCCTTCCTATGAAATGATATGACCCAAATACTAAATTTCGTTTTTGATAAAATGAGCACTTACTCAACTTGGCGTACAACTGATGCTCTCTAAGTACGTTTAAAACCATCCTCAAGCATTTTTCATGCTCTTCCTTAGATTTAGAATATACTAGGATGTCGTCTAAGAATAAAATAACAAACTTGTTCAAATAATTCCAGAAAATTCCATTCATGAGGCACATGAAAACAATTGACGCATTAGTTAGCCCAAATTGTAAAACTATGAAATCATAATTCCCATACCAATTTTTAAATGCCATCTTACTGATGCCATCTTCCTTAATCCTTACCTAATGATACCCTGATATCAAGTCAATTTCAGAAAACACCGTATCTTCCTTGATCTGGTCAAACAAGTCATTTATCCTTGAAAAAGGCTATTGATTCATCACTTTGACTTTTTCTAATTACCGAAAATCAATACATATGCTTGATTTACCATTCTTCTTTTTAACAAAGAGAATCAGGGCACCCGAAGATGACACACTACGGTGTATATACCCTTTCTTTAAGAGTTTTTCTAGCTGCATTTGTAATTCTTTAAGTCTTGGCATGTTCATCATGTATGGTGTTTTGGACATAGGGGAAGCTCCATGTGCTGAGTTTATATAAAATTCATCTCTTTTAGGAGGTAAGCTTGGAATTTTTGCAAACACATCTTCAAATTCTTTACATACCGAGTAGTCCTCAAGGATTGATTCCTAATCCTCAACTATCTCCCCCATGTGGGACGTATAAATTTGCAACCCCTTTCTAAAATTTCTCTTTAGTTCAACCGATGATATTTCTATAATATATATTTTCCTTGGAATTCCTTATGCTTTTCTTTGCTTCCCTTCTTCATCAAGGAAATTAAATGTTTTATTATAATAATCCAATATTGGATGACGTCTCTCCAACTGGTCTATGCTAATTAGGAAATCATATGATCCCAATGGTATTATATTTAAATATGTATTTGTATCTAACTCATTCGCATTTATGGGACATTCTTTTACAACTTCAGTTATTCTCCTCTTAGCGCATTTAGCTAACTAAACTAACCAAGCCTTGTGATGCTTTATTTTCTCTAAGTTAAGATTTTCAACCAACTTAGGATCAGTATAAATATGACTAGGTTTGAAGTCAATGAGAATAGCAATGTGCTAATTATTTAACTTACCTTCCACTTAAATTATATGTGTCTGGTGCTTAACCTTCTTGATGTCCAATTCCACATAGATCTCGGGAATGCTTCTACCCATGTCCTCCACTATATCAAGTCCTTGAATGTGGTGTACAATCCTCATTTTTTCTTCATTCTGAGGGTAGGCCCTATACAGGTGCTCTCCTCCATAACCCTAACACTTGATGTGCTGAAATATTGGCCTCTTACTCAAGAAATTGTCCTCATTTTGTTCAATATGGGTTGGATACATTTTCTTTTTTTTCGGCTAATTATTCTTGAAGAATTAGGGTTTGAACCCCCTTATCATTTTCTCCATCTTACTTCTCTTCTTATCATCCCAAGTCCTTTGGTAGGCCAATTTTTTTTTTCTACTCATAGAGGTATTATGCATTCCTCATGGCTTCATCTAATGTCCTCATTCCATCAAAATTAAAATTTTCACCGTAGAATGGACCCACTCAATGAATTTTTTATAAAATCGACATAGCTTAACAGTTCAATGAATTTTTTATCATACTATTCCATAGTCATATTTCCCAAATTGAGCTCTAAAAAGTCATTTATTTTTCTTTCATAATAATGTCCAAATAGGCATTTCCTTTGGAAGTAATTTTTAAATTTCCTCCATGAGATTTTTCTTTCATCCAAATGTTTTAAAGTTTGAGTTTTTCCCAACACGAGTCCTCCTTCCCCTTCAAGTGATATATGAAAATTTATACCTTTAAATTTGAGGAGTAATCATGTACTTAAAGGTACTTCTTCTTTTCTAATAGTCATGCTTCAACCTCCTCTCCTTTCCTATGTTCACCATTAAATGTGGGAGGTTTAATTTTCCTGAGTTCTCCTTAAAGAGTATTCAAGTCATTTTTTCTCACTGGTTTCCTTAATGGTAATATTCTTGGACTACTTCTTGACTTTGAGGAAACATATGCTCTTTAATTTGACCTTCTTGATGCATGATGATGCTTCCCAACACCACTCCTAGAGTGCCTTAAATCTAAAACATCTTTCCCCCTGGATCATTAATCATGCTCATTTTCTTGCTTAGAATTATATCTTTGGTCCACCCTCATCTATAATTTATTTATGCTCTATAGAAACCAAGTATTAATTGTTGTTTTTATCTTATCAGCCTCTCATTTTAATCTTTGTAGCTGAGCACCTCCATTTTGAGGCTCCTCATGGTTTCCTCCAGATCTCCTTCATCTAACCTACACATTCCATTCCCATTTGCTTATGTTCCAATATTACCCATGCTAACATTCATGGATTTGACCTCCTCTTCCTAGAAGTAGTACTCCTGAGCACCTCCCCTTCTCTTGGTCCTCATGTTTCTCTTGCCTTATAGGCCACATAAAACCTTCCTTCAAAATATTCAGAAATTTCTTAGCTCAATCCAAACTTATGGGTTGATATGAATGTTCCCCTTCTCAATATATTTTTATTAGCTATTTGGTTACCCAAATTTTATTACCGAGTTTGAAGTTGTGGCCTACGAAAGTTTGGGTTTGTTTACCCCAATTTCCTTGTTCTATCAAAACATACTATTTTCAATTTGGTGAACAATTATTTATTCAAAATTTCAAATCTAGCTCCATTGATGGGTTCTACGGTCCCAAATTTTTCCGCTAGCTTCTTTGTAGAAATCCTGTAGATTCACAAGCTAATGCAATTTTGCTAAAGCAAGAGACAAAAATCTAATTCTATGCTTTATAGTGGAATCCCTTAAACATCGAGAAAACAATAATCAATAGAGGAAGAGAATCAAAGGCACATAACATAATAAATATCCGAGGAAAGCCACAACTCAAAACCCCACTATCTGTTTTGTATTAATCCGGAAAATCAAGATGAAATTACAATGATTTTTCTCTCTACAACAATCCTAGCACTTAGCAAATTCAATCTCCAACTCATAAGCAAGCTCAAGACCAAAGCTTAGCGTCTTCACAAGATATCCAAGTCTATATTCCAATGTGTAATTCCTATGGATGATAACTTGTATTTAAAGGGAAATAAAGCCTCTAAAAACTATGAAATCCCTTAAGGATCAGTTCCTGAATGCATGCACTGTCAATGCAACTCAAAAAAATCTAAAACAAATAGCACACTGTCCCTGCACTCTAGTATCAACTGGGTCTTTCTCAGAATCTACATGCATAAGTTTTTGATGAGTAAATATTCAGTTAACTAGAGTAGCACTGGTGGAGTTCATTAGTGTCACCACTGACTATTAACTCACTGTTAGTTCTCCCAATTAGTTTGAGAACTAATTTAACTGAACTAGCTCATGAAATTGAGTCTTCTATTTTACAACTCAAAATTAACTCACACTAGACTCCTACAAAGTAGGGAGAACATATACATGACTTCCAACTTGAATTTCCTAAGTAAGTTCAATAAAATTAATTTAACTATTTTAAGTTTCTTTGAGAATAGAATTCGATTTTAATTCATAGTTTAATCCAAGGACAAATTAAACTAGAATTTCTTGTTGCCATTTCTCAAAGCTCCCTCTCAACAAGAAAGGGATTATCAACTACCCCGATCTAGTCTTTGTGAAACTCGAATTTACATCTTGGCAATGCCTTTGTCAAGATGTCAACATCTTGCTCCTCCATGGGAGTGTAATCTAACAACACGATCCGCCTCAATACACAATCTTTGAGATGATGATACCGGATATCAATATTCTTGGACTGATCATGAAAGAATGGATTTTTAGAGAGTTTGATACAACTATAATTATCACAATAAATCACTGTTGGATCCATTTGCTGACCAAAAACACCAACCAGGGTCTTGCCTCTGCCAAACTTAGTGCAACCGATCTTTGTTTCCTGTTGTACCAAGAAACTACCACTGACCCAATACTAAAGATCCCTCCTAATGTTCTCTTCTTGTCAAATGGACTCCCTGCCCAATTTGCATCACTGAAGCCTTCAAGCTTCACTCCCTCTGCCCATCTATACCATAACCCAAACTGAGTAATGCCTCTGAGGTATCTCAATACATGCTTTTCTGCCTTCCAATACAACTTGGTAGGCCTAACCATCACTTGAATAAGTTGGTTAACTACATAAAACATATATGTTCATGTGTTCACCAAGTACATGAGTGAACCTACAAGCTTCCTGTAAACAACAACTTCCACTACTTCCCCTAAAGTAACATCCTCCTTCCTCCAGTTACTAGCTAGAGGAGTCTCCATGGGTTTACTACTCTCTATGCGAAATCTCCTGAGTATCTCGTTGGCATACTTTCCCTGAGATACAAACAACTCCCCATATCCCTGCCATGCCTCCATGCCAAGAAAGTAATGCATGAGCCCCATGTCATTCATCTCAAACTCTCTTGCAAGGTCCTCCTTACAAGATTTGATGAGCTTCTCATCACCTGTCAGTATGAGATCATCTACATAAAGTACAATGATCAATAGCTTACCTTCCACCACTATGTGATACAGGTTCGCATCCGCTTCACTCTTGTGAAGCCCAACCCAGTGAAGTAGCTATCTATCCTGGTGTACCAAGCACGTGGTTCTTGCTTCAGCCCATACAACGCTCTATTGAGTCGGCACACATGCGACTCACGGTCCAAGGTTTCCAAACATTCAGGCCAATCTATGTACACCTCTTCCTCAATCATGCCATTGAAGAAGCCAATCTTCACATTCATCTGATGGATCTTCCAACCCATCTGTGCTGATAGTGCAAAAATAGATTTTGATTGACGAGTACCTTGCAACAGGAGCAAAGGTCTCATCATAGTCAAACCCCTCTTCCTATGAAAAGCCGTGGGCCACAAATCTGGACTTATTCCTCTCCACACTACCATATGCAGCTTACTTTACCTTGTAAATCCAACAGGAGCTCACAGCTAACTTGTCCTCTAGTCTCGGGACCACATCCCAAAAATTGCTTTGAACTATGGAGTCATACTCCTCCACCATCACATCAACCCAAACCGGCTATTGCACTGCTTCTTGAAAGGAAGATGGCTTTGTCACAACACATGTACCCATAAGTGCCATGTATCCATTTTACCTCTTTGGTGACCTCCTCTGTCTGCGTTGAGAAGAGGGTGCTCGCACATTCTCCCGCGCATCATCCAACAATATGCCAGCCTCTCTAGTGCGCTTTCTTCCCTTTATGGAAGAATCTGCCTGAGTGGATGTCCCCACTCTTTGAACCTCTTCATGTGGCTACTCCACATAAACATGAGGCCCCTTAACCTTAGGAGCTAAAATCTCCTCATTTGCATGTAGCTCAAGCTCTCTCTCAAGGGATACTCACATGGCCTTCTCCTCATTGAACTTGATATCCCTATGAACCACTGTCATCTGACTAGTCGGCATGTACACCCAATAGTTGTGGGGTGTATCGGTGTACCCCAAAAATATCCCCAACTCTTCTATTGACTCAAGCTTCTTCCATGCATCTTGGGTCACATGGAAATAAACCAATGACCTAAAAATCCTGAAGTGACCAACATCTGGCCTCTTGCCGGAATAATCCTCCTCTAGTGTCTTCACCTCAAGTATCCGATGTGGGCTATGGTTCTGAACATAAACCAATGTGTTGCATGCCTCAACCCACAAGTATAGTGGTAGGCCCTGATCATGCAACATCACCCTTTATGTCACTACTATGCTCTTGTTCTTCCTCTCGGCAACCCCATTCTATTGAGGATTATGGGGTGCCATCAACTCTCATTTAATCCTTTCCGCTGCGCAGAATTTCTTAAACTCATTAGATACATACTCACCACCTCTATCACTCCGTAGAGCTTTAACCTTCTTTCCAAACTCTTTCTCTACCAATTCTTTGAACTCACAAAACTTTGTGAAAGTTTTATCCTTTTTTTGCATAAAAAATATCCAACATTTATGAGAATAGTCATCAACAAATATAACATAATACATGTGTTTGGCCATGGATGTTGTCGAGAATGGTCCACACACATTTGAATGGACTCTCTCTAGAATAGACTTTAATCAACTATCTCTGTCTCCAAAAGAAGACTTGGTGTATTTTCCCAAAGTACAACCCTTGCATGTATCAACTTGCTCAAGCATACCTTTTGGAAGACCGGTAGAGACTTGTTGCAATATCTTCAAAGCTCCATGATGCAAGTGAACCAATCGCCTGTGCCACAACTCGCCGACATCTTGGCTCAACATCTTTTCTTCTTTTGAACTCAAAGTAGCACAATCCTCTACCTATATCTTATAGAGATTCTGAACTCGAATCCCTATCTTCTTTACTTGACCCGTGGCTATGTGTCAAAGGAACGCCTTTCCTTTAGAAAAGATCACATCATAGCCTCTATCCTTAAGCATGGCAACGGATACCAAGTTCTTCGTCAGTCCAGGTACATGCATAACATTCTTCAAGGTGAGTGAAGCCACATGATCCCTCTGAAAATTAATAGTGCCCACACCAGTAACACTATACTTACCGTCATCACCCATATCCATATGCATCTTGAGATCTTTCTCCTCCAGTTCACTAAATAACTCTTTGTCGCCAATTATGTGGAAACAAGCTCCGCTTTCTAAGTACTAGGCACTTCCCATCATTGAAGACACCATGCATGCAATGAGGGAAAATTCCAATTCGAATTGGGAGGCCAAAGCCTCACCCACCGCTCCTTTTGATGACTTCTCCTTAGACTTATTCAATGGAGAATTTTTAGCAAAGTGACCCATCTTGTGACAATGAAAGCATTTAACTTTCGTCATGTCATTCTTCTTACCTCCATGATAATAATATGATTTGGAATGGGAAATTTTACCTTTCCCATTCCTCGCCTTAATCGCTAAGGCACAATTATCTTCATCATCAGTCCTTGATGAAGAGCCATCCCTAGTGTTCCTCCTGATCTCATCCTACATCAAATCTAACCATAGACATTCCCAATATGGCAGCTTCTCTCGACCATTGATAGATTCTTGATAACTATGTCAACTCTTTGGGAGTCCAAGAAGATCAAGGCTCACCATATCCTCATCGGCAACTGTGATTCCAAAACTTCCAAGTTCATCCCGACATTGAGTGAACTTGGTCAAGTACCTTGGAATCGTCTCACCTTTCTCCATCTCGATTTTACGAAGTTTATCCTTTAGTGCCAACTTCCTTTGATCACTGCTATTCTGATACAAGTCCGTCAATGTTTCCACATAGCATGTAGGGTTTCCTTTCCATGGAGACTCGATACAATATGATCTTGAACTCCATCAAGGATTAGTTTCCTTTCCTTCACCACACATTCTTCCACTCGGCCAAGTTTTGTGAATTAGTAGTTGTTGGCTCAGGAATTGCTTCTTCAACAAATTCCTTCAAGACATTGTCCTCTAGCACAACCTCCATCTTGTCCCTCAAGGCTATGAAATTCGAGCTTCCTTCTAAGGCATATTCAAGCCTCAACCCATGGAATGCCACCTGCCAATCCTGAAGTATGTATGCAAATTTTAATTTCACCTGTAACCCAGAACCTCAAAACTTCAAAATCTCCTCTAGAGAGCTAATTTTAAATCAGTGATATCTCCCTCATCCAAACTCCGATTCGACGGACTTGTGTTTTGAATTTGGGTATATTTTCCCAAGAAATCTAGATATTCAATTTCCTTCTGAAAATTTTGCACAAAATTTCTCAGATCTTCTCTGCAAACTCTCAACCCAAAAACCAATCTAGCTCTGATACCATGTAGAAAATCCTGTAGATTCACATGCTAATGAAATTTGCTAAAGCAAGAGACAAGAATCTACTTCTACTCTTTACGTCGAAAGCCCATAAAAATCGAGAAAAAAATAATCAATAGAGGAAGAGAATCAAAGGCACATAACAAAATAAATATCTGGGGAAAGCCACAACTCAAAACCCCACTATTTGTTTTGTATTAATCTAGAAAATCAAGATGAAATTACAATGCTTGTTCTCTCTAGAAAAATCCCAGCACTCAGTAAATTCAATTTCCAACTCATAAGCAAGCTCAAGGCCAAAGCTTAGCCTCTTCACATGCTCTCCAAGTCTCTATTCCAATGTGTAATTCCTATGGAGGATAGCTTGTATTTAAAGGGAAATAAAGCCTCTAAAAATTGCGCAATCCCTCAAGGATCAGTTCCTGAATGCGCGCATTGTTAGTGCAACTCAGAAAAATCTAAAACAAATAGCACAATGTCCCTGCACTCTAGTCTCAACTGGGTCTTTCTCAGAATCAACGTGCATGAGTTTTCGATGAGTAAATATTCAGTTAACTAGAGTAGCACTGGTGGATTTCATTAGTGTCACCACTGTCTGTTAACTCACTATTAGTTCTCTCAATCAGTTTGAGAACTAATTTAACTGAACTGACTCATGAAACTGAGTCTTCTATTTTACAACTCACAATTAACTCACATTGGACTCCTACAAAGTAGGGAGAACATATTCATGACTTGCAAAAGACTTCCAACTCAAATTTCCTAAGTTAAGTAAGTAATAAACTTAATTTAACTATTTTAAGTTTCTATGAGAATATAATTCGAATTTAATTCACAGTTTAATTCAAGTACAAATTGAATTGGAATTTCTTGTTGCCATTTCTCAACATAATTTGACACCCCAATTTGGGCTCTAATTGTTGAGTTATGCCCATTTGAAGTGACCATTTACCCTATTTTTTCTTCATATTGTTTTAGTCATAACTCCCTCATATTAAATCTATTTTGTAATTGTACTATGTCATTAGAAAGATCTCTCTGAGTTCTTTTATTTAAGTTTCAACTATTTCCAAAGATAGAATTTTTTTTCTTCCTAAAAATGTTGTTTAATGCCTCAAAAATTCCTTGCAAGTAGATGACTCAAAAAATTAGTGAAAATTCAAAAACATTGGCCAAAATTTCGATTCCTTTTCTCCCTTGCACCAATCCAATCAACATGTAACTATGCTTTGTAGCTATCTTTAGACATATGGACACCCCCCCCTTTCCCCTACGCTTCATTGGAAGGTTAATACTTCTACAAATTTGGGTTTTTAGTTCCCATTGGACACGAACTAGCCTATATAGCTTCCCTCAAACAATTGGCATGCATGCAACCTTTCCTTTTTGCATGCCAATGCCCACTTAGGCCTCATAATCCATGTGGAAACGATTGAGTGGATACATTTACATGTGTTGTCCATTTTCTTATTTTCACTATGATGGGAAACTTTCCCCCTTGCTGACTTGATGTTTGATCTTGAGGTAGATCAACAACCTAGATTCTCATTGGATTGAAATATGAATGAATGTTTACAACAAGTTACACTCCCAATGAATCTAATGGCTAGAATTTCTCTAATATGATGACATAGATTTATATTTTGTTGGAACTTTCATGGAGGTTTGCAGTATTCCATCTTCCCAATAGATATGATGATTGATATTTCACTAATCCAATGGCCCAGATATTGCATCAAATTAATCTAAACATGTGTGAGGGTTTATTACATGCTTTTCACATGATATATACAACAATCATGATCTCCCCTCATCAACAACCCATAATTCACTTCTCGCTCCAACCTATGCAAGGAATAAAACAAACTTACACCTCATATGGATTCAAATGTTGTGATCAAGTGAGATTGATAATCGAAAACACACATCAAACTCCAACTTGCACAGTGAATAAAACAGAGTTGCACCCTTGATGGATTTGATGGGTTAGATCAAGTGAGATCAAGGGCTCACAAACCATATTGGGCTCAAACTTGCTAGTTTTTTAATGAGGCAGATAATTCTTGATGGATCCAACATATGGCATTACCTACGATTAACCATCATGGTGTGCATCGTGCATTGAAAGGCACAACATTTTAGCACATTACATCCACCCGATGGTGCCCTATCACACCATGTTTTGCCATATGGCCTCCTCATTTTCAAAATTAGTCACCACATGGAATTTACACCTCATCACTGATGTCACCACATATTTATTTATTTTCTATCAATAATAGTCTCTTTTTTTTTATTTTCTATATGTGTGAATTTAACATTTCCATTACTAAAATTAACTCGTCACTCCATAGGCTCTGAGCTGGTAATCATAATTTGATCCTTTACATTTATCATTCATGTGGATCTCATCTAAAATTTAGAATTTCATCCATCTACACTCATTGTGAGTTCTCTCAAACAATTTATCAATAACCCATGACTTTTCATGTAATGAGTTTTTGACCCATATGGCCTGAGTGTTGTAACCAATGGCTTTGATACTGCCTTTAACATCCCCAACCCACTAATCTCTCTACCTACTACATTCTTGACCCATTGTTGGGTTATTTTAGTTCTTTGGTGGGAATATCCATGCCTAGTGACCCTCTATAAACTAGGTTATTAATAGTCCCCCCCAACTTTTAAATTACAATGATGCCTCCAACCACTGCCTAAGGCATATTTATGTGCCTTATACTTTTGTGACCTATTTTTCTGTAAAACCCATTTCACTTTACTTTTGTATGGGTATTATGAATTCCTAAATGAATTTTAAGGGATGTTACTCATATGTAGGCTTGCACATGCTTAATTTATCTTATCCTTTTTTTCACACACAATAATTATGAATTTATGCATGAATATTAGGAAAACTATATAACTAATTAAAACATAAATAAGTAAAGGTTAATAGAGAATTTATATGATAAATGACCAACTAACTGCAAACCTTCGACATTCCTCCTAGCTGTAGATGATCTTGTTCATTTTCTCTCAACAGTGGGTCACCCCCAAGTTGGGGCTTCATCTCCATGGCGAAAAAACTAGCCCAAATATAGGTACATGTCCAATACTATCATTCGTCTAAGGTACCAAACTCCAAAAACCACCAACATATAGGCTCACACACCAGCCCAACCACCCCCCCCCCCCCCCCCCACCCCCCGCCCCCCTGCCTCCCCACCCCCCCCAAGCCTGCACCTAAGCAGTGCACATCTTTCTTTGCACTTGTAGTCCCGTAGGATGTGAAATCACCTCTAGGGTTTCTTACTTAGCCAAACATGAAAATTATCATATTCTTGTGGCTCTGGGAGTTCCATCTACCCTCGAGGGTCTCTAGGTACCCTTTATGCCCTCATATCAAATCTCGACAATGTATAACCTCCAAGCTCACATCCACCATCAGCCTACACCCATGTGGTGCACACCCTTCTCTGCACCTACAATCCCTTGGGTTGTGCCCCCACCTCCAAGGCACCTAACTTAGTAAAACAAGGATGTTATTAGAATTGGGGCTCTAGAAGTTCCTGCTACCATCCTGGTATACACTCTCACCCCCTTCCTCATAGTAACATCCTCTTTTCTTTTATGTGCATGACCTTTTTCGAACACTTCGCACTTAATAAAGTCACTTAACGAACTTTACTTATATCCATGTGCTCTTTTTAATTATTATTATATCATATTAGCCCCATATTTATATTCACATGGATTCTTAGTCCTCCATACTCTTTTCATCCAACTTGGCATGTAGTCGATATGTGTTTTTTAACATGCATAAGTTAAACACATTTACAACATCAAGTTTTCTAGCCACATAGCATATAAAAGAATATACACATGAGTACACCAGCCCAAAAAACATACACACACTTAAACATATGCACACCACCCAATAAAGTAATTCTCTTCTCACTAGCCTAATTAATTTGTTTTGGCTCACCAACATATGCTTCACATGAACATGTTATTTACAATGCAGGGGTTGAGTAAGGGTGTTACAATCTTTCTAAGCACATCCCCAACAGATGAATGCATATTTATCCTTAATCTAACATTTTTATTAAAATAAGAACTTGACAATTTAAAATATTTAATGTGACATTCTATTATTGATTATTATATTGAATGTCCACATGCTATTATTAAGCACATCTTCCTTGCAAAATTCATATTTGAGTACAAGAAAAATGGTATACATATATTACAAAGAAAAAAATGAATTCAATACAGTTTGTCATATGCAGCACTTACATTGACCATGAAATCCATATAGAGATAGACTGTTTCTATATGTTTCATTTGAAAATAGTGGCAAATATTGAAACAAAAATAGACAATATGGAAAGCTGCATATTATTTCTACAAAAGGTAACATATGCAAAGAAATCTAAATTTACGTCAACATCAATCCAACGTGGGGTGATTTAAAAAACATCATCAAACAATTAAAGCATAGTCCTATGAATATTGATTGATCATACAATGACATAAGAACAAAAAACTAAAACTCATTGTAAAGAATATGATTTACAAATAGAAGTACAATGTATTCAACTTTATAATTTGAAAATTTTCATTAATCTTATGATTTAGAGTCACAAATCACCATATTTTTCTAGACAATGAAGAATATTATAGAATTCGAAGAATATATCATAACGAAAAACAAGAGATTGTCATGGACATTGTATTGAAAAAACATAAGGAAATATATAAGCCAATAGACTTGTCCCTTATTGGTGGAACAAGAATAAGCACAACATTTGTAGAAAAAAAATATTCTAAGTGCCAATACAAATTCAGGATACATATAATATAATTGATCATTTAAAACCAAAAGGATAAATACCAACATATACATGTAAAGTTGTGTAAAACATAGGTGGGACAACATTCCACTTTGCATTGCTAATACCTTTCAACAAGTCTCATTTTCTTCTACTTAGAAACAAAATTGTAACACACCCAACCTTGTAGGTCACCTTAAAGAGATAGGAGTCATAAAAAAAATCACCTCTATTATTCACTTCAAACCCCATTTATGAGGTTATTATTTTCTTCTGGCTATCAAGATATGAACTTGATTAAATTCTAATCTCTAGGCACAAAGATGCGGCCCTCTGAAAACTTCCACAAATTTTCATGTTAATGTTTCGTAAAAATGACATGGAAGATGATGTCTTACCATGGATCAATGTGTCACATAGTGGTGATTCCATGTGGGATCTAGATCCACCTAGTCACACCTCATCATATCCCAAATCCTCTTAGAGCTCAACTTTAAATTTATTCATATAAAGGAAACATTTTAAATTCTTTGGTTCGGACACACACATTATATTTATATAAATATCAAAAGAAAATAATAGGGCCCCACTCAGCCCACATACTCCATGTCATAGACAAGATCCATGACTAGTATGTGACGTACACCACAACATAACTCGTGCAACATCATCCTCACATTTCACATGATATCTAGAAATGGCGATTTCATTGAGCTTGATCAGAAAGCTATTGGGCATTGAGACTGGGAAGGAATTAATTCCTCCCAAGGGAATGAAACTTATATAACACCATTGGGAAATGTGGAGTTCCCATGGTTCTCTTAAGTGACTGGTATGTTATCCAAAAACACCTTTTCGAGCGCCTAATAGTTGTTAGCCTTAGACATTTTTATGAATATACCCACTATAGTTTTGCATGTCAAACCACCATTCGGAATTTTGGTTACTACTTCGATACGACACCTTGATGATGTCCACGTGGGTTTTCACACCCTCAATTTGGATTTTCTCTTGAGATCAATCATATATGAAAGTTTTTAACTATGCTTTTGAGTGGTTTAGAAATATAGAGAAATAGGTTCACTTTTGAGCATCTCAATCCCCCAGAAACTAATGCTTAAAAACATGACTCACTAACGAAGTTATGAGGATACCCTCAATGCAAGTAAGGCTCATGCAATGTTCATAATTGATTAATTGATGGATTGGAGCAAGAGATGGACAAGTTCCATACCCACATACTAGTATCCATATATGCTAGTTAATTAAGGAAGGACATAAGCATGCATGCGTGTGCTTATAAGTTTGAGTTGATTATTGCATATAGGAAACACTTTGTGGAAGAGTTGATACCCACACTACAACATAAGGCACAAATTTATTGGTAAGAAAATGACATATAAGTATACATATGTAAATACAACCCATAATTCAATTTAGAGAGGTGCTTATGAGGTCAGTTGGGCCATCTTACTACTTATTTGGTAGTTAAGGAATATGGCCTAGAAACCATGTCCAAAATACCATTATAGAGATATGGTAAACGCTTGAATGAATTAGATGTAGACAAACTTTATGTTATGCAGTATCATTTCCTTAACTTGCGACCTAAGTAAAATCATTACACATGCAGATAATGGTAAGGGAAAATTCATGGGCCCTCTTCCTTAAGGAAATCATTTTCATTTAGAAAATAAATTTATTTTGTAGAAGAAGAATTCTGATTATCCACAATATTTTTCAAATTTTGTTGACCTTTCAAATCCCAAAGTGGATCCATCATCAAGACTATGCTTGAAAGGAAAGTAAAATGAAGAGAAGATGAATAAATAAATACAAAAATCAAACATAAAAATGAAATGCAAATAATCCATTTTTTTTATTTGCATTTCATTTTTGTGTTTGATTTTTGTATTTATTTTATCATCTTCCCTCCACTTTAGATTTTCTTTCAAGCATAGTCCTAATGATGGATCCACTTTGGGATTCGAAATGTCGACAAAACTTGAAAAATACTATGAATAATCTAAATTCTTCCTCTACAAAAGAATACCACAGAAATTTAAAATCTAAAATTAGATTTCACAAATTTCTCTTTGTGGCTAATGTCTGCTTAAGCTAGTGGAGGATGCCCAAGTTTATTGAATGTTTGACAATTTGTTATTGCATATTTTTCTTTTCTTCCTAATTATGACAATTAACCACGCATAAAAGTAAATGAAATATTTAAAGCCATAAAAATAATTTGTTGCATTTCTAACTAGCCATAAGTGAGACTTAGAATTCAACTCAATTGAAGGTAAGTCAAGGCGTCAAAATCCCATTGCAATTTAGGTGAAAAAGGATCAAATTATGATTTGGCTTGTTTCAAGTTTTCAAAAACTTTCAATGAGCCGTGGTAACTAGACCACGTTTCCTCACTTCCATAATTTACAGTATAATTTTTCACTAGAGAGGCTTCAAAACATAGGCATCATTGAAAAAGGATTATGCACTCAAGGTTGATCCCTAGATCATAGTTTTCATGGATTATACATTCTTAACTGAAAATTATTATTCCTTAGTTTATGATGATATGTGAAAATTGTATTAATTTATTTTCCATGATTAAAACATTGGCTTCATCTCTTGTAATTAGGTTCATAATTCTAATGGGAAAGTATGCCCACGGGAAACTTATCCAAGGCTTCTTTTTCCAACTTGGTGCAAACCCAAACTTCATAATTGAGACCCATTACAGTCCTCCCTTGCTAACCAAGCATCATGGTTGTTTAAGAAACTGAAAAAAGTAATTCCTTTTCCTTCCCAACCATCAAATATTTTACAAGAGGCTTGTATAGCCATAAAATTATAAGTATAAATTAATTAGAATTTATTTGTGAATATTTTACTTGTTTTCCTTAAATTCAAGCATAAATTCATGCACATACAATTTCAAATTCTAATTTACCATGCAATTAGATTTATTGTTGATTCATTAGAACCATTTACATAGCATTCCACAATAATTTCAATGCAAATTAATTCACAAAAAACATTTATTTGAATTGATTTAAAAGTTTCCTACAACTAATGAAGGGTAAGCCATTTTCCACCCAACCATAGGATTAATTATGTTGATTTCTCATTAAAATTAAAATACAATAAATATTGTCCTTGGGTTTAACTAGATTGACTTATATTATAGGCATCATTGACATTATTAATTGGAATATGAGTAAGGGATCAAAATGGGAGAGTTAAGAAATGTTAGAAATCTTATCAAAACTCTGTTAGAAGTATGTCTTGACAAAAAACTTTGATTGATTGGATGTTGATTCTTATATTCTATTTACAATCCATTAATAAATATAAAACATTCAAATACCAAATACTTTGGAAACATCTATATGATATTTTATGGTGATGTTTATCAGGCAAAACATATACAAGATTCTTTCATCTTTGGATGACTTAAAAATGCAAACATTAACACATAAATTTCGGAATTATAATATAAAATGTTATGAATTGCATAATACAATGCATAAAACAAATGAAAAATGCATCGCTATTTTCAATATAATGTGTATAAATAATCAAACGAGTAATGGCTTAACATGTATTAGTACAAATTGCATGAAAATTGCACCAAATAATCCAATAGTCAAAGATCAAATGATTGGGTACCTATATCACAAATAACAAAAACTAATGTCAATGATTAGAAAATTAAGTCAATTGAAAATTTGAAAATAGTTTCCAATTCAACTTGTGTGTGAATGTATGATGCATATATCATAAGGCTTAAAAATTAAATTTATATGGTGTTACATTTGACCCTACATGCATAAAAATACATGGATTAGTTTACATAAATATGCCCTATGTAATCCTCAATGGGGGTGAGATCCTTGGAAAGTAGCCTAGTGGGGATCCATGCCCACCACCTTGGGATTGACTATATTGAAGGGTATTCATGTTAAGGGATGGTGTGGCCACCCCTGTGCTTGTATTTGCATGCAAAGGCATCTGCTTCACATCAAGCCAACCTATGAAGGGGATTTGGAAGTTGGTCGAATGAGTTTATCCCTCCATATTAGGTATTATGTTGAGGTGGTTGACGATTTCAATTTGTAGGAGACAGGAACTGAAAGGAAATTATCCCTATCACTAATATCTTTTGGGATGGGGAAAATAGATCAGGGTTATTTTGGAATGATTTTGTTGCAGTGTCGCATTTCCCCTGCTGGAACTATTCACTTTCTTGGTTATCCTATGTATCTTGAAGGTCAAGGTTGAGTTAATTTGGGTAATTAACCTTCTCCATAGTTTTTTCTCTAGTTTGATTGTATTGGTCTAATCATTTCTGGTTGGGTCGTGTGCCATAAGGAATTTGGAGAAGGCTCTGTAGGGGTTATTATTGGAGCTATTTTATTTTTTGTTAAAATTCATAAGGTATCACTATATGGGAATATAAACTATAGTGCAAAGATTATAGTGTCCTCTTTTGTTGATTTTTATCACCAATTGCTGGTACAGAGGGGTTGTTGAGAAAATTCTTGTATGAGAAGTTATCTGGGTTAGTGAACTATTGTCTCACAATCTCAAAGAATTATGTTATGGTGTTTTTCTTTTCTTTTCTACATATCTCTAGCTCGACACTATGACATGCTCAGGTGGTTTTGTTGGTGGCCTTTGAGGTTCTCATATATCTTAGGGTCTGCAGTCAAGAGCTCGGCATATCTTCGGGTTCCCACCAGTATGTTGCAATTATAATTATTAGTTGGTACTTGACTCTTTTAACACGAAAGCTCATACATGGCTATGGTTGGTGTTCGACATTTTGGCTGCCCGAGAGCTCAAAAGAGTGAAGGTGGCCAACTCTAGTTAGTCTGGTTGGAAGGAGGGAATGGTCTTAGAGATATAGTGGTTCTAACATTGACGTGGTTCCAGTCCAGTGTTGAGTTGGTGCCAATGTCTAGGAGTGTGCTGGTAACCTCTGGTGTAAAGGATACTTGGTTTTTCCAGCGAGATGGGGCATAATAGGAGATAGGGGTGTCGCGGGAGATAATTTTTATTCCTTATTTTCCATCATCCATACAACGCCAACATATGTGTATATGGCAGGGTGGGGGAGGCGGTAGAGACCCCTAAAGTCACAATCGAGACCAAGACAAAGTAAGGGAAGCAATTGAAAGCTTCCATGAGTCCACCTCAACAGAGGTCTATAATGAGTTGAGAAATCTTGAGAATCTATTTTCCAGAGATAAACACTCTATGTCTAATTTAGAGTTGGTGGATGAATTTGAACAATTGATCTTAGATCTCGGCCATGCAAGAGGACGCAAGAAACATTACCTTCAAGAACTTTTCCTTTACTGGAAAATGAAATATTTGATGGGGAGAATCTTAATGGAGTGACAAGGGGACCAGTATGGTATATTCACCAACCTTGCAGACATCAAAGAGAGCAGGGGAATACGAGGGCCACATCGATCCAATAGAAAAACATCTGGCTTTCATAGACCGAGATATAGCTTGCCTTGCTACTTCTTCAACTCCTCTTGGCTCAAGTGCAAAGGACGCAACACTGGTCACCTCCTTTGAATCTTAGTGTATATTTTTATTTGGTGTAGTATGTTTGCTGCTACTTTTTAGTATTTTGGTCTAACATTATCATTTCGTTTGTGAGACTAAATTGTTTTATTTTGTTAAAATTTTGGATGAATATTTTTTTTTTCCAAGGAAAAAAACCGAGCTTTTCTATTATAAAAAATAAAAGAGCTACAAACAGATGAGTTAACATCCAGCAGATAGAAACACTGCCTGAAACAGAGAAAGTGCCACAAGGGCTCGCATCGTTAGTGAACTAACGTGCACAAAGAATATGAAGGAGAAGAGAAGAAAGAACGAAAAAAGGGAGAAAACCTGGCTTCTGGCTCAGGTTTTTCGCCCCTTTTTCTTTTCAACCTTGCGCCACTCTCCCACAGTGGCCTCGGTCGAGACAATGACTAGCTGGGCTGCTTCTTTTTGTTGTCCAGTTTCTTTATCTGAATCTGATGTGTCTGAATGATGCTGCCGTTTGATGCCCCCCATGCTTTGATCCACGTTTGTCATCTGTTGCTGGGTCTCTGCCTGGAAAGAATGTGGCTGTAGCTCCTTGTTGCCTGCTGTATTTTCCTTTTGGGTCTCTAGATCGTCCTCCTCTATGATTGTATCGTCCTCCTCTTCTTCTGTTTCTGCATCTTCTGATACTATGGGGGCTTTCTTTTCCTCGGTTTTCTTCTTTATGACATTGTCTATGTTCTGCCATCCTTTGTGCTTCCTTTGTTGTGGCTTGTTCTTATTATGACTTTTGCATGCATTGAGCAAGTGACCTGTTTGTTGACATCCCCTGCATCTGAATGCTGTGTTCTCATAGTCCAAAGATTGTTTCCATTGAGTATTGTTGAAGTTCAGGATGATGCTTTCTGGTAATCCCTGGCTGAGATCTACCTCGATGCAAATTCTAGCAAAAGTAAAGATCCCTTTTAGATGTCTCTCTGTATCTATCTTTAACATTCTTCCGAGAGTATTTCCTATGGCTGCTAGGGATGAAAAGTGCCAAAAATGCATCGGAAGATTATGTAGCCTTACCCATACCGGCATTTTTGTTACCACCATGGAGTTTGGATCAAATTCCGGAAACCAGGGGGTAACAAATAAACCCGCACTGCCCCAGAACCATGGTCCTTCGGTGAGAACTTTATCCCTCTCTTCTTCGCCTCGAAAGACTACTATGAAGAAGCCTTTCGAGCATAGCTGAATCCGGCAGTTTTTTGTCCATGTCATGTGTATCCATTGGTACAAAGCATCCGATCTAGGCCAGAAACCGTTAAATCTACAAATGATTGCATTTTTTTTTAGATCTGTGAAAATGCCCTTTACCTCTGGGATATCCAGCAGAATGGAGGGGCTCTCTGGTGCTTCATCTACGATATACTGTCCTGGAGGGGTATTTTCATTTGCATGTTCTTTCCCCTTTTGAGTGCCTATCTTTGGATGAATATTTTAGATAAAAATAAATAAAACTTTCTTTTCCAAAGGGAAGTCTTTACCTAACTAATAATAGAAAATATGAACTCAAAAATATAACTCTATTTTGATAAATAAAAAAACCAATCATTAACTTACAAAAATTACTTTAAAAACATAGAATTTTTATATCTACTAAAGACTTACAAAAAATAATTTCAAATTAAAAAAAAAATAATAATATTAAAATACAACCATATATATGAAATACTACCGTATGAAATTTAGAATATGTTTATTAATCCATACAATTAAAACCATGCATCTCAATTTCTTAAACATGTGTAATTCAAACACATAAATTAATAACATATTTAGTGATTATTATACACTATGATATTATTTCAAAGTCAAACAAAAAATTAATATTGAGATGTAATATGCATGGAATACTACACAATGAAATTTAGAATGTGATTATTAATTTATATTTTTAGAATCGTGCATCTCAATTTCTTAGACGTATCCAATTCATATACATAAATTAATGACAAAGTAATGACATATGCAGTGATTATGATACCATGCAATAGACGTATGTAATTCATATACATAAATTAATGAAAAAGTAATGACATATGCAGTGATTATGATACCATGCAATAGACGTATGTAATTCATATACATAAATTAATGAAAAAGTAATGACATATGCAGTGATTATGATACCATGCAATAGACGTATGTAATTCATATACATAAATTAATGACAAAGTAATGACATATGCAGTGATTATGATACCATGCAATAGACGTATGTAATTCATATACATAAATTAATGACAAAGTAATGACATATGCAGTGATTATGATACCATACAATATGATATGCTTTTCTCTGAAGAAATATATATGACACTATCTATGTGAAGAGAACAATTTGTAAGCTTTACTTATATATAAAATTAATTTAAACCTGAAGTGATGACGTGTCTTATATGTGTAATATGACGTGTCTTATATGTGTAATATATGTGTTTTGGAAAAGAAAATGTACAAGCTATAATATCAAAAGTGATAGTTCATAAATTACAAATTCTATTCCTTACCATCTATGCTTCACAACCTGCAATTTTGACCAATGTAATTAGCACTCTTACAAAAGCATTAAAACCAATGTAATTAGCACTATTACAAGAGCATCATATGTTATACATTTGAGAAAAAACCCTAACAATATATTGACATGTCTGAAGGTAATAACAAAACAATTTTCTTAAAAAAATTACATTTTAGACCTAAAAAGCCATAACAAAAAAGTCATACTAAGATGAACATGATTAATGCGGAATAAAAAATTTATATTAGCGTGGTCACACGAAAAATCTAGGGATCTAGAGTGTCAATCAAACCAGCAAGGCTTAACCACAAGAGGGTCGAGGAGATTTAACCCCGTGACCTCCCAACTGGGAAGATACTCAACTACAAGAACTCGACCAATTGAGCTAACCCTTAGAGCATATTATTATTATATATTTATATTTATACGTAATTTAATATTAAATAAAAATAATAATATAAATGATTAAGGAAAAATTATATGCAATAATTTAACAAAAACAATTCCCAAAATAGATGTATAATAATAATTAAAGTAATGCTTTTTCATTTAACAATTTCTAAATAATATATATTGCAATATAAATGTATCAATATAAAACTTACTTTTATTTATATATATATATATATATATATATATATACTTATATGGTATTATATATTAATTTCAAAATTAATTATATTATTTATATTACTCATATTATTTATATGGCTCATGTTTTATTTATAATTTATATTCTAATATATATTAATATGAAAATGTTATATAATATATTATATATTCTTATAGTTGAAATAGTTAAAATTTAAATATTAAAAAATAAAAATTTTGAATTATTAAAGATATTAAGAAATTATAAATAATATAATTAAAACAATGCAACAATAAATTGTTGGAAATTTTGAGTATTACTAAGGGGTGAATTAGTAGTGTGTTTTATTGACAATTTTCGTCAATTTAAACTTCTTTACTGAATCACATATATTAATCAACATCACATGAACATAAACAATGTAAGTAGCTACATCAAACAACTATGAGAGCAACAATACACAACACATCAAAACACATCCATACAAGGAGACACAAGATATCTGGTGGAAACCATTCTAGGACAAAAACCACCCTTGTTCTTGTTTTTGTTGCTCTAAATCTCTATTATGTCAAGCAATGGTCTTTTACATAGGTTTGTTGACTCCCGTTAGCTAGGAGACTTGACCTCATATACAATCCACTGATCCACGTAAGCCAGGAGATTCAATTCTATTGATAAACTCAGAAGACTATGTTCTCACATGGATTTACGGACAACCATCTGTTGAAAGCCACCACGTTCAACAATATTTTTCCCAACTCAAATTGGACTATCCAACTACTGTTGGATGGAGAAGTTGTTCCTTTCGCCAATGCTACAGAATCACTAATCCAACATGAATGAGGCCACTCCTCCACAAGCTCTATGTGGACCTTGTTTCATATATTTTCAGACTGGATCTACGAAACTTTGCTCAACTCTGATTCAACTCTGCACTCCAAATATCAAATGCAAGACTCTCTACAAATCATCATAGAGAATTATCACCACAAACATATGCTCTTCACACCAACAAATAATGGCACAAAACATGCATCAAATCTGAATGACATAACCGCCAGCAATAATCACACTTAGTCATAACATCAAACCCTCACTCCTAAACATGAATTTTTCATAATACAATCAACATAATAAAACACAATAGTTATGTACCAAATGCACCAAAAATGCCTACAAAACAAATGTAAGAGTCAGAAACTTGGAGCTATACCAAGCTGTCCATCTCTACCAACAAAATTTGTTACATCTTTGATTTGCAATCGGAAGTTCTACATCAATACTTTTCTTCAACAATTCAATCTGCTCATTTTGCAGTCATCTGCGCTCACACATTGAAGCAATTCTTCTCACAAATTGGTTTGAAACATTCCTCTTCTATGCAACCTTGTCTCACTCACCCATTCATCGAACCAACCATCACTCAGCTCCAAAGTGAAGAATATAAAAAATGTGGGGAGAAATTCGCTTTTGGACTGGGATCAAGAGTGCACAAAGTTGATGAAATCCAACCATTATCACCAATACTTTTGCACTTAAGCTCTTCACACCCATTGGAGGACCTTTCCAACCAATTTCAACCCTTTTCAATTAGTATAGAAGCTCCCAATAATATACAAATCGAAATACTCTAGAAGTGCACGAGGAACACGAAGAAAATCTTGTTAAAATCCATAAACGCACCCACAGAACTATCAAATTTTGGTTGTAATTGCACTCGCAAAACTAGCAAATTTTCGTTGAAGCCTTCCAACTGCACACATAAGCCTGCATCCCTGTAGTTGGGGAAAAGTGATGCAGGAGCATCCAACACCCTTAGAAAAGGGAGGAATCCAAGCAGAGTGAAGAGGAGCGCATGGACCAGCGAGGCTGAATAAAGGGAGAAAAATAGGGAAAAAACTGTTTTAAAACAGATTTAAAGTGGAAAAGATGGATAAGTCTCAAGGAGACTTGATCTAAATGTAATCTTCCATGTGTTGTGTGCATGCATGCATAGAGAGCTTTCGGGCTTTTGGTTAGAGGGTTGATCGGATCCTTCTGATCCAATCCAACAATGTTCCTTATATATATGAACCTTCGTGTTCAAGTGTGGGTAGATAGAGGAGAGATCAGTAGTTAGACAAGATGTAGTCAATGAGAGAGCTGCTGCTAAGGCTAAAATGCCTTAGAAATTGTAACCGTACTGTGTTTCCATATATAATATATGTGTCTGTTCAAGTGTTGATTGTGCGTTTATGTGTTTGTCATGTGGATAGCTTGAATGTTCTGCGTGCAAGTTGGTCAACCATCGATTCCTGTAGGATCGATGGCGACCTTATGATAACAAATTACCATTGTATATATGCATGTCACGTCTAAACGCAGGTGGGAAAAGAACTATGTTTAATCTATGCAGAGATTCCCTCCCAATGGCGAGAATACACAGAAGTTGATTAATCTTTTAGATCAATGGTCCAATGAAGTCGCAAATGAGCAGACCCTTTGTCGCATCAGCAAAGCCCTTGGGTGTTATTGGAGCTAACCAAGGAGCAATGGTGATAATGTGACAGATCATGAACTGTCGGATCGCGAGTCTGGATCGACGGTTCTGATCTCATTGGCGATTGGAGAAGTGTAGAGGGGTGGCAGCCTTTGAGAACCGCCGAAGTGTAGGCTCCGATATCCTGGAGCTGAAGTAATATAAATCCCAGTATAAACGGTCATCGGGTCCGAGAGGGGCGATTAGCATTGAGAGCTCCGACTTACGGAGCCGAAACACTATAAAACTGAGCCTAAAGTGGCATCGGGTCCACAGACTCATGACATTACAGAACCGTCGACGAAGAACCGCCGATAGGCAGATCCAAAATTGTTATAAAGGGGAGCCTAAAGTAATGTCGGGTCCACGAGGGCATCAGAGGTTGGAGTTAAGGGATTTATTGTGATCGGTGAAATCCGGAACCACCAATAATAATAAAGGTAGGCGGATAAGATTTGAAATCCACGTGTGTAAATTGAAGCTGGGTTTTTATAATGTTTCCGTGCATTAATATTATGTGTGACCATGGGTTTCTCCCGATGGATGGAATGTAATGCTTTCGGGCTTTAAGCTAAATGCCACTATTTAATAACGTGGTTGGGTGGTGGCTTCCGATAAATACAAAGGCGCCGATATTTATATTGGCTTTAGTGTTAATGTAAGTCCATGATTGAAAAAGGCTTCATGCCTAGGAGCGCTTCCGATAGGCTTTGTGGGCTATAACCCACAGGTCAAGGGTTGAGATTTATTTAAGAACTTGATGAAAATGAGATCTTGGTGTAAGCCAAAATCCCTTTTCATGTAAAAATTTTGATCCTGGACCTGTGGATTATGGGCCACAAGTCTCGACGGAAGCGTTCTAAAACTTTTAGCCATAGATCTTCTTTAACTATTGAACCGTCCCTTTATACATAAAACAACGTTTGAATGCGTTTTAAAATAAACACCACAATATTACAATACCAAAGTTGCAATCTAGCTGATTGGAGATCGGAACTTGATTGAATTGAATGGTCGGTTCTACAGCGTCGATACTGACTTCGGACCCGATTCTTTAAAAATTTTATTGATAACACTTCGCATCCAGTTTTTTTGAATTACGATGCGATGTAACCATCTCTCCTACTCTGATTTGATTCTATATACTCCACTTCTCATAGTGATCCAACGGATCCTCTACACTACCTTTTGTCTACCTTCATCGACGCTGGACGTTTACCATTTCCACGCATCCACATCGCCTCTTCATTGACACTCAACACTATTCAACAACTACAAAACATGTACTGAGACCCCACGACAGTCCTGCACCTCCGATCCAAGAAATCAGAAGTCGCACCCATTTCTTCCCTGTGCTGCACGCTGTCTTTAACAAACAGTCACATATAACAGAGATCAAAAACCCTTTTAAGCAATGGTTAACACGCCAATCCTCACTTGCTCTTCAGACATAGCACTTAAACAATAATCGATCAACATATATAACAGTTACACAATATATGGATCGCCATCGACCCTGGAATGATCGGTGTCGATTGACAAGCTCACAACACATGCATATACAAATAACACTCGAACAGGCTTTTATAAATTATATAAAACAGTTACAAAATTAAGGCATTTCAGCCTTAGAAACGAGCTCACGCTCGTTTACATCTTGCCCACTCACAATTTTCCTCACAAATAAGATATCTCTCTCACCCTATCACATTACATTTATATAAGACGCATTAGGAAGGATTGATCAGATCTTCTCCTTATTTTTCTCCAATGAAAGCTCTCCAAAAGCGTGCATGACTGTTAACAATAGGAAGTCTATCCATCTTATCCACTTTAAATCTGTTTTTCTGCTTTAAAACAGACTTTCCTCTGTTCTGCTCCCGTGGCTTGCTTTGGATTCCTCCCTTTGTACGAGGGTGCTGGATGCTCCTGCATAAAAAAGCATAAGGAAAAACATAGGAATCTCAGCTTTGAACCTCTTCAACCTATTTGGTCATCTTCTCTAACATTTGTACATGCCTCCAAACCTCTAATAAGCCTTGTGACACCACAACAAATATTGAAAACATGTCTTCCAAGTGTCACTGTCAAGTTGACCTGAAGGCCAACAACCAAGGTTTGACATGACTGTAAACAAGTCCTCTGCCCACCTCTGACATTTGCACAAGTTGCAACTCCTATGAAACACTTTGTAGCACCCTTCTATTATCATCATAAGGAAATATGCTACTGCAACAAATCAACCTCTAATTCCTGCACTAGGTTCCTGCATTAGGTCATGAACATCCATCAACCACATACCACATCACTAACATATTTTGATCATTATGAGTGTGGCATAATAAGGTTGAGATCAAATTCCAACTCAATCAGCCCAATGCCAACAGAATCAGTTGCAACCATAAAATAAGGATGGTATCAATACGATAATTAGGCTACACAGGGTTGACATCAATGCCAACATGAACTAGCTACCATCATGAAACTAATGCCAACATCATATAGTTGTAACCATGAACACCATAATTCCAACAATTTCCCTCTTTGGCATTAATGGAAGCCACAAACAATCTCCAGACCATTCTCCTCTGTCACTCCCCCTTTGACATCAATGTTAAAGGGCCAAGTCCATCTGATAATGTAGTAAAGATTGAAACAAAAATAATGGAGAATTCGATCTCTACATGGTTGAATAGTAATTCACATCAACAATCATCCATGCCTCTGATATTAGTAAAAATAGGAAGAAAATAAACCAATTATCATTCAGAGTAACATATTCAACCTACAACCTCTAACAGCAGCAGCAATATGAACCACAAAACATAAGAAACATCAATGAAAAACATCACATAATATGCACATCAAGCATCAACCAACACTCTTCATAGCATAGTTTTTAACCCTATATAAAAATTACCTGCATACAAATTCTAAAAACAGAAAATAAACAATGGAGAGAAATTAAAACATAAAACAAATATACACAAAGATTTACCCATGGATCCCAAAACCAGGACTACCAGATTGATTTTTCATTATGTTCCTTTCAATGTTATATATATATATATATATATATATATATATATATATATATATATATATATATATATATATATATATAGATATCGAATCATTCATAAACTCCAATCCATTAACCCTAGATTAGAACATAATTGTAGCTCCCTTTATCGAATCTACAAAATACTATGGGCAAAAAACTATCATGCCCAAAACCATGTGCAAAACCCATGCACAAAACCATAGGTAGGTCCTCCCACCTAATATAGGGTCCAAAAAAAAGAATTCCAGGGGCATTGCCCCAGACCCAATACAAGGGGCTACCACCCCCTTGAAACCACCCAATAGGTGGGGCTACACTCATCCTATGACCCCATTATTGCTTCTGATGCAACAAACAGAGGGCCCCTGTTCCCCCCCCACTTGTGCGACTAGTCATGGAAAGAATATAACACACACCCAACATTCTCCCACTTGTTATTTTATTTTCCACACAAGGGGGTCATTGGAGAGCTTAGCCATTAGTCCAACCCTACAATTCTCATTGTGAAAAATTCTTATTCCTCACAAAGTTTTTCAATGCATTTGCAACATTCTTTAAAGTGTCCACCTTTACCAGCAACACATTTTTTTCCTCAACCATATCCCTCACAAAGTGATACTTAACATCAACGTGCTTTGTCTTTGAATGATAAGCAGGGTTCTTTGCCAAGAAAACTGCACTTTGGTTATCACAGTCTATCCTTATAGCTTGTTGTACTAACCCCATACTTGAACACAATCTATGCAACCAAACTACTTCCTTTCTTACATGAGTGGTTTCCATGTATTCTATCTCTATAGTTGAAAGTTACACTACAGACTGTCTCTTGCTCATCCAACTGACTTCTCCTCCAAATAGGTTAAATACATACCCACTTGTAGATATTCATCGATCCAGATCTCCAACCCAGTCTACATCAACAAAGCCACATATATTCAAAACTCTATCCAGTCCTGGTATTCCTTGGTAGCACATACCATAAACACTGGTGCCATGCAAATACTTGAAAACCTTCTTCACTACTATCTAATTCCCCTTCCCTAATTTTGACATAAACCTGCTCAATACTCCCACTGCATGTGTAATGTCTAGTCTAGTATAGACCATTGCATACATTAGGCTACCAACTGCACTTGCATATGGAACACGGGACATGTCCTCTTCCTCTTCTTATGTCTTGGGAAACTATTTAGCAAATAAATTTACAACTACAAGAATAGAACCTTCACCAGTTTACTATCTTGCATATTACACCTCTACAGTATTGTCTCGACATACTTCATCTGGTTTAACCAGAGCTTCCTCTTTTCCTGATCTTGTTTAATTTCCATGCCCAAAATATGGTTTGTAGCACCAAGATCCTTCATGTCAAATTTGGAGGACAATTAGGTCTTAAAATCCTGGATAATTTATTTGTCATTTCCAATTAGCAACATATCATCCACATACAAGACCATATAAATAACACGGTGACCAATTAATTTAAAATACACACAATGATCCACTTTGCTTCTGGTGAAGCGAAGTCCCTATATATATATATATATATATATATATATATATATATATATATATCAAATTTCTAATACCACATACTTGGTGACTATTTTAATCCATACAAAGACTTTTTTAACCTACATACTAGTACTTTCTTACCCTTCACAGCAAAGCCTTCAAGTTTTTCATGTAGATCTCTTCTTCCATATCCCCCTGAATAAATGTTGTTTTCACATCCATTTGTGCTACCTCAAAATAAAAAATAACAACAACAGATAAAAGTAATCTAATAGAATTTACCTTGGCAACAGGAGAAAAAATATCAACAAAATCGATTCCCGACACCTATGAATAACCTTTTTCTACCAACCGAGCTTTGTATTTCTCCACCTTGCCTTATGCATTCATCTTCTTCTTAAACACCCATTTTCTTCCAATGGGTTTCCTTCTAGCTGGAAACTCTGCCAGATCCCAAGCTTCATTTTTGTCTGAAGATGCCATTTCATCAACCATGGCCTCTTTCTAGAGTTTTCCATCCTCTGAATCTATTGCCTCCCTGACAATTATAGGATCATCATCAATAATAGATAAAGCAAAATTTGAACAAAAAGTAAATGGACTATACCTTTTTGGTTTCCTTCTTTCTCGAACTAATCTTCTCACAACTGGAGTTTGTGGCTCTTCATATTTTGATTCTTGTTCTGATGCAGAGTTTGATTATTCTTCCTTTAGCTCAAACTATATCTTCTCAAGTTCCTTTAGTAGGACTTCATCTTTAATAACACCTTTCACCTCTCTAAACACAACATTTTGGTTATACACAACCTTCCTTATTTATGGGTTCCAAATATTATAACCTTTTAAACCATCCTTATACCCAATAAAGATGCAACAGTCAGATTTACTATCCATCTTGGCTCTTTTCTCATTTGGAGCATGTACATATGCATCATAGCAAAAACCCTCAGATGTCAAAGAGAGGATTTCTTACCAATCTATACCTCATGTGGAGTCTTATTCTCCAATGCTAATGAAGGTGATCTATTAACTAGGTAACATGCAGTCTCCACTGCCTCTGCCCATAATTCCTATCTTAACTCGATACCACTAAGCATCCTTCTTGCCTTTTCCATCAATGTCATGTTCATTCTTTCTGCAACTTCATTTTGTTGAGGGTGTATGGATTAGTCTTATGTCGTGCTATACCACACTTATTACAAAACTCTTCAAATTCCTTCTTGCAGAACTCTCCATCATTATTTGTCCTCAACACATTTATCTTTTTCTCTGTCTGGTTTTCCACCAGAGCCTTAAATTGTTTAAACCTGTCAAAGACTTCAAATTTCTTCCTGAGGAAATATATCCATGTATTCTTTGAGAAGTCATCTATAAATAATATATAGTACACAAATTACCCATCGATGGAACCAACACAGGTCCAAACACATCACTGTGCACATTCTCTAATATCCCTTTCACCCTCTTAGCACCAGAGGGGAAATTCACCCGATTCTACTTCCTATATACACAATGTTCACAGAAATCAAAATCCAGAGATAAATAAGAAATACCTTCTACCGTACCATTACCATGAAGTATTCGAAGGCCCTTCTCTCCAATATATACAAACCTTTGATGCCATATCATGGTATTTTCTCTAGAGACCACTATATTTTTGCTCCAATTTCAGGAACCACAAAATTGTTGCACCCACTAATAACAATACTACCCAGAATCTTGTACAGAGTTCCAATCCAAACTCCCTGCATCAACACCAGTGCTCCCTAAACCATCTTGTAGGTATCTTTCTCGAACTGTTTTTTTACACATGCATCATCCATCTTTCTTAGAGAAATCATATTTTTGGTGAATGCAAGAATATGCAGAAGACCCGAAAGCGTTCTAATCCTTCTACCTTGTGACTTAAGCTTGACTTTTCCACGTACAACGATTCTATCCTTCCTGTCATCCCTTAAGAAGACATCACCACCATCACATTTCTCATACTCGCAGAACCACTCCCTATGGGGAGTGAAGTGAAAGGATGCACCTAAGTCAATCAACCATGCCTCATGATATAATGTGTACTTTAAGAAGAAGCTAAGTTCACATCCCCACCTTCATCTGAGGTGGTTTTTACATCTATGAAGGAGCATCATCAGAACCCTTTTCTTTCTTAGGAAATTTAGATCTATACTTATTTTTGAAGTGCCCTATCTTTCCACATTTCTAGCACACCTTTACAGGTTTTTCTGTAGATTTAGATATCCCTCTAGATTTATATCTCCCACTCGAGGACTTAGTTTTATTTCTATTCTGGCACCGTCCTTTTATAGACAAGGAATCACCATTCTGGCCCTCCATATTTTTCCATCTCATCTCCTCCAACAACAAGGGTGAGATTATTTCATTGAACTTCAAGGTAGTTGTATTGCTACCTATTGCAA
This sequence comes from Pinus tabuliformis, assembly GCA_031772625.1. NCBI lineage: Eukaryota > Viridiplantae > Streptophyta > Pinopsida > Pinales > Pinaceae > Pinus > Pinus tabuliformis. The sequence goes on from CM062820.1 coordinate 391,552,812, forward strand.
CAACCAGACTATCCCACGAATCTAGTAGAGAAAACAACAAATTGATGCACTTCTCTTCATCTGAAATTTTAATCTCAACAAATAACAACTAACCTACCACATTATTAAAGGAATTCAGATTCTCTATCACCAAGTCTCCTTCCTTCACCCTCAAGTTATACAACTTTTTTCGCGGGAAAAAATTGTTCACCAAAGACTTAGATTGGTATAAAGTACCTAACTTGGCCCACAAATTCTTCATTGTAGCTTCCCCTAATATGTTCAACAACACTGAATCTGAGATACACAAATGTATTGTTCTCTTTGCCTTCTGATCCAGCTTCGCCTAGTCTTCTACTGACATTGTCATTGGTTTAGCACCTAGATCTACTGTGATCCACTAATCTTTATCCACCAATAGATACTCCATCTTGAGTTTCCACAACTCAAAACTCTGACCATTAAATTTCTTGATCTCTATCTTTCCACTACTCACCATCTTCTTTCACTACAAGAATCGATCCCACAGATCTCCCATTGAACAGGGTCTACCAGAGGCCCAAGAAAAACCCCTCAGCATCAAAGGCATCCCCTTGAAGCCGAAACACCTCTGATACCAAATGTAGGTTTTAACACTGTACAAATATTACCTGCATATGAATTCTATAAACAAAAAATAAACACTGGCGAGAACATGAAACATAAAACAAATATACACAGAGATTCCCCCCTGCATCCCAAAACCAGGACTACCAGATTTATTTTTCATTATGTTCCTTTCAATGTTACAATACATATATATACATGCCAAATCATTCTTAAACCCCAATCCATTAACCTTGTATTATAACATAACTGTGGTTCCCTTGACCGGATCGACAAAATACCATGGTTGTAAAACCCATAGGTAGGTGTGCCCACCTAATATAGGGTTCAAAAACTAATTTCCCAGGGTGCTTCCCCGGACCGTGTATAGGGGGATACCACCCCCCTAAAACCCCTCGATAGGGGTGGTTGTGACCATGGGAGATTCACTCAATAATCCTATGTCATATCACGTGTGTTCATGACACAATAAACAATACCCTTAATTTGACTACAAATTGGAAAATTCCTCTAGAATAACATTATGTAACCCCCTACCAATACAAACCCAATAGACCTTCCCAATTTAAAAAACACCTACATTCACTAGATATTATAGGTATCCATTTTTTCTTTAACATTTTTTATACTCCTTTATATTTTTTCATTAACTTTGTGCTCCATTTTTTATAATTCCCAATATAAAAACCCTTTACCCCCTAGTATATGCTCAATATATTATGTCATTTTCCTCAATATATATCCTCCAATATGAATGCACGTGGTATGGTATTTCTCCCCTAGTGAATCCCCTGTGGTTGTGAACCCCCTGCTACACCCGACACAATGAACATGGGGGGCGTTTGCCCCCCCATGACCCTCCCGTGCGTGTGACTAGTCATGGAAAGAATATAACACACACCCAACACATAGTAACTACATAGAAACAACATCAATGCACATCACCAACCTCTTTGCTCATACAATGAGGTTAGGAACCACAACAATCAAAGCATAGCATGAGGCACACCATGAACCCCTCCAACTAGACCATAATGTCAACAATGATGGCTAAAGTAAAAAAGAGAAAATAGATGCTCCCCATGAACACATGCCATCTCCAAAATCAACTCCAACTAGTATGAACTACTTCCGCTACAAACAATGCTTCCTTGCCACAAACATAAGCACCATATGGATCTAGACTTCACATGACCATGAATGAATGACATATACATTAATAAATATATGGATATAGAATTGAAATAAGACCTTACACATAACTATATTATGACCATACCATGGCCTCATGACTCATGACTAGATGACCCAATGATAAATACAATACAAGTACATAACACCATGAGCATTTTACATGAATTTTCCAACAAAGTACATGGTTTCTATCAACATCTCCTATGGACCAATGACTGAAATACATGACATATCATGATTGTTACATCATCATTAGCCCATACATGTGGCTACAATATGAACTCATGATATTTCTCCATAACATGCCTATAACCAAGATGAATCAACTCATAACTCACTGGACTCTCAACCAATCATAAAATGATGATACAATAATAAATGCGTGGTTTAGATAATCATCATATAACAACCCACACATAGTTGGTCCAAGACTCAATTCACTTATGTACATGGTTGTAATAAAAATTTCAATCTATGAATGCATGTACAAATTTTCAATCAACTATCAGTAGATACCGAAAAAATATATATGTGGTTGAAAAATGTACCATTTTCACTTAAATAAATATATGTAAAATTGCTAAAAATAATTGAGTGAAAAATAATGAAGAAAATTTCAAATGGCACATATAAAACCCATACCATGCATAGCTCCTCCTAAGCTCGATATACCTCCAACTGGTAAGATGATCTTGTGGACCTGAATGTGCATGAAGCTCAATGAACTCATCATATTCTGCTGCAATAACTTGTACTAATATTGTTTCCATACTCTACCATACACTCTCCTGAGGTTATGAACCTCTCATGAATTTTGTGATCCTTTATAAATATACAAGAAATAATCATGTACTACAGGAGGGGCTGCTCTTTACTACTTGAATATCTTCTGCTCCTTCTTACTCCATACGGTCTTTAGCTGCTTCTTTTCTACCTTCACTGGTTTTCTACTAGGTCCTCTCCGACTTTGTTGCTCTTACTCTTTTTGGGTTGAATAACGAGGAAACATGCAGTCTCTTGCCATATGGCCAAAATTATGGCATGTATAATGCTCCACATGGCCAAGATATGAGGCAAGAGGATCATTTATCTTGCTACTTATGTCGTATCTATACCTTTCATGTAATGTTCCTCTCTTACATGGCTTAGATCTGCAATCAATTGCCTTATGGCTAAACATGTTACATGAATAGAAATAACCATAAAAAAAATGATTATACATGTTGGCAAATCTCCTTGGTTGTTGATACCATTGTAAGCTTTGCTGGTTAGATCTATAAATTCTTCTCCTATAGTTAGTTGAACCATGCCGAAGCTTGTGATAGTTGTAACATTCTACCTTATGCGAGAAAGGAACAGAAGGACTTTGATTCCTTTGAAATTTTACAAATCTTCCATGATCCTCTCTTAGAGCAAAGGATATTCTAAATGTAGGTGCTCCTTGAGGTTTTCTTGTCGGTTGCCACTGATTCTACTGGTTGATCTACTACTGTTTTCTTTATTTCCTACTCTTCTTATTGGCATTGTTTTCTATAGGTTCTTTTGATTCAACTTTTGTGTTTTTACCTACATGCAAACTAGATTCACCCTTTTGGAATCCAATACCAGATTTATCTAATGATGATCTTTGGATCTCAAGAAAATTTTTCCAAGGCCATAATTCTCTTCTCTATCTTCCATTGTTTTCTCAAGGACATCACTTCAACTGCTAATCTCTCACACTTATCTTCCTTCTCTTTGTACTACTTCATCATGCCTTCTTCAACTCTTTCTAATTCTGCCAATTTAATATTTAAGTTGATAATCTCTTCCTTGAGTTTGGGCTCCTTATCATCACAAATACAGAATAGTTTTTCTTTATCATCACACAGTTGTTAGTCTAGAAATCTCACCTTTAAGAACCTTAATATTATCCTCATCTTATCTAGGAACTAAAGTATGATCAAACTATGAATCATCAAAATTTTGACTCCAGAGAAAATCATCATTATTGGTACCTTTGGGTTCATGATTTTTTTATTTTTGCACATTATTGACTAAACCACTTGCACTAGGAAGATGAGATTGTTGTGGATGAGATTCTTCTTTTTAAAGGCCCTTCTTTTTCTGAGATTGTTCCTGTAACACCCTCCTCACACATCTACCCAAGTAACCATGCCAATTGGGGTAAACATGAGATGAGAGGCTACTATCATCAGATTCAACCTCCTAGGTGACCTTAAGGAAGTGGAATCGACAAAACATCACACACAGTCATCCAGCATCATTAACAAAACCCTCATAAGACATGTCAGCCACTCACACAGACTTTCCCTGGGTCCCATTCTTGTTTTGGACCATTGAGGCCATAGTCGCTCTCATGCTATGGGTAAGGGAGTGGCCAGAGACCTAAAGTCACTCTCATAGACCTGCTAGCCAATGATTTTAAAATAAAGTTGCCAGTTTTGTGCCAGCAACCCCAGGATTTAAGCCATTTTTTCAGGCCTAGAGCCCAGGACACTGCCCAAAATGGAATGAAAGCTTAGAATCAAGTAAAGTACAAGGAAACAATGATGCAAAAGAAATAAGTTGATCACGACCTTAACCAAACCCCTACTAGCCATGACAAGCATTTCATCAAACATATGATCGACATGTAGCCTATAGGTGTAAGCAACAAAATTAAGTGTAGGGATCTCATACTTATCTGAGAATCACTATAAATCATTGTTCCCTCATTCCATTTGTTGCCTTATCACTTATTAGGTCATAGATACCATATCCATCCAATTACAAGTAAACACATGCTGAGAGCCATACATAGTTGCTATCACAATATGTGCATATAACCAACATAATAGGAATAGAAATACCATAAACATATCAATCATAAAAATCCATATATACATCAGTACATTTCTCACATGAAAATCAAGGGAAATAATTTCTTATTAATCAATGCAATGAACCAATCGGAGATGAGACTACCACGTTCCACCCGACCACGGAATGGCTAAGCCAAATCTCTCTTCAGCCATTCACCCCTGTGCCATATTCCAAGCATGAATGTGGGACTCAAATCAAAAGAGCTCAACCAGGGCATATTGAGGCTAGACCACCTCACCCTCATCAATAGAAACTAGGATTTACCATAATCCATCCCAAATCACTAGGCCAACACATTGAACACACCATAATCGGCTTTACCGTGATCTCCACCTGATCACTAGGCCAAACAAACATGGATGCCACCAGAATTCTCCACCTGATCACTAGGCCAAACAAACATGGATGCCACCAGAATTCTCCACCTACACTGTGAGGAATTTTCATGTCTCCTAGTCTCTCAAGCTTTGCTGCAATCCAAACCCGGATCACTAGGCCCTAAACCTAGACCCACTCTAAAATATTTACCACATATCCCAAACCTGGGGTTACTAGGCCCAATGGAGAGAAAACCACCCCTAGTCTTTACTGTATATCCTGTCATTCACCGGCAAGGATTCCTAGGCCATACGAGGCAACACAAAATATGGCTTTACCACAACCCACAGTCTAGTTCAGGGGTTACTAGGCCATGTGTTCTATCATTTTAGAGATCCATCTCACTCAGGTTCGAATCCATCCAACAATCCAGCTCAACCAAACATGAGAACCCCATCACGCCATGGCTATCTGGAAATGGAAAGAGGCTGAAAAATATTGTTACACCTGGAAAAACCAATGCCATTATAGAAAAGAACCACATGTAATACCATGCATGCCAAATCTAGCAAGGAAAATACACATGCACGTTGATACCTACAATGAAGCGCATTGTAACTGCTTGATCTCGCCTTTCCCTGCTTGATCATTGCTTCCTCTTGCCTTCCTTTCCTTTCTTGCTCTAATGCCAAAGTTCTCCAAGAAAACTCTAAGTATCCAAGAGTATGAGAGAGAGAGAATAATGAAAGAACTCCAAAGCTAAACTGGCAAAAGGTTAATCTGAAGAAAGGTTACCAACTGATCCTCATAAGCCTTTTGATGAATGAGGCCTCTATTTTCTTCATTTTCGATTATTTTCCTTCATTTTCCTCCTCACATGCAACCTGTGACCTTTCACCTCCTTTTTCTCATAATTTCCATTATTTCATAAATAAATGTGCCGAAAATTCCATTTTTCCTTTCCAAAGCCTTATCCATTGCCTTTTCCAATTTCCTTAGCGATAAACAACCAAATGAACACCCCCTAGGATTTATTGCCCAACATTCAACTTGGAATAAGTATCCCATTCATCCGTGGTTATTGTTTTTAACGTTTATTAGATGGAATTTTCACCAAGGTTGTTACAGAACCCTCCCCCTTAAGGGACACCGTCCTCAGTGTTCAATCACACAAATACCTTAGAAACTTGCTGAAAGAAGATGTTCTACTCATGGAGCTTCATAAAATAGCTCGATGCAGTATTTACAATGAAAGATCTTCTCAAGAGAAAAAAAAAATCATGACAACATGACAACATACTGCATAGTGGAGCTTTATATCACAACTCATTACGGTTTTACAATTATCATCATGTTGAGTGCCAATCCACATGACATCATAACATCATGGTAACATAACTAGATTATAGCATAATAAAATGACATCCATACATCATAATGGATATTATAAAATAGATCATTACGATATTTACATCCATACACATGGGTGTATATAGCAACATCGCCATAAATATAGATACAAAAACATATGCCAAATTTTATACCAAAACATATGTCAAACATATATTGGTCATCATATCTAAGCACATGTCAAAACATCATATATCATATATCAAACCATCATAAAGCATATATCAAACCACCATAAAGCATATACCAAACCACCATAAAGCAAATACCAAACCATCATAAGGCATATACCAAACCACCATAAGAAAATACCAAACCACCATAAAGAAAATATGAAACCACCATGTCAAGCTACTTTGCCTCAACTAGAAAACAAGGAATACATGGCCCGCATATGATCTGTCATCTCCCATGTAGCTTCATCGGGCCCAAAGTGCTTCCATTTCAATTTAACTTGCTCGATTTCTTGGTTTTGGAGCATGAGCACCTTTTTCTGCAATATACACTGAGGCTCCAGCTGGAATTATCCATCTAGTTCCACCTACAATACAAACTAGTCAGTCACATGATCAGCATCCTTAACATACCTCTTAAGCAAAGTTACATGGAAAACATCATGGAATTTTACTGTTAGAGGTAATGCAAGTCGATAAACTATTGGCCCAATCCTCTCAATGACACTGAAGGGCCCACAAAACCGTGGTGCCCTCTTGGCACATGAACTAATCTACAAGGATCTCTTCTTCGGTTTGATGCACAAGTACACCTGTTCCCCAACATGGAACTCCTTGAACAACCTGTTCCTATTTGCATAAATCTTCTGCCTATCTTGTGCTGCCTTGAGATTCTTCTTGATCACCTGCATCTCATGTTCCATCTCTACCAACATATATGGTCCAATCAATACTCTACTAACTAGATCACTCCAACTAATGGGAGTGTTACAACTTCGGCCATAAAATGCCTCAAAAGGACTCATCCTCAATGACTCCTGATAACCGTTATCGTATGCAAACTCAACCAAAGGGAGATAATCTTCCCACTTCCATTGTTGATGCATCACGTACATCCTCAACATGTCCTCTAATGTCCTATTGACCCTCTCTGTCTATCCATCTATCTGAGGATGATAAGCTGTGTTGAAGGCCAACTATGTGCCCAAACGTGCAAATAACCCCTTCCAAAACTTCGAAGTGAACTTCATCCTTGTTTGAAACACTCTTCTTTGGAACACCATGTAGTCTAACCTTTGTTAACCTGTCCACAATGAGAATGATGGAATCATGTTTCTTCATTGTCTTCGGCAACCTTGTGATGAATTCCATGGAAATGACCTCCCATTTCCATTCTGGAATCGAAATCGGTTGTAGCATTCCACCTGGATGTTTACACTCTACTTTCATTCGCTGAGAGTCAAAACATCTAGCCACAAACTCTGCTACATCCCTCTTCAAGTTCGGTCAATAATATTATCCCTTCATTATTGTCAGTGTCTTCTGATAACCTGGGTGACTTGAATATGGTTTCACATGAAACTCCCTCAAGATCACCTTCTTGAGCTCACTTCTATCCAGTACATATATCCTGTCTTAGAACCTAACCAATCCATCTACTATAAGGAAATAGTCCATGCCTTGTGTGCCTGCACCTGTACTTGTACCACTACACGTACCTATACCTATACCATGGCCTATAACTGTACCTGATCTACAAATAAAACTCGCTAATCGTGGCCAACCATCTAGCCTGCCTGGTGTTCAGATTTGGTTGGTCAAACAAATAACTCAACCCAATGTGATCACTCATAAGCACAAACCGTCTGCCAAAAGATAGTGCCTCCGCATCTTCAGTGCATGTATAATCGCTTCTAACTCAAGATCATGTGCCGGGTAGTTATACTCGTTCTTGTTTAGTTTCTGGGTCTCATAACATACCACTTGTCCATCCTACATAAGTACTCCACTAAGCCCTCTCTTGCAAGCATATGTGCATATCACAAACTCTTTGTCTAGATCCGCAATCTACAGCACTGGTGCATCTATCAACAACTGCTTAAGTTGCTCAAAGCTAGCCTCACATTCCTCTGTCCATTCCAACTTCTTACATTTCCTCTACAAGGATGTAATGGGATAAGAAATCTAAGAGAAGTTCCTGATGAACCTACTATAATAGCCTACTAGACTCATGAAAGATTTCACCTCATCCACATTCTTAGGAGCTCCCCACGCCATGATGGCCCTTATCTTCTTTGGATCTAATGCAATGCCCTCCTTGGAGACAACATGCCCCAAGTAGTGTACCTAAATCTGAAAGAAACTGCACTTGCTAAGATTAGCATACAACTGATGCTCCCTCAACAACCTCAATAATGCTGCCAAATTCTCAGCATGCTCTTCCTCATTTTTATAATATATCAGTATATCATCAATGAACACAATAACAAACTTATCCAAATATGGATGCAACACAGTATTCATCAAACACATGAATGTAGCTAGAGAATTACTTAAGCCAAATGGAACAATAACAAACCCATAATGCTCGTACCTGGTTATGAACGTAGTCTTATGAATGTCCTCCTCTTTGATGCGTACTTGATGGTATTCAGATCTCATGTCAATCTTCGAGAACATTGTTTCTCCCTTTAGCTAATCGAACAAGTCATAAATCCTCAGCAAAGGATACTTGTTCTTGATAGTCACTTTGTTAAACTTCCTGTAATCAATGCATAATCTGAGGGTACCATATTTCTTCCTCACAAATAAGACCGGTGCACCCCATGGTGATACACTTGGCCTAATGTATCCCTTATCCAACATTTTCTTCAGATGTAATTTTAACTCAACCAACTCAGGTGTGCTCATCCTGTAAGGTGCTTTCGATGCTAGAGATGTCCATGCACTAACTCAATCGAAAAGTCTACCTCCTTGTGAGGTGGTAACTCTGTGATGTCCTCAGTGAATACATCTTAAAACTATTGCAACACTAGATATTTTCTCAAGACATCTGCATCCTCAACCTCCTTATCCTTATCACTAGAAATGTGTACTGCAAATAGCTTGAACCCTTTTCTATGGCTACACTTTTCTTGCATAGCTGTCACCATCCTAACTGATGTGGCTTTCTTATTACCTTTCAAGAATCTTGGTTCTTTGTTGTCATCAACACACTCAATATCTTTGTCGTAGTAGTCAACCTTGGTTCTATGTAGATACAACCAATCCATGACAAAAACATAATGTATGATCCCAACGGTAACACATTCCAATGTGTTGTCGTAGGCATACCATTTAAATCAAATGAGTAAGCTCTTACCCAATGGTGAACTCGCTTCTTTGTACCTGTAGCCAACTGCACTAACCAAGACTATGATGCAATTCCTTATTCAAACCACAGTTATCCACCAAGTCAGAACTAACATAATATAATTAGATCCAGGGTCAATCAAAATAGAAATAACTTGATCACAAAGCTTACCATCCATCTCAACAACAAATGCCTAATGTTTTGCCTACCTGTTGTCCACTGCTACATAGATATGTGGAATACTCTAACGAACGTCCCCAACAATTTGCGTCTCTTGTGCACTGTATATCTGAGGCCAACCACTCTGATTTTGTGGACAATCTCTCTTAAGGTGTTCCTTGCCACATGTCCAACACTCCAGCCAACCAGTACCAACACCTCTATGTTTCTACTGTGACTCATGTCCATGTCTATCTACATTAAATCTCTTTTGTGGTGCCACATTATCTCTATGTTTCTACTGTGACTCATGTCCATGTCTATCTGCATTAAATCTCTTTTGTGGTGCCACATTATCTTTCTCATTTGCATGTTGAGGCCTTGTCCTCTTAGGTTTCCATTTACCTTTACATTTCCCCTTTCCCTCCCATCCATGATGAGATTCATTCTTATGCTTCGATTATTCATAGCAATGTTTGAGTTTCCCAATAACTTCCTCAAGTGACCAATGCTCATCATACTCAATCCAATCTCTAAATGTTAATGGAAAACCACTGACAAACCGTTGAACTTTAGCCTTCTCATCAGTAAGATATGGTGCATACCTTAATATCTCAAGAAACTTGGTCGTGTACTCTTCATCCGTCATTAATCCCATCTTTAGCTCATAGAATTCTTTTGACTTACTGCCATAGTACCTCTCTGATAAGTATTTCTTCCTAAAAAGCCTCTTGAATTCTCGCAAGCTCAAGTCATCTGTCTGGATGTCTCTAACCCACTTAACATCTTCCCACCAGATGTTTTCGTTACCTTTCAAGCAGAAGATAGTTATTTTGGCCTTCATGTTATCTGTGTAATCATGCAACTCAAAGAATTTGTTCGTTTCAAGTATCCAAGGCTATACATCTTCCAGATTCTTCATATCTCTGTCAAAAGTAGGTGGTATTTCTTTCTTAAATTCATCTGGTAAGTATCCTTGATCATTCCTCCTATAAGGATGATAGCGATGGTGATCATGATGTCTATTAGAACCAGAACTAGAATAATACACGTGTTCACCACCCCTCCTATCTGGAGTGTCCAACAACCTACCATCTCTCACTGTATCAAATATATCCGACCTGTGTCTACCAAGAGATCTACTACCATATGCCCCATTAGTTTTATCCTCATGTCCATGGTTGATCTAAAGGGGCCCTTGTCATTGCAAGTCTGACAAAATCTAAAGAATCATAGCATTAACCTTTGATTGCTTCTCTTTTGCCTATATGACCCGATCATTATCTGACTTACAACTCCTTATCTCTTCCTTCCAACTTCTCAACGTATCAGCCAAATCAGATATCCCACACCACGCTTCTCATCTGAAGCATAGGGAGATTCTATGTAGTCTACCACCTTACTAGCCATTTGATATTTTTCTTCCTGTAATGCATAATATGTTAGATAAACCAAATCACAATAAACCAACGTACCTTAGTATGGCTCTGGGAGGATACTTTGTTTGCAATATCACCAAATAAGTGTGATACATGTATAACATAATCATAACAACATATCAATATACATAAGTAAATGTATCAACAGATAAACATCATTCCAACTAGGATCCAACCATCAATGCCAGGCCATATCAACAATGCATGTTATGACCTCATGCATGACAACAACCATTACTCCATTATATGCATTGCTACATACAACCGACAATATGCATAAGCAAATTATGCCTAGCCAACTACAAATACGCATAAACACATGTAATCGAACATAATCGATCAGTTCTTGTAATCAACATACAAGAGTGATGCATGTAATCAAAACATTCAAAATGTAACCTAACATACAAGGATTTAAGTAGGTGACATAAAATCAACTTGTAAGAGAAAAATAACCATATACATTCAATCACATACTCATGTGAAATACGCTTCACGAAATCATCAAATTATCCATGACAACCATACTACAACCCTAATCCAAGATCAAGTAATTGCAACAAGTATATAAGTGTAAGAGACACACATGCAATTGACATGCATACATGACCAACACATTCAACCCATCCAGTTTGAGAGTTAAACCATGCTCTGATACCACTCTACAACACCCTCCTCCCACATCTACCCAAGTAACCATGCCAACTAGGGTAAACATGAGACGAGAGGCTACTATGATCATATTTGAACTCCTAGGTGACCTTGAGGAAGTGGAATCAACAGAACATCACACACATTCATCCAACATCATCAAAAAACCATTAGAAGACACGTCATCCACTCAGACAACCTACCCCTGGGTCCCACTGTTGTTTAGGACCTCTTAGGCCATATTCACTCTCATGTTATGGGCAAGGTAGTGGCCAGAGACCTAAATTTTCTCTCATCGGCCTACCTGCCAGTGAATGTGGACTAAAGTTGCCAGTTTTGTGCCAACAACCCCGAAATTTAAGCCACTTTTTCAGGCCTAGAGCCCAAGCCACTGCCTAGAATGGAATGAAAGCTCAGAATCAAGGTACATGGAAACAATGATGCAAAAGAAATAATTTGATCAAGACCTTAACCAAACCCCTACTAGCCATGATAGGCATTTTGTCAAATATATCATCGACATGTAACCTACAAGTGTAAACAACAGAATTAAGTGTAGGGATCTCATACTTATCTAAGAATCACTATAAACCATTTTTCCCTCATGCCATTTGCTTCCTTATCACTTATTAGGTCATAAATACCATATCCATTCAATTACAAATAAAAACATGCTGAGATCCATACATAGTTGTTTTCACAAATGTGCATATAACCAACATAATAGGAACAAAAATGCCATAAACAAATCATCCATCAAAATCCATATATACGTCAGTACATTTTTCACATGAAAATCAAGGGAATGAATTTCTCATTAATCAATACAATGAACCAACCAGAGATGGGGTTACCACATTCCAACCGACCATAGAATGGCTAAGCCAAATCTCTCTTCATACATTCACCCCCATGCCATATTCCAAGCATGAATGTGGGACTCAAATCAAAAGAACTCAACGAGGGCATATCGAGGCTAAACCACCTCACCCTCATCAATAGAACCCAAGCATTACCGTATTCCATCTCGGATCACTAGGCCAACACATTGAACACATCATAACTGGCTTTACCGTTATCTCCACCCAATCACTAGGCCAAACAAGCATGGATGCCACCAGATTTCTCCACCTACACCGTGAAGAATTTTCTTGTCTCCTAGTCTCTCAGGCTTTACCACAATCCAAACCTGGATCACTAGGCCCTAAACCCAAACCCGCTCTCCAAGCTTTACCGCATATCCCAAACCCGAGATTACTGGGTCCAACAAAGAGAAAACCACCTCTAGGATTTACTGTATATTCTTCCATTCACCCGCAAGGATTCCTAGGCCATCTGAGGAAACACAAAATCTGGCTTTACCGCAACCCACAATTTGGTTCAGGGGTTACTAGGCCATGTGTTGTATCATTTCAGAGATCCACCTCACTCAACTTCGAATCCATCTGGTAATCTAGCTCAACCAAACATGAGAATCCCATCATACCATGGCTATCCGGAAATGGAAAGGCTAGGCTGAAAAACACTGTTACACCCAGAAAAACCCATGCCATGATAGAAAATAACCACATGAAATGCCATGCATGCCAAATTTAGCAAGGAAAATACACATGCAAGTCAATACCTGCAATGAAGCCCATTGTAGCTGCTTGATCCTTACTTCTTCTTGCTTTCCTTGCCTTTCTTTCTCCAATGCCAAAGTGCTCCAAGAAAACTCTAAGTATCCAAGAGTATGAGAGAGAGAGAATAATGAAAGAACTTCAAAGCTAAACTGACAAAATGTTATCGATTGATCCTCATAAGCATTTCTATGAATGAGGCCTCTATTTTCTTCATTTTCCTCCTAACATGCAACCTGTGACCTTTCACCTCATTTTTCTCTTAATTTCCATTATTTTCATAAATAAATGTGTCAAAAATGCTATTTTCCTTTCTAAAGCCTTATCCATTTCCTTTTCTAATTTCCTTAGTCATAAACAACCAAATGAACACCCCCTATGATGTCTTCCCTAACATTCAACTTGGAATAAGTATCCCATTCATCCGTGGTTATTGTTTTTAACATTTATTACATGGAATTTTCACCAGGGTTGTTATAGTTTCCTCTTTTTCTTAGCCATAATCCCACGATCTACTCTCCAGTGATCAAGCTGCAATTAAGAGCCCCACTTTGATACTAATGGTTGGAAATCTTGAGCACTACTAAGAGGGGGGGGGGGTGAATCGATAGTGTGTCTTATTAAGAATTTTCACCAATTTAAACTTCTCTATTGAATCACATATATTAACCAACAACACATTATATCATCATGTGAGCATAAACAATGCAAGCACCTAAATCAAACAACCATGAGAGCAACAATATATAACACATCAAAACACATCGACACAAGGAGACACAAGGTATCTAGTGGGAACTCTTCCGGGAGAAAAACCACCCTTTCTACTACTACGCTGTTTGAATCTCTATTATGTCAAGAACTGGTCTTTTACATAGATTTGTCGATTCCCATCAGTTAGGAGACTTGACCTCATATAAAATCATCTGACCCCCATCAGCCAAGGGACTCGATTCTACTAATCAACTTAGAAGACTAGGTTCTCAGACAGATCTACAAACAACCATCCACTAAAAGCCACCACAATCAATGATCGTCACCCAACTCTAATTGGACTATCCAACTACCATTGGATGGAGAAATTATTCCTTTCAACGCTACAGAATCACTGCTCGAAGATGCATAAGGCCACTCCTCCACAAGTTCTATGCAGACCTCATTTCATATATTTTCAGACCTGATCCAAGGCACTTTAATCAATTCTCATTCAACTTTGCAATCCAAAAATCAATAGGAAGACTCTCTACAAATCATCATCAAAAACCAACACAAACATGTGCTCTTCTCACTAGAAAATAATGGCACAAAGAATGCATCAAATTTGAATAACATAATCACCGACATTAGTCACGCTTAACTATAACATCAAACCCTCACTCCTAAACATGAATTCTACATAATACAATCATCAACATAAAACACAATGGCTATGTGCCAAATGCACCAGCAACACTTGCAAAAGAATGTGAGAGTCACAAACTTGGAGCTATACCAAGCTCTTCATCTCCACCAACAAACTTTGTTGCAACTCTTTGCATCTATGATCTACAATCTAGAGTTCGGCATCAATACTCTACTTCAACAATTCAATTGGCTCAATTTGCAGTCATTTATACTCATACATTGAAGCGGTTCTTCTCAAAACTTGGTCTTAAACATTCCTCTTCGATGTAGCCTTCTCTCACTCACATACGTTCTCAAGATGAAAAACACTTTCTTTTGGATTTCTCGGCTCTCATTCACATTCATTCACATTTCCAAAACCTTTACCACACTACCAACCTTCTTGACTTGTTAAGTCAACAAAACTATAGCGATTTAGGAATGCTTCTCTCACTTCTTTTTTATCATAAAAATAAAATATTAAAGAGCTTCAATTAATCTTTTACTTTCTTAAGGTCTAATAGACCATATTGGTTTTAGTGGATGTTAATCATCATCATCATAAAAATTATTAATATTTATATAAAATTTAAATTTAATAATAAGTATAATTGAGCAATTTGAACATATATGCATATGAAAATATAATTGTAAATGTAGTAATCAAATTCTATACATAATTAAAAAAAAAAATACATTTTTATTTCTCTTTATTTTATAATTTATTGAAATAAAACATGGTAAAATCAATTTTATAATTTTTTTTATATTTTAGTTATGTTTATATGTAAATTTAAAATAACATTCTAAAGCATAATACTAACCCTCCCAGACTAGACCCATGCAAGAAAGGGATCAAATCCGGATCTAGGTTGACTTTTTTAATTTAATTTTAATTAGATTTTATCTTGACAGAGTTAAAATGTTAAACATGACTTTACAACATCTCTGCCATGAGAGTGCCTCTAGGTGCAATTATCATTAAATATTAATTTTTACCTTAAAGAATTTATATATATCTTAAATAGTTATTATTTTTCCCTTTGTTAAAATTTACTTAAGGAAAAAGCATGTAAAGTGAGTTTGATGTCCCAACTTGAAGTGAGATGGAATTTACAAACAAATAATTTTATTTCATTACTATATCTTATGGATTATATAGTTTAATTTTTGAAGAACAATCATACACTAAGTGAAGTTTTCCACACCAATATTCTTTATACTCTATTCTTTCTATTTTCTTGAATTTTGTCAACCTTTAATTTTATTTTGTGATCGTATATATATAGAGCCTACATAAATGTTATTCTTTATTTTCATTAATTAGTAGACATATTTTTCAAAAAAATTAATGTAATTTTATGTAACAACATCTCCCTCATTTACTAAACACCTCTTAGAACAATTAAACAATGTTCCAATTAGTAAATTATATATATATATATATATATATATATATATATATATATATATATAATTTTATATAATTTTATATTTATATTTAACTTCATATTTATAAATATATAATATTAATAAAAGGTAATATTAATTGGAAACATCATAACCATATACATGAATATAATATAATATTATTTTTTTAATGAGATTTTGTATGTTGATATGATGAATGACTTCCTATGCATTTTATTTAATAACGAGCAAAATATTTGATAAGTTACTAAAATATATATTATATTAAAATCAATAAATATAGTTAAAACAAATATTTGTTAAATTGGAATGTTTACATTTATTTTAAAATGAGGAAATGTAATATATACATTGTAATTTAGGTAATGATAATACAATATAGTTATATTTATAATGATTAAGAGCATGTGTTTCCTCTTAAAAGATTAGAAGTTCAAAACCAAAGAGGTAGAATATGTATGTGTTTCTAAAATTAACAATCAAATCACTGCGGGGTCTCATAATGTAGTGTCTGACATGGCAGTGACCTTAAAATTAGATAATAATAATATATTTTATTCAATTTTTTATTTTTATTTTTAAATATTTATGTATTTTCAAATTATACCATTTAAAATATTTAAATGAATTTTCATTTTAATAAAACAATAATTATAAAATTAAACATTTTTCTATAAATATAACGTTTTTTCTATCCATATAACAAACCAGAAAAATATAAATAAATAACATTTCTTAAAACACTGAAAACAAATTAATTATTAAAAAATGGTTAAATATAAAAAAATGTGTTAAATATTAATATACAAATGTGAGGATAAATGTGTTAAATATTAATATACAAATGTGAGGATAATTATTTATATATTGTATTATATTAGCTGTTACCTATTACATTGTTTACACATTTTAAAAAGAAAATAATTAAAAAAGGCATGTTGAATTATTTTTAAATAGCGATAATTTAAAGAGTTCACAAATTAGTTTGGAAAATAATGGAAATCCTAGCAAGATTATGGCAAAATCCAGCAGAGTTTTCTCAAAATTTGAGTTACACCTCTTAAACTTCAGTATTTTGGGTGTCCTAGGTTCTTGATGGTGCTAAATCCATTTCCTCTATCAAAAAAATGATTCAAACACTCCAACATTCAGATTTTTGGAAAAAATAAAAAAATTAGCAAGAAATCTACCATCCAAACCAATTTGTAACATGAATAGAGGCATTGCCTTTTTTAATTTATATTGATTAATTATAACATTTTTATATGATTAATTATAATATTTTTACCATCAAAACCATATTATATTGATTTTCTTAAATAATTATAAATAAGTGTTACCATCAAAACCAAAAAGAATATTAGTGTATAATATTATTAAAAACTCATTAGTGTAAGTCGAATATTATATCAAATATATTTTGAGAAAAACTCAAATTACAAAGAAAGAAACTATAAAATAAATAACATTTGACAAAACATGGTCTATGTTTAACCGTATTCAGAAGAAAAGATATAAAATTTGAAAGAAAATTTATCTCAAAAAATGTGTTAAATATCAGTCATAATTATTTATATATCATAATTATTCATATGTTATATTTACGCTGATAGATGTGTTTGTTTCATAATTAAGTTTCCAGAGTTTTAATTTATTTATGTGAAAAATATGTATTTTCCTTAAATTGATGAATAATGAGTAATGGTAAGGCTCTGAATAATGAGAAATGGTAAAGTTCTGAATACTGAAAATGTACCTCAGACTTGTCATCATGAATGGATTAAGGTACAGTACATCAACTTATTACGTGGATTTCAAATGTGCCAACTTTCATTATCATTACTAAAACCAGAAACCATCATCAACTTTATCCCTGTAGTAATTGGCTCTTGTCTTTGGGGTCTTATGAATATGGAATTCTATTTGGATTTGGATCAAGAACAAGAAGAGGAGGTAGCAGAGGATACGCTGAGCTGAGTTATTTCTGCAGGTTAGAGCCCGCGAAGTCTCGTTGAGCTTTAACGAAAATTGAAGGATCAAATAATATATGAATGCAAACACTGGGTACCTGCCAAATCACGCCAATCGATGAAAGAAATATGAAGAAACCAACTCTCAGCCAAAAATAATGTATGTGAAACAAATCCCATCCTGAGAATATGACGCTGTAAAGCAGATCTCGTCATGCTACGACCTTTGAATGACAGTGAATCTCAGTTAAAGATCCTGATTTTTTGAAAAAATCCCGTAATATGATAGGAGCTTGATTCTTCACATTTTTAAAAGCATTTAAAATGGCTAGATTGAAGTTTAATGTTTATATAGAATAAGGATTTTTTTTAAGGAGGGTATAAGTTTAAATCGAGAGAAAATTCTATTGGAAAAGGGGTCGGTTGTATTATAAATGGCGAAATCTTATATATTAATTTAGTGTTTGGTTTGGCCGTAATCTCACAAAATATATTATTATTATTATATCATTTATGGTTAAGCTAGACCCAAAATCTATATATGAGATTTCTTTGTTGATAGTAAATCCTAGTGAAAGATGGCATGACTAAGAGCAAGAGTTTGGTAAACTCTAAATTTTAAAAAAAATCTGCTCATATGATAGGAGTGTGATTCTTCAAACTTTTGAGCACTTAAAATAGTGGGATCGAAGTTTGATGTCTACATAGAACACTTGCTTCCTTGTAAGAGGTCACATGTTCAAATTTAGAGAAATCGTTGCAGAGAGGTGGGTCGTTTGTTCCAAAAACAAGGGGTCTCATACACCAATTTGGTGTCTCTCTTGGCCATGACCTTGGGTCTTGACATATGAAAAATGTTGTATTCCCTTAAACCTCCAAACCCCTAGGATCTACATGCAACATAAAATCCACAAAAATGATCTCTCTTAGACACATGGTCAATGTTGTACGAGCTTCCATGCATGCCCTCTCTCATTTATAGGTAGATAAACTTCAGCCCTTTGTTGGAAAAACATCCTTGTTTGTCAAAGACTTAGTTGATTTTATTTAGAAAACTTGGCACCTCAAAATTAATGAAAATAAAATTTTGGTTAGCTTCAATGTCATCTTTTTATTCACCAAAATTCTAGTTCCAAAAGTTTTGGACATTGTTTCCAACCTAGTCAACTCCAAAACCCTTAACCTTATTGACCTCTTCCTTTTTTCCACTTTCCCTGCTTTTTAAGGGGTTTTCTACCATAACAAAATGAATATACAACAATGGGATCTCATTTAGCCTTGATCATTGTCAACATCTCTATGGAACGTTTTAAAGGCTTAGCCTTAAATAACTTCCATCAAAAGCTCAATTGTTGATATCTTTTGTTGATGACATATTTGTTGTTTGGCCTGATAGCCACCCTACCTTAACCTCTTTCCTTGACCACCTTAATAGCATTTCTCCTCGTATCAAGTTCACTATGGAAATCCAAGAAAATAATTCCCTCACCTTTCTTGGTTCCCTCATTTCTTGTTAATATGATGACACTCTTACCTATCAAGTTTACCACAAAAAGGACACATGCACACAGAAGTGGATCAAATCCCACCCCCATGTCCTCCCTTTTTATAAATTCAAAGGATCTTAGCTCGAGGGTTTGGTGAAAAATTCATTTCCCTAGCTATGTGCATTCATTTCTCTAGAGACATGTTGTAACTGCGCATTTGTGACATTTATAAAATAGTTGTATATGGTGTAATAGTGGCATTTGAACTTTTGAAATTAACCATTTTCCAAAAATTGTTGTTCTAGTTATTAAAAAAAACGTCACAAGGGAATTTAATGATTATCATTCACAATAAGATTATAAAGACCTACGGCTTAATTGGTTTTCTTGACATTATCACCATAATGCCCCCCTACTCTATCTCAAACTTCATATCTTTGGCATGCAATCGACGAATTTGGGTTTTGCTATAGGCAAGTGCATTCTATTCATTTCATCCATGTGTGGGTTGATTTTTCTCCCAACTCAGAACAAGAGGCTAGTGCTTTGGACCTTTATCATTTTAGGCTTAAGCCTAGGAAAGGAAAGCATAAACAATAAGCAACTAGTCATTGTTTCCTTCAACCCCCAACTTCTTATTTCGGTAGATTTTTTTGTTATTTATTTTTTGGGTATGGGTTGTAGTAGGAAATATTTTTTTCTAGTTGTGTGTAGATCAGGCAATTTCATCTTCTCAATATCATTCCCTGGTTTCATGGAAGCTAACATTACATGCTAGATACATGGACTAGGTCTCCTTGAGGCTAATGTGTCCCTTCCACTCTTCAGGGTTGCTAATTCTTGGGCTTTAAAGATGGATCCTAAGCCAATATCATGGGGAAAATTTATCCCTAGGGATTGCTTTCCACATTAGTCTCTCCATATCTTTTAGTCTTCTTCAAAGTCAGTGATATCTGTTGCCCTCATCTGGGTCTGTATCACATATAGTTTTTCAGTATGCCACATAAAAGGGATTGGGTTCATCAAGCAGTGACTTACTACCAAGAATGTGGGTGCACTTGTTTTTAAGTGAGGGTTGAAAGCTTTTCACTAGGGTTCAAAGATATCACTCCCCAACCTATTCAAGAGGAACTTACTTAGGTTGAGCGAGGGTTGGATAACCAATGATGCACCCTCACAACCACAAAATTATTAGCTGAATGGGTTCTTGATGCTAGGCACACTTGTAGGTGTTACAACCAATATATTTTTATGGTGGACATATATTGGCACCACAAGTTCCTTCTTGGTCGGTTCCTGGTAGACATAAATGAGAGTAGAGAGGGAATTCTTCTCTCTTTGGATCAATTGCAATGTCAATTGATAGATATGGATCGAAGGTTGGGTCATATTACGAGAGATATGGGCATTCCTCCTGAACCAGGTTGCTCTCAAGGTAGCAGCAAGGAGTCAATACTAGTTGAAGCTATAGATTTGGACAAATCCTCTTGATTGACTCTCTTTCCTATCTTATTTCTCCATTATTTCTATTTGTATATCTCAATCTACAGATAGATTAAGTGACCTTTATTTTATTTCATGGGTTTTAGTTTTTGTATTTACAAGAAGAAACTTATCATTTTCTCTTTTTGGAAAAGTTAAAATTTGTTATTACATTTCGTCTAGCCATCCTATTAACAAACTTACCCAAAATTCTATAATAAATTATATACTCCTTATTTTCAAAAATACAAAATATTTACTCCACAGGAAAAAAAAATAAAAAAAAAAAATAATATATATATATATATATATAAATTTTAATAACGTATCTAATTACTTTAATTACTTTAAACATGGAGTGATGATGTCAAAAAAAAAAACATAAAATTTCAAAACATATTCATTTTAAAACACAAACTGTAAATCCATAATATCATAAAATTCATGAATAAGAAATTATACACGACTAATATAACAAATATTATTATATATTATACCTTTCATAAAAACATAACATTATATGAAATTTTATATTGATGTGATGTCCTCCATATATGTAAATATTTATTTACTACACTTTTAAACAAACTGAATATTGATTAAGTTTATATAATTAGTTAATTTTGATTTAAATGCATGAAAAGTGGAATGCTGGAATTATGGCAGTAATTGTTTGATTAAACCTAAATGAGAATGAATTGTCAAAGGGTGACAGTTTTATTTCTCAAACAGTTAGGCTGGGCAGTTACCCAACCCTAACTACTTCCAAGAGAAGATTTATTCCAAGGGATCAAGAGGATGGGGGGCATCTGAGATCATGGAGGAAAAAGATTAAACATATTAAAAGAAAGAGGTTAATTGTGCTGAAGGACAGACAATGATATAGTAGCTAAGTCTGGTTAAGACCAGATAGCTACTGCTCAAGGCAGAAGTACTTGAGGAGAAAACGCTCTGAAGGTCAGCTTGGGGGGAGACATAAAGCGAAGCAGCGCTGGTCTCAAGGTTGGGAGGAAAGACAATCAGAGGATTAAAATCCAGTTCAAATGGGAAATCAGTGAGACAGATAAGTATAATCTGGTAACTCTACCTATTTAGCTATAGGAATTATCTTTTAATTAGCATGATGGACATGCTTTCTTTCTTAAGTAAATTGATTACTATGAGAAATAAGGGTCCAACAATTAAGAAGGGTGTGTGTGACAACTTGTAGATTAATGAAGTTATTTATTATCAATGCAAAAGACAGTAAACTTGTAGAATAACTTCTATACAAAAAGATAGTAAAACTGTAGATTAATGAATTTATTTACTATCGATTCATAAAGACAGTAAATTTGTAGAATAACTTCTATGCATAGAAACTGTAATCTGTAAAATAACGAAGTTACCCTCTATCAATTCATAAAGACAGTAACCTGTAGGATAACAAAGTTATTCACTGTAGCTCATAACTCTATAAAATAGCGGAATCATTTTACTAATAAATTGATAGAGAAAGAAATTAAAAGGAATGATGAAGAACATGTAAATGAGGAACTATCTACTGCTAAATCCATAGAAGAAACTAATGTGGTAACGGAAGATGCGTAGATTCCCAATTAGGGAGGAACAAGGGTTCTGCCCCATTACCAGAGCAAGAAAAACCACTAATCCTCAGAGAAATAAATATAGAGGGTTTACTAGTAGCAATTTCGCTCTTAGAAGGCAAAGCCGGAACAAAATCTAGAACTAAGTCTAGTTAAAATATATAACCAAAAGAAAACGTTACAACCCAGAAAGTGAAAGCACGATATGATGCGGAGTAGTAACCATAGTAAATACCATAAATAATGTGTTGCATATTAAATAGGAAGTTACAGTGCCTCAATATGAAATTAAAGGAATACATGCATTAAGAAGAGAGCTAAAATCTGTAAAGAATACTATTCAAACAAAAACAGGAACACATCTTCAGTTTAGAGCTAAGGAAATAGACGAATATAGAGCAGAACCCCAAGTGAGGGTTTCATCTTTTACATTTACACAAAAAAATACTCTCAGAGTCTAAGGTCGAATTGATGGCTCTGAGCCTTAAAAACCAAAACGCATACACTGTATTGAAACCCTTAGTCCAATTCAGAATTAACGTTTTCAACTAACATAGGAAAGGAAGTCAAGAAAATCCCCAATTTGTACTTAACAAAACCCCAACTCGCATACTTGGTGAAGGAATGTTGAGGAATAGGGACTATGGCAAAAGGACCAGAGATCTCCAACGCTTCAACACATAGGCATGAAATACCTAGCGAATACGTACCAAGACAATAGAAATTAGTTTCAACAAAGAAATTAAGAAAAAGATAGACCAAAAACAACAATACAGAAATGGGAATACGAAGGTATATACTTGTTCATGCAAAAATAGATACAACAGAACCCCACATGGATGCAAGGATAGTCTCTGGAGGTAAACTGTGGCAAAAACAGTAAGGACTTCGGTTCCTATGTTAAGCATATCAACCCAGTAGTGAAAACACTTCGGAAGGGAGAAAAATACAAGCGAAAATCTATTACCAGAGAAAGAGTTCCTCAGCTAAACCAGAGACTAAACAAGCAGATGGAAATTGCACCAAAGGACTGACTTCCACATCCTCACAGAGTTTAGATCAGTGGGAAAATTTCTCCATCGTCCGATTTGGAAATTCTGGAGCATCATCGATATTGCACCCTTGCCTATGCATGAAGTTCTAGTTGGAGACACCATGGCGAAAGCTCCATAGACTATGGTCTGCAGCCCTAGGGGCAGTTAGCCACCAAAAAATTAAAGATTGTCATTGATTATGGAATAGCTGTCACATAATGTGATTAAAGAAATGAACTGAGTTATAAGGCATGGCTGAATTAATGTGAGGTGACCCATATATCACTTCAGTACCTTATGATCACTTATCGATTAGGATGGAGTGCAGAGACCGGGGTTAGGGTTTCGAGCCCTATGGAGCACCTGGTTCGGTTGAATTTTCTCGGTGGATACCCTCATGAACTGCTAGCGCTTTCCTCAGTTCATCGACAGATTCAACCCTTCACAGTTTGCAGTAGCTTTTAGTGGTTACAGTCGATTAGTTTTGAGCTCCCCTAGACGGTTTGTGTTTCCCCTCTAATAGTCTAGTAGGAAGCTATCAGCACAGGCTTTAGACAAGTATGGAGGATAAAACCGCTTCTTCAGAAATTCCATCGAAAAACCAGCTGATTTGGGTGCAATCGGGGACCACAGTGGATGATTTCTTAGTCTTCAACCATGAATTAACTGCCGAGGTTGACGTACTCCCCACACTCTCTCGGCACACTCCTTCCATCTCGGTTCTAGTTGGAGCGGCTACTATTCGAGATTACATAGGCCCACTGCTTCTCACTGACGCTCAAGCAAAAGTTGCGCTTTGGAACGCCCCGGTGTCTCAAACTCTTCGGCTCGATCAAGGTTCCACTCCTGTGGATATAGTTTGGAAAAAACCCTTGGAGGAGGGCCCTTCGTCTATGGTGGGTAGGAAGTTGGCACATACTCCATCGTAGATCTCGGGAAACCCTTCTAAGGAAAAATTCACGGATATTGGGATCATTTTGGGGCATTTTGAGAACCTTCGAACTAAAGGCCCTCTAACATAAAAGGTCCAGGCTTCACACGAGGCATTACAGGGGGAAAATTTGGCTGGGGGCACGAGCGGCAATCAAAGAGGGACTTCTAAGAGAAAAAAGCGCCTCCCTCTACGTAGTAATGAAATATTTCTCAAGCTTGCCGAGGACACGACGCTCAGTGAAGCCATGGATTTGACGAAGAAGGTTCTAGTGGGGTGTGTTAGGGGCTAGCACTACAATGTGGAACGGCTCCAAAAATGGGCTATGGGGGTTTGGCGACACCACCTGTCGAAACCTCCTAGGGTACAGACTTTTGTTCATGGGTGGTTCGCACTTAGGTTCAAATGTCTTGCCCACACGAACTGGGTTCTCTCCACCATTTGGCACATAGACCAGGCTTCAGTCCTCTTCTAAAGATAGACACCTTTATTCGACCCAGAACTAGAAAGGGTGGGGGCAGGACCAATTTGGGTTCGTCTCCCTGGTCTTCCTGTTCATTTCTAGACTGAGCAGATTTTTAAACAAATTGGGGACGCCATGGGTAAATTCCTCACCTATGATGACTCTTTTATTTCCTCCGAGAAAATGGCATTTTCCATAATTTTAGTTTATTTGGACCTCATTGATGGGCTTCTGGAATTTATTAACATACAGTGGAGGGATGTTGCGAGGAGGCAGTTGCTGGACTATGAGGGAGTCCCTTTCAAGTGCCACCGTTGCCACAAGGTGGGGCACTTATTTAAAGACTGTCCTCTGAACAAGTGGAACAATAGACATTTTGTGAGACATTCCCCTCTGATTGCACATGAGCAGGAGGCTCAGGCACATGAAGACCCGGTCAATGAGGTTTTGCCTCAAGCTTCGGCAGATTTCCAGAGGTTGGCTTCCCCTCGCTCTAGTGGTACTACCACTCTCTTAGGACCTATTTTTAGATCTCTGGCACCGACTTTCAGTGCTCCGAGGAAGCATGGTCGACCACCCCATCAATCCTCGCCTTCTGTTCCTGGCTCGGCCGCTGTTGCCTAAGGGGATTCCATCACTTCGAGTATGCAATCCTCACATTTTACTCCCTCTCATTTTATTTCTGATGTTCATTTTTCAATTGCTGAGCATATTTTGGATCTGGGCTCTGTTGAAGCCCCTGTTCATAAAGCATGCGAAGTCCCCCCCCCCCTTCTCCCTCTCTCCTCCCCCTCTACCCTCTGCACCCCTTCCCCTATTCCCTCGACATCCTTGTCGTCGGCTTTGGTTCCTCGATACATCACCCGGTCTCGCTTAAAGAACATGGACCCTGATCTGGTGGGTCTTGATATCCTCCACCCTCTACCTTCTATCAAGGCTTCCCGAGGTCGCCCTTCTGAATTCAAGATCAGCCAAGCCCAAGCAGATGTCGACATTGCTCTGGGCAAGCAATCAACCATTCTTGGGTTCTTAGAGCAAGAACAACCCCCTCAGATCCCCCTCCATGAAGATTCTATCCTTTAATTGCAGAGGGCTAGCTAGGCCTGATAAAAAACTAGCTCTTCACTGATTACTTGTGGCTGAAGCTTTGGACATCATATTCCTTCAAGAGACCCTGGGTCCTCCATTGGACATTTCTCGAACTCTTGAACATTTTCTGCCAGGGTGGAGATTTTTTGGTTTGGATGCCCATGGCCATTCTGGTGGCCTTGCTGTGGGTATTAATACTCGTTCTATTGAGGATATCAATGGTTGGGGTGGTCGGGGATTCCTTGGAGCTGATGTTTCCTCTGCGGAGCTAGGACTCTCCTTCAGGATTGCTAACATATATGGGACTTGCCGAAACTGCCCTGATTTTTGGGACCGCCTTCTGAAGATGGATCTCTTTTCGACTGAGAACCTTATTGTTGGGGGGGACCTCGATTTTTCCATTGGCCATGCAGAATCCTGGGGACACCAAGCACAAAGACATCCCCTCTCGGACTGCTTTTCCTCCATCTTGGACCAACACCATTTCATTGACATCCCGGCTGCTAAGTTGCATGCTACTTGGAGGAACAATAGAGTGGGGGAGAATGGTCTGGCTAGAAGGCTAGACAGATTTCTAGTCAAGGAACAGGTTATGGATTTGGGGCTTAACATCTGGCATTGGGTTGGCACGGGCAGTCTCTCAGACCACCTTCCTATTTTTCTAGAATTGGATAATGGTCGAGACAAGCCAAAAGGGCCTTTCAAATTCAGTTCTACCTGGCTTAAGGATGCTTCTTTCATCAGCATGGTCACAGATTATTGGAAAAGGAACCCCCCAGGGGAAAGGGGCTCTGTTACTGCGGGTTTTATCCATAACCTCGCTGAGCTGAAAAAGATGTCCAGAATTTGGGCTCATCATAAAAGATTACAGGAGGACCTTGAACTGCGGAAAATTGAGGTCGAGCTTAGGCTTTTTGAGCAGGAGCAAGGTGGTCTTTATCACTCCGAAGAACACAAGCACCATATCTCTTCCATTTATTCGAATCAAGGGAAAATTCTCAAGGATAGAGAAGAAAAATGGAGACTAAGGAGCAGAGCCATTTGGGTCTGGGAAGGGGATGCTAACACAAAATTTTATCACAAGTTTGCTAATGGCAGGAAGGCTATTAATACTATTTGGAAAATGTAGGACGGTCAGGGAGGTACTACTAACACTTTCCCTCAGCTTGCCTCCCTTGCAAACCCTCATTTTAAATCTGCCTTTCGGGACCCTAGAGACACTAATTTAGCAGAGATTATCATAGTTGCTCAGCTTTTCCCCAGATATGTGGAGCTTGAAGATGAGGGGGACCTTGTTCGGGAAGTCACATTGGATGAACTGGAAGCCACTTTGAAATGGTTCAGTAAAGACAAAAGCCTTGGACCTGATGGTTGGACTGTTGAATTTTATTTATTTTTCTTTGATGTGCTTGGGGCAGATCTTCTCAGTGTTGTTGAGGAGTCTCGGACCTCGGGGCGATTGGAAGCTACCATCACCTCCACCTTCATAGCCCTCATTCCCAAGACAGATAATCCTTCTACATTTGATGATTTTCGACCCATTTCGCTCTGTAATTGTTTATACAAGATTATTGCTAAAATTATTGCTAATCGTGTGAAGCCTATTCTATCCAAGCATATCCTCCCTGAACAATTTGCATTCCTGAAGGACAGGAAAATCCATGAGGCGATTGGGACGGCTTAGGAGGTGCTGCACACCCTTCATTGCAAAAAAGGTAAAGGTATGATTTTGAAGGTGGACCTATCTAAAGCCTTTGACAGGGTTAACTGGCTTTACCTGAGGATGCTTCTTACCCATCTTGGTTTTCCTTTCTCATTCATTAAATGGATCATGGGATGCATCTCTAATATACCTTTCAGTGTTTTGGTTAATGGTATCGCTATCCCCTTCTTCACCTCGGCTCAGGGATTGAGGCAAGGGTGCTCTCTATCTCCATTGCTCTTTCTTCTAGTTATGGAAGGTTTCAGTAGGATCATTTTGGAGGAACATAGGTGCGGCAAACTCAGGGGAATAAATATTATGGAGACTTGCATCCTTACGCACCTTCGATTTGTGGACGATGTGCTAGTCTTTCTTACTAGAAGCATTGGGGACTTCACATCGATCAGAAATATATTCTCCTTATTCCAGAAGGCCACGGGTATGCTCATTAATGAAGGAAAATCCACTTTGACGGTCACGGCATGCTCTCAGCATGAAATACGTTTTGCACTTGACAGATTCCACTTTACGCAGTTGGAACTGGTAGAGGGATTGAAATATCTAGGGTACAAGTTGAAACCAATTAGGTACAAGATTGCGGATTGGACTTGGCTCATTGCCAAGCTAGAGAAAAGACTCAGCATTTGGTACCATAGGTTCCTCTCTCATGCTGGCCATTTGACCCTCATCAAAAGTGTTCTGGAAGCGACACCTGTTTACTGGATGTCCCTGGCCTGGATCCCTAGAGGCATACTTTCCAAGATCCAAAATATTTGCAACAGATTATTATGGAGAGGTAAATTACCAGGGAGGATTTTTGCT
The DNA here is from genome assembly GCA_031772625.1 of Pinus tabuliformis. Taxonomy (NCBI): domain Eukaryota; kingdom Viridiplantae; phylum Streptophyta; class Pinopsida; order Pinales; family Pinaceae; genus Pinus; species Pinus tabuliformis. The sequence continues at coordinate 391,581,738 of CM062820.1, forward strand.
TGGGTTAAATGGGATGCTCTCACTCTCCCTAAAAGATGGGGGGGTTGGGGCCTCAAGAAGTTGGATGTTTTTTCTTCTACGCTAGCTGCGAACCTTGGTTGGCAATTGGTGGCTTCGGACAGCTTATGGACCAGGGTTGCTTACTTGAAATACATTGCTTTGACTCGTGTTGTGGATTGGATCATAAGGCCAGCTGGCCCCTTCACAAGTATTTCGATTATTTGGAAGGTTGTCCTGAAGGCTTTGGAGCCCATTCGCACTGGCATTACTTGGAGGATTCATTCGGGGGACAGTGTTCGCATAGGCATTATCCATGGATTGGTTGTGGGGACAGGCATAGACTGCCTTCAGAGCTATTAGCACTCTTAAAGGAGCAAAATATCACACACCTGGCACATATTGCAGACGAACACAACTCCTCCTTTCTTCAACAGGCTTGGAAATCTGTTGGCCAGCTTAATATCCCACCACTTTGGAGGCAGCACTGGAGGGACTTCACATAGGCTCTTTTGGAGGCTCATATCCATATCACAGAGGGGGAGGATGAGATTATCTGGGCCCTGGCGAAATCTAGAAGATATACACCCAAGGAGGGTTATTTGGTCCTAGCTTATCTGCATAAGCCTATGGTCATTTTACAATGGTGGAAACTCCTCTGGAAGCTTAAAGTGCCTCCTAGATCCATAGTTCTTATGTGGTGTATTCTGAAGAACAAGATCCCCATGGAGGATAACCTATTGAAATGTGCTTTTAATGGCCCACACTGGTGTTACTTCTGCAACAATTAGGGATTCTGGTTCTCAAATTTTCTTTCATTGCCACGTTGTGCGTAGTGCTTGGCATCTGGTGTCTGTTGTTGTCCCCTCTAATTGTGATTGGCTTTCAAACTCTCTGGTTGAGGCCTAGGATTTGTGGTACCATTCCGTCTTGCCTCATAAACTGAAGAACCTTCCCCTGCTGTTTTGTTGGACTATTTGGATAGCCTGGAATCGTTTGATTTTCCATTACATCCCCCCTAGATGGGCTTGTTTGGTGGCCATGATCAAAGCTGACTATGACCTCATTCCTGATGACCCTCCTTCCCCTCCTCCCCGATCTATCTCCTGGGAACAGATTGTCCCCGGTAGACCCTGGACATACTTTGACGGGGAAGCTCAAGAAGTTGGCTGTGGTGAAGGGGCCATTCTACACTTATCTGGGAGGCACTCCTTCAGCCTATCTATGGGCTTTAGAAGGGGCACTAATAACTTCGCAGAACTTTCAGCAGCTTATCATATCATTCGGTTTGCATTGGAGAAGGGTTGCATTGCATTACAACTGTTTGGTGACTCAAATATAGTCTGTGATTGGTTGAATAGAGTATCTTCTTGCAGGACTTTCACATTGAGACACATTCTAGATGAGGCTTTAAGATTGATTTCATTATTTGACCACTTTTCCTGTAATCATATATACAGGGAGCGGAACACAAAGGCTGACCGTCTTTCCAAAGAAGGCACGTTCAGGGAGCAAGACAACTAGCTGATTATGGAACAAATCGAATTCTATCACAGGCCATTTATGGACATTTTGATATGATATTTGGACCAGAAATATATTTTTGTACATATTTCCTATGTTGTTTTTGATTTGATATGCGGCCATAGTTTTGGTACTATTCATGTTTTTGTTATTATCTCCATGTGTGGATCAAGATAATATTCTCGGTTGATATTTTGTATCATTTTGACTTTCATTCAGACCCTGTCCGGGCTACCTCCCTGTGTGGTGAGGGTAGCTGTGGTTTACTGCCTCTTCCGACACAATGGTCATTGATAGAAATATCGGAATATGCTTTTGCATCTACAGAATGTAATTTCTTAATCTAATGAAATTACGAATTTACCATGGGAAAAAAAATCACTTCAGGACTTTAGTAAATGTTACCGTAGAACCATATGTTTATGCTTATGTATTGTAATGATTCAACAATTAAATAAGTATTGCGGTAGTAATAAATCCATCCATTCATATGTTTAAGAGTTGAACCAATGTATTAATAGTAATTAATAGATAAATCTTGGTGTATACGTTGAATGTGTAATGCAATATATTGTCATACAAATAAAAAAAAATATGACAGGTTTTTTTGTTTGTAGGTTTGTGACACTTGACATATCTTAAAGGAATAACAAAACGATAATATTAAAAACTACATATACAATTACAATCTCCACTTATTTTTGGACATAAAAGGAAATCATACATCAATATTAAACATAACCAATAAATAATATTTTTTATACTAAATATATATTAAACTAATCATAATACAAACAAATTCTATTGTAATTGATTACTCAAATACAAATAAATCATAAAGTATATTAACATATTTTCACATTTTTATTTTATCTATTTATATTTACAATGATTTTTATTCTTTGTATTGAATTAATTAGTTGTCATAAAAATAATGATTAAGAGCATGTGTTTCTTCTTAAAAGATCACATGTTTAAAATGAGAAAGGTAGAATATGTATGTTTTCATAAACTTAGTAGCCAAATTCTTGTGCAAAAATAGGTCCCTTGTCCCACGAATAAAAAAGTCTCATAAAAGAAATTAGTATATTTCTTGACCATGACCTTAAAATTGAATAATAATAACAATATCTATCATTTTTTATTATATCTTACTCATATTTATTCAAATATATAAATATTTTATTGAATGTAAAAAAAACTCCCATTTAAAAATATTATCTAACATTTTTCATTATATCTTACTCATATATTCAAATATATAAATATTTTATTTAATGCTCAAGACATTAAAAATAAATAAAAAATATTAAGCTTGCGAAGAAAAAGGTAAATATTTATAAATTTTATTTGTGTGTTTATAATTATCTGCACCTTATTATTATTATTATTATTATTATTATTATTATATATATATATATATATATATATATATATATATATATATAATAAGCGGGCTAAAGGCCAAGCAGGTTTCAGAAGGCATCACTCAACAATAGACCACCTTGTTACGCTTAGGATCATTGCGGAGGAATGTCGTAATGATAAATCCAATTTATTTTGTTGCTTTGTGGACTTTAGAAAGGCTTTCGATACGGTTCCTAGATCCAACCTTTGGAATAGATTAGAAGAGCTAAAGGTTCCTCTCGAGTTGAGAGCTACCGCTATAAGGTTATACGAGAATGTAATTTCCAAGCTAAAGAACAATGAAGGGTGGTCGAAAGATATTAAGTGTAGCATCGGAGTTAAACAAGGTTTCCCCCTCTCCCCTACCCTATTTGGCATTTACATCGATAAGCTCGAAGGCTATTTAGAGGAAGCAGGATGTGATGGCACGATCTTAGCTGGGATAGTCGTCATCCTTCTTCTTTATGCTGACGATATTGTTCTTTTGGCAAGGTACCCATCTGATCTTAATAAGCAACTCAGGCTTCTTAAGGATTTCTGCTCTACCATGGGTATGACTGTTAACACTGACAAAACAAAAGTTATGATTATCAAATCCAAGACGGACACTTACGCTAATTTTATGTATGACAATAATAACTTGGAGGAAGTGTATTCTTACAAGTACCTAGGAATTGATATTCATCACAAGCTCAACTGGAACCATAGCATTGAGAAAAGGATTAATTGGGGGTGGAAAGCTTACTATGGTCTTGAAAATAATTGTAAAATTGCAAACCTTGTAATGTGGGATAAAAAGAAGTTCCTCTTTGAAACTTTAGTCACTCCTGTTATCTTATATGGATGTGAGGTTTGGGGTTGCAGCATCTCCAGAGAATCATGGAGAAAGATTGAGCAAATCCACAAGCGTTTTATAACTTATAACCTGAAAATTAAAAGTAATACACTCTATCCTATTCTCCTTATAGAAGCAGGTCTTTCCCCTATTGAGAGCCTAGCTATGCTTAGGCTCTTGTTGTACAAGCACAAAATGAGTAACATAAACGATCATAGACTTCCTAAGCTAGCTTTAAATTCTAGCCAAAACCACCTAAGGCTCAATCGAGGGTGGCATAAAGACACAAGGGCCTGGTTAAACTATTGGGAGATCAACGAAAATGATGCATTGCAAAACATAAATAACATTAAAGATATTGTTACTTCTAAGTTCAAAGAAAAAATGTGGTGTGAGAAAGACTTAGCGGCTAAAAGAAAATTAAGTTATTATAAGAAGGTCATCAACCCCACCCTAGAAGATCAAAAGTATCTCTCTATTTTAACTAGCTCAAAGAAGAAAATTAATATACCAAAGATTAGAACGAATTCTCATGAGCTCCATAGTGAAACAGGTCGTTGGGCAGTTCCTAAAACGCCATGGACAGAAAGGATCTGCCATATATGTAAGAATAGGAACATCGAGGATGAAAACCACTTCCTCTTAGAGTGCCCCACGTATAACCACATTAGATCTCAGTTTCACAATCTTTGTTACAATACTGACCTTCCTAGCCTTTTACAATGTCAAAATTATAGTGAGCTCGGGAGGCTTCTCTCCAAGCTTTTTGAGCTTAGGAATAAAATCTTAAATCAAAATAGATAATTTGTTTCTTTAGGTCCGATAGACCATTATTTGGTCTCAGCGGACGTTAACCATCATCATCATCATCATATATATATATATATATATATATATATATATATATATATATATATATATATATATATATATATATATATATATACATATACATATACATATACATATACATATACATATACATATATATTGATAAGTTTGTTTATTTTAAAAAAGGTATTTTATAATTTTAATTTATTTATGAGTAATTATTATGTGGATGCTAGAGATTTAATCTCCATGAAATATGTTGGAATATTTATAATAATATTCACAAATCAAATATTAAGATTTATCTTCAAGTTAGTTATACTCTTTTAATTAATTTATGAAAAACTAATTAATTCATGAAGATGTCATAGAAATATTTATAATAATATTCACAAATCAAAGATTAAGATTTATCTTCAAGTTAGTTATGCTCTTTTAATTAATTTATGAAAAACTAATTAATTCATGAAGATGTCATATCAACACGTGTAATATTGGGTATGAAGGATTGAAAAGTCATGATAATGATTCATGGTATTGTAAAAATAGCTATTTACAAGTTAGGAATTTCTATGATATAGTGGGAGTGAATGGTTAAAAATATTGCTACATTTTTTTAAAATGTATATATGTTTAACTCATATATTAATATTTTTATGATGATGATGATGATGATGATGATGTTGGTTAACGTCCACTGAGACCAAACTTTGGTCTTTGGTCTATCGGACCTAAAGAAACAAGTTATTAAGTTTGATTTAAGATTTTATTCCTATACTCAAAAAGCTCGGAGAGAAGCCTCCCGAGCTCAATGTAATTTTGACAACGTAAAAGGCTAGGAAGGTCAGTATTGCAACAAAGATTTTGAAACTGAGATCTAATGTGGTTGTACGCAGGGAACTCTAAGAGGAAGTGACTTTCATCCTCGATGTTCATATTCTCACAGAGATGGCAAAACCTTTCCATCTATGGTGTTTTAGGAACTTCCCAACGACCTGTTTCACTATGGAGCTCATGAGAGTTCGTTCTAATCTTGGCTATATTAATTTTCTTCTTTGAGCTAGTTAAAACAGAGAGATACTTTTGATCTTCTAGGGTGGGGTTGATGACCTCCTTATAATATCTTAATTTTCTTTTAGCTGCTAAATCTTTCTCACACCACATTTTTTCTTTGAACTTAGAAGTAACAATATTTTTAATGTTATTAATGTTTTGCAATGCAACATTCTCGTCTGTCTCCCAATGGTTTAACCAGGCCCTGGTGTCTTTATACCAACCTTGTTTGAGCCTTAGGTGGTTTTGGCTGGAATTTAAAGCTAGCTTAGGAAGTCTATGGTCTCCTATGTTATTGAGTTTGTGCTTGTACAATAGAAGCCCAGTCATAGCTAGGTTCTCGATAGGGGAAAGACCCACTTATATAAGGAGAATAGGATAGGGTGTGCTGCTTTTAATTTTGAGGTTATACATTATAAAACGCTTCTGGATTTGCTCAATCTTTCTCCAGGATTCTCTAGAGATGCTACAACCCCAAACCTCACATCCATATAAGATAACTAGATTGACTAAAGTTTCAAAGAGGAACTTCTTTCTATCCCACATTACGAGGTTTTCCATTTTACAATTATTTTCAAGACCAAAATAAGCTTTCCATCCCCCATTAATCATTTTCTCAATGCTATAGTGCCAGTTGAGCTTGTGATGAATACCAATTCCTAGGTACTTGTAGGAAGACACTTCCTCCAAGTTACTATTGTCATACATAAAATTAGCGTAAGTGTCCTTCTTGAACTTGATAATCATAACTTTTGTTTTTTCAGCGTTAACAATCATACCCATGGTAGAGTAGAAATCCTTAAGAAGTATAATTAATAATAATAATAATAATGTTATGTTGATTAGGTTAACATTAAAATTAAAGAAAATTAACATTAAAGTTTTGAGTTAGACATTTTTCCATAACTCGTCGTATTTTTCCATGTATTTGTGATGATGAACCTTATTTAAAGGCTTGATGAAACTTATTATGGAATTTAAGAGTACTAGTTTAGATCCATCTTAACTCTAGATTTGACTCTCTCAATGCTTGGTAGATAAATTTAAGATGGATCTAGGTTGGTGATTGTTTTAATTCAGGCAATGAGAAATATATAATAAAGTATTTTGATGTTTATCATAGATTTATCCATATTAACCTTTACCAACCATTTAATTTATATGGTTACACTAGTATATTATGTATTTTTGATATATATATATATATATATATATATATATATATATATATATATATATCAAAATGGTAAATACTTATAAATTATATTTTTATTTTATTTAAAAACCAATATAACTATTAACTTTTATGTTAACTTTTTTTTAATATAAAATTATATTATATATAGACAAAACAAACATAATAGTATTCATTTCAATTTTTCAAATTTTACATAATTAGAGGAAAAAAGTAGAATAACATAAAATTTATTTCAATTATATACCCAAAAAAAAAAAAAAAACTATTTCAATTTCCAAGGTATGGATATGTTTTTTTATTGTTATAATAAATTTTATTTAGATTTTCAAATTTAAAAACTAGTTTAGATATCTTATTTACTAAACATTGAGAAGGATTAAGTTCGGAGTTAAGATGGATTTAAAATGGCACTCTTATATTCCATGGTGGATTTTCTCAAGTTTTTAAGTGACTTCATCGTAGAAAATACCATGGACAGACACTATAGCCCATGTAATACCATGGACCATGTAATATCATGGACTTGTAAATCACCACAATTAATTAAAAATGACTAACTCAAACTTATATATAATTATTAATTATTAATTTTTTATTTTAATGTTCATTGAGTCAAACATAATATTATATTATAAAACGACATGCATAATGTTTTATAGCATTACTGTTACACTGGATTATAAAATGCTATTATATTATAAAACGATATGCATAATGTTTTATAGCATTACTGTTACATTGGATTGTAAAATGCTTCTCGGTATATATATATATATATATATATATATATATATATATATATATATATATATATTATAATTAATTATTATGTGTAAATTAAAATAATATGGCATAGTCTAACAAATAGATGAGATAACATTTTTCACCAGAATCAAGTAAAATAATCTCAAGAAAGAATGTGATTTTTTGTTGTTTAAAATGCATTTTTGAATGCATATATGGATTCAATGCTTTGAAAACCCGTAGAGCACTCGAATTATATAGATTAAACAACTTAAACTTAAATGTTTAAAAAGCTCTTGCGATTTTCATTAAAAATAACCAAAAAATTGTCATGGAAAAAATCATTTCATCTATTAATTAATATCTCTAAATATAATATTATTTATATAATATTCTAAATATTATATTTCAGCATAATTTTAAACAAATTTATATTTCTCATATTTTCAGTGTGATACAATTTTTATATACATATCTAAATTTATTTAGTATTAATTTTGATTATATATTATATACTTAAACAGAGTATATAGAACATAACAAATCACACTCTAGCGATAAGGGTTCAGGGAAGGTCACTAACTCATCGGAGCCCACTTGAATGGCTGGAAATTTCTAGTTAAAGGAGGTATATTAGTATGTGAAATGACTTCCTATGTGTCTTATCTAACAAGATGGTTGCAAGAGACAAGTCCCTGCATTGGGAACATACTTTCCAGCAGCAACACTAAATGTTATTCAGGTTACCTTATTGCAGGTTCTGCTTCAATAGCTGGTCTTCTCACTTCAGGAAGGAATCTGGTTTAGAAATAGAAACATATTAAAACATGTTTTCAGACCAGACACTTTTTCGAACTAAATGACCTCTGGTGCAATAGTGCCAAAAGACGTGATCAAAGTGCCTTGAGGAGCTAAATATCTAAATACAAATAATTATTTTCCTTGGTTTGCTTCACAAATATAGGAAAGCTTGTAAACATATATCATTGCTTGTTTATACTCCTTGAGTCTTGTGTAAGTTTATTTGATTATAAATTTCCTAGTGAATATCCTTTTGCATAAACGATCCCATCCTGCTAACCATCTAACCTCCACCTGGACCGAGGAGGGCAAAGCCTCGCAGAGACTCGACCGTAGGATGCGACGCTTGGTCTTCCTATGAACTTTCAGCGCTGAATGATAAACATAAAGGGAGAGGACTTTTCCTCCGGGCTTTGTTCTATAAGGTACAAAACAAGAAACTCGGGAAAAACATTCAACGTCTAAGAAAACCCACTTATTGCGCAAGACGTCTTGGTGAGCCCTTGTTCTAGTAGAGGATCTACACTAGGGCCAAGCTTTTACTCTGTGCTATTCTATAGATAGTTTACCACTCTAGTTACAAGAACACTCTGCTTAGGAGTGGTAAAACTAGTTAATAGCTTGCACCTCGTTAATAGTATACATCCATGATTGTGTTTCGACTAGCTAAGTTTGTGCTGAACGAGCATAAGTATTAGGCATGAACCAGCTAACTGTAGGTCCTAGTGACTAGCTTGACTAGCGACCAATGCCTATTCCTGACTCCTTGTCTGATGTCGAAAATGTGCATGCGGGTAAGTGTATCTGATGATCAAGCAGTGATGAACTCATTAATTACGAGAAAGAGTCGGGCTAGCCACGAGCACACTCACTAAGGAAACACATCGAATCCATACCTTTGGGCCCCTGTAATTAGTAATTCTATTAAACGAACACATCGAAACTAGGCCTGCCGAACTATGATTAGGGTGGGACAATCATTCAGCATTCACCAAGGAGAGAAGAGAACACTATGTACTGCTATTAGGGTGGGATAGTCATTCATCATTCACCGAGGGGATACATGATCTATCTAAAAAAATAAAAGAGCATCTAAATGTCTTGTATTCTCCTAAATAATGTTAGGTAGTGACAAATGTTCGAGAGAAATAAATGTCAGTGTTAGTCTAGGCACGAGGGTTCTCCTTAATGAGAATGGAAAGTATGATGATGCCTTCTTGAGGCTTGCATGCAAACCATGTGTTGGTTCTTCACACTAAACGTTTGTATATGAGTGTGAATCCAAAACATGAAGCAATTCTTGATTACACAGCGGGTCGTTTGGTTTGGATTGTTGTCTTGTATGGCATGACTGTGATGTTGGTCTTGCCGCTGGTTCTCTTGCTAGTTTTTCTACTACTGCTAGTGTAGGTAGTGGTGGATAAGCACAGCTTCTTAAGTTCAATATTCCACACAAAAGGCTAGTTTATTTACAAATGGCAAGGGAACTGAGAGAGGTAATAGGTATGCTGTTAGTGATTCTAGATATTAAGCTACTTCAACCACTGATCCATAGCTACCTACGGTAGAGAAGGCATATGAGTAGCAGTTCTGCTAGTTTTTGAATTACTAGCAAGTCTCGCAGTTTTTATTACAAGTTTTTGAGAAAGTGAAAGTTTTTTGAGAAAGCGGCTTCATATGGAGATGGGTGCCATGGATTGTGTGGCCACCATCACAGGTTGTGGCTTTACCTGCAATTATGAGTACAAGCTTTTTAAGAAGGCGGCCTCAAAAACAGTTAATTGGATGACGCATTACCTTTAATATTGAAGAGTTTTATGTTGTATTCTTCTCAAATTCGGCAGGTATTAGCAATTCTTCTATAAGAAATTCATGGAGTACATATACAATGCCCAAGATGTGCAATCAGTATTTCCTTTGAGCCTCAGGCATGCCCCTTATTCTTGCTTTATCTCATCCCTTGTTGCTTATTTACGGCTTCCTTTCCTGTAGTTTTGAGTGCAGGACTTGCTCTGTACGCCCATTTCTATTTAGTTAAATCCTATTAAATCAGTCTTTCTGAAGCCGCCCACGAATATTAATACATTGGCCTTCTTGTTTATGGATCGATATCGCTTTCCGGGAGCGTTGCTGTCAAGAAAAGTATGGTAAGAGTCGGTTTGAAATCAATAACAGAGCAGATCAATTACAAATCTCTAAAATTTCGGAAGGGAGGCGGTTACCCTTGGCCCAAATCCAGACCGTTCTATTGAAAATCTAATTTTGTACGGTGTAGATCTTGCCAATTGTTCATATCGTAATAACTGTAGCTCAGTGCGATAAGTGCATGTCAATTGCAGGACCCTTCGCTACATGGATTAACATGAGAAGATCATCTATCCCCTTCTTTCTCCCAGCCCTTTCGTTCGGTATCCCAACCTCTTTTTCTTTTTGCTTTTCTTTCATGTTTTGATATTTTACTCATATTCCCAGCTACCGCAGATCAATATGTCTGCCAGGCTGACTTAGCATAATACAGTTACGGGTCAGCATATTTATCAAATTTCAATTAACCATATATTTAGCACAAATATTTAAATTCATAACAAGAATAACCTTACACCAATGACTTCTATACCTAGCCGATTTCTAATTATATCTGTCAATTTGAGGAAAAACCTTTCTGCATAATTTGATACATAAACAGATAATTTAGTGATTCATAAATGAAAATTGACTGCGCTAAAATTGACTGTGCAGTGTGCAGGAAATGATGACAAAGAGTGAATGCAAAATGAAGAAACGATCACAAAGAGTGAATCTGAATTGATTGTGCAGGAAATGATAGCAAAGAATGCAAAGTTGTTTCTTACTTGTTTCTCCACTGTTCTTCCATACCACCCATAAATGTGAAGTAATTGTTGTTTCTATATTCCTAGTAATTGTTGTTTCTGTATTTCCTAGTAATTGTTGTTTCTATATTTCTTACTCCATAGCCTTGATAGTTGTTTCTATATTTCCTACTCCATAGCCTTGACCTCAAGTTTCACAAGCAACTGAAGGACTTCTTGTAATCTTCATACAAGAAAAGACTCAAGGACTCCAGCTTATGGAAAACTCTCCCATGCAATCTGGTGAAAGGGACAGCTGTTATATTGTATGGCACCTGCATTGAAGTGGTGGCACACACACTAGAGAGAAGCCTTCGCAGACGGACATGCAGATAGCGGTGGTAGATGGACATGCAAAGAGCAGTGGCAGATGGACACATTCCAAAGTATCTGATCTTCATGGATTAGGCCAAGTCTCTCACCTTGTCGGTGAAGCTTAGGAGCTTACGTTCAGTAATTTAATTCAATTGTTATAACATTTAATGTTTTAAACTAATGCTCGCATTAGTTTACTCTGCTAAGCAAAATATTTCCAAATGCGAAGGGAAAAACTGAATATAGCTTATGTTTCTAGCCTCCGACCTCGAGAAGAGGCTAAATAAGATGATCGAACTCTCTGGTCTTAACAAGTTTGGTTATTCATAATAATAACTTGTCATTTGTCATAGTAAGTTGGACTAATAAATGTTAAAGTCCATCTTTTCAATTACTATACTCCCATGCCATTGCCAAATGGCAGGAATATTTTATAAAACAATATCCATTACAAACTATAAAATTATGTCAAATACTAACATGATAATCTCAATTGTGATTATGTTATATCAAAATTAATAAGCATAACGAAAAAACTATTCATAATAGGTCAACAATACAATTTCTTCCTGAACCAAATAATTAAATAATTTGAAAAAAATAATATCTATTTAATTGAACCAAATAATTAAATAATTTGAAAAAAATTAATATCTATTTAATTGAAATATTCACTCAAGTTGGAATGCAATATACATATATTAAAACTTGGTAATTTATACCATGAAAATATTCAAATTTTTTATTTTTAAATGTTTAAATGTTTTCATTTAAAAAAACAAAATGGCTTTTAAAATATCATAATCTTTTTTTTAATGTAAAGTTTAAATTATTTTAAATATTATAGCTGAACATTTCTGATGATATTGTTCAAAAATATAATAAAAAGCAAAGCATAATGTGCATTCTCAAAGGGATTAAGAAAGGTATATAAAAATTGGAAAAAAAATAGGTTAAAAATACATTAAATATCAATAAACAAATCTAATCACAAAAGTTATAATTTATAATTATTTATAAATATATATTATATTATATTACAATATTAATTATTAGATTATATAAATATGGTAAAAAATCATATAACAATAATAAATACATATTGAAAATTATAATTAATAATAGTAATAATTATAAAAAATCTATTTTTAAGGTCACAACCAAGTCAGACACCAAATTGGTGTATGAGACCCCCTTGTTTGTGGGACAAGGGACCCACCTCTATGCAATTATTTGACTGCTAAATCTACGAAGGCATACATACTCTACCCCCTCTGGTTTTGAACTTATGACCTCTTAGGAGGAAACACATGCTCTTAACATACATATATATAGATATATATATATATATATATATATATATATATATATATATATATATATATATATTTATTTATTTATTTATTTATTTATTTATTTATTTTAATAGTATGCATATAAATATTATATTACAATATTAATTATTAGATTATGTAAATATGGTAAAATCATATAACAATTATATATATATATATATATATATATATATAAAGAGTGTGTAGAAATATTTTTAAGAAAAATGGTACACAAAATTATATATTAGTGCAGAGAATTTATGTGGTAAAACTTTAGAATATTGTCAAGAAAATATCTACGAGCAAGAAATATAGGATTTTATTAAAGGGAATTATTACATTCATGCTTACACCACCATGAAGCCTCATATCTCTTTGAATGATAAAAAATGAAGTAGCACAATTAAAATAGGTTGATAACTATATTTTGAGTGGTAAAAGTGAATATCTGGAACAAAAATTACATTGGTTAAAATATTTTTACATTTTCTTGTTGTCACATTTTAATAATATCCACCTTGACAACAATTTTCCTAATACTTTTGCAAATTCCTATACTTTTTATGCAAACCAAGAGAAGTGAGACACCACTCGAGCTTTTCTATCAGCACTAGTTTTGTAAATATGTCTGCAAATTTTTCTTAAGTGTGAACCTTTCTTAGATCTACTCCACCTTCATCAATAACTTGTCTAATGAAATGGTACTTTACGTCAATACATTTGGTGTTTCTATGGTAAGCTGGATTTGTATCCAAATGTAGAGAACTTTGACTATCGTCATAAACAATTACATTATTCTACATTCTCCCAAGTTCACCTAGAAGACCCTTCAACCAAATTGCCTCTTCGTAAGAATTTGAGACAACAATGTATTCTGCCTCTCTAGTGGATAAATAAATATTTTCTTGAATCTTTGACATCCAACTGATGGACCCCCCTACAAGAGTAAAGACATGTCTTGAAGTGGATCTCCTCCTAGCCAAATCACCCGCAAAATCTGAGTCAACATATCCATCGACATAATCTTTACAACCACTAAAGGTGATACAATAATCATTTTTGCCTATAAGATATCGAAGCACCCATTTCATTGCAGATTAATGCTCTTTTCCTATATTTGTAATGAACCTGCTAACAACACTCATTGCATGCGAAATATCAGATCTAGTGCAAATTGTCGCATACATCATACTACATATTACATTGGCATATCGTATGTGAGACATATACTCCTTTTCTTCTTCATTATTAGGAAATAAACCAAAAGAAAGCTTAAAATGGGAATTGAAAGGATTATTAACCAGTTTCACATTGTTCATCCTGAAATTCTTAATTAGCTTCTCTACATACTTCTACTGTGAAAACTTGAGCTTGCAAATTTTCCTATTTCTATGGATTTCAATGCCCAAGATTTCTTTTGCAACTCCTATAGACTTTATATCAATCATCCTATCCATTTGATCATTCAACCTATTGCTCTCTTCCATGTTTTTACTTACAACAAGCATATTGTCAACATATAACACTAAGACAATGAATTTGTCATTCAAACTTCTAAAGTTCACATGATGATCTTACTCACTTCTATTATATTTTTGGCTAACCATGAAGCCATCAAATTTCTTGTACCATTGCCTAGGTGATTTCTTCAGGCCATACAATGATTTCTTGAGCTTGAAAACTAATTTTCCATTGCAATGTTGCATAAAAAATTCTATCTATTCCATATAAATTTCCTCATCCAAATCTCCAAGAAATAATGTTGTTTAAACATTAAATATCTCTAACTCCAAATCAAGAAAATAAACTAGTGCCAATACAATGTGAATAGAGATAATTTTAACAATTGGCGAAAATATTTCATGGAAATCTATACCTTCCATCTTAGAGTAACCTTTTGCAACCAATATAGCCTTATACATTTCAATATTAGCACCAATGCCTCCTTTCAATTTAAAGATCCATTTGCATCCAACTATCTTCATATTTTTTGAACATTCTACTAAGTCCCATGTATTGTTTTTCTCCAAGGAAACGATTTCCTCTTTCATCATTTATTCTGATTTTTCACTATTGATATCATTTACCAAGTCTTCCTGATAACAGGAAAGTTCTCCAACTTCAATAACCAAAGAAGTAGATGAAAAAAATTCAGTATACCTTTTTGGATCCTTTTCTCTCCTCTATAGATCTTCTCGGTGTAGGTTTTGTAATGTCAACACTTTCCTTAGTGCGTTTGACATCTATGACTTCTTTATATTTAGAAGCTTCTTGCTTCCATGTTTCTATAAATGGTTCGATATCGAACTAAATTTGTTGATTTAGTGCCTGTTCATGTTCATTTTATGCATGATTTGATTTAATAAGAGAAGATTCATCAAATATCACATCTTTACAAATGAAGATTTTCTGGGAAGTAGGATCCCACAACCTACATCCTTTAGCAACATCATCATAACCAACTAGAAATTGTTCCAAAAGGTACAAAGAGAGGCCAATAGGATTATTAAATTGGAATTGTTGAATTGGAAAAGTTGTAATTTGATTTGAAATAATAATTATCCTACTAGATTTAGGTTTTTTAGCGTGTTTTAGTTAAGTTGGTAATACACAATTGGAATATTGAAATGATGAAAGTTGACTATTCTAGTGGAAACTCTTGTTAAGTCATAAGTTATTGATATATTGGCTTGTGGGATGTTGGTTATACTCTTGTTATCATAATTTAATGATACACAATTCTAAATATTTCACAATTTATATTTAAATTACAATTTTTAGTTAGTTATTTAAAAAGTTCTTTCAAATGTATAAATATATTAAATATCTATTAAAAAAATAAAAAAATAAATTATATAGATAAAACAACTTAACTTACCATTCCAATAAAACAAATTTTAAACAAAATTGGAAAAAAATGGATTGGATTTCCAATAATCCACTTATTTTAGATTAATATTGTTTTGATTTTCACCAGATGATCTTCTATAGATTTGATTACTATTGTTTTGATTTGCACCAAGTGATCTTCTATGGATTTGATGGGTTAAATATTCAGGTCACCAATTTCTAAATATATAGTTTCCTATTACAACCAAGACTATGACCAGAGTTAGAGAAATACATATTTGAGTTTTGAATTAGAGAATTTTCTTAGTAATTTAGCACGTTGAATTTATAAAACAAATGTTTATAGGTAATTTTCGTCTAATTAGTTTTTTAATATGAGGAATTTGACTCATCATAAAATTGACACTAGTTTATTGCTCTCAAAAATCTATCTAGATTCATTTTTTTTACATAAATGACAACACCTATCTCACGTGGAAGTATTTGATTTTCAGAACATGCCAAATCCCTAAAATCATTCCTTACAAATAGAGTATCTATATTTATATATTAAATTAATTAGTATGCTAAGAAGAACTTTAAAATATATTTATGAAAATAAAGACAACATAGAGGCATGGGCAGCTACAGACAAGAGAAATATCTACACATAAGAATGTGCAGCCTCAGGATTAAAAGTACCATCTACACAATAACATTATATTTCAGGAAAAAGAAAACAATTCTAAATTCTCGTGTCAATCCTGAAATGATGTACCAAATAAATAATGTAAATGCCTTGTACCTATGCAAGTTTGAGGGAATCCAAAGAAAAAGTTGCCGTAGAAGAGATGAAAATGAAAATATCATTCTTTGGGTGGAAAAAAATCGATGATATGGAGTAGAAGCCCACGACCAACAAGCTACCAATTCCATGCCATATTCTCCTATTGCCATCAAAATGTTACTCTGCCAGTCTCCTCTCTCTCATTTCTCCACCCTCTCACAGATATGAGACAAAACATGAACAGTGACCAATATATATACTCTTAGAAGAGACAGACAACCAACAAAGACAACACAACACATACACAATGTTTCTCAACTTATCTCGATCCCATATTTTGGGAATATCCTGAAATGTCAGACAATAGCAACTTCAAGTTTCAAATTTCAAAATATTTTCAAAATTTGTTATCAAAATAAAAATACCTACAATCATGAATAAATTTAAATCGGGCTAAACAATAAAATTTGGGGCGTGATGAATGGAATGTAATTTGTTTAAAAGTAAACTTATTGTGACTAACACACAATGCAATTAGAGAAATCGAATTACCTACAATGAATTTTATTCATGTTCTTGCATACAATACCATTGGATATTGTACGTGTATCTTTCTAATTCCCAACGCAAAAGATGAGAAATCTATTTTGAAAAGGGAAACTCACTTATTTATACACATCAAAGTGCCACTCCTTTTATAGAAGTCACTGCAACTACAAAAGAGATGCAACCAATATTATGAGGAATTCAAAACTCAATACCATGATTTACTGAACAATGCAGATGATTTATTTAATACATATAAATATTCATACGCTTACAGAATCATTTGTACAATTGCCAAACGTTGTAATTCTCACATCCCCAGAATAGTTAAGAGGTCTATAAATATGTACCTAGTATTAAACGATGGCTTGGACCTTTCCAGAAAATATCTCTGAGCAAATCCTCTTACACAAAATGCTAGCCTGAATAGAGAGACTATAAAACATAAAAAAAATTAAGTCAATCGGTCTTCATCATAAAGGGGGACCCTACAGGAAGAACAAAATCAATATTCACATGAAAGACAGAAAAGGGGAAAATAGTTCACCTCCAACTCCTAATAATAATTAGATGGATAAAAGCGGCCAACTTCAATTTCTAACTGTACCGAGGAATTTTGTACTGCAGAGAGTGAAGAAAGGCGAGCCAGAGAATACAAAGATTTCAGAGTTACGGGTGGGCGGAATGGTGGATGCGGGCAGAATGGTGGGCATTTCAATTATGGGTGGAGAGCTTGAAAAAAAAAATATGTTAGGCTTTTCTCTGCGATTCTTCTTCTTCTGCTCAGTGTCTCTCTGGTGAAATTGTCCACACAGGAGGAGGGTTGAGCAAGAGGAGGGTTGAGGGCAAGGCTCTTGGTTTGGTAGGGGTTATCTCAGGGTTTCTCTTTTGATTTTCTATGCCTTCGGACTCAGGCTTACAATAGAAGCATTTGGAAAAATTGCTTCCATCTCTGATTATGCTCCTGGAAAATGTTATAACAGTATGACTTTTATATTACAAATACCCCTTTTAGACTCTTTTAATGCTGAAGGAGCCAGAGAACTGTTGTAAGTTGAACCACTCATCTCCACTGTCGATAGTTTGGAAGGGTGCTTGCCTTATCAGAATGAAGCAAAGATGCCTTTCCCAATATGAGAGTATTACAAGAAAGTGTAGTCGGTTACAACCCTGAAAAATTATTTCTTCAGTTAAAAAGCCACAGGTCTGGGTAATCTGTTTATTCTGTCAAATTCATTCAAGATTTGCGTCTAGCCTAACAAATACCTTGCAAAGAAACCATGTCTCCAGAAGTTTGAATCCTTGATATTATCACCACAACTGTTTAACGTGCGAACCAAAACCTTGTTTACAGAACTAGACATTAACAAGATCAGTTGATGCAAACCCCATAGATTTGCCCAAATATCCACATCAAAATTCAGTTTTCTTCCTTTGAAAAAAAATCCAGAAGACAATCTATGGAATTCCATTTGATGATGTTGTTTCTATCAGTATTCGTTGATGAGATATTTCTTGACTGATACCTCCGTCTGCAACTGTGGATGGGGTTGGATGAATTTTAATTGTGGTTCCACATGAAATGAAAGCAGGGAGGGCATTAGCGAAACTGATCACAGGATAACATTTAGGTTTCGTTCTTGATCATTGGGTTTCGATGTTAAGTATGGTTTTGGGGGATTCAAGGAACCACCTGCGCTCGGCTCCAGGGCGAGGAACATTACCCAGTATGTGTTGTTTACACATTTTTGGTGAGTTGCAGAACTGTGACTATGATGATAATTAGGAAACGAAGAAACAAGCTAGCGAGGATAGCGTAACTAACTAGCGAATATAAATGTGCACATACAGATGTCAGCCATATGTGGTCATAAATATAAATGTGCACATACTGATGTGTGCCATATATGTCCTCCATGTTCAGTGCCATAAACTCCACTAAAAATTCAAACAGACTCTCCTGAAAATCCAGAAAATGGTGCACGTAGATGTCAAGTGGAGAGCAGAAAGGTGGCCTCAAAATCTGTACACAGATGTCAAACGGACATGAAAACTGTAGGTGATCAACTGATTCAAAAGAAGGCCTATCGGCCTAATAAAGATGTATTTCTTTGATTTAGGGTCTAATTTATAAGAATGTTAATTCTTAGGAATAAGAGCATATGCATCACAACCGAAAGTATTTAAATTTGAACAATCATGTGGATGAATTGACAATACCTCTTCAAGAAGTTTGTAATTTATTGCAATGTATGGTGATTAATTCACCAAATAATAAGAAATAGAAACTTCTTTTGTGCACAATTCTTGTTGTAAACTTGCATTGCTTGGTATGATCCTTGTTCTTTCCAGAAGAGTCTTGTTCATGCATTCTTCCACACCATTTTTTTTGAGTATTAATCATGATTTTTTGTCTCATGATCCTAGTCTCCTTGTAATATTCTTCAAATTCTAAAGAAGTAAGATCACCTTTGTTTTCTATTCTTAGACATTTGATTGTCCGACTAGTTCTCTTCTCTACCATAATTTTAAATTTTTTAAAAGTTTTAAACACATCAACTTTTCTTTTTAATACATATGACCACCCCTTTCTAGAAAAAGCACTACAAATGAAAAAAGATATGATGATCCTCTAAAAAAAATAGTAGGAAATGGTCCCCAAACATCAGAATGGATGTAGCCAAAAATACCTTTCCTGTTATGCTTTCTTGTTTTAAATCTCTATCTACACTATTTTTAATATATACAATGTTTGTAGAAACTTAAGTTTAGAGATTTCAAATTTGGAAGAAACTTGTAGTCAATCAATACTTGAATTCCCTTCTCACTCATATGACCTAGTCACTAATGCCATAAATGAGTGGATTTAGTTACCTCCTTAGATGTCACTACCACTTCGTTGATTTGAGTAATTACCACAAGTTTGTAAAGGTTCTATATCCTTGTAGTCTTCATGACCACTAAAGCACCCTTTGACACTTTCAACGTTCCACCTAGACCTATGAACTTATAACCACTTGAATCCATCACTACCAAAGAAATTATATTTTTCTTCAACTCAATTACACATCTTACTTCTATTAAAGTTGTCACAATATCATCAAACATCTTGATTTTGACTCTCCCAACACCAAATGTCTTACAAAAAAAATTATTACCCATAAGGACAAGTCCACCATCAACAACTTCATATGTTGAAAACCAATTTGCATGTAAACACATATGATGAGATGTGATGGAAACTAATAACCAATCTTCACAATATTTATGAGCATTACAAATTGACAATACTTCATCGATCACACAAGAACTTGATTCAACTAGTTTTGCCTCCTTTTTTGGATTTTCGTTGGATTTGTGTCTTTTCAGTAGACTTTCTTGAGATTTCCTTATTTGTTGCAAATTCAACATGTCAGTTTACTCTTATTTTCTTTTTGATTTTGACGTAGATGAACCTCTTGATTTGTCTCCTCTTTAATTAGAATGACCTCTAGCCACTATTGCTTCTAGCATTGAGCTTTCAACACTTGATTCCCTCCTCACTTCTTTAGACAACAAAGAAAATAACATCAAATTTGAGAGCTTTCATTGTGCTTAAGCTGATGGAGGTTAAAAAATGGTCCTATGATTTAGGAAGTGAACATGATAATGTATCTTCCTTATCTTCGTTATCAAGTTTGACATCTATACTATTTAATTCACAAATAATAATATAAAGACATTTAGGTGATATGCAGTTTTTGTACCTTATTTCATCTTCAAGATGTACATCTTCCTCTTTAAGTAAATTTGGTTCATCAAGCATTTGGTCATATCTAGACCTTCCAAGTTTGTCCACAATCAAGTTGTTGTCACTTGTGTGATGATGTTAAATAAAAATTAGCAACATGAGAAAATTGAATTACACTGTGGTCTTTACCTTCCAAGTGTGTCCATCCATCATTGGTCATTGTCACCGACTTCTTACTCATGCTAACTAACGCCTTATGCAACCCCTTTTGTACTATTAGATCCCATGTTTTTAACATCCACAATTCAAAATTGGTTTTCCCAATAATTTTTTCACATCCAAACTTTTCACTTACCATAATTCTTTACACAGAGACTCCTTCCAAACATTAATAAATTTTAATCAGATAGAAAAATAAACACTTTGAAAACCTTGTTTAAGGGGCAAAAAAAAATTATTTGTTTCATAAACCCCACTTCGTTTTTCAAAACTCAAAACCCTCGTTCTTAAAAAAAATATTCTCCTCAAAATAAAATGATTTTTCCTTCCACAATTATTTTTTTAAGGTTTTCCTTTCTTCAAACAAAGAAAAATTCCTGCCCAAAAAAAATTGTAGCTAGGGTTTATACCCAGAAAAATATACCTATCTCCTTATGAATTTTGTGGCTAGGGTTTTATCTAGTGTTTGGCACACATATTGGCTTGTCCTTTGTCTAAAAATATTTTAGCCTGTTGACTACTTCTATCCTCGACGATCAGACTCTACGCTTCTTTACCACTCTTTCACGATTCAACACGTCGAGGCCTTTGATGTCAGTTCAAGGTTAAATCTAAATCTATGGAGTGACTTTATCTTCCTTAAATTTATCCTCCCCTTGACGGCTAGGTTCCACTCTATTTGATGATTAAAGTTCATGTAAATTCACGAGGTTCAATATATTCAAAGTGGTGTATAGATCATGTTTTATTCTCCCTCTAGGATTTGTATGGTTCGGGTTGTCAATCCTTAAATAATGCGATTTTGTACATGTTATCCAACTATATTTAAAATTCTCCACTTGTGTTTATATGGCTGGAATCCATTCTCTGATACTTAACTAACCAGTCTTGATATAATTAGCTTTGAAACTGAATTTCAAGACCAGGAGCATATCATTTTTTCTGTCAGTTGTGATATTGAATTTCAAGACCATGAGCATATAATTTTTCTCTCTCAATTATCATATGGATCTCTCTTAGGGGATCCTCTCTCTATATGTCATGACTTCGATTCTTGATATCGACCTATGTGGTTGCTTTGAATTCCCTCAACCCTCTCACATTTCCCAGATTTCAAGAGTTTTTCTCCTTCTTTGTCTGCAGAGAATATCATCCGCAAAAAATGTAGCACTCATACTTATCATTAAATAAATTCTCCGGTCACTTGCGCCAACTAGAGCTTTGATACCACTTGTTATTAGAGAGTGTATACGAAAATATTCATAACAAAAATGACAGACAAAATTATACACTAGTACATAGAATTTACGTGATAAAACCCTAAGGTCTTATCAAAGAAACATCCATGAAAAAGGAAAATAAGATTTAAGTCACAAGAGAATCATTAATTCAAGCTTACACCACCACGCATCCTCCTCATCTCTTTGAATGTCAAAAAATGAAGTAGCACCATTACAATAATTTGATAACTATATTTTATTTCATGAAACTAAATAACCACAACAACATTTACATCAACTAAAATATTTTTACATTTTTTTGTGTCACATTTTAAGATTAACAAGCACCAAGATGAACTCTTCTATTAAAACACATTGAGCTAAAGTTCATTTTAGATACATGATTTACATAAGCAAGTTTAAATCCATGGACATGGTTAGAATGGGGTACGTATCAATGACCATCTATAGAATTCTGACATTGAAAATTTTGGACAAAATGCTACAATATCAATAGTATTCCACTTGTACATTTTCCAATGTTGACCTAACAAAAACCAAAATTTACAAAACATCAAAATGTTACATTAAACCATGAGGAGTTATTCCTCTCCTTTGAATTTTGATTCTCCTAAGTAACCATTAAGGAAGGGGACATACCCCTTTTTCCACTACCGACCAAATTTCATCTTGACCCCAAATTAGCCATATGATAAGCCTTCAAGTTCTTTGGTCTGAGAACATGGAAACATTTCTTCGTGGGGATAGAGTGATACATCTAATAAATCTGCATGAAAATATGTCTTAACTTTGTATATGAGGGGAGAGATCATGAATATAATCACCTCCTGAATTGCCATATTCACAATTTGCCTCAAACCCTGATATAAAACATAGGCTTCAACAACTTTATTGGAAGTGTCAGCTAAACCCCAAGCATATACCTATGTTCTTCTTGATTATTAGGGAAAAAAATTATCCACCCCTCGAAATCTGATATCAACATAGATCCATCTCAACTCGGGATCTATAGAGAAGGGAAGATGTAAACTTCTTTTTTATTGTAAAACTTGAAAAAAATGTATGAACTTGGATATATTTGATTCTATTAACACTTGGTATATCCGAAATTAAATAAATTTATGCTAATATCTCTATATAAAAGATATTCTTATTTTAAATTTTATTAAATTTCTCATAAAACATATAACTATATACATGGACATGGAATTTTAGTTTGACATCTTTTATAATTTGTTTTAATTTAATTTTTAAATATGATATACATAACATAGATTATATGCACATATATATAGATAGATTAAAGAGATAATTGCAAATATTAATTCTTTATATATAATTATTAAGTAAATGAAATACCATGACTACGAATATGAATTATTATTATTTAAATTTTTCTTTGATCTTTGTTTTAAGAAATTGTTTATAATTATTGATAAAAACAAAACTGTAATATAAAAAATCAAATTATTATTTTTATTATTTATTATTTTTTAACTCAATAAAACCGATGTTTAAAACATTATTATTTTTCTTACAATATTTTATTTAACACTTCATCACAACATCTCCCTCCTAACAAAATTGACACTTAATATTTAATACTTATTGATTTAACCTTTTACTACAAGATCTCTCTCATACTAAAATATAGAACACTTCTCTCCACAGAAACAAACAAACTATTATTTTACACTACATTATTAAAAACACTTTATTATAAAAATTACTAACAAACTTAATACAAATATAATATAAAATATATTAAAAAATACAAATATCATCAATATTCTATAGTTTTTCCAAATATATTACAACTTTATACCTAATAAGGAAAATGCATTTTTCGAAATATATAACAACTTTATACCAAATAAGGAAAATGCATTTCTAATGCATTTCTATATATAAAATGTGTAAAAAATGATAAAGAAAACAAACTCATCCCCAACTAGAGAAACTTGACTCACTAAATCTGTATTGTCATAACTAATTAGCTTGTTTCAGCAATTATTTATGAATAATAAGCTTAAATAACTTACGAACGATTTAGTTTGATCTACAACTGTATTGTGATTTTATATAAATGGTACAGTTGACCTTATAATTGGAAACCGCTCTCATATTTGACAGATTTGATACGTAAAGGAAATATTATTTTGATTTTTCGTAAATATATCATAAAATTCACACGTATAAAAATATTATATTTTTTATTTTATAGTTTTTTTAAATATTTTATAGAGATTTTTTTTATTTTTTTATTTTTTTTTAAACCTTTGCCATATTTAGTTTGGTTTAATTAAACATAATTATGGTAAGTTGTGGAATATATGATGGTAATTTTTTGGGTAAATTTTTATTATTGTTATTTAAAATAGGTTTTTGATTTTATATATAAAAATTTAAAATTAAGAAGAAAACAAAAAACAACTTAAATTTGTAATTCTAACAAATTTCTGCTGCGAAAACCTTCAAATATAATAGAGCAAAATATTTTACTATACTTGTAATGTTGATGTTTATGATAATTCCAAATTTCTTTACCTTATTGTCTACAGTTCTATGTGTTTATGACAATTCCAAATTTCTCTATATTGTTGTCCAAAATATTTTACTATACTTGTAATGTTGATGTTTATGATAATTCCAAATTTCTTTACACTATTGTCTACAGTTCTATGTGTTTATGACAATTCCAAATTTCTCTATATGGTTGTCCAAGTTTCTTCGAGATTGTGATGGAATGCTTTATTAAAGCACTCTTGATGTGAAATTACTGATTCAGTTCCCCGTCAGATTCAGTTCCCCACAGCAATAAAACTAATATATTGAACATGATAAAAACTTATCCCTGCCAAACTTAAAAGGAAAAAAACTTTTTATGACAATTCCAACCTTACTAACAGCAGGAGGACGTTGGCACTGCAATCGCAATTATTTGATAGTGAGATTATATATTCCATATCTCAAGAAGGCTCTGAATAAAGAGGAATGTAAGGTTCTGAATAATGAAAAACTTCAAAAATTGCAGGGCTCTGAATGATGAGAAATTGTAAGGTTGTGAATAATGAAAACGTTACTTCACTGTGCCAAGCAAGTATCTGTATCTGACTTGTCATCATGAATGAATACAAATATCATCAATCTTCTACAGTATTTCCAAATACATAACAAATTTAAACCAAATAAGGAAAATGCATTTCTATATAAAATGTGTAAAAAATGATTAAAAAACAAATTCATCCCCAACTAAGGGAATTTGACTGAGTAAATCTGTATTGTCATAACTAATTAGCTTGCTTCATCAATTATTTATGAATAATAAGATTAAATAACATACAAAGGATTTAGTTTGATCTACAACTGTATTGTGATTTTATGTAAATGGTGAAGTTGACGTTATACTTTGAAACCAGGTCTAATCTGTATTGTCATAACTAAATAGCTTGTTTCATCAATTATTTATGAATAATAAGATAAAATAACATACATAGGATTTAGTTTGATCTACAACTGTATTGTGATTTTATATAAATGGTAAAGTTGACGTTATACTTTGAAACCAGCTCTCATATTTGACAGATTTGATACGTAAAGGAAATATTATTTTGATTTTTCTTAAATATTTCAAAAAAATTATACATATAAAAGTAATAAGTAATGTATTAGAAATTCACCATTCAAATTTATAATTTAAACAAAACTTGGCTAAATTCTGGGGAAATCACAATGGAAAATATGCTCAGAAACCTCCCAATATACTATAGCAAAATATTTTACTATACTTGTAAGGTTGATGTTTATGACAATTCCAAACTTCTTTACACTATTGATGTTTATGACAATTCCAGGCTTATTAACAGCAAGAGGACGTTGCCACTGCAATCGCAATTATTTGATAGTGAAATTATATATTCCATATCTCAAGAAGGCTCTGAATAATGAGGAATGTAAGGTTCTGAATAATGAAAAACTTCAAAAATTGCAGGGCTCTGAATGATGAGAAATTGTAAGGTTTTGAATAATGAAAATGTTACTTCACTGTGCACCGTACTGAAAGTATCTGACTTGTCATCATCAATGAATGGATTAATGCGCCGTAGATCAACTTTAACTTTAACTTTCATTTTCATCACTAAAAACATCGACCATCTTCAACTTTATTGAAGGGATTAATGCACCGTACATCAACTTTAACTTTAACTTTCATTTTCATCACTAAAAACATAGACCATCATCATCAACTTTATTACTGAAGAGTCTCCATGAAGAGGCGAAGCGTGTAATTGGTTCTTGTCTTTGCCTTTCTGGAGTCTCATGAATATGGAATTCTGTTTGGATTTGGATCCGACACAACCAGAAGTAGCAGAGAATATGCTGCGCTTTGTTCTCGAATACAGTTATTTCTGCACGTTAGAGCTTGTAACGTCGCGATGAGCTTTTACGAAAATTCAAAGGATACAAACACTGGGTAACTGCCAAATCACACCAGTTGATGAAAGAAGTATGAACATATATTTATTACCGAAAATAATTCTCAATTTAGTTGTCAATTTAAAGGAAGGAGCAGACCATATTGCAGGTTTAGTGAATTCAATTTTCATATGTTTCTCACTTGGGTTTTGGGTTTAGGTGCAGCTATCGGTTGGCTAAGCATTAATTTGGTTTGTTCGAGAGAAACCAACTCTCAGTGAAAAATAATGTTTGCTAAACAAAGCCCATACTGGGAATATGACGCCGTAAAGCAGATCTCATCATGGCACATTATTAAAAGCTAGGACCTTTGAATGACAGTGATTCTTAGTTAAAGATAGGGTGACTGCATTTAGTAGATCATGTACAGAGTTTTGTAAACTAGCTGAACTTTTTAAAAAAGATAGGGTGACTGCATTTAGTAGATCATGTACATGATCATGTACAGAGGTTTGTAAACTAGCTGAATTTTTTAAAAAATCTGGTAAAATTTTAATGGCTTAAAATGACAAGATCAAAGTTCAATGTCTACATAGAAGAGAAATCATTGAATGGATGCCAGTTTTTTGTCCCACAAATAAAGGGGTCTCGTATACCAATGGTCATGGTCAAGTTAGACATCAAATTGATGTATGAGACTACTTTGTTTGTGGTACAAGGGATATGGGCTTCCTTGTAAGAGGTCATGCACTCAAATCTAGAAAATTCACCACATGGATGTGGGTCCCTTGTCCCACAAAGAAGGGAGTCTCATACACCAATGGTCACAATCAAGCTAGACACCAAATTGATGTACTATATCCCTTTGCTTTTGGGACAAGGGATAAATAGACTAGTATTATTATTATTATGTTGGTCACCAAACAAGGTGGTCTCATACACTAATAGTCACAATGAAGCTAGACACCCAACCAATGTATTAGATCCTTTTGCTTGTGAGACAAGGGACAAACATATTATTATTATTACGGTGGTCATGGCCAAGCTAGACATCAAATTGATGTATGAGACCCCTTTGCTTGTTTGACAAAAAACACCAAATCAATGTTTTAGATCCTTTTGTTTGTGGGACAAGGGACAAATAGACTAATATTATTTTTGGTCATGGCCAAACTAGACACCAAATTGATGTATGAGGCCCCTTTGCTTGTTGGATAAGAGACCCAAGTTCAATGTCCACATAAAACATGTGCTTCCTTATAAAATATCATAGGCTCAAATCAAGAAAAATCAATACATGATGTGGGTCCCTTGTCCCACAAACAAAAAAAAATTATACATACCCTACTCTCTTATTTCTAACATATAACCTTTTACAAAAAAACACACATTCTTAACTATTAAACTAATCAAATTATTCATTAATTAAAATTCATCTCATTTATTTGAATTTATTCAAAAATATTATCCCATTGTAAATTTCAAAAATATTCTCCAGCTATAAAGTTCATATTGATTGTTCTATTTAAAATCCATGTAAATATTAGTTAAATTGCATCTTACATAAATCAGAAGCTAGTCCTTAGGCGAAGAAATCAGCAAGGGCATTTAAGTTCATCGCAAAGGTACGAATCCCAAAATTAATCATAAGGTGAAACCCTATAACTGTAATTAACATCCCTTGCAAGATTTTAATACATATCATTCACTCAAAGAATAAATGATTTTTTTGTGGGTGGTATATTCGTAACATAATCGTTATAACCTAGGAAGGCATCGAAAGGCCGTATTCCACTAGCCTATGCCTTACTTGTCAAATTGCTCAGAGAAAGCCTATGATTTAGGGCAGGGGATGGGTAGCATTTTATTCAAGTGATATTTTAAGCTATAGGTTTTGGTTGCACCATTATCAACAATGTCCAAGCCCCTTTGCAGATGTTTGAACTTGTATTTCTATTAACATAATAACAATGGAAGAAATTGAGGTCTTTCGGTTATTAAGGAAAGGTTTTCCCTTAGCCCATCCATATATGCCTTGATCGTTGAATCCCTAGGGTATTTGTTGTGGAAAAGCTAACACCTTATTTATTCACCTCATTTATTCAAAGTGATTATTATGAATCTAGATAATTAGCCAACCATCTATTTTTCAATAATTTATTTTTAATTATTTTCAAACAATCTATTTTTCAATCATTTATTTGTAACTATTTCTAACCATCAACATCATGAGTTAATATTATGGAATGCTTGGACAATTTCAATATTACCTTATGTTCTTATATTTGGTGGCCAAGATGTAGTACTTTAGATAGAGTTAGCACCATATCTTCGAATGGTTGGCCTTATTGAACTATTTCTAGATCCAATTTGGCTAGACTTTTTTCTTTTACTCATCTACAAAAGATCTTTGGGTGGTTCTTGTGCAAAGCATGGAAAATAACATAGCTAAATGGTTACAAAACATCTATCATTGGTTGCTAAGATTTTGAATAACGAAAATGTTACTTCACTATTCCAGGCAAGTACCTAAGAGTAAATTAATTGATTAAAGTAATGTACATCAACTTTAAATCATTTTCAAATGTGCCAAATTTCATTATCATAACCAAAAATAGAAAACATTGCCAACTTTATTCCTGAAAAGTCTTCAGGAAGAGGAGAAGCGTGTAGTTGCCTCTTGTTTTTGCCTCTCTGGAGTCTCATGTGAATATGGAATTCTGTTTGGATTTGGACCTGACACAACCAGAACTGGCATAAAATAATATGTGTTTTAGAGCCTATAACATCTTCATGAGATTTAATTAAGAAAACACATTATTAATCATTAAACCATATCAAACCACTTAAATTTGTAACTATATGCAAGAAAATAATTATAATTAACCATGAAACCATGTTCAACCACTTCATTAGAATTTATCAAAATTACAATTCTCACTCATTATTCAACTTAATAAAAAATTGTTCAAATGTAAATTCATATTGATTATTTTATCTACTAGCCTAATCCATCTTAACTCCAAATGTACCAAGGGTAGATAATCTCGTGAGGTATAAACCTCTTTTAGAGTGAAAATACATTTGATTCTTCTCAATTCTTGGTAGATCGTGAATTAACATGGATTTAGGTTGGTTATTATTCTAGAGTTAAGATGAATCTAGGTTGGTTATTATTTAGGAGTTAAGATGGATCTAGGTTGGTTATTATTACTATTGCACCAAGAGGAACTCTCTAGCCCATTATGGAAAATACATTGTCATGTTATATAATCATTTTGACTCGGTCAAATTACTAGCAATTTTTGGACTTCAAGTTTTGACAATGTGCAAATGCTAAAGGTATTTGCTATGTCTAGAAAACAACTTTATCACATATAACATGGTTATGGCCATTTTTTTTGTTCCTGGCGGGAGGGTTTTTTTCATATTTGACTACACAGAAGAAACTTTGTGGTAGTAGGATTATGAAGTTTATAATTTTTGCGGATTTGTTTTTGTCACAGGTGGGGTTGTCCACCAAGGAAGTTTCAACTGACATTTGATGCAGGGGAAACATTTTATCTAGTGAGGGGAAAGGTGAAGGTTTATCCCAATGGATATTCTGAATACGTTGAGTTCAGTGCTAATGATGTGGTAGTTTTACCCAAGGGCTTGAGCTGCATGGGATGTCTCTATAGCTGTTGATAGACATTATAAATTTGACCACTGATATAATTCAACCTCATCATTCCTTTATGCTTCTTGCTTTGGTTTGATTATCAAGAGTAATATGTGCAAAATAATTTATCAATTTATGATTTACAATGCTTGTGTAGACCTTTGTATTTCTTTGACCTCTTCTGACAATAGTGGTAGGATCGGGAAAGTATACTATGTGGATGAAGGTAGGACCGACCTCCTTGACAAAAGATCAGTGTGGTTCCTAGTGGAGGTGGACCTGTCTGTTGGGGTTCCTAAGGCCATAGATATACACTGGGCTTCATTTTCCATTAGACAACAAGTGGATTTCTAGGGAATCCCCTTTAGGTGCAATGGATGTAAACAAACCAGCCACCTCATTGCAAATTTCCCTAATCACTTTTAGGATTCTGATTCACAACAGGATTGGAGGTTCATCAGAGCTAATAGGATCGTTGTTGGTGGGAAAAAGGAGAAAAAAATTCTCAGCCCATGGAACACTATGGCTCAATGGGGGGAAGCCCTTTGCGGATTCACTCTTCTAAAAAACAAGGCCCTAAACTCTCTAGCCAAGAGAGTACACCCAATGGTCCCCCACCATTTTCTGGATCACAATCTCCTCATCCGACGATTTCTAAGGTTCGACCTAATCATAAAACACTAGCTAAGCTAGAATTAGGATCGGGAAAATCTACTTTATTGTCTCCTATCTGCCAAAGAGCTGAAGAGGGCATAAATTCTTCCCCCTTGTCTGATGATCCTGAAATTGAAAAATTGTTGGCAGCTTCGTCGTTGGATATCGAACCTCTCACCATAAAGAAATCATTATTCCAGGGATGTAAGCCCGTCCAAAAGAGGTTAGAAAAGGGGAGTGAAACATCCAAAAGAAAGAAGAAGGAAGTAAAATATAAGAAAATTTCACTTCGTGGAGGGACAAAATCTATGCTCAACGAAAGATTCTCGGAGACAATAGGGGAGGCACTTTACATTCCCATCGAGCTTGGGCCATCAATCGAAGTCATATCTAATAGGATCAGAGGAAAAGTTTGCGACCTTAGAGCAGTGTACCCCGGATCATCCACCTCTTAATGAAGACTCTGTCTCTGAACATTAGGGCGTTGGGATCCCCCCATACTATTAGATCCCTCAATTGTTGCTTAATACTAAAGGATCCTTATCTTATATTACTGCAGGAAATGATGTGCGCAAAAGGAAAAGCATGTAAAATTCTGTTGAAAATACGTCCCTCTTGGATTGTTCGTGCAACCGATGTAAATGGCATCTCTAGTGGCCTAGCGGTCATGTGGAATCCAAAGAGATGTAAATTTAAAGCCTATAAAGCAAGAGCATGTATCATCTTATCTTGATATTGCATTGGAGAAAACTATAGAATCAGAATTCTAAACATATATGCTCCATATAGTAACAGGAAGGATTTTTGGGATAATATTGATGGGAATAGGTTATTGGACATTCAACATACCATTGTAGTAGGGGACCTGAATTTCATCATGGAGGATAGCAAACGATGGAGAAAAAAGACCGGGATGGACTGTCTTGCTGAATTCTTAAGAGAATTTTTTAATAGAAATATGCTCAAGGATATAATACCTGATACAATCTGTCCTACCTAGAAAAATGGCAGAACTATGAATGAGGGGATTGCCAAGAGACTTGACAGGTTTATGGTACACTCTTCACTAATTCTGAAACTGGTGGACTTGGAAGCTTCAACTTTCTTCTCTGATATGTCTGACCACGATGCCATTATGCTGCAATGGAGTGGGGAAGAGAGTGCTTCTGCCATTCCTTTCAAGTTTAATCATTCATGGAACAAAGATATGGATTTCAAGAAGCTACTGGCCCAATCTTGGCAAAGGACAATATCCCCAAGTTATAGATCTTCTATGGTTGTTGTAACAACCGTGGTGAAAATTTCATGTAATAAAAGTTAAAACAGATAACCATGGATGAATGGGACACTTATTCCAAGCTGAATGTCTAGCAAGACATCCTAGGGGGTGTTCATTTGGTTGTTTATGGCTAAGTAAATTGGCAAAGGAAATGGCTAAGGCTTTGGAAAGGCAAAGTGGCATTTTTGGCACCATTATTTATTAAAATAATGGAAATTAGGAGAAAAAGGAGGTGAAAGGTCACAGGATGCATGTGAGGAGGAAAATTAAGGAAAATAATGGAAAATGAAGAAAACAGAGGCCTCATTCATAAAAAGTCTTCTGAGGATCATTTGGTAACCTTTTGTCAGATCAACCTTTTGTGAGTTTACCTTTGGATTTCTTTCATTATTCTCTCTCTCTCTCTCTCATACTCTTGGACACTTAGAGTTTTCTTGGAGTACTTTGGCATTGGAGCAAGAAAGGCAAAGAAGGCAAGAGGAAGCAAAGACCAAGAAGGGAAAGGCGGGATCAAGCAACCACAACAATATTCATTGAAAGTATCGACTTACATGTGTATTTTCCTTGCTAGATTTGGCATGCATGGGATTTCATGTGTTTCTTTTCTACCATGGGATGGGTTTCACCAGGTGTGACAGCATTTTAAGCCTAGCCTTTCCATTTCCAGATAGCTTTGATGATATGGGTTCTCTCATTCGGTTTATGTGGGATGACCGGATTGGATTCAAAGTTGAGTGGGGTGGATCTCCGTATTGACAAACACATGGTGTAGTGGTCCCTGAAACGGACTGAGTATGCACAAAGTCACTAGCCTAGTAACCTATGAACTGAACTATGGATTGGGGTAAAGCTAGATTGTGTGCCTCGGTGGGCCTAGGTATCCTTGCCGGTGAATGGCGGGATATACGGTAAATCCAAGAGGTGGATTTTCTCTCTGTTGGGCCTGGTGATTCCAGGATGGAATGCACGGTAAAGCCTAGAGAGTATGTCTCGATGTAGGGCCTAGTGATCCCTGTATCAGACTATGGATGGAAGGTAAAGCCTAAGAGACTAGGAGGGACTCAAATCCCTCACATTGTAGGGGGAGAACTCTAGTGGCATCCACATTGATTAGTGTTTTTGATGTGTTCTATGAGTCCTACATTCATGCTTTGAATATGGCATGGGGGTGATTGGCTAAAGAGAGACTTGGCTCATCCAATCTATGGTCAGGTGGAACGTGGTAGTCCCATCACCGGTTGGTTCATTGCATTAATTAATGAGAAATTCATTCCATTTATTTTCATGTGTAAATTTACTAGTGTATATATGGATTTTGATGGCTGATATGTTTATTGTAATTATGTTCCTATTATGTTGTTTATATGCACATTTTATGACAACAACTATGTTTGGCTCTCAGCATGTTTTTACTTATATTTGAATGGATAATGTATCTATGACCTAATACATGATAAGGAAGAAAATGACATGAGGAAACAATGGTTCATGGCGATTCTCAGATAAGTATGAGATCCCTACACTTAATTCTATTATTTACACCTGTAGGTTACATGTTGACAATATGTTTGACGAAATGCCTGTCATGGCTAGTAGGGGTTTGGTTAAGGTCTTGATCAACTATTTACTTTTGCATCATTGTTTCCTTGTACTTTACTTGATTTTGAGCTTTCATTCCATTCTGGGCAATGGTCTGGGCTCTGGACCTGAAAAAGTGGCTTAAATCTCAGGTTTGTTGGCACAGAACTGGCAACTTTAGTCCACAATCGCTGGTAGGTGGGCCTATGAGAGCAACTTTTGGTTTCTAATCGCTCCCTTTCCCATAGCATGAGAGCGATTATGGCCTTAGAGTTTCAGAACAACAGTGGGACCTAGGGACAGTCTGTCTGAGTGGTTGACTTGTCTCCTAAGGGTTCTATTGATAATGTTGGATGACTGTGTGTGATGTTCAGTCGATTCCACTTCCTTAAGGGTACCTAAGAGGCCAAATTTGATCATAGTAGCCTCTTGTCTCATGTTTACTCCAGTTGGCATGGTTACATGGGTGGATGTGGGAGGAGGGTGTTATAGAGTGGTATCATAGCATGGTTCAATGCTCAGAATAGATGGGTTGTGTTATGAAACCAGCTCAAGAAAAGATAGATCAACGCCTTAGAATTCAGCCTCTTCGAGGGGGCAACCTCCTTTACATTACATAAATGAACAATTCTTGGATGATTCAAATGAAAAAACCTCCTTTCTATATATAGGAGTCTAAGGAGTCACAATATAATCCAGCTGACCTAACAATAATAATATAAAGCCACAAAAATAACAATAGAGGGATTCTATGGGGCACAGAAATAACAATATGGGGGTAATAGGGGCACAACAATATAAATAAGGGGTATAACTATAATAGTAATGGGGTAATCACTAGTATTATAGGGACCTAACATGCCCCTCTCCTTCAAAAAAGTTTTGTCCTCAACGCTTGAGTAATTCTGGATACTTCTGCATAAAATTCTCATCCTCCCATGTGGAATCTTCAATGGATAAGTTCTTCCACTTGATAAGATACTCTGAAATTGATCGATTTCATAGCTGTCGAGTTCTTGTTTTTGTGACTGCTTCCGGTTCCAATATAATTTTTTCTTCCTCGTCAAGTTCTGGCAATATTGTTTGAATTGGGAGCTTGTCGCCTATAACCTTCTTTAAACATGAAACATGGAAAATTGGGTGCAATCGAGAAGCTGCAGGAAGCTCCAATTTGTATGCCATAGTACCAATCTTTTGCAACACCTTGTATGGACCATAATACTTTGGTGATAGTTTATTATCCTTCTTAGCTTGCTTTAGGGACATTTTCTTATATGGTTGTAGCCGTAGGAATACCCAATCACCTACATCAAAACTTCTTTCACTACGATGTTGATCTGCCTGTTGTTTCATTCTATTTTGTGCCAACATGAGGTTATCCTTTAAGAGTTGGAGGACTTGTTGTTGATGTTCGATGTGATGTTCCACTGCCTGAACCTTAGAATTTTCTCTTAAATATGATGTGATGGATGGTGGTTGATACCCATAAAGTGCCATAAATGGGGTCATTTTTGTTGCTGTATGGAAGGAAGTGTTATACCACCATTCAGCCAGAGGCAACCATTTGACCCATTGTGTCTGTTTATCAGATACAAAGCAACGAAGATATCCTTCCAAACATTTGTTTACTATCTCAGTTTGCCCATCAGATTGAGGATGATAAGATGAGCTATGAGCTAACTGAGTACCAAGACAAGAAAATAATTCTGTCCAAAAATTTCCAGTGAAAATGGGATCTCTGTCACTTACAATAATCTTTGGGTTTCCATGTAGCTTTTGAACTGTTTCCATAAATGCAGTAGAAACTGTACTGGCTTTAAATGGATGTGATAATGCACAAAAGTGTGCATACTTGGTAAGTCTGTCAACTACCACCATGATGACACTCTTTCCCTCAGACTTGGGTAAACCTGTGATAAAATCCATTGAAACCTCCTCCCAACGTTGGCTTGGAATGGATAAAGGTTGTAATAGACCCGGTGTCTTAATTGTTTCAACTTTATTTTGTTGGCAAACCAAACATTCCGCCACAAACTTTTGAATATCTGATTTAAGGCCATCCCAAAAAAATTCCTTCTTAACCCTGTGGTAAGTTTTTAAAAATCCTGAGTGCCCTCCTAAGGGAGAAGTGTGCAATTCCATAAGAATCTTTTGTTTTAGCTGGGAATTCTTACAGAGGTATAAGCGATCTTTGTACCATAACGAATCATTTTGCCAGCTAAATGTATCAGAAGTACTGGAATCTTGTTGTAGCTTTCGAATAAGTGCCCACACTTCTTCGTCATTCTTCCATTCCTCCCTTGCTTCATTTATCCAATCTGGTTGGATAATAGAAATGGCACACAACAATGCTTCCACATCCTCATCCTTTCTTGAGAGTGCATCTGCCACCACATTTTGCTTCCCTTTTTTGTAGATGATTTCAAAGTCATAACCCAACATCTTTGTGACCCACTTTTGTTGCTCTTCAGAGGATAATCTTTGTTCTAAAAAGTATTTAAGGCTATCATGATCCGTTTTTACCTTGAAGTGTCTTCCCATTAGGTAGGGTCGCCATTTCTTAAGTGCATGGAGTATTGCCAACATTTCCTTCTCATAAATAGCTTTGCTTAAAAACTTTCCCTTGATTGGACGACTTTCAAAAGCAATGGGTCTTTCATCTTGCATTAGAACAGCACCAATTCCATTTCCTGAAGCATCACATTCCACAATAAAGGTTTTTGTGAAGTCTGGTGTAGCTAAGACCGGTGCTTGGCACATTGCCTCTTTAAGATGTTCAAAGGCCTTTGTTGCTTCCGGAGTCCATGAAAATGAATCTTTCTTCAATAATGTTGTTAGAGGTGCTGCTATTCTCCCATAATTCTTAACAAACTTGCGATAATACCCTGTCAACCCAAGAAATCCTCGCAGATGCTTTATGGATGTGGGGATTTTCCATTCCTTAATGGCTTTAATTTTGCTAGGGTCTACCTTAACTCCTTCATGAGATACAATATGACCCAAATATTCCACC
The DNA here is from genome assembly GCA_031772625.1 of Pinus tabuliformis. Taxonomy (NCBI): domain Eukaryota; kingdom Viridiplantae; phylum Streptophyta; class Pinopsida; order Pinales; family Pinaceae; genus Pinus; species Pinus tabuliformis. The sequence continues at coordinate 391,618,600 of CM062820.1, forward strand.
TCCTGGACTCCAAAGAAACATTTGGATCTTTTTGCATATAATTGTTTCTCCTCCAATAGTTGTAGCACCTTGTCAACATGTTCAACATGATCCTTCCAAGACTTGATGTAGATTAGTATATCATCAAAAAATACTAACACAAATTTTCTAAGGAATGGTTTGAAAATTGAATTCATCAAACCTTGAAATGTTGAAGGTGCATTGGTAAGGCCAAAAGGCATGACCAAAAATTCATAATGACCCTCATGAGTTCTAAATGTCGTTTTCAGAATGTCTTCAATCTTCATTCTGATTTGATGATATCCCGAACGAAGATCCAACTTGGTGAAGTAAATTGATCCATGCAATTCATCCAGTAATTCATCAATGACAGGAATGGGGAACTTATCTTTAATAGTGAGCTTGTTGAGCTCCCTATAATCTGGACACATGCGCCATGATCCATCCTTCTTGTGCACCAATACTACTGGAGCTGAGAAAGAACTTTGACTCGGTTGAATTATACCAGCCTCTAGCATTTCTGCAACCATACGTTCAATTTCACTTTTTGGACATAGGGATATCTGTACGGCCTGATGTTTGGAGGAACACTTCCTGGAATCAGATGAATAGCATGATCATGATCACGCATAGGTGGGAGACCTTTGGGAGTCTCAAATACCTTGGAATGATTGTCCAGGACTTTTTGGAGATCTGGAGAAATAGATGATTCCAATGTGGAAACATCTAGCGAACATAATTGTGCAATTACACCTCTTTGCTCCTTTTTTAGAAGCTTTGTCATGCCATTAGAGCTGATTATCTTTCCTGGTTTCCTTGCAATACCCCTTAATTCAACTTCCTTTCCTTCCGTAGAAAATTTGATGAAAAGTTCTTGAAAATTAAAAGCTATTGTACCCAAGGATTGTAGCCATTGGACTCCTAGTACAACATCGCACCTCCCATTGGAATGGAAAGCATTGGGCTAGTCAATACATATTCTCCCATGGATAGCTTGATATTATGGCACTTTCCAAAGCAATTTATTGTTCCTCCATTTGCAATCATCACTTGACACTCTGGTGCTGGATATAGGAAGCAATTCAATTCTTTTGCTACCCTACAATGAATAAAATTGTGGGTGCTTCCTGAATCAATCAACACTATTACCTTTTCTTCTTGATTTGTCCTTCTATCTTGATGGTTTGAGGAGTGGTAATTCCCGCCAATGCATTACAAGATATGGTTGGATTTATTTGTTCTTCATCTAGGCTTTGTTCATGGAATATATCCTCTTCTTTTGACCTTTCTTGCTCCTTTTCTTCTTCCTCTTCACAATCTATGTAGAATAATTTCTTCTCAGCACACTTATGACCTTTTGTGTATTTGCTATCACAATTGTAACAAAGCCCTTTTGCTCTTTTTTCTTCCAATTGTTGTGGTGTCAACCTTGTAGGTTGTGGAAGACTAGGGGCAACAACACTTCCGTCTTTATAGTTTTGAGTGGTATGCTTCCTAGTTGCCATAATTTTGCTTTCCATTTTTCTTGCTAACCTGAATGCCTTCTCTAATGAATCAGGTTCCCAAAGGCGAACATCATGTTGGATATTATCCTTTAAAGACCCTATGAACACATCAATCCTATGCTCCTCTGGAATATCTTTTACCCTTATGTTCAATTTTTGGAACTCCTCAATGTGCTCCATTATTGAACCCTTTTGTTTGAGACTTATCAATTGGCTAAAAAAAGTGTTGCTTTTTGTATCCTCATAATGTGCTATCGATTCTTCCGTAAAAATTGCCCAAGTGATAAATTGTTTACGAGAACAAAGCCATTGATACCATACAAACTGATTTGGTTCCAAATATACAGTTGCCATACGTACCTTTTGTGTGTTTTGCACATTATTGAGATCGAAGAATTGCTCCATCTGTAATATCCATGTGGCGGGATCCTTGCCATCAAACTTCCTCATATCGATTTTTGGAATATGGTGATTTTTCGATCCAACATTAGCATCTATGGAATCATGATTAACATTTCTTTTGTTCTCATCATGAGTTTCCTTTACTACCTTTTCACCATTAGTAAGTATTTCTTGTAGAAAATTTGTCAAATCTGTCTTCAAATCTGCCATGCCTGTCTTCAAATTTGTGTTCAAATCTATCTTCAAATTGTCCATCTTAGCTTCCATGCCATTCATCTTAGCTTCCACGCCATTTATCTTAGCTTCCACTCCATTTATCTTAGCATCTGTTAACTTTTGTGAGCGTGACATTTGTTGCACTTGTTCTTGTAATTTTGATATATCATGTAGCATTTCTTCCTCTTCTTCATGAGTCATGCTAGAGCTTTCAGGTTCCTTACTAGGTGTTTGCATTTTCTTTCCTCGGGGCATCAGTTACCGATAATAATGCTCTACTATGCCCTTTGAATTCCTTCAAAATAAATTTTCAAACCAAGCTTAAGCAAAAATTAAAAAAAAAATCTACACACCTTTTTTCACTTTGTAGGAGCTCGATGTTGCCTCTGATGTATCTCTGTACTTTCCAATCATCTAGTTCTGAATTTGTGACCTATAGTAGCTCTTTGTGTCCTCTTTCTAATGCCACCAGTCTGATCCAAATTGGATTCTTCAAGAAAGAGTTATGCACAATCTCCCAAGATGACCTGATTATAGACCTTTCCAGAAGAGCGAAGTTGTATGAAGTGCCACGTGTACAATTTTCGATATTTGGTTCTGAAAAAAGATATACAAGAAACTACAGTCCGTCCTCTTTCTGTACCTTCTTATGAAATTTCAATCTGATTCCCAGAGAGAAAGTTATGACAATTTTCCCCAGGTCATCTATTTTGAATGTAATTCAGGAGTCTACAAAAAGACCAACTTCCTCAGACCATATCTCCGAAAACACACAAAAAGCTTTGAAATTCGGACCCAAGGTTCAGCGCGATTTCTTCTCAAATGGGTTTTTTTTTTCGACTTTTGAAACGTCACAGAAAAAATGTTATAGCGAAAATGCCACGATGACCTGTTTGGAGCAGCGAAACCCTAGAATCCAAAGCTCTGATACCAAATGTTATGAAACCAGCTCAAGAAAAGATAGAAAAGATAGATCAACGCCTTAGAATTCAGCCTCTTCGAGGGGGCAACCTCCTTTACATTACATAAATGAACAATTCTTGGATGATTCAAATGAAAAAACCTCCTTTCTATATATAGGAGTCTAAGGAGTCACAATATAATCCAGCCGACCTAACAATAATAATATAAAGCCACAAAAATAACAATAGAGGGATTCTATGGGGCACAGAAATAACAATATGGGGGTGATAGGGGTACAACAATATAAATAAGGGGTATAACTATAATAGTAATGGGGTAATCACTAGTATTATAGGGACCCAACAGGCTGAATGTGTTAGTCATGCATGCATGTCAGTTGCATGTGTGTCTCTTACACATATATACTTGTTGCAATTTTTTGATGTTGGATTAGGGTTGTAGTATGGTTATCATGGAGAATTTGATGTTGATTTCATGAAGTAGTATTTGACATGAGTATGTGACGGACTGTATATGGTTATTTGTCACTTACATGTTGATTTTATATCACCTACTTACATCCTTGTATGTTAAGTTACATTTTGAACATTTTGATTACATGTATCAGTCTTGTACGTTGATTGCAAGAATTGATCGATTATGTTCGACTACATGCTTTTATGGATATTTGTAGTTGGCTAGGCATTGCTTATTCATATTGTCGATTGCATGTAGCAATGTGTATAATGGAGTGATGGTTGTTGTCATGCATGAGGTCACATCATGGATTGTTGATATGGCCTTGCATTGATGATTGGACACTAGTTAGAGTGATTTTTATGAGTTGATACACTTACTTGTGATTGTCGATATGCTATTATGTTTATGTTATACATGTATCACACTGATTTGGTGATCTTGCAGACAAAGTATCCTCCCTGAGCTATACTGAGGTACGTTGTTTTATTATGATTTGGTTTATCTAACATATTATGCATTGTAAGAAGAGAAATATCACATGGCTAGCAAGGTGGTAGATTACGTCGAATCTCCCTATGCATCATATGAGTAGTGTGGTGTGGGGAATACTTCTGATTTGGCCAGTACATTGAGAATCTTGAAGGAAGAGATAGGGAGTTGTAAGGCATATAATGATCAGATCATACATGCCCAAGGGAAGCAAGAAGAGGTCAATGTTATACTTCTTTAGAATTTTTCAGAACTGCAACAACAAGGGCCGCTTTGGATCAGCCATGCACATGAGGATGGGACTAATGGAGCATATGGAAATAGATCTCCTGGTAGAAACAGGTTAGATAGATCTGATACAATGAGAGATGCCAGGTTGTTGGACACTCCATAAAGGAGGGGCGATGAGTACATGTATTATTCTAGTTCTGGTTCTGATAGACATCATGATTGTCATTGCTATCATCCTTATAGGAGGAATGATAGGGGATACTTACCAGATGAATTCAAGAAAGAAAAACCACCTACTTTTGATGGAGATGTGAAGAAGTTGGAAGATGCAGAGGCTTGGATACTTGGGATGAACAAATTCTTTGAGTTGCATGAGTACACAAATAACATGAAGGCTAGAATAACTATCTTCAGTTTGAAAGGTAAAGCGAACATCTAGTGGGAAGATGTTAAGCGGTTAGAGACATCAGGACAAAGGACTTGAGCTGGTGGGAATTCATGAGGTTTTTAAGGAAGAAGTACTTGTCATAAAGGTACTATGATAGTAAGGCTAAATAATTCTATGAATTAAAGATGGGATCAATGAGAGACAAAAAGTACACGACTAAGCTTCTGGAGCTATTGAGGTATGTACCGCATCTTACTGATGAGAAGGTTAAATTTTAGAGATTTGTTAGTGGTTTGTCATTATTATTTAGAGATCGGATTGAGTATGATGAGCCTCGGTCACTTGAGGAAGTTATTGAGAAACTAAAGCATTGCTATGAGCAATCAAAGCATAAGAATGAATCTCAGCATGGATGGAAGGGAAAAGACAAAGGTAGAGGTAAATGGCAACCTAAGAGGACAAGGCCTCAACATGTATATGGGAAAGAAAATGTAGCACCATGAAAGAGATTTAATGCAACTAGATAGGGACATGGGTCACAACAGCAGCAACATAAAGGTGAGGGCACTGGTCAGTTGGAGTGTTGGACATGTGGTTAGGAACACCTTAGGATAGATTGTCTATAGCATCAGAGTGGAAGGCCTAAGATATACAGTGCACAGGAGGCGCAAACTATTGGGGATGTTGGTCAGAGTATTCCACGTATCTATGTAGGAGTGGACAATGGGCAAGCAAAACACCTGGCATCTATCATTAAGATGGACAGTAAGCTTTGCGATCAAGTTATTTCTATTTTGATTGACCATGGACCTAAATATAGCTATGTTAGTCCTGACTTGGTGGATAAGTGTGGTTTGAATAAGGAATTTCATGTAGAGTCTTGGTTAGTGCAATTTGCTACAAGTACAAAGAAGCCAGTTCATCATTGGGTAAGAGCTTTCACATTTGATTTAAATGGTATGCCTACAGTAGCACATTTGAATGTGTTACCGTTGGCATCATACAATATGTTTTTGGGCATGGATTGGTTGTATCTAGATAGAACCAAGGTTGACTGCTATGACAAAGCTATTGAGTGTGTTGATGAAAATGGAGAACCAAGAGTCTTGCAAGGTAAGAATAAAGCTACATCAGCTAGGATGGTGACAACTATGAAAGCAAAGAGTAGTCGCAGGAAGGGGTGCAAGCTATTTGTAGTACACAATTCTAGTGATAAGTGTAAGGAGGTTGAGGATGCAGATGTGTTGAACAAATATCCATTGTTGCAGCAGTTTCAGGATGTATTTTTTTAGGACATTACAGAGTTTCCACCTCACAGGGAGGTTGTCTTTTCTATTAAGTTAGTGTCAAGGGAAAATCTAGCATCAAAAGCACCTTACAGGATGAGAACAACTAAGTTGGTTGAGTTAAAATTGCAGTTGAAGGAAATGTTCTACAAGGGATACATTAGGTTGAGTGTATCACCATGGGCCACACCGGTATTGTTTTTGGAGAAGAAAGATGGTACTCTCGGATTATGCATTGATTACAGGAAGTTGAACAAAGTGACTATCAAGAATAGATACCATTTTCTGAGGATTGATGACTTGTTCGATCAACTGAAGGGATAAACAGCGTTCTCTTGAAGATTGACTTGAGATTTGGATACCATCAAGTACGCATCAAAGAGGAGTACATTTACAAGACTTTGTTCAGGACCAGGTATGGCCATTATGAGTTTGTTTTTGTTCCATTGGGCTTAACTAATTCTCCAGCTACATTCATGTGTTTGATGAATAGTGTGCTGTGTCCATATTTGGATAAGTTTGTCATTATGTTCATTGATGATATGCTGGTATATTCTAAAAATGAGGAAGAGCACGTCGAGCACTTAGCAATATTAAGGTTGTTGATTGAGCATCAGTTGTATGCTAATCTCTGCAAGTGTATCTTCTCTCAAACTGAGGTACACTACTTAGGGCATGTTGTCTCCATGGAAGGAATTGCATTAGATCCATAGAATATAAGAGACATCATAGAGTGGGTAGCTCTTAAGAGTGTGGATGAGGTGAGATCTTTCATGGGTTTGATAGGCTATTACAGGAGGTTCATCAAGAACTTCTAGCAGATTTCTTATCCCATTAAATCCTTGCAGAGGAAAGGTAAGAAGTTTGAATGGACAGAGGAGTGTGAGGCTAGCTTTGAATAACTTAAGCATTTATTGATGCATGCACTAGTACTACAGATTATAGATCTGGACAAGGAGCTTTTGGTATGCACAGATTCTTGCAAGAGAGGACTTGGTGGAGTCCTTATGCAGGATGGCCAGGTAGTATGTTATGAGTCCTGAAAACTCAATGAGCACGAGAAGAACTACCTGACACATGATATTGAGCTAGCAGTGATTATACATGCATTGAAGATGTGAAGACACTATCTTTTTGGTAGGAGGTTTGTACTTATGAGTGATTACATTGGGTTGAGGTATTTGTTTGACTAGCTGAATCTGAATGCTAGGCGGGCTAGATGGTTGGCCATGATCAGCGATTTTGATTTTGAGATCAAGTACATTAAAGGTAAAGAGAACAGGGTGGTAGATTCTCTTAGAAAACGGGTACATGTACATCACTTGGCAGCTATGATCTCCTATGGGACAGAATTATAAGATAGGATCTTGCAGGTAGGACAATAGGATGTCAGGTATATGAAGATTGTGCATAGGTTGTAGCAGGGCGATAGTACAGGTACAGGTACAGGTCATGGTATAGGTGCAAGTATAGGTACATGTAGTGGTACATGTATAGGTGGCAGTATAGGTACACGTACAAGTGTAGGTGGATAGGGCATGGACTATTATCTTACATTAGATGGATTGGTCAGGTTCCGAGATAGGATATATGTTCCGGATAACAATGAGCTTAAGAAGGTGACCTTGAGGGAGTTTCATACGAAACCTTATTCAGGTCACTAAGGTTATCAGAAGACATTGACTGCAGTTAAGAGATATTACTATTGGTTGAATCTGAAGAGGTATGTAACAGAATTTGTGGTGAGATGCTTTGATTGTCAGTGAGTGAAGGCAGAGCGTAAACATCTAGGTGGTTTGCTACCACCGATTTTGATTCCAGAATGGAAATGGGTGGTCATTTCGACGGATTTAATTACAAGGTTTCCGAAGACAGTGAAGCAACATGTTTCCATCATGGTCATTGTGGACAAGTTAACGAAAGTTGCACACTTCATTCCAGTGAAGTCTACATACTCATCTAGCGATGTGGCATGGGTGTTCATCTGAGATGTGGTTAGACTACATGGTGTTCCAAAGAATATAATGTTAGACGGGGATGCGAAGTTCACTTCCATGTTTTGGAAGGAGTTATTTGGAGGTTTTGGCAGAGAGTTGGTCTTCAACACAACTTATCATCTGCAAACAGATGGAAAAATAGAGAGGGTCAACTAGATATTGGAGGATATGTTGAGGATGTATGTGATACATCAGCAGTGGAAGTGGGAAGAGTATCTCCCCTTGGTAGAGTTTGCATATAACAACGATTATCAAGATTCATTGAGGATGAGTCATTTTGAGGCACTGTATGGGTGGAGGTGTAACAATGCTATCAATTGGAGTGATCCGGTTAGCAAGGTATTGATTGGACCAGATATGTTGGCAGACATGGAACAAGGGATGCAGGTGATCAAGAATCATCTAAATGCAGCACAGGATAGGAAAAAGAGTTATACAGATAGGAACAAGTTATTGAAGGAGTTCTAGGTTGGGGAACAAGTGTACTTGTGCAACAAACCAAACAAGAGCTCCTTGCGGATTGGCTCATGTGCCAAGCTGGCACCATGGTTTTGTGGACCCTTCAATATTATTGAGAGGATTGGGCCAGTAGTCTATCGACTTGCACTGCCTCTGACAGTGAAATTCCATGATGTTTCCATGTATATTTTCTTAATAAGTATGTTAAGGATGTTAATCATGTGATTAACTGGTTTGTATTGCAAGTGGAACCAAATGGAGAATTCCATCCGTAGCCTCTGTGTATATTGCAGAAAAAGGTGCTCATGCTCTGGAACCGAGCAATTGAGCAAGTTAAAGTGCAATTGAATCACTTTGGGCCCAATGAAGCTACATGGGAGATGGAAGATCGGATGTGGGCCATGTATCCTTCGTTGTTTGTCAGTTGAGGCAATGAAACTTGATATGGTAGTTTGGTATTTGCTTATGGTGGTTTAGTATATGATTTATGGTGGTTCAATATATACTTTATGATGTTTTGATATATGCTATATGATGTTTTGATATGTGCTTATATATGATGACTAGAATATGTTTGATATATGATTTGGTATATGATTTGGCATATGTTTTGGTATCTATACTTTTTATGATGTTGCTATATGTACACCCGTGTATGGATGTAAATATCATAACAAGCTATGTTATAAAGCTCCATTATGCAGTATGGGTGTCATGTCATTATGGTTATGTTATCATGTTATTATGCTATCATGTGGTTATGTTATCATGATGTTATGATGTCATGTGGATTGGCACTCAGCAGGATGATCATTGTAAATACCATAATGAGTTGTGTTATAAAGCTCCACTATACTGTATGTTATCATGTTGTCATGATGTTCTTCTCTTGAACAATTCTTTCATTGTAATTATTGCATCGATCTGTGTTATAAAACTCCATAAGCAGTATGTCTTCTTTTAGTAGGTTGCTGAGGTATATGTGTGATTGAACACCGAGGACGGTGTCCCCCAAGGGGGAGGGTTTTGTAATAGCCCTAGTGAAAATTCCATGTAATAAAAGTTAAAATCAATAACCACAAATGAATGGGACACTTATTCCAAGATGAATGTTGAGAAAGACATCCTAGGGGGTGTTCATTTGGTTGTTTATGGCTAAGGAAATTGGAAAAGGCAATGGCTAAGTCTTTGGAAAGGCAAAGTGGCATTTTTGGCACAATTATTTATTAAAATAATGGAAATTAAGAGAAATAGGAGGTGAAAGGTCACAGGTTGCATGTGAGGAGGAAAATGAAGGAAAATAATAGAAAATGAAGAAAATAGAGGCCTCATTCATAAAAAGGATTCTGAGGATTAGTTGGTAACCTTTTCTCATATCAACCTTTTGTCAGTTTAGCTTTGGAGTTCTTTCATTATTCTCTCTCTCTCACTCTTATACTCTTGGACATTTAGAGTTTTCTTGGAGCACTTTGGCATTGGAGCAAGAAAGGAAAAGAAGGCAAGAGGAAGCAAAGACAAAGAAGGGAAAGGAAAGATCAAGTAGTTACAACTGACTTCATTGCAAGTATCGACTTGCATGTGTATTTTCCTTACTAGATTTGGCATGCATGGGGTTGCATGTGTTTATTTTCTACCATGGCATGGGGTTTTCTAGGTGTGACAATATTTTCAGCCTAGCCTTGCCATTTCCTGATAGCTTTGATGAGATGGGTTTTGTCATTCGGTTTATGTGGGATGGACGGATTGGATTCGAAGCTGAGTGGGGTGGATCACCGAATTGACAAACACATGGTGTAGTGGTCCCTGAACCAAACTAAGGATGCATGAAGCCACTGGAATAGTAACCCCTGAACCAGACTGTGGGCTGCGATAAAGCCAGATTATGTGCCTTGGTGGGCCTAGGAATCCTTGCTGGTGAATGACAGGATATACAGTAAAGCCAAGAGGTGGGTTTTCTCTCTATTGGGCCTAGTGATTTTGGGATGGAATTCACAGTGAATAATGGAGAGTATGTTTTGGTGTAGGGCCTTGTGATCCCTAGATGAGACTGTCAATGGATGGTAAAGCCTAAGATACTAGGAGGCACTCAAATTCCTCACTATGTAGGTGGAGAACTCCGGTGGCATCCACATTGATTGGTGTTTTTGATGTGTTCTATGAGTCCCACATTCATGCTTGGAATATGGCACAAGGGTGATCAGCTGAAGAGAGACTTGGCTTAGCCAATCTATGGTCAGGTGGAACATGGTAGTCCCATCACTGGTTGGTTCATTCCATTGATTAATGAGAAATTCATTCCATTGATTTTCATGTGTAAATTTACTAGTGTATATATGGATTTTGATGATTGATGTGTTTATTGTATTTATGTTCCTATTATGCTTGATATATGCACATTTTATGACAGCAACTATATTTGGATTTCAGCATGTTTTTACTTGTATTTGAATGGATAACGTATCTATGACCTAATACATGATCAGGAAGGAAATGACATGAGGAAACAATGGTTCATGGGGATTCTCATATAAGTATGAGATCCCTAAACTTAATTATGTTATTTACACCTGTATGTTACATGTCGACAAAATGTTTGAGGAAATGCCTGCCATGGCTAGTAGGCTTCTGGTTAAGGTCTTGATCAACTATTTACTTTTGCTTCATTGTTTCCCTATACTTTACTTGATTCTGAGCTTTCATTCCATTATGGGCAGTGGCCTAGGCTCTAGACCTAAAAAAGTGGCTTAAATCCCAGGGTCGCTGGCACATAACTGGCAACCTTAGTCCACAGTCACTAGTAGGCAGGCTTATGAGAGAAACTTTGGGTTTCTAGTCACTCTCTTGCCCATAGCATGAGAGTGACTATGGCCTGAGAGGTCCAGAACAACAGTGGGACCCATGGACAGGTTGTCTAAGTGCCTGACTTATCTCCTGAGGGTTCTGTTGATGATGTTGGATGATTGTGTGTGATGTTCCATTGATTCCACTTCCTTAAGGCTACCTGGGAGGTTGAATTTGATCATAGTAGCCTCTCGTCTCATGTTTACCCCGGTTGGTATGGTTACTTGGTTGGATGTGGTAGGAGGATGTTACAGGTGCCATAGGACACAAGCTCAAAAGATTTAAACAAAAGGTCTGAGCTTGGATAAGAATGTGTGAGGATGCACAGTATAAGGAGATTCTTCCTTTGCACTCCGTTCAACTCCCCACCCCTCGGTTCTTCCTCCACACTCCATTCAGCCCCCCACCCCCTCATTTATTTCCCCACACTCCCGCACTCTACATAGTTATGAATATTATATATGAGCTTCTTTCGCACTTCACACAATGAAATCTTCATGCACACAATGAAAGCATTTCTCGTTTCTGGACACTACACAATGCGCCAGAATGGATGCTATTAAGCACTTGAATAACATCTCGATTATGCGTTGATTAATCCTTAATTAATTTTTAAATAAACATTAATTCCCACTACAGATGATTGATTAAGTTTATGGGACATTTTTCATATGTCAAATAACATGGGAATTGACACTTTGGAGATATGCACAAAAGAATAGAGAAAGAGCATGCTTAGATTGGATTTCGATGCATATAGGTGATACGAAAAAGTGTATGGAGAGAAAAATGTGTCTGGATATGCAATAGTGAGTATGTATAGAAATGTGACCTCCACATATCCACACTTCCAATTTTAGCATCGTATTCTATTTCCGATTCAAGATTTTTTTCGGTTTGTTGGAAAGTTAGGGATCTGATTTCACCTTGTGGTTACACGATTTGTAGCTATTAACGGTGAGGAAAAACGTATTTCAATGAATTTCTTTGTTTAAGTTCATGATAGTTGTTCCTTTGCAGTTTACCAATCTCTGGATTTACAAAATATTTTAATATTACATCAACAATATCCCTTTTTTCCATTAACAAGGCCATTGTTTGTATTATAATTTCCTGCATATAGTTTAACGTACTTCACATGTGGGAAAATGTGTGGGAATGGTTATGCGAAACAAACAAAGGGAACTTTTATCCACAATGTTCAACCTTTGCAGGTTGTTGTGGGTGCAGAGGTGTGGTTGTGCCTTTTTGAGCATCTCCACGCTTTGCATAATTTTAAATGGCTAGAACATATAACATCTTCCGAACATTATATCAATTGTGCACATTATTATGTCAACGTGGGCACATTTTATTGGATATTGGGATGCAAAAGAGCTCTTTCAAAATTACTTTATGAATGACTTGACACGTTGTTTTGAATATTATTATGAAAATATAATGTGTTTTGACCTGATATGCACCTTTAGTGGCTTCATTCATTTAAAAACTAGTACTTTGTGGAAGGAAGGTGTGCAAGAGAACTATGGGGAGGGAGAATGCATGTAGAATTACGAAACATTGTGGCAGAAAAAATTCTTTTTTATTGCGCACACTTGTTCTCCCACAAAAATCACAAATTAAAAACACATTTCATTTAATATTTGGCAATAAGTGTTCAATTCACAAATTCTCAATGAAATCTAACTTTTATGAATCTTTCATGAATATAAGTCCAAATTAGCATAGAGAACCTAATGAAATTTTAACAACATTTCTGTAGTTGCATTGGGCAGGTGTTCATCATGCATTTTTTGACATGTGCATTGTCAACGCATACTTAATTAGTTCTCAATGGGGTTTTACAAATGGTTTTTTCTAGAGTGCTTTTCTATGTGCCCTACTAAGTTGTTGTTTTTCTAGTTGTCGAAATTGAAAGTAAGAAGTGTTGTGCATTTTTCTTGCTTAACCTTTGTTCCTTATTTATTTATAGCTTTTCATATGTTACTCATCTGCACATATAAAGTTCCTATACCACCAATTAGTTGATATTAAAAACTTAATTAATTATTAGTCCTAATATGTAATCTAGTTACTATTTACTAATGTTGTTATCTATATTTATGTCAACATTGAAATTTTCAACTATTATAGAAATATAATAATTATGAATTAATTGTGCTCTTGTTGTTGCTTATGTGAAGTTGGTTCATGGAAAATGGAGGCTAATTTTGTGATATGTGGAGGAAGGAGAAAGGGTCTGTGTAGAAATTGTGTGTAGTAGAGTTTGTTAAAGAGAAAGGACTATATCAATTTAAGCTTTCTTCTCCGCACAATGTATCAATGTTATGGAGATTCTTCCTTCACACTCTGAACTCCCGCACTCCTGCACTCTGCATAGTTATGAAGATTATATATGAGCTTCTTTTTCACTCTGCACAACGAAATCTTCATGCACACAATGAATTTTTTTTCACATTTATGGGCACTGCACAATGATCATTACACAATTCCTCAGAATAAATGCTATTAAGCACTTGAACAACATCCTCGTTACATGTTGATTAAGCCTCAATTAATTTTTAAATAAATGTTAGTGCCCACCACGAAAGATTGACTATGTTTATGGGAAATTTTTCATATGTCAAATTCCATGGGAATGGACACTTTCGATACATGCAAAAAAATAGAGAACGAGCATGCTTAGATTGAATTTCAATCGATATAGATGCTCTGAAAAAGTATATGGAGAGAAAAATGTGTCCAGTTATCCAACAATGAGTATGTATAGACATGTGATAAGCTAAATCCTGTGCAAAAATAAATAATAAAACACAAGTAAAGCATATGTTGATTTAAAGGAATAACTATCATTTGGCTCCTTTCACAATTGCACAAGCATAGAGTAATTTAGTCTTATACCTAATTGATGCATGCAACATAAACATAGATCCAAAACTAGTAAATTTGGATATAAAACCAACACTATATATCATATAAAATCTCAAATTATATCCTCCAAAACTTATGCAAAAACATTATCTTAGAATTATACACAAAAATGGTAAGCAAACTAAAAAATGGAACAGAGTAATCAGTCTTTATTCTTGAGAAGCCTTGAATAGTAACCAACACAGTTACAACAAGAACAATTGTATTCATATTCAAATGCCAAGAAAATATCAAATTATATCCTTGAAAACTTATGAAAAACATTATGTTAGAATTCTACGCAAAACTGGTAAACAAACAGAGAACTAAAACAGAGTAATCAATCTTTGTGCTTGATAATTCTTGAACAGTAACCAACATTGTTACAGTAACATCAAATGTATTCAGATTCAAGTTCCAATCACCATAGTTATGATTAAAATAAACATTACGCATGGAACAATGTCTGAGATCCAAAACTCTTAATAAGCGTTCAATTTTATTGTGATCAATTACAAACCATTACATGTAATATAAAAGATCAAAAGCATATGCTCATAAACATATGTTCAATCAATGTTGTTGGAGAACACTAAAAGATTTGGATCGATACAAGTTCATATACAAAACATTACCTAAGAATTATCGAAAAATTTGGTAAACAGTCTCAGTATGAACAGAGTAATCATAAATTCATTTTGATTATCATCAATTACATAACATTAGGTAATATATAAAATCTCAAAGGAAATTCTGGAAAAAATCTCAGTCCTATACAACATCTCATGGAAAACACTATCTCAAAATTCTTTACATAATTGGTAAACAGACTCATAATTAGAACACATGGTAATCATAATTGAAATGAGGATTAAATACAAAGTCATAGTCCAGAGAATAATCTTTGTTGTGTAAATTAGTTATCAAAATCTTGATACTTAAAATTGCAAAAGTAAATGGATTCCTCCCAATGAGTGTTGGGATTGGGATCTCGTGAATCGTAATGTCAAAAAGGAACCTACAATATGAAACAAGAAACTGCATCCAGAAACTAGATTAGTTTAGGATAATGTATCCAAGAAACTTGAATAATTAAACACTATAAACAGAAAAATGAATGTTCCAAAAATTTAAAATACTTACAATATGTAAAAATCATAGTTCGACATTTTTTGACTGCTAGTTATCTTTGATAATCACGATTTCTCCAAGGAATTCCTTCAATTTAGTTTTAATGAAATATTTCATCAAAGTGACAATAATCTCCTATTTGACATGCTCATTAAATATCTCCTCCTCAATGGCCCTAGCTTCTTCTTACAATTGTGCAGCCAAGGAAGACTGATCTTCATTAACACTAACAAAATTAATTAGCCATTTGTTAATTTCCTCTACAGTAAAATATGTTATATCATCAAACTATGTTTCCTTTGATTGTTTTAGATTCTCCAAATCATCTTGTCCTTTGAAATTAATCCAGAATCATATGTGATTCGTGGACAGTTTAAATCCTGACAGTCACTATTGCCTTGACATAGGCATTATATCTTCTACTTTCTATGCTTCTGCATTCAGAAATAATTTCCTCTAATGCTCTGATTTTCTCAGAACATCTAGCTTTTTTTTGCTTCATTTGATCAACAACAAGGGTTCCTTGTTTCTCTTTCTCTAGATCATAAAATAAATCAAACTTGTGACTAAAAGTAAGCAAGTTATGCTTTACAAATTTCGTGTCTTACTCGAGCTCACTTTTGACCCACTCGAAAAATGAATTAATTCTCTATTATAAATGTCACATATCAAAAGTTGTTTTCCATGCATATTCAATAATTTGCAACCTTTTGAATATATTACTAATAATATACAATTTCACTTCATTAAGGAGCTTGATGATTTTATCAAATATATGGGGTGTTTTGGGAGTAGAAACTACCAATGGTAGTGCACGTATTTCCAATGGGGTCAAAAACAAAGGACCTATATTTAGAGCATCTTCTAGCTCTTTTACTCTTGCTCTTAGTTTCATATTTTGAGCTTCTCATTATCTAATAAACTGTGAAAGCACATCACCAGTAGCTTGATGTAATTTCATGAGCCATGTTGTTCCAACCCCATACACATCAACATCCATTTCTACTCGATCAATAACCTTTTTATTGTGAACATTTACTCTTTCAATCCTCAATCTCTTACTACCCCTGTCATAATTTTGCAATGTGACAGGGTCGGCATCAAAAGTAGTTACCTCTTCGGAAATTTTCTCCATGATTTCATGAATTTCTTGTAAACATGTACTAACCCAATCAGGTAATATAACGATGTCAGATTCCAATTCCATAACCTCTAGTTCAATCCTCCATATTTTTCAAAGACTCTTGGATTTGGCATATTCATTCGTGTGCGCTCGTTGTGGAGTGAATCTACGAGGATGTTCTCTGTCATCTCCGCCACTTGATATCCCACCGTGAACTAGTATTTCACTTGCAGTAGTTTTTCTCTTTTTTTGCGGGTAGATGAACTAAGACCAATACCAGGTGTGCAATATTGAGATTGGCCCGAAGGATTTGTGACTCTTTTCTTGTATATTTCTCCCGTGCCGCTTTTCTCTTCTTCAACAATTATTCAACATCTATTAGAAAATCTTTATTTTTTGTCAGTGCACTGTGAATTTTCTCAATCTGATCTCTAGCTCTTGGAATAAGTTCCTATGTCCAACAGAATGTAGGTGTGCACCAAAAAACACCTTTTAGATCAAAGGCTTCAACGACTTCTACTTCACTTAAGTTAAAATGATCTAAATACTTTGCAAGATACATAGTGTGAGCTACATTCTTCACAGTGACTTCTCAAACAATAAATGGAAAAGAAATATTTTTTCTTTTTCTTTTTTTGTTCAAATATAACTAGCTAACGACGATATTGCCTACAAACTTTAGCAACATAATACATATCTAGAACAAATTTTGGCAACACCAATGGATTATCTTCAAAACCATAAATTTGAATTACCATGTTACTTTCTCTTTCTTCATGCATCACTTTTCCAAATAGGAAAACATGAGCCTTTGCAAATATTTGAGGAGGCTCTTTTCCATTTATCATGTAATTGACTTGCTTTACAAAGACATCTTGAATAAAACAAAAATTTAAAGAAGTTGTATGCTTCCACAGTATGGGATACCATAACTGCATTGGTTCCTTGTTAAAATCTTATTTAGGATTATAGGGTAAGTCGTGAAACACATGGCTTGACATGAGGGCCATTATCAGAAATGCCATCATAAAGAATATATTTCTCTTAGACAGATTAACAAATTGAAAATCTAATGCATTGGAAATGACATTAGCCCAGTTGAATATATAATTTTTTTTGTATGAGTGACAAAGTAGATAGAAAATACATTTTGGAATATTTCTTGGTCCATCACGTGGGTACAAATCCAACAAAAGTCTCTAAACAATTGTGTAAACTAAGAATATCTAGTAGAGAAATATTGGAAGGAACCTAATAAGCTAGGAAAATGGATTCTCGAATAATGTCAACCCCCACTTGCTTTTGACTTCAAGAAACTATATGTTTTTGACAAATATAAATACTTATTCAATTTCGATAACTTGAGTAACCATCTGAATGCCTTGGGATTTATAGGAATCTTCTTCGCAACTAGCATAATTTATCTTGTTCTTGAATTGAAATTGTTTGTGCACAAATAAACAATTTCTATGAAATCAAATACTTATTGAACACATGCAGCATTCACTAATCCTCTATTCCAAATCTTGTTTCATATTTTCTCTTCCATTAGTAGTTTCACGATATTGCTCATACGTCGTGAACTAGTAAAATTTGTCATCGATATGAGCAAGAGAGTTAATCGTATCACTAATTATGGCATATTTCCTTCCTTTCCTACCCATTTTCACTTTGCCGCTAAAAGATACGTTGTTAATGAGTAATGTTCTCAACCCCATTTAACTTTACAATTCTTGGCTCTCTTCACAATCACTATCTATTACTATTACTCGTGTGAAAATTGTTACACACTAAAGTCTTAATAAATAGCAATTTAAGATATCAAAGCCAACATTTACATGAAGTAATGGAAATAAATCTCGAAATTTCAAAACCATCTTGTCCATTTACTTTTCACTTTGCATTTACTTTAATATCATTGATATACGTGTCATGAGAAATATAAATTTATGATATAAAATAAATATGAATTACCTATGATCATGAAAACTAGTTAAGAGACTGTCAATAATAACTATAAATAGACATTTTTGCACGGAAAATCACAAATAAAAATTTTGCAAAGACTTTTTCAGCTACCTCTACCACGAGTCGACTTGATGGTTGAACTGGTTCCCACCACTATGTCGATGTCGATTCGTTTTATTTGATATCATATTGCAAAAGAAGTTAAACCAAATTTTATTTACAAATGACCTGACACATGGTTAGTAAACCCAAAGCTAACTGTCACAATGCGTTCAAACCAGCTGCAAGAAGCAAGCAACATAAATGCTTTTGAAATATTATGTACCTCTGCATACATTTCCCTACATATTTCTTCAGCATACCTACCTCTTGCACAACACTAAACCCAAATCTTTGAACATAGACAAGGATGGGCTCTTATCATAATATAAAGTATTGGACAGAAACTATTGCGATACACTAAATTATTCCCAGACTAATGCCACCAACCACGAATTAATAGTTTATGCCAGTAGCTTTATGTCAATGCATTTAATTCAGTTGATTTTGGTAACAAAAATGCTAAGATTGAACGCAGTGGAAAATTCAAAAATTTCAATGCAAACGGAAATAACATTACAATTCACTTGAAACAAAAAACCAATGCGTTCAAGCCAATTACATGGAGAAAGAAGCAACAAATCTCTTTTGAAATATTATGTATCTCCGCATACATTACTTCAATTAGTTAGCCATCATATACAATGTATCCAAAAACCCAAATCTTTGAACATTGATAAGAATTGACTTTGACCATAATACAAAATATTGGAGAAAAAACTATCGCCATACACTAAAGTATTCCCCGACTAATGCCACCAACCATGAATTAATAGTTTATGCGACAGCTAGCGTCGCATAAAATCACATATTGATTTCCAATTGAGCTTGAATGGCATTTCCAACCTATATTAACTATCGATAACAAGGAATATCACACTACATTGCTCTGAGATAGACTTATCCCCTTGTCATGACACACCACTTCCTGAACCCTAATTTGTCATCAATAGTGAATTAATATTGTATCTCAATGGCCTTATGTTTAGAATTGTGTACTTTTCATATGATAATTAGACATGCCATTCAAACACAATTGAAATTCGAGGATGTGATTTTATGCGACCTCATTTTTGGAGATAACAATTTATGTAAGGAAACAGAAGTTCCAACAATACTCCCAACTTTTAAATGCAATTTTCAAAGAGAAAACATTACACACTTTGTTATTCCAAATACATAGTCGATTAGTGATCTGAATTTAAAAACTCGAAGGTCTATTAAAAAAAATTGCAAGATTATGTCTTTTGGGCAATGGATCAATTTGCAAAAGTACATAAAATTTAGTGTTTTTAAAAATTACTTTGCTGAAATAAAACAGAGAAATACGGACCATACACAGTAACACAAAACAACAATTGATAACATAGTTCACCCCTCCTGGGATACATCTCTAGTTCTAGCTTCCAATGTTGGGCCTCTTCAATTATGTGCTGAAATCCATAATTACATTAATTTACATTGCTCAAAATGAAAAACAAGTTCTTCCAATGGATTAAGAATGCTCAAAAACCCCTATCTAGGTTCTTCTTGAGCTCAAAAAGGTTAAAAATTGAGCAAGATATGCCTCCTTGAACAACTTATGCTAACTATTCTGCAAAACTGCAATTATAGCTAATCATTCTATGATTTTCACCATTCTTCCAACGTTGAGTGATAATTTCACCCAGCGCCTATTGTATTTGTTTCTTGTAGGCATTTCTTGGTTGCAAAACTACGCTGAGAAATCGACTCAACTAGTCTTTAGGTTCAAGTTGGCCCTTGAACTAGAGGGGGCTCCCTCAAATGTTACAAGGCCTTTTTTAACGTTGTTCATTGTCACTGGACAACAACCTATGGAGCACAATGGCCATATCTATGATTTATTTTGGGTGGTTGCTGATGATTTTCCAATATCTATTCATAAATAAATCCCTCTCTTGCAGAGTCCTTGGTCAAAGTGCCAGCATCCAGTTTGACATAATAACATGATTTTTAGAGAATTTGACAGAAGAATATAAGAGAATTCATGATAATTAAGTAGTCATACTAAATACTTAATCAACCAGACGTAGTGGATGCATGCAAAAAATTTCTACAGCCAAATAGAACACATTCAAGAAATGACAAAAGGCAACAATTAATAGATGTAGAGGAATTAACCAATATAGACAGTTCAGTTAATTAATCTCTTTAAATTATTATAATTTTGCAAGGGGATTTCAGATAAATTGACACTCAATCTATTCCTACCCAAATCTCCTATGCTACCTTGAACATGTGCAGAAATAAGGCATGAAAGTACTAGAAAAACAACATGAAAAACAAATTTTGTCACAAACTCGAGATAGAATACTCCAATTAGGAATTCTATAGTAAAAATTTTACAAAGCGATAGGGTTTTGGCATCAAAAGCCAACCCTTTTACATTACAAATAAAACAATATATATAAGAAATGTCTCCTAAACTATTACAATATTTCTGGAACAACATCCTGAACAATAACTAAAAATAAAATAATATCTCTAATCTATCTACTGGAAACTTTGAACTCTTTGCAAGTATTGTGCCTTGAAATTTGGAATTGGTTCACCAGTGCTAATATTCTGCCTTTATTTGTTGATACCCAAATCATTCTCAGCTAATGCCATGTGTTGAATTTTAGTTGTAGCATGTCTTTGATTACTTGAAATATGTGGGTTTTTGCCTCAAATTGTTGAACTGTGTAAGTCAAATTCCTTGGAATTGAATTTGGAATGCTCTACTACTTGTCTTAGGTCTTAAGAATAAATAATGTATTCCTATTGATTATCTCCAGTATTGCAGCAAGAATGTTACAACTTTTAGGGCTACCAACTTTACTTCATCAACCCAGGGTTCATACCAACTTTACGTGACAGTGTTGTTTACATAGTAGATGCAATGGTCTACTCTTGTCACTTTTTTACTTGGGCGATAGACCACTAGGGTTTTTTAAACCAGTCCTCTATTCACTAGAAGGAGTCTGACTATTAACAGCAAATGGAAAACTATTTGTGATGCAAAAATGAAATACTGCCTATTCTAGGAAATGAAAATGTTGAATGGGAAAGTGCTGTGAAGTGACATGAACTTATCTAGCTAAGCATTTACACATTATTTGCAAAAGAGACCTAATTTGACCTTCCATTCTAACATCTAGTTATTTAGACTAAGTAAGCATGGAAATTAACCTCAAACTACTCTGACTATTGTATACGTGTACTAACTAGAAATTGCAGAAAAGAGACTCTCTTTTTTTCCATTTTATAAATGTAAATGCTAAGTGAACTGATCTGATCTTGTTTAGGGGAGAAAGGCATGGGAAAATAGGAATAGAATGGTGTTAACGGTATGGAAGCCAAGTGGACTCCTAACCTAAGCTCGGATTATCATTTTTGCTTAATGAGAGCTTAAAATAGGCTGCTACAGGGTTTCTTGTAGTACTACAGGATGTCCTGGTTTACTACAAGAAACAGACTGAAAGCTATAGGAGGGTAGGAGAGGTGGAATAAAGTGTGGGAAAGGTGTCTGATGGTGGGATAAGGCATAGAGGAGGTGTATACTTCCCAAGGCTTAGCCCAACTCTTCAAGATGGTTGGATTTGCTCAAGGGAGATGTCTACTTTGCTACAAAATAGAAATTCAGATTAGGGGTTGGTAGACTTTGGTAGTATGGGTGAAGAAGACTTGGATGAGGCTGGTGAAATGAGTTCTCCCTGTAGATCAAAAATTCCTGCAACAACATACATTATTTCCTTCATTTATGCATAACTTCATTTACATATGGAAAAGATGAGTTGAATTTAGGAAAAACAAAGTTATTGATGGCTAATGGTGAAATCTGTGAAATGCAATGCTTTCTAAACTACATCAACTTAAAAAATCAAAATGAAAAATTCAGGTACTTCTAAGGAATTATAAACAATAATCTACTCAATCAAGAACCCTAGTCATGCAATGATATAAAGAGACAATTTTATTTTTGGGGCTGTGAGAGTGGGGCCCTCAAACCATGATCCCATGGGGGAGATGAGGAAGAGGCCACTATCAAAATATTTTCCAAAGTATTCACTTTCACTATTGTACCACTAATCTACCTTTTAAACTAATGTGAGAAAAACTAAACAATCATTCAATTACTTGCAAATGGGATAAAATATAAATAACTTCAGCAGCTAACTATCAATGTAATATAAGCATACATATACAAAACGAAGAGGAACCTTAGCTGTTAGGGTTGGGACCTAACCCAAAAGCTTCAAACCTCTGAGTCAACTCATTGATGGGTCAAATAAATCCTTTCCATTATCACCAAAATGTCGAAAATAACATGAGAATAATAGCACAATTTTACGCTCAAAATTGCCTCTTGGATATAATAAAAAGTCGAATTCTAATGAGACCCTACGCCTTCTTATTTATACAACTGAAGCTACCAAACAATTCCTTAAAATTAGGGAGTCTTTGCTCCGAAACTCAAGATTAACTTGTCTTCAACTATCACTGGCTTGGCTACCAATGAACTCGATGCGCTTGGCTGCTTGTAACTCCAAGATGATGAGATATGGTGGAGGAATATTTGAGTGATTTAGGAGTTAAGGAGGGAGATCCAATCTCCTAAAATCCCTCTTTCTTGTCTACTTCGATTTCCTACACTTAAATTAGCCAAAAACTACTCCACATCCTACAATTAATGCACATTAGACCACATGACATAACATCTCACCTTTAACCTTCTCACTAAGAAAAATATAATAAAATATGTAAAGAAACGTGAGAAAAGTCGGTTTTAATAAGCTGGAGAGTGGCATTAAGGTCCATATAATTTACCTATTAATGAGCCTCATCGTCACCCACCTACTGAAGGGGTTACTAATCCTCTGAGAAACTTAATCTATGTCCATGTCTTTCATTGCTCTTGTGGCCTCCCTGACATCCCAGGCCTCTGTTGATGTAGTCTCCTCTTGTGGATAAAATCCTACATGCTCCTCTATTTCCTCCCAATGCTTTCTTTCCTCTTCCTCCTTTCTACCTTCTCACGTACCCAATAGCAATGGTGGACTAAGTTTCAAACCAATCCAATTGATTTTGAGTCTTTGTAGTGCCTTCTTATAGAGTGGAGTCCTTTCTAGTGCATCTCTCATTCTTTCAGGGGAATGATACTCCTTGATCCTTAGGTTGTATGGTAGGGTGCCCCATCTCCTTTGGTATGCTTGATGGCTTTCATCCCCTAGCAATCTCAAGATGTCCTCAAAATGAGTGACTGCTTTCTCTTGTGTAAGCAGGGGATCATTGGAAATGATGTTGTGGGTGCTAATGATAGCCATAGAATTGATTTGTTCTGCTCTGATGTAAATGGGCTATTTTTCTTCTCTTTACAACACCCTCTTGACTTCCTTATCCCTGGCCTCCTCATGACTCATCCATGATGCAAGGGCCATTAGTTGTAAGTCCCCCAACTTTGCATTGGGGTCCCACACATTCAAGTCTATTAAGGCCAAGTTATGTAAGTAGAATTCATATATCTTGGCCTTATCCTCTAGGGTTCTTTGGTCACATAGTTCAATGAACTACCTATAGTCTTGGAAAGGCATAGTCCCCCATTGTGCTAGTGTCTTTATCTGAAATTGTAGCCATTGATCTTTGAGGTACAAGGCATATGACTTTGGTGGCATCCTACACTGGAGTGCCTCCATAGAGAGGCTTGCCATAGTGGCCAATTTGCTCTCTTTTTCCTGTACCTGCCTCCTCAGCCATGTGTTTTCAGCCTCTAGTTGAGATTTCATAATTCATTCCCTGTCTCTTATCCTACTCAACTCTCTTCCCATCTCTAGTAGCTTCTCTTCCATATGGCCCACATCCTCTACATTCTTTGATTTAGCAATTTGCATCCAACGATGTGTCCTTCCTCTCTCCTTCTCAAGCTCAAAGAAGAGAGGGATGGAAAATTTTTGTGGTATTACTCTGCCTCCCTCAATGAATCTATAATAAGAGCTCAGATTGGGCTGTGGGCTAGGTTCCTGCAACTCTTGGGATTCTCCCTTTGATGTCTTTGGAGAATTTTCCTCCTCCTGTACTTGTGTTGTTTCTTCCTTGCCTTTCCTCTGTCCTTGTTGTCCTTCCTGTTACTTTTTCTGTGTTTCCTATAGTGCTGACAGAGTTTCTTGTAGGATTGTCTATGTTTCCTGTAGGAGGATTTTTCCTTTCTGAAATGGGGTCAAAGGTTCTTTGATTTGCTTTGCTGATGTTAACCTTGTGACATGCCTCCTAACATAGGTGATTGGCGACTTTGAGGAAGCCTATTTTGTTGTGCCCTCTTCACATTTCATTCCCAGGGAGATTAGTTTTTCTTGTTCTTTTGGTGAGTCCTCAATAATGATAGGAGTCTTGATGGGGGTTTGTGGTCTCCCCTGTTTGATCCTAGTGCTCCTCATGTTTTTGAAATATAGGGGACACTACCTCTGTCTATTTCTTGTTGACTTTATGGGTGTTCTTAGGGCAGTAAAGGAAACAGTTGCCTCCCTCTCTATGGGTTCAGGAGACACTCTTGGAGATTCCTCCCCTTCCTTGGTATGTTTTTCAGGGCTTGCCTCATCCTTTTGTTCTTCCTCCCCACTGTTCTCTTCTCCTTCTTCTTCCTTTGTTTTATTTGTCTTTTCTTCCTCTTCTTCTTCAGGTTATTCCTCTTCTTCTTCAAGTTCTTACTCTTCTTCTTCCTCCTCACCACTAGAGGTTGGGTCCCTCTCATATTCAATGGCTTCAATTACAGTCTCCCTTTCCATGTCCCTAAATGTGGACCATAGAATAGGGACTCTTAATTGGCTTAAGGCATCTTCTAGTATGAGCTTGATGAGTTGATGATGTGCCAACTGCTAATTTTTTCCTTCTTATGCCTTTATGCTCATGTCTATTATTGATTGCAACAAGAAGTAGGGTACACTAAGTCTTTTGTCAAGGGGTAACTCCTCTCCAAATCTCATCTCATGGAGGAGTCTAAATTGGTAACCATAGATTATACTAAGCCTTCCTTCACAAGAAATATATTTGAGAATGTGATAGCTTACTTCATCCCAAGGATAGGGAAGGCTCTCCCTTCTAATCCCATTCTTGTCCTCAATTGGCTCTTCATATCTCAAGAATAAGTTCTTCGTAGCAAAAGTGTTGCTAGCTTTATCCTCCTTTCTCCATTGCATGCTTAAAGGAAGTGTAGTGATTCTGCTAATGATTTCAGGGGTAATTGTTATTGACAATACTCTTACCATAGAAGTAGCACTAATTCTAGCTTGAGGGATGAGTGACATGGAAAATTCTTGAGCTACATCATCATCATATCCTCTAATTAGATTGAAGTATCCCAACCATTGATTCCATCTAAATATCTCTACCATAGGGGGATGGAGGTGTATTTTGGATGTCCTTGTGGACTCTCTTCTATTGAAAGCTCATGTCATTTTCTCCTCTCTGGAAATCTGAATGTAGGGAGTTTGGTGTCCTAGCTCTAAATATTTTCAAGGTGACTGAGGGTTTAGAGTTTAGGAGGGTGACTACAATTCTCTCTTTATCCTCAGGCAAATCCTCCACACAATTTTGTCTACCCCCAGGCCCACTGTAATTACTAAAGAAAAATGTAGATTTCATTTTTTTCGTTCCTAGCTATCAAGTCAAAACAGAGAGGATATGGGCCACCTGCCTTTCACTATGATGCCCTGGGTGAGGAGAATTTCTGAATAGTTGGGCCTTAGGCACCCCCTTGCAAACTTTTTCGACAATTCCCATTATTTCATGTAGTTCTCTGCGTTTCCCTTAGGTGTTCCATGTAGTTTTGTTTCATGTAGGAGTCGAAACTAGTTTGCTTCTTCGATGGCTCTTCCAAGTGGTCCTAGTTCTCTTGATCTCGAAATGAACGATGTTTACATGAAAGTTAGGAATTTCTGCTATTTACAGTTGATTCATTGGAGCATTGTGTTGGCTGGTGGTGTACGTGATTTCCCCATCTTGGACCGTTGGCCCACCATTTAGTTATCATGTAGACTTCCCTCGTAATCATCACCCACTCCTATACAACTTAAATCGACCACATTTTCGACTCATTTTCTTTGATGTGACATTGCCACGTGGCCTGCTGACTAGGAGTTTACTTTTTCTTTTCTAGTTGAGCGTGGCCAAGTTAACTGGCCACCTCCCACTTATAAAATCAACTTTTTCATATTCCTATAATTTTATCATATTTTTACTTAGGAAAGAGTGTGGATGAGGTGCCATACTTGTTCCTTCCTTTGCTTGTTTGATGCATGGTGGAGGGTGGCTCTGTTGTGCTTCTTCTTATTCAGGTACATGTTTTTCCTTGGCTCTTGTTTTGTTGATTTCAGCCAGCTGATATATTTGTCTTCTTTGTTGTGGTGTGAAAGTGCTTGGCCTCTTCTGCTGCTGCTGAGCTCTTGATAGGTGCCATAGTGCATGCAAGGTTGATGAAACTCTTTTTCTACATGGATGATGCAGGAGGAGGTAGGAAAAACTATGGTTGTCATAACACGGGTTGCTACAGGGTTTCTTGTAGTACTACAGGAAATCTTGTAGCTGCCTCTTTCATCATTTTTAGTTTTTTTTCACTTGGAGGAGGGATGGTTGGTGATGAAGGAGTGTATGAGATGGAGTGGCAGGTGAGTGAGGCCAATGATGGCATGACCCTTGGACTCTATATTTCTCCTTTTTTTTTCTTTTTTTTCCTTTTTTCTTTTTAAAATTTTTCTAAGTGGTTTTTTTTATGGACATAGAGGTTGGTATGGTTATGAGATGGTGTTGGGCAAGATGTGGTGACATGTATGGTCCCCTATTTCAACCCAGAACGGGCCTGCATCATCATTTCTCAACCAGAATTCCATTATTGTAGAGTTTCAGGACATCCTGTAGTACTACAGGAAACTCCTGTAGTAACTACAGGAAATCCTGTAGAAGTCAGAAAATTGCCTGCAAACTGGTTTTTGATGCTTGGAAATGAGGATGGATGGTGGAGACATGGTAGGCATGGGAGATATGAAGTTAATGAAGAAAGAACGGGGTGTTTCTTGGCCTGCTTCCCTTTGAACTTTGTGTCCTTTGTTGTCTTGAAAAACCTGCGAAAAATCACAGAATTTTATTAGTGGGCAGGTTTGAGATCCCTGCCATAGCATTTTTTTTTTTTTCCTTTTTTTCTCTCTTTTTTTTTGGAAGACATAGAGGTCGCTTCAAAGGAGCTTTTCAACCTGTCTTCCTGCCCTATGCGCCTTAAGGGAGCTTTTCACCTAGGGGTATTTTATTTCCTTTTTTCACTCTTGGGCTACCTCAAGGAGGTTTTCACCAAGGTCCCTTATTGTTTTTTTCTCTTTTTCATTTTTTTTCTTCAAAAATAAAACAGTCTTCGAGAATTCAGTGAGTTGGAAGCTGAGACACTTCCAATCACATTCACTTCCTTATTGATAGTACTGATAAACTCTTCCGTTGACAGAGGTATTTTGTAGGCTTTCAATCTGTATCCATTGACCAGCAAGTAGATACCTTCGTCATCAATGGTACTTACTTGCACAACCCCATTATCATGGAACTTCTCTATCATATATGGGCCCGACCACCTGGTCATCAATTTTCCTTTGAATTCCTTGAACATGGAGTCATATAGCAAAGCCCAATCACCCTCTTGAAAAAAATTGTCTTTGATATTTTTGTCATGCCAAACCTTTCTTTGTACTTGAGTCACCTCTGTGTGTAGGAGGGCCTGCATCCTGAATTCATCTAAACCATTGAGTTGGAGCAACCTCTCTTGTTGTTCCCTTGTCACATCCAGATGCAACTGTGTTTCCATTCTCAAAGTGTTATACTCAAAATCAATGGGAAGCAGAGTTGTCTTCCCATAGACCAAATCGTAAGGGGTGAAGTCATTGGTTGTCTTCCAGGTTGTATTATAGACCCAAGTGGCCTCCCTAGCCTATCAACCCAATATTTTATGCTACTTCTCACAACCTTTGTGAGAACTCTTTCCAATGCTCTATTGGTAACCTCTACTTTTCCATTGGCCTGAGGATGCTAAGAAGTTGACTTCCTGTGCTTGATCTTATGCTGACTCAACAGGTTCTCAATCAAGTATGAGGTGAATTGAGCACCCTGATCAGTGCCTAGCTCTCGAGGGTACCCAAACTTGTAAAATGCATTCTCCCTTAATAACTCGTCCACTTTCTCTTCTTTTGCTACCTTGACAACCTTGGTTTCAGCCTACTTTATCAAGTAATCAGTGCACATAATTATGTACTTTTTCTTCCCTGATGGTGGATCAATGGGCCCAATGAAATCCATGACCCACTTGTCAAATGGATCTAGAGTCACTTGAGTTTGCAAAGGAATTTCATCCCTAGGAGTAGGTTTCCCTATTCTTTGGCACTGGTCACATCGACTGGTATATCTTCTTGCATCTTTGTGGAGAGTGGGCCAGTAATAGCCAGCTTGTAGTACCTTGAAGGTTGTCCTCTTGGTTGCAAAGTGACCTCCACAAAGGCAAACATTATAGGCTAGAAGGATGTCAAAAACTTCCTCCTCCTTGACACATCTCCTCTGAATTTGATTTGGGCCTAGCTTGAATAGATTGCCCCCAATCCAAGTGAATGGTGCACTTTTTCTTATAATTCTACTCTTTTCCTTGGAGGACAGATTTGGAGGGAACTGTGCAGCCACTAAGTAGTTGGCTATGTCAGAAAACCATGGAGAGAGAATTGAAATAGCTAATAAATTATCATTTGGCAACTGATCATCAACCATTCCTTCCTCACCTACAGGCAAAGCAAGTCTAGACAAAAAATCTACAACTACATTGTCTCTACCAGGCTTATCAATGATAGTTAGATCAAACTATTGTAAAAGCTTGAGTGGGCCTAACGGTTAAGAGCATGTGTTTCATCCTAAGAGGTCACAGGTTCAAAACCAGAGGGGGGTAGAGTATGTATGCCTTCGTAGACTTGGCAGTCAAATCGCTGCGCAAAGGTGGGCCCCTTATCCCACAAACAAGGGGGTATTATACACCAATTTGGTGTTTGGCTTGGCTGTGACCTTAAAAAAGGATATTATTATTATTAACAAAAGAAATCATCTAATAATTTTTTCATTCACATCAAGCTTGTTCATCAAATATTTAATAGTAGCATGGTCAATATGTACAAAGGTCTGGTAACCAATGATGTAATCTATAAACTTATTCAAGGAATGGACAACAACTAGGAGCTCTTTTTCAGTCATGATATAGTTCAATTCATCCTTGGACATATTTTTGCTGATGAAGTAAATGGAATAAGGTAACTTGTCATCTATTTGGCCTAGAGCTGCTCCTATAGCTTTGTCAAAAGAATCAACATGGATGTGGAAAGGAAGAGCCCAATTTGGGCCTCGGAGTATAGGTGCAGTAGTCAACTTGTCCTTTAGGGTTTTTAGGGCCTCTTGGCAGCTTTTTGACCATAAAAATTTGGAGTCCATGGCCAATAGTAAAAAAAAAAGGTGAGGCTACTTTGCTGAAGTCCTTTATGAATCTCCTATAGTATCTAGCTAAGCCCAAGAAACTTATGACATCCCTCTGCTTTTGAGTAGGGACCCTCTTTATGATAGCATTTTTATTTGGGTCCACTTGCAGTCCTTCCTGGGATATTGAGTGACCTAGAACGGTCCCTGCATTCATCAAGAAATCAAACTTCTCAGGACTAAGGGATAAGTTCATTTCAATGCATTTCTTTAATACTTTCCCTAAGTTAGAGAGAACCTCCAGGAAATCACACTCATAAGGGGTGAAATCATCCATATAAATTTCCATAGAGTCATGGACTAGCTCTGCAAAGATGCTCAAGACTACCCTCTGAAAAGTGGCAAGGGCATTGCATTATCCAAAATAAAGGACCTTGTAAGCAAAGGTACCCCAAAGACAAGTGAAGGTGGTTTTATCTCGGTACTCTAGGCTGGTCTGGATCTGATTGAAACTACTGAATCCATCCAAGAAAGTGAAGAATTTCTTTCCTGCAAGACCATCTAATACTTGGTCAATGAAATGTAGAGGGAAATGGTCCTTTTTGTTGCTTTTTTTAGCTCTATGTAGTCCACACATATCCTCCATTTCCCATTCTTCTTTGGGACCGAAACTAGAGGAGACACCCACTCACTCTCTGAGATGGGATAAATGAACCCCACATCCAACAATTTCTGCAGTTCTTCTTTAACTATATCTTTGAGGGCTAGGTTCATTCTCCTTTGATTTTGGTGCATTGGCTTGCATCCATCCTTGATGTAAATGTGGTGAGGACACACCAAAGGGTGCACTTCCTTTATTTCCTTATAACTCTAGGCAAAGGCACCCAGATGCTCTCTTAGCATGTCACATAACTCCTTTTCTTGAGGGCTGATTCTAGAGGATTTGATCAATAAGGTAATCTTCATTAGGTTGCTCCCCCTCATATAGTAGCATCTAGGGTACAGATTGGGTAAGAAGTGGCAGAGTAGACTTCATCTCATCCTCCTCTTCCAACCATAAAGCTAAGTCATTCTCTAGAGATGGTTGAGAAGGAGGGTACATTACCAATTGTTTGGACAAGTGCCCATTTTTAATGGTCATATTCCGAGCCCTACAACTTATGTAAGCATCAGCAATGGCTAACCATGGCCTTCCAAGGTTAAGAGGATAACCATTGAACTTGGTATTAGGTTGGAGAACTAAGAAGTTAGTAGGGTATTCCCAGGAATCAATGGAGACCATCACATCCTAAAAAACTCCCTTAGGAGCTACGGTGGATCTTTTTGCAAGTTGCAATATTTTTGTGGTCTTCCTTAATTATCCTTGGAGATTCAGTTTAAGCATAGTCTCCTTAGTCATCACATTAATGGCAGCCCCAAGATCGATCAAGGTATGGGGGACAATGATACCATCGATGTTCACATCTACCACAAGACTTCTTGGATCTAGATACTTCGGGCAAATCACTCGCCCCAACATTAAGTCAAACAGTTGTCTAATGACCTTAATGGTAGGGTTGTCTTTCTTGCGCCTCCCAAGATGTTTGAAGCATTTATCCTTTATTAACTTGTTTTAGATGGGGACATCCTTGATAGCTTGGAGGAGTACGATTTTAACGCAAAAGTGTTTCAATTCACCTAGATGTTCAGTCTCTTCTAGGGTGTGATGGATAGGATGGGTTAATCTCTTAGGAAAGGGAGGTGGATTGGCTTGAGGAACAATCTCCTCCTTTTCCTCTTCAATCTCCTCAGGTGGAGATCAAGGTTGATTATTGGAAGCACTCTTCCAGACCTGAGGTTGATTTCTTGAATTTCCACAATGTAGGCAGGGTAAGATGTTTCCCCACTATAAACCTGTTGTGCATGTTTGTTGTTCAGGTTCAGATTTGGTTGAGCAAGCATCTGAGGTTGCATAGGTGGAGCAAGGTGAAGGAGCTATGGTTGAGATGGAGGTGGAGGAAGTAAGGCTGGAGATTGATTGTATGGGGGCCTCCACCCATTGGATGGTGTATGCCACTGAGGTTGTCGAGGAGCATAAGGATAAAATGATTGATTGGTAGGTTGTGAATGTTATTGAGGTGCAAAAGACCACGGAGAAGGTGTGGACCATGAAGGATGAATAGGAGGACACCAAGGGGGAATGGATGCATTTTGGTTAGGGTTGTAATATGAATAGGACACCCCTTTCATGCCTTGTTGGTATGGTTGAGGTCCTTGAGGCCTCCTTTGGTTGATATAGTAGAGTTATTCAGTCACACCCTCAATTCCTTCATACACAACTTTCAATCCAGGAAAAGAGTGGTTCCTCCTAGTGCATCTAGGGGAAAAAATAGTTAAGGCTCTTTCTTCTTCCTCCTGCTTCCTCATGATCTGCATGGTGTCCATTTGTAGAGCAAGGGTATACAACACTTAACTCTTGAAGTCTTCCAACATGTTCCCAATTTCACTTTTGATGGATGTGTTGGAGGAGGATGAACTAGACAAAGCTTGACTAGTCCTACCCTTCTTTCTAGCTACCCTAGAATGATTTTTGAAAATTGTCTTGATATCATCATAGGATAACGAGTAGATGTCCCCTCCTGACAGCATGTTTATGGTTTCTAGGAGATATTCTATGATCCCTCTAAGAAAGACTAGTTTGAGTGATTCAGGATCGAGGGTGCATCTGGACCTTTTGTAGCTGAGTTGGAACCTTTCCTCATAATCTTCCAAAGACTCATCATGTCCCAAGGTCATTCTAAAGATTTCCTCTTTGGTATCTTTGGACCTACAATAATCCTTATACTTATTGTTGAAGGCTTGTTGCATTTGAGCCCAGGTAGTGATGTTGTCCCTAGGTAAACCCATGAACCAGCGTAAGGTTGCATCTTTAAGGGTGGATGGGAACAATTTCAACTTCTGGTCATCAGAGGTATAATCATAAGTTTTGCATATGACAACAAACTCAAACAAAAATGTATCAGGGTCCTCTGAGGTTAAGCCATGGAAGTGAGGAAGGGAAGAGGGGCTTATGTTTTTCATCCTAGCATCTCCATTAGTTTCTCTGATGGGAAAAGCACCCTCAGTTCTATTTTCAACTCCATTTCTGTTTTCAATCCCATTTCTATTTTCAGCCATGGTGTATGTTGGTGGAATGATTTCTTCTTCTTCTTCCCCAATAGGCTCTTCAAAGATCTCTGGTTGTTCACCTAATCGATCCTCTATCTCACAGCCAATGAAGAAAAGGGAAGGTTGGTTGTTAGAAGTGGTGGGGGTATTTGGCAAAAGAATTCCTAAGTTGTCTCTACTCCTATGAGGCATGAACGAAATTTGTTTTTTCTTTTTTAGGGTTTTTTCAGAACAACTTGCAAAATGGAAGAAAAGTAGATATTGCAACTATATATTGAATGCAAAACAAAAAGGAAAGCACAAATTGCATCTATTTACTGAATGTTAAATGGAAAGGAAAGTAGAAATCACATCAACTTAGACACCTCCCTGGCAACGACGCCAAACATTAAGGGAATTTTGAGGTTTAAAATGGGCCTCCTAAGAAAAATGTACAACCAAAATAAACTTTATAAGAACCAATAGGATTCAAGATGATGATGTCAACCATGGGGAATGATTCACCATTTTTGGAGTAAAAAAGTAAAAAGATTAAAAAATAATAAAATAATAAATCTACTTTTTCAACTTGTATTTTCAACTTATCTCCCTAAGGGTTTACTCAAATTTCGAGCAGGAATACTCATTGGATGCAAAATTTAATTCCTCATCCAAGGAGTACCCATGTTGCATACTTTCGATGGACCCTGTTACATGAAAAATGAGAAATACACAAAAACACGTGATTACAATCACATTTGTCATGTAGCAGGGTCCATCGGAACTATGCAACATGGGTACTCCTTTGATGAGGAATCAATTTATGCATCCAATGATTTTTTTCACTAGAAATTTGAGTAAACACATAGGGAGATAAGTTGAAAATACGAGTTGAAATTTTTTTTTTTTTCCCTCTATTATTTTATAATTTCCTTAGGAAGCCCATTTTAGACCTCAAAAATCCCCTAATGAAGTGATGAGCTCAAGTATTGCAGCAAGAATCTTGCAACTCCTAGGGCTACCAACTTTACTTCATCAACCCGGGGTTCGTACGAACTTGGAGGTGACAGTGTTGTATACATAATCATTCAAGTACTTGCAAATGAGATAAAACGGAAATAATTTCAGTAGCTAACTATGAATGTAATCTAAGCATACATATACAAAAATAAGAGGAACCTCAGCTACTAGGGTTGGACCCTAACCTAAGAGCTTCAGCCCTCTAAATCAACTCAGTGTTGGATCAAAGAAACCCTTTCCATTATCAAAAAAATGTCGAAAATAACATGAGAATAATAGTCACAATCTTATGCTCAAAATTGCCTCTTGGCTATAATAAAAAGTTGAATCATAATGAGGCCCTAAGCCTTATTATTTATACAACTGAAGCTACCAACAACTTCCTTAAAATTATGGAGGATTAGCTACCAAACTCGAGATTAACTTGTCTACAACTATCACTTGCTTGACTGCCATTGAACTCGATGGGCTTGGCTGCTTGTAACTCCGAGCTGATGAGATCTAGTGGAGAAATCGTCGAGTGATTTAGGAGTTAAGGTGGGAGATTCAATCTCCTAAAAGCCCTCTTGCTTGTCTACTTCGAGTTCCTACACTTAAATTAGCCAAAAAATACTCCAAATCCTGCAATTAATGCACATTAGGCCACATGACATAACATCTCACCTTTACCCTTCTCATTAAGAAAAATATAATAAAATATGTAAAGAAATGTGAGAAAAAATGGTTTTAATAAGCTGGAGAGTGGCATTAAGGTCCATATAATTTACCTATTAATGAGCCTCATCACCTATTCCTACTAATTTTATGCCTTGGTACTCTGAATTTGTTATTTAGATGTCTTTTAACAACTTTTGAGAAAACTGAAAGGTAAGGAAACCCTCTAATTTAACCCTGTCATTTAATCTGAAAGATGAGAAAAACTCTACTCTTGATATCCTTATGCAGAGTCATGTATCATCCTCTTATCTTAATTTAAGATCAGAGAAAACCCACATGAATTTTCCAAGTGTTCAACTTCAATTGTAGGTGAACCGATTTATGAGAAGAACATTAGTAAACCTTTTAAAAATATGAAGGATTTCTTTTCAAAACCATGAAATACCCTTTTTGAAATTGACTTGATATAGGTTGTATTTGAAAAATCTATGGGTTTACTGAAGCCTTCTCTCTCGTGCTCTAAGTAAAGTTTGATTTACAAAATCCCTGAATTGGCTTTGGAGGATCACCACCTTCAACAATATTTTCATGTCTCCAAGTTACATGTTCCAATTTTTAAATTGGCTCTCCAAACAAATTCATATATATTTTTAGCCCACGATGGAAAACCATAGATTGAAATTTGTTCTTCACACTCTTTTCAAAGAAATAGGTATCCATTCCTCAAAATTTTAGCTACGAGCTCTCCTGCCACTGCTAGTTTGAACATTCTCTATCTTTTATTTGTTTTTTGGAATGCCTTTTTCCAGTATTAAGAAGGGAAATACAGAAACTGCATATATAAATCCTTTGTAAATTATCAAGATTAGCGAAGTAACCAATCACTTGTGGCCCTATCTATAATCCAATTGAATGTCTTCTTCAAGTTCTTTTGGAATAATTTTCTTGAGCTACTAACATATGGCTTTTCTTTCCATTCTAGAACTTCTATATCCTCCACCTTTGATTCATTGACACTTATGTGAGTCTTCCTCACATTCAATTTGCTTCTTGATTGTCGCTCTTATACTTGACACATCTTGAATAAAGGTAAATAATAATAATAATTCATAAGTCAGCCTTTTCATGAAGAAGATCAATGCAAACATTAACAAGAGTTTGAATAGTTGTATCAACTAAAACACTAAATTTTTCCACAGCAAGGCCTATGCTGACGTTGTATAGTGCTTTTGTTGAATGTTTTTGCTCTGCAACTATTAATGAAATTTGAATGATCCCATTTCAAAGAACCCTAGAAATCTTTCAAACCGCTCAAAATTGTGCAGAAATTCCTGCAAGAGATATAATTTAAATGGTTATACACAAAACCCACGTTTCAGATTTTTCAAATTTGACTGCAATTGCCTAGAAATGGAGTCCGAAATTCACTGTTTAGAAAATACTACGAAATTTTAAATGAAACACATAGTAAAATTTCTTTCTGGAACAATAAACATAATTCAGGTTTTAAGTCGTCAAAAGGGCTTTTATTTTCATGATCTGTTCCTCTTCAGTCTTTGGTGTTGGACTCCTGTTAGCTTGGTCAAAATATAGATCATGCTTCTATTTCTCAGTACTAAAGGTACGAGACCGTAATTGATTTCATTCAGTTCCATCAAATTGCCTACCAAGTCTATCTCTACCTCTTAAATTGTTGTTAAACCTTCCCTTGTTCTTTCTCCCTCTGTGTTTTGCAAACTTTTGGCAAGAAATCTGAGTGGGATAGCTCGATCAAGATATTCGAACTACTTCCAGCACTCCACAATAATGCAATTGCTACAATACAAGTCCTTGCTCAAAGACACATGGAATTTTTAATCGATTTGGTTTGATACACCGAATGAAATGAGGTGTAGTATTTCCAATTGTTGTGTCAGCCTGAAAATTTTCCCCTAAAACCACTAATGGATTTTTGGGGCGGCGGGGGGAGGCGTGGGTGGGGGAGGTTGCACATGGTATGTGGTTTTCAACCTGGGGGTGCCAAAATGGATCACCATTCTCCATGTAATCAGAAGTTGTT
Organism: Pinus tabuliformis; assembly: GCA_031772625.1. Lineage (NCBI taxonomy): Eukaryota > Viridiplantae > Streptophyta > Pinopsida > Pinales > Pinaceae > Pinus > Pinus tabuliformis. Next base: position 391,655,365 of record CM062820.1, read on the forward strand.
TTGAAAAATGACTTATTTCGGACCCCCCCCCTCCTTTAAATATCGAAAAGCCTGAGGGGTCCAAAATTGGATATATGTCATTGATTTTATCCCTTACATCTAGATCTTAACACGTGTTCAATGAATTTTGAATAGAGGTGTTGGCACTTGTTATTGTTGACTATTGATAACGGTCCTCTTCATTTATCGCTTGACTGCTTGACCTGAGCATTTTAAGACATGTGGAATACCAATATTACTCATTGGCTTCTCCCTTAGCACACCTGGATACTTAATTTCCCTGTCACCTATGTATGTGACCACATTTACACTCAGCATTGGAATGGCACGAGCCTCTCTTAACACCTGACTCTTACAAACATAGGATATATATCTCATATTCGCCACATGAAATAAATTCGAGGAATATATAGATCTCCTTACATATTATGCCTTCCAACATGTAGTATAGTCTTCAAGATTTTCGTGGGCTCCTCCCTCGGATTTGGAACTGGTAATAGTTGCCTTAGGTTCGTTGAAATCCATTGCACATAAAAAAAATGTAGGATGGGCATACACCCTTTTTTTTTTCTTTTTTCTTTTTTAATTTATAATCATAATTTGAAATTAAATATAAAATTTTTTATAAAAAATAATATTTCTATAAATTAAACTCATTTATAATATAAAAATATTATTACCCTTTTGCCCAGAAACAATCTTGCATATTTTGCGAGGAAACAAACTCGCAGACTAAAAAAAAATTGTAGCTTTCTTTGGTGTAAGAAATAGCTACAACATTGGCTTTAACTGGATATTTCTCCCCCTTGTGGGATGCAAAGAACCTAGTAGACCAACTTCCTTGAATCTGTTGGGCATGGAGTCAGTTCATAAACCTGTAATCTGCAAATCTAAAACCATATTGCTTGCACTAATCCAGAGACTCTTTCACATTGAAATATGAAAATGGAAAATTGTTGGAGTGAAAAAACTAGCACTACAAGTGGAAATAAGCACAATAGTGCCTAATTCATTGAGCTATCGATTCAATCAGCCAATCAACAAAAAATTTACTCCTTTCAATCTCCTAGAATTCATTGCACTCAACCAAACCAACCTTCATACTACAAACTTGAAACACAAGCTGAAACAACTATTGATCTACTACATTAATCAATAAACTGCAAACTCACTGATCTACTGGACACTGAATCTAAAAATAACTAATTCAATCCCACACAGCCTCTACCTAAGTGAACTAAAAATCTGCAATGTTAGGTGTAATCAAATTTTTAGTGTAGTCACGTGGGAAGTGGGTTAACTTGCAGATCACTCTGCATGCAGCTGAAGATGTCAAAATTATTTACAATATGAAAGAAAAACTCCATAGGTAACTGATACTTACAACTGAAATTGGAAAGTTGCACCTTCTGTAAGCTTCTAACTTTTCTGATCATGGTAGATAGGAAGAGAAATATGCTACTGTATGCTACCATCGCTATGAAGAAGAAAAACATCCAATTGCATGTTATTATCATATCCAGAGATGCACTTATCATTTTGAACCAACTGAATCTAGAAACCAGTGGAATCGCCATATGACAAAGTGGAGTCTCCATGTGAAAGAAATGTAACCAATATCAATTGTCTAGTCTTTGTTCACCAGTAAAGAGTAGATATAATCATGGTGGTGGTGATGTAAGGAAAAATTTCTTCCTCACTTCGTTCCCTGGAAATGGCACCAAATGTTGTAATTGTTTCTCGTAGGCAGTTCTTGGCTGCAAAACTACACTGAGAAACCAACTCGACCAGTCTTTAGGTTCAAGTTGGCCCTTGAACCAGAGGGGGCTCCCTCAAATGTCACGAGGCCTTTTTTAACGTTGTTCACTGTCACTGGACAACAACCTATGGAGAAAAATGGCCAGATCTATGATTTATTTTTGGTGGTTGTTGATGATTGTCCAATATATGTTCATAAATAAATCCCTCTCTTGCAGCGCCCTTGGTCAAAGTGCAAACATCCAGTATCATAGAATAACATGATTTTTAGATAATTTGACAGAAGAATATAAGAGAATTCATGATAATTAAGTATTCATACTAAATACTTAATCAACCAAACATAGTGGATGCATGTAGAAAATTTCTACAGCCAAATAGAACACATTCAAGAAATGATAGAAGGCAACAATTAACAAATGTAGAGGAATTAACAAAGACAGACAATTCAGTTAATTAATCTCTTTAAATGATTATAAATTTGCAAGGGGCTTTCAGAGAGATTGACACTCAATCTATTATTACCCAGATCTCCTATGCTACCTTGAACATGTGCAAAAATAAGGTATGAAAGTACTAGAAAAACAACAAGAAAAACAAATTTTGTCATAAAGTGGAGCTAGAATACTTCAATTAGGAATTTTGTAATAAAAGTTTTACAAAGTGACAGGGTTTTGGCATCAAAAATCAACCCTTTTACATTACAAATGAAACAATATATAGAATAAATCTCTCCTAAAGTGTTACAATATTTCTAGAATAAAATCTTGAATGATAACTAAAAATAAAATAATATCTCTAATTTATCTATTAGAAACTTTGAATTGTTTGAAAGTATTGTATCTTGAAATCTTGAATTGGTTCACTAGTGCTAATATTTTTCCTTTGTTTCTTGATACCCAAATTATGCTCAACTAATTCCATTTAGTTGTATATGTCTTTTATTACTTGAAATATGTGGGTTGTTGCCTCAAATTGTTGAACTGCTTGAGTCAAATTCCTTTGAATTAAATTTGGAATGCACTGCCACTTTTCTTAGGTCTTAAGAATAGAGAATGTAATCCCATGCCTGCTAATTTTCTGCATTGGTACTCTGAAGTTGTTGAATACTCCTTGAATATCTGCATAAAATCATTTGTTTTTGGTCCATTGCCTTAAAATTAGAAGTTATTATGTAGTTGTCTTTTAACAGCTTTTGAGAAAACTAAAAAGCAAGGCAACCCTCTAATTTAATCTTGTCATTTAATCTGAAAGATGAGAAAAACTCTACTCTTGATATCCTGATGCAGAGTCTTGTATCATTATCGTATCTTAATTTAAGATAAGAGAAAACCCACATGAATTTGACAAGTGTTCGGCTTCAATTGTGGGTGAACCGATTTAGGAGAAGAACACTAGTAAACCTTTTAAAAATATGAATTCTTTCTTTTCAAAACCATGAAATTCCCTTTTTGAAATTGACTTGATATAGGATGCATTTTCAAAATCTATGGGTTTATGGAAGCCTTCTCTCTCGCACTCTAAGTAAAGTTTTAATCACAAAAGCCCTAAAGTGGCTTTGGAGGATCACCACCTTCAACAATATTTTCATGTCTCTAGGTTGCATGTTCCAATTTTAAAATTGGCTCTTCAAACAAATTCATATATTTTTTTAGCCCACGATGGCAAACCTTAGATTGAAATTTTTCCTTCACCCTCTTTTTAGATAAATAGGTGTCCATTCCTCAAAATTTTAGCTAAGAGCTCTCCTGCCACTACTAGTTTGAACATCCTCTGTCTTTTATTTGTTTTTTGCAATGCCTTTTTTTATTATTAAGAAGGGAAATAAAGAGGCTACATATATAAATCCTTTGTAAATTATCAAGATCAGCGAAGTAACCAATCACTTGTGGCACTATCTATAATCCAATTGAATGTCTTCTTCAAGTTCTTTTGGAATAATTTTCTCGAGCTGCTAAATAAACACTATCTAGTAAAAATTTCTTTCTGGCACAATAAACAGAATTCAGTTTTAACTCGTCAGAAGGGATTTTATTTTCATGATCTAATCCTCTTGAGTCTTTGGTGTTGGACTCTTGTTGGCTTGGTCAAAATAGATCATGCTTCCATTTCTCAATACTAAAAGTATGAGACCATAATTGATTTCTTTCAGTTCGATCAAATTGCTTGCTTGGTTTGTCTCTACTTCTTAAATTTTTTTTTAAACCTTCCCCTGTTATTTCTCCCTTGGTGTTTTGCAAATTTTTGATGAGAAATGCAAGTGGGATAGCTCTATCAAGATATCTAAACTACTTCTAACACTCCACAACAATGTAATTGTTGCAGTACAAGTCCTTGCTCAAGGACACCTGGAAGTTTTAATCGATTTGGTTTGATACACCGAATGAAATGAGGTGTAGTATTTTCCAATTTCTGCATCAGCCTGAAAGTTTTCCCTAAAACCACTAATGGATTTTGGGGGGGGTTGCACATGGTATGTGGTTTTCGACCTGGGGGTGCTGAAATGCATCACAGATTGCCACATAATCAGAAGTTGTTTTGAAAATTGACTCATTTTGGACACCCCCTCCTCCATTAAATATCGAAAAGGTTGAGGGGTCCGAAATTGGATATATGTCATTGATTCCATCCCTTGCATCTAGATCTTAACAAGAGCTGAGTGAATTTTGAATAGATTTGTTGGCACTTCTTGTTGTTGACTATTGATAACAGTGTTCTTCATTTATTGCTTGGCTGCTTGACCTAAGCATTTTAAGACATGTGGAATACCAATATTACTCATTGGCTTCTCCCTTAGCACACCTGGATACTTAATTTACCTATCACCTATGTATTTTACCACATTTACACTCAACGTTGGAATGGCATGAAGCTCTCTTAGCACCTGACTCATACAAACATAGGATATATATGCCATATTCGCCACATGAAATAAATTCGAGGCATATATAGATCTCGTTACATATTATGCCTTCTAATGTGTAGTATAGTCTTCAAGCTTCTCGTGGGATCCTCCCTCAGCGTTGGAATTGGTAATAGTTGCCTTAGGTCATTGAAATCCATTACACATAAATAAACTTGGAGGATGGGCATGCACCCTTTTTTTTCTTTTTTCCTTTTTTAATTTATAATGATAATTTTATATTAAAAATTAATAATTTTATAAAAATTAATATTTCTATAAAATTAAACTCATTTATAATATAAAAATATTATTACCCTTTTTCCAGGGAACAATCTTGCAGATTTTTCTAGGAAACAAACTCGCATATTTAAAAAAGAAAAAAATTGTAGCTTTCTTTGGTGTAAGAAATAGCTACAACAGTGTCGATGGAATTCTCGCCGCAATTGGGGAAATTTGTTGCCTCCTTAATTATGCTAATATCCCTTAAGCATCAGATATGGTCGCATGGCGCCATGTGGTCGGGGGCTTGGCTTAACCACCTACCCTCATTGGACCAGCTCCCTTCCTTCTCGTCATTGGTTATGGTAATATGTTGTGACCGAGGGTCAGGGTTATCTGCCTGCCCCCGCCGTTGAGCCTTCCATCGTGGTCGTATGGCTTCCCATGGTACCCGAGTTTTGGGTTGAGTCTCCTCCCCCTCTGATTTCACTCCACCGTGGTCCTATGCACATTTTTATGGCCAGGGGCCAGGACTAATGCCCTACCCCTCTCCCCCATATGTGCCATATATAAAATTTAAATATAACTCAGTGTCTATGACTATTAAGAACTTGTGTGTGGCCTAGTGGTAATGCGTGGAGTTGATATCTAGCAAGTCGAGGGGTCAATTCTCATTGAGGCCCTTGGGCCTCTTTAAAAAAAATTGGCCAACCACAGAGCACCAAGTGGTGCCCTCTCATTGGGCCATGTGGCACCTCTTGATTGCTCCACCTCATAATCTTCGAACCAATGATAGGCTGCCATCTACTATAGTACAACCCTACCAGGTGGTATTCTTAGAAAGGTTCATACAATCCATTGTGCATGCCCAGTCAGCTTTTGATGTCAATGTACGTTATACCCCATCAGTAGCCCAGTCAGCCTTGCTACACAATTTTTAGTTGTTTAGCCAAAACTTTATAATATCATAACTTGAGAATACGATGTCAATTTGAGGTGATTCAAGTGGTGTTGGATTCAGAATGAAGAGAACTATGATCTTTTGCTAGTTTTAATCAATTTTCCAAACTTTTAATTTTGATCATTTTTCTGATCCCCTAGATCATTCTTCCCTACTTGAATCTTTTGTACCACCAAAAGGATATTTTCAGTCACAAGTAGGTGAGGATACAACTCCCTGGCCCTTCCATTCTCAATCCATTTGGCCTTACTTGGATTAGTTGCCTTCAGCCCCACACAAAGGTACTCCACATTTCCCCTGCGTGAAGTCCTTATCTTCTTGTCAAGAATAGTATCTTGCTGCAATTCTTCTAAGTATTCAAGATAGAAATCTTCTATTGTTGGAATTTGAACATTATCTCCTTGATCTTCAATAAAAGGAGGATCATATCATCTTAAGTTCTCCACATTTACAACAACATAAACTTGCATGTATGGAGGTAAATCTAACCATAAGGAATTATTACCAATCCTTTCTAATATTTTCAAGGGTCCATATCTAATTGAATTGAGGTTTTTACCTTCTCCTTGGAGCCTTTCCTTGCTAATATAAAGCCAAACTTGATCTCCCACTTGAAGTTTGTGCTCAACACGATGCTTATCATGTCTTTCCTTATACATGGCTTGACTCTTTTCCAATTTTTCTTATACCATTTGATTCACCAACTGAATCAATTCAATGAAATGCTTGGCCTTATCTATGTCATTGTGTCCATCCACTGCAACATATTTCCCAAAGATAAAATCTAAGGGATATTTTGGTAAGTATCCCAAACATGCTTCAAATGGAGATGTCTGAGTCGAAGAATGCTTGGCTCTGTTGTAGGCATGTTAGATGTAATGTAAGTGTTCATCCCAAATCTTAGGATGCTTGTTGCAGTAACCTCAAAGGATATGTACTAATATTATGTTCACTACTTCTGTCTGGCCATTAGTTTGTGGATGAAATGTTGTGCTCTTATTCAACTTGGTGTCCATGAGTTCCCATAAACTTGACCAAAATTCCCCAATAAGTAATAATCTTGATAAAAAATAATAGAAGTGGGTAACCCAAAATGCACCCATACATTTTGGAAGAACATCTATGCAGTCTATTCAATTGTAACCTACTTCTTACAAGGCATAAAAACACACATTTTGTTGAAAAAATCCACAACAACATAAAGATATCATGACATTTCCTATACATAGGTAGTCCTCCTAAGAAATCCATAGAAACACTTTCCCAAGGATGGGAAGGAACCTGAAGTGGAGTATACAAACCCAACTTTCTATTGATAGGTTTACTAGTAGCACACATAGAACAACATCTTACATATCTTAACACACTTTCATTCATACGAGGCCAATTCACAATGACTTCAACCTTTGAGGATCAATATTCAACAAACCCCCTCCAACAATATGACCCAAATAAACTAAAGAGGTTTTCCCAAATTCACACATAGACATCTTCAAATACAATCTCTCTTTCTTTAAGACATATAAAACTTGCTTAACATGCGCTTCACGAGTCTTGCTGAAAATCAGAATATCATCTAAGTAGACTTTGAAAAAATCATCAAGGAATGGTCTCAACACATCATTCATAACTCTTATGAATGTTGCATCGAATATGGATTTATATTCATACAAGTATGGACTCCCTAAAACAATCCCGCATATGTCAAGTGGTACAACATCAAGCTCTACCTCATCAATAAAGTTTTCAGTGATGGCGAATTTATGTTTACATTTTCTTGTCACTTGCAATTTGGCATTATCACATACCCAATTCAAAGGATAAGGTTTAGGATGAGGTATAGTTTCCAAATTTAGTTTCTTGACAATAGCTTCAAAAATAAGGTTAAATTTGGATCCACTATCAAACAAAGTACTAAATTTTTTGTGTTTTCTAATGACTCTAATATGGAAAAGATCAATTCTTTATTTATCATTTTGAGGCTCAATAGGCTTACTAGAGGAACTAGTACTTGCAATAGAAGCTTTACCTTTCATTCCTATGGTTGTGATTTTGGTCTCGTCACCTAAATCAAATGCTAGATCTTGTTGAGTTGTTGCAAGAATATTTTATTTCCCCTTGTTGTTAAACTTTTTTGGTCTCAATTTTGGATGTAATTTCCAACAATGGTCTTCATCATGGCATTCTTTTGAACAAAGTTTCCATGTGAGTTTTTCTACCTCTTTCTTGATTGTAGCATTATATTTTCCTTTGCCTTTAAAATTCCCCTTTCCTTTGTCTCCAGATTTGAATGGCTTCTTGCTAGTCTCTTGAGGAACATTCTTTCATCTTGCTTCTAAATGAGTTTCCTAGACACATACTTCATCGAGATTTGTGGGATTAAACATGAGAATTGTAAGTCTCAAATAACTATGTAATCCACCTATGTATTTAAGGAGAGTGTCTTGTGAAGACAAATCTACACCCAAGATTAAATCTCTTCTTCTAAATTCTTATGTATAACTTTGAACACTCTAGCCTTTAGCTTGTCTAAAAATTTTCCAATCCATAATTTCCTTTACATGTAAGCTAATGGTTAAAATTGTCTTCTTGATGTAGCTACAAAATAATTCCAAGAAGAGATAATTTTACCACTTTTCTTCAAGTCTTCTTGAGTTTTGGCCTCCCACCAGATGAGAGATGCGATTTCCAATCGAAGCAAGATGGATATTGGTCACATCATCTTTAATCCTTTGAATCCTAAAATAAACTTGAACCTAACGAAACCAATTATCCAACTTTTCAGCATTTACTTCTCCATTGTACATAGAAAATTCAAATTTGACATCAAGCTTTAGCAAAGGATACTTAGCATGTCCTTTTGGAGACCTTGGAGGAATATGTGAAGGGGATGAAGTAGAAAAGGGTGAAGGTGAATATGGAGGTGAAGGAGGAGGTGGAGGTGGAGGCTTGCTCCCATCTCCTCCATTACCTTTTCGTTGATTTGAGCTCTCTCCTTGCAACCTTGTAGTCCTCTCTTTAAGAAAAACTTTCACAATTTCAGACATATCAAAGAAAGACTTTCTAAAATCTCTCTCATCCTCATACATCATCTCATGTCCTTATTCACGTGTCATGAATTGTGAATTTTGAGGGGTTTGTGACCTCCTTGAACCAATTTGAGGATTTGGTTTTTCAAGCACTCCTTCTCCTCTTTTCAACTTTAACCTTGTAAGCATCAGAAAACACTTGAAAATATAGTCAAACCTTCAAAACAACCATGCTCTGATACCAAAATGATTATTTAAAAACTTGAAGGTCTTTTTAAAAAAAATTCAAGTAAGTTTATGCCTTGTGGGAAATGGATCAAGTTGCAAAAGTACATAAACTTTAGTGTTTTTTATACTCAATTTCCAGAAATAAAACAGAGAAATATGAACCATACCATAACAACACAAAATAACAATTGATAACAAATTTCACCCCTCCTAGGCTACATCTCTAGGTCCAGCTTCCAATGTTGGGCCTCTTCAATTATGTGCTCAAATATGTAATTGTATAATTTAGCTTACAATGCTCAAAATGCAAAAATTGTACTTCCAATGAATTCAAAATGCTCAAAAACCTCTATCTAGGCTCTGCATGAGCTAAAAAATGTTATAACTAAGAAATATATGCCTCTTTGAACAAATTTTGCTATTTGTTCTACAAAACTACAATTCTAGCTAATCATTCTACAATTCTGCCTTTCTTCCAACCGCCAACTGGAAATTTTTCCAGGCGCCAGTGAGATTCCCACCACAATTGGGGCAATTTGTTTCATCCTTAATTGTGCTAATATCCCTTAAGCATCAGATATGGTCGCATGACACCATATGACGGGGGGCTAAGATTAACCGCATGCCCCAGCCGAACCAAATCCCTTCCCTTTCGTCATTGTTTATGGTAATACATTATGACCAGGGGTCAAGTTGAACCTCTCATCATGGTCATATGGCCTCCCATGGTACCTGGGTTGGGGTTGAGTCCCTACTCCCTTCGACTTTTCTCCATCGTGGTCCTGTGCACCGTGTTATGATGAGTGGCTAGGGCTAAAACCTAACCCCTCTCCCCCATATGTGTCATATATAAAATGTAAATATAACGTAACGCCTATGACTATTAATAACTTGTGCATGGTCTAGTGGTAAGGCATGGATTTAATGCTTACCAGGTCGAGGGGTCAAACATTTGTTCCCTAATCACTTGTACATTTCATGCTAGTAGCTTCAGATTGCCAATTTTCTTTTTCATTGTCATAGAAACATTTCCAATAACTTGTGATTAAAGTTAACTAATATGCATCATTAATAGAAAACACCATTGTGGGTAAATATCAGTATTTTTAGCATTTAATTCACCGAATAGGCACATATGCATGTCGTCTCCTTTCATATCATTCAGATTGTAATAGTATTATGTTATTTCTCTTCCCAATGATGCCATAACTGGCACAATTGTAGGACACTTACGAAAACAAGTGATAGGGGAATACAATTAACTAGATCTCCATAAAGTTGATACATTATATGTAGTGATGAGATGCGGATGAAGAAACAAGGAAGTGAGGGGGGTGCACAGTGTATCAATTTTTCCTATTGGTAGCAATAATTTCATTAAATCAACATTCCGCTGAATTTCCCATCACAGTTTACCCATAGTCATGATAACACTTGGACTTTCAATGCTAAAGGGAGATGTGAGGAAGAAATTTGTGGACAACAAATTTATCTGGAGAGCTAAGACATTGCGGAAGAAATTTTATGTTCCTTGTTCCACAAACCCTTTCAAGACAAATGATGACTATTTTGTGAAACTATTAATAAGCCTTATAGATACAAACTAGCTCACAAGCTCCACAAGGTTTTTAGATAATTCAATTCTATTTGAAATACAGGTTACCTTCAAGAAAATTCATTAATTAAATGAACATTCCTTTGAATTTCCCATTATAGTTTACGCTTAGTCATGATAATACTTGGACTTTCAACGCCAAATCCATCATATAAAATGTTTGCAAATTTGCTAAAAAACCTAATGTTTCCATTTTTCTAATCTTAACCTGTAAGAACATCCTCCTGATATGAAATTCAATAATATTGAAAGCATACCCATTTCTATTCCTTGCTCTACACACCTGTTCTCTTGCACAACACCTCTTCCTCACACACATTAAAAATAAGCTTAATTGAATATTCAATAATTAATATTTAATTCACAAATGTAAGAAATCATAATGGGTGTGCGGAAGACTTTTTCCAACAAGAAATTTATTCTGAAGACGAAAACATTGTGGATGAAAGTTTTTGTTACACTATGAATTAAAGTTTTTGTTCCTTGCTCCGCACACTCATTCTCTCACACAACACTCCTTTCTCACACACATAAAAAATACAATTCATTTAATATTGGATACTAAGTTTCTGCTTAAAGTTTAAGTAATTTCATATTAACAGAATAAAGTTCCCTCTGCAACCTTGTCCCAGATTATTAATTGATTAATAATATCTAATATCGTGCAAGAGAGACATGTGTGAAAGGAGTACGAAAATATTGTTGGAGAAAGTCTTGATTCCCTACTCCACACATTTGTTCTTCCACACAACACTACTTCTTCACACACATTTAAAAAACACACACTTTTAATATTGCATAATAATAATAAGTATTTAATCCACAAATGTGAAATCACAAATGCACATAGTACTAAAAAAACCTTGAATGCCAAGATTCATGATGTATATTTTATAAACCGCTCTTTCTAGTTTTGAAAACTGCACATCCCACATCAATCCACCAAAAATTACGAATTAAAGTTTTTTCTCCTAGTTAAATTAATTTAGCGTCTGAGGAATAAATTTCCCTCTGCACCCTCCTTCTCCCACACATACCTTGTCCTCTGCACATCCTTTATTCCACACAAATTCATAGCTCTATGCAGTTGTTCTCCCACATAGCTAATTATGTAAAAGTTCTAAATTGAAAACAATTTAGAATGAAATAATAAGATATAAATGCACTAGAAATACTTGTCTTACTATCAGTGTCAGATCACAAGGACGTGAGGGGGACGCACAATGTATCAATTTTTCTTGTCGGTATCGATAATTTCATTAAATCAACATTCCTCTGAATTTCCCATCACAATTTACACATGGTCATGATAACACTTTGAATTTCAATGCCAAATGCATCATATTAAATTTTTACAGATTTGTTGAAAAAGGTAATGTTTATAGTTTTGTCATCTTAACCTATAACAACATCCTCTTGCTATGAAATTCAATATTAACAAGAGGGAGATATGCGGAAGAAATTTGTGGACAACAAATTTATTTGGAGAGTCGAAACATTGCAAAAAAAAAAAATTGTTCCTTGCTTCACATACCCATTCAATCCAAATGATGATTATTTGTGAAACTATTAATAAGCCTTGGAGATGCAAAATAGATCACGATCTCCACAATACTTTTCATCTCAACTTTATTTGAAATAAAATTACCATCTGGAACATCCATTAATTAAATCATCATTCCTTTGAATTTCCCATTACATTTTATGCATATTCATGATAACAATTGGAATTTCAATACCAAATGCATCATATAAAATGTTTATAGATTTGTTAAAAACCTAATGTTTCCATTTTTCCAATCTTAACTTGTAACAACATCCTCTTCCTATGAAATTCAATAATATTGAATGCATAGCCATTTTTGTTTCTTGCTCCACACACTCATTCTCCTGCACAAAACCTCTTACTAACACACATTAAAAAACCACTTAATTGAATACTTAATAATTAGTATTTAATTGATAAATGTAAAAAGCTAGAATGGGTGTGTGGGAGAAATTTTCTCAGAAGAAATTTATTTGGAAAACCGCAACATTGCAGAAGAAAGTTTGTGTTCCCTACTCCACAAACCCACTATTTCGCACAACACTACTTGTTCACACACATTGAAAAGAAACTTAATTTAATATTTAATAATAATAATGAATATTTAATCCACAAAATCACATAGTATTAAAAAAACTTGAATACCAAGATTTTTCATTTCTAGTTTATAAATCACTCTTTCTAGTTTTGAAAATTGCACATCCCACATCGATTCGTCTAACATTACAAATTAAAGTTTATATTCCTAGTTAAATTAGTTTTATGTCTATGAAATAAAGTTCCCTCTGCACCCCCACTCTCCCACACATATCATGTCCTCAGCATCTCCTTCATTCCGCACAGATTCACAACTCTATGCAATTGTTCTCTTGCACAACTAAATTTGTAAAAGTTTTAAATGGAAAAGAGTTTAAAATGAAATAATAAGATATAAATGCACTAAAAATACATATCTTACTATCAATGTCAGAGCACTAACTGAAGCAATTCCCCTCTTCTTACATAAAGGAATTTCTCAAATCATTATGTCAATATCAGTGTCAGAGCACTCACCGATGGAACGACCACTCACAAAATTTGCTTGATCTATTTTAAAATGATTCTTCAGGCACTGAAAATTGCCGAAAATAAATCGCCCTCTACCAAGGGAATTATGTCGCATCAAGGCTCGCTCGACCAATGGAAAATTAGAAATAAGATTTTTAGAAATTAGAAAAAAAAATGAATTCATAGAAAAAATAGAAATATTCAACATTTTCCCAAAACTTTGGTTAAATTGCAAAAACTTAGCAAAATAATACAAAGTCAACGCACTTTGATCATGAAGTGAATGTTATAGTCCCTGGCGAGGTAGGGACTAATAGGAGTCAATGGGGTCTTAGTTCGATGACCAAGTGTGGGTAGTGTTATTTTCCCTACAAATGTTCAAATCTGCAAAGTGACATGGTTATTCCTTTATTGTCAAATCATATATAAAAGAAAGTCACTATATGATTCACCCCTTATGTGTGCCACATCATACATGAAAATAGGATGCTCCATTTAGTAGGGGCCATGCTCAAGTCCTAGATGATCTTATCAAAATCATTCCCCCCACCCATGATTCCTTAGTGTAAGGAATCTTATTTGTGGGGTTGACAAAGTAGGTGATTAATGGATTATCATATTAGGGGTTTGTAAATCAAAGTCAATATGGTCAATATTATTAAGACAATCATCATGGTCAACCATGGTTATTATTATGTTCAATATGGCTAGTCACAGTCAACATAATCAAGATGGTTAACCATGGTCAATATGACCAACAATACTTAGATGATTAGTGGGACATTGGTTACTAGGTTAGTGGGCTAATGGTCATAGGGTTAGTGGGATTTTGGATTTATGGATTAATGGTTAATGGGCTAAGGATCGATGGTTAATGGGTTAAATGGTTACAAGTTAGTTAGTAAGGAGGTTAATTAATGAGTTAGGGGATTAGGGTTAATGCATTATTGTGTTCAATATGGTCAATAATGGTTAATATATTGAATGATGGTTAGATGGTTATGGGTTAGTCATTAAGAGGTACGCGGGTTAGTAGTTTAGGGGTTAGTTATAATATTTCAAATAGAAATTTTACAGAGATAATCAAATACATGCACAAAAATAACAACAAAATAAATTTCAGCAAACACCCATGAACAAAAAAAATGCTCCTAAACACCTAAATGGCCAATTTTTATTATAAATAAATTGTTGGAGTACAATAAAATTGGAGGGAGTGTGCCTGGGTTTGCTCAAGGAAAGCTACAAGCCCCAAGTGATCAATCTCCCAATGCCCAACTACTGCAATAGTTTGTCCCTCCAGAAACCTGTGTTGGCCCAATTTTTCTTTATTGTTGGATGACTTCACACCCTGCTTTGGCCCCTCAAAATGGCCTAGAAAATTCTGTAAATTTGGGGGCGTGATATTTGTCAAAAGCCCAGAAAAACCCAGAAATGGTTTTCTCTGGTTTTGACCCTCCAAATTCGACCCCAAATAGCTTGGCCCTCCTCAAATTCTAGAATGCTTAACCTGTAGCCGAAAATGATGAATTGTTGCTCCAAAATGATAGAAATCTCCCCAAAATATCCCTCCAAATTAAATCCTAACAACTCAGCCCCTAAACCCTCCAACTAACACTCCACACAACAATCACCCAAGAGAACTGCGTAGGCCTATGAGAGATGATGCAGTAGCAAGATTCAACAATTCGTACAATAGTAAGGGACTGAATATTCTGTGCTCAAGAATGCTTGGATCACCTTGAAATTGTAGCTACCGACTCCTCTCCAAAACCCCAGAAATACCCAGAAAGGGTTTGGTCCAACTCCAAGCCAAAACTAAGCCCACCAACTGACGCAAATTCCCCAACTAACTAGCAATTCGCCCTACTATAAGAATGAGGGTTCCATGCCCAAATATTGCCCAAAAATTTCTATAAAATTAGTTGGAGAATCCTCTCAATAAATCCGCAAAAACCCAGAAAGGGTTTGGGATGAATCCAATGTGCCTCGGTGACCCCAAGAAATGTGTATAGTTATAACTAGTTGGAAAAACACCCTGTAGAAAAAAATTTGTTGTAGAAGGCCAATCAATTACTGGAAAAATCTCCTCCAACCCCTGCAAATCACTCCTCCAAGCATATTTATTTATCCTAAGCCCGAACTTTTCAAATCTCCCTGTCAAAATGTCTATGCAGTAGCTGTCTAGAAACCCCTGAAATGATAAATTCAACCCTCCAAAATGCAGCACTCACAGTGCTGCAAATCACCAAGGAAAAACTTGCCTTCCCTATGGATAAATCTTTGCAAATTATCTAGCCAAAAATCCATTGTTCTCCACATTCTCTCAACCTCTTCGAATTTCCTTCTACACCCTAAGAGAAGCATGCTCTAGCTGGAAATGGTCTGCAATGTAGCTCCTAGAGTGGCCCTAAGATGGACTCCTTACTCCCCTAGGGTGACACTTGAAGTTCACCGAAGGTAGAGGTGGGATTTCCGTTTGGAAATCTGTTGTGCTGAATAGCATGGTTGTCTTGGCTAACCAGCTCAAGAGAACTAATGTTGAAATTGTAAAATGACCAATGATATCCCAAATGAGAGCCTCTTTGCTCTATTTATAATTTTTGGCCTCTCTCTCCCTTGGTGGCCCCCACTTTCCACTATTTCATCCCCTTTCTTTTTCTCTCTCTTTCTCCACAAGTGTGCATTCCCTTTTTGTCTCTCTTGTGACCCCCACCTACCAGGGATTTGCAATATTTCGTTTTCACCCAAGGTCCTCAAACCAAAAACATATCTGAAACTCGAACTACAAAATTGTGTTATGCCTAGCACCTCCCCAATAAACTTTGTTAATCTCGTCAAATGAAAAATCAAAATTGGGGATATTACAGTCCTCCCTGCCAAAAATTTCTTGTCCTCAAGCAATGCATGAATAAGAACCCTCTCTAGTTTTGCATCCCCACTGTTATTGCAAACTATTCCGGGGTCCCAAATATGCCATTAAATCAACCATGACATCTGCACTATCTAGTCATGAAGGAATCCATCAATACCAGGATCCCAAGCCATCATGTCCAATGTGAAGCTCCCCTTGCTCCACTCACTATCCTGCCATCTATAAGTACCAAAAGCCCTCTACATACCATAAATGTGTAGGGAATCATGATCATGATAATGTAACACTCTGTCCAACTCCGCATGAAGCTTCCCTATTGAGTGGTCCATCTTATACACTCCTAGAGTAAACTCCTAAAGATACCACCCAATCCTTGCAGAGATTAAGCCTCGCCTACATGAGCTTCCCTTAATATCTTCCTGCTGATGCCCCCGCCATGTAGATGAAGTCCCCCATGCCATCAGCGAATCATTAAATCCAAATGGAATATCTGAATGATCTTCCCTATATAAATCAGTTCATCCCCAAGGGTAGTTTTATTGCTAAATCCTATGATCCCCGGATCCCATGCTAGTCTAAAATGGGTTCCACCATGTTGTTGTTGCACAAATCTAACCAGGATAGTTTGCCCATCTTATGCAAGTTGTATCCTCCTCTCCTGGGACCTGATGAAAAAATATCTATAGAGCCCCAATGCATCTGGCCCAAGAATCTCCATGATGTCATGACCTATCCATCCAACACTCACCCTAATCCATAGTAGCAACAAGGAAAACGAACATTTCCATGCAACAAATGCCTCAACGCTCCCCCACATGTCAAACCAAGTGTGAGTTGGGTTATCCTCTGTCCTGATCCCACTCATCAAAAAACAAAGTGTCCCATCAACCAACCAACTCCCCGTATTCCACAACCATAACAGTTGCAGCATGGTCCTGACAGTTACTGGCACCAACCTATACTATGTCTCAATTCCCTGTATGCAATCAATAAATGGACTCCCTACATCACGAACCAATCTAGTGCGTGCAAAATTTCCCTTCGTTGGCCATACCATGTAGTGGGATTTGTCATCCTACCTCCTAAAAGCACTCCCAAATACTTCCTGGAGTCTAAATATTTGTTCGTAAGTAAGGTCCACCAACAATTGTAGATGCTCCTATGACACCTCAAAATGTCTCACCAAAATGGGGTCATGCATCTCCGTAAGTGTGGACTCAAGAGCGATGCAAGTGTTACCTCTACAGAGGCTCGAACTAACCCCAAGATTGCATCCACCAACTCGCACCCTAACCATATGTCGTCGTTAGAAAGCCTCTCTTCTAATGCACTGTGTCCCATCCAACTGTCTCAGACCATCCTCTAGGGTCCTACTGCTCATGATTAAAGCATCAAGAGACGATATCCAAGTCCCATGTTTCAGTGTGCAATACTAGAGAGTGATAAATGGAAGCTCACACATGGCCCTGTCATTAACTTGCTCTCGAAATCTGAGTGTGCCAAACCTAATGGTGTGCCCGATACCCTCATCAGGAGATCTCTATGACAGAAAGACTTCAAAAAATTTTCATGCATCATCATCCTCTGTTGCACTCCAATACGTACCCATACACTCCTCTACATAGCGCTGAACTTCGTTGCACAACTCCATTCACCACTAGATACCAATGCACAATTCTATGCCACCATGTATCATAGGGAATCCTATATGTGCCCAAGCATCCACCCCTCTGCTAGTACACCCACCACGATGTGATCTACACCTCCTCATCTACCTAAGTACACCTATGTGGCCCAACTTCTCACATGCAATCAGGAATAACGTTACCATGTCGAACCTCAATAGTGCCCAATACATCAATGAGAGAGAATGAAATCCATATGATGCCTTGTCCGATGGCTTGATGATGCCACCTCCTCCTACCAACTCCTTCTAGAGTAGTCTAATCATCCTACAATCCAATGTTAACCCAACATGCCATGATAACTCATGAAATCTACTTGCTCCCTTGTCAATCCATCCTGTCACTAGTGTTGTCAGGAGCTCTGAAGGGGATATGAAAAGGTGTGTGCACCCAAAACCGAGTCCATCATGTAGTTACTACCATCACCTACCAACTCCACGATATGATGGAGAATCCCACTTGGATCCCAACAACATTTTGGCCCTCGAGCCCCTCTGGTAATCCACAACCTCTGTTGAACTATGGCCATGGATGCATCTAACCTCCTAGCCAACTCCATCAGATACCAACTCAATATCTCTCACCATACAACCCTGAAAGAGGGATCAAATGCATGAACAACCATACATAGAAGATGTCCTCCATTGTGCGAATGTTGCACCTTGTGTAGCTCATGTTGTGCCATCTCACTAGTCTGGCCAATCCATGTAATCTGCCTAGGTAGCATGGCCTCTCTCTTACCAACATGCGGAGGTGGCCTAATAATTCTGCAATCCTCATCAATGTATACCTGAAGGGGACTATCATTTGAATGTATGACATATATGTTGGTTGCCGATGCATCAGACTAATTCTCATCAATGGTTGACTCTGACGATGGCTGCTCATCCTCCTCTACCATGGGCTCAACATGAGCCACTAACTGTCCCTCCAAAGATAGCTCATCATGCATAATATCCTAAAAAATCATCAATAGGTAGCTACCGTCTGGAAACTCTATCATAGATGTCTCTATACCTATATACTCCTCATCAACGGTGGATGTCTCCCAGCACCTCATCAACCACTTGTGTGTTGCTATCACCTAAAAAATCAGACATGGCCCTAGAAACCTCATCAATTGATCCCTCAACAATGGATGATATCTCATCCATGTGTGGCTCCTCATCAACAAATGGCCCTTTGAGTGTATGGTCTACTCTCTCCACTAGGGTGTCAACTAGAGCTACCAAAGGGATCTCCAACAAGGGTGACTCTTGCGCCAGACTAGACACATCGACACACTACTCACACTCCTGTGTGGCCATAATTTCATGCTTAACCTCCTCCTCAGGCTCCTGATATCTAAAGCTAGGTCTCCACCAACAAAAGCGCCTCTCTATCTCATCCTCTAATTGTCCTCCTCTATGCTCCTCAAACGAGAAATCCCTCTTGATCTTAGGGTCCAGCACCTCACACTCATTAATCCTATCCATGGAGGTCCTCATCAAATATGCAAAGGTGTCTGGTTCCCTCTCGTTCTCAGGTTCACCCAGAAAATGAGGCATGGTAGGCCGACTGGGCTGGCCATGGGTATTGTTCTACTGAATTGAGTGTGCATGTGTGTGGATTCTCTGTTGGTTATGTATCAATGTCCCCATAATTTTTTGCATCCTCTCTATGACTTGTTGATTTTTCCTCCTCAACAATCGGTTCTCCCTCATCAGCTCCTCCATGATCCCTTGTGTACTCTTCCCTTTCGGTGTCATCAGAGTGCCCATAAATTCACTAGTCACTATGAATGCATGGCCAAATCCTCCATGATCTTGCTGGATCCCCCACAGTTGGCCAAGATCATGCTCTGATACCACTGTAATATTCCAAATAGAAATTTTACAGAGATAATCAAAGACATGCACAAAAATAACAACAAAATAAATTTCAGCAAACACCCATGAACAAAAAATGCTCCTGAACACCCAAAATGGCCAATTTTTATTATAAATAAATTACTACAGTACAATAGAATTAGAGGGAGTGTGCTTGGGCTTTATCAAAGCAAGATACAAGCCCCAAGTGATCAATCTCCCAATGCCCAACTTCTGCAATACTTTTTCCCTCCAGAAATCTGCACTGGCCCAATTTTTCTTCACTGCTAGCTAACTTCGAACCCTGATTTGGCCCCTCAAAATGGCCTAGAAAATTCTATAAATTTGGGGATGTGATCCTTGTCAAAACCTAGAAAAACCCAGAAATGGATTTCTCTGGTTTTGACCCTCCAAATTCGACCCCAAATAGCTTGGCCCTCTTCAAATACCAGAATTCTTCACCTGTAGCAGAAAATGATGAATTGTTGCTCCAAAATGCTAGCAATCTCCCCATAATATCCCTCCAAATGAAATCCTAACAACTCAGCCCCTAAATCCTCCAACTGACACTCCACACAACAATCACCCAAGAGAACTACGTAGGCCTGTGAGAGATCACGTAGCAGCAAGCTTCAAAAATTCGTACGTAAGTAAGGGACTGAATATTCTATGCTCAAGAATGCTCGGATCACCTTGAAATTGTAGCCACAAACTCCTCTCCAAAACCCCAAAAATACCTAGAAAGGGTTTGGTCCAACTCCAAGCCAAAACTGAGCCCACCAAGTGACACAGATTCCCTAGCTAACTAGCAATTCACCCTACTATAAGAATGAGGATTTCAGGCTTGAATATTGCCCAATAATTTCTATAAAATTAGCTAGAGACTCATCTCAAAAAACCTGCAAAAACCCAGAAAAGGTTTGGGTTGAAGCCAATGTGCTCCGATGACCCCAAGAAATGTGTATTGTTCTAACTAGTTGGAAAAATGCCTTGTAGAAATAATTTTGTTTTAGAAGGCCAATCAATTACTGGAAAAATCTCCTCCAACCCCTGCAAATCACTCCTCCAAGCCTCTTTATTTATCCTTAGCCCAAACTCTCCAAATCTCCCTGTCAAAATGTTTGTGCAGCAGCTGTCTAGAAATCCTTGAAATGATAAATTCGTCCCTCCAAAATGTAACACTCTTAGCCGTGCAAATCACCAAGGAAAAACTTGCACTCCCTATGGATAAATATTTGCAAATTCTCTGGCCAAAACTCCATTATTCGCCACTTTCTCTCAACCTGTTCGAATTTCCTTCTATGCCCTAAGAGAAGCATGCTCCAACTGGAAATGGTCTGCAATATAGCTCCTAAAGAGGCCCTAAGATGGACTCCTTACTCCCTAGGGTGACACTCAAAGTCCACCGAAAGTAGAGGTGGAATTTCCACTCGAAAATCCCTTGTGTTGAATGGCACGGTTGTCTTGGCTAAGCAGCTCAAGAGAACTAATGTTGAGATTGTAAAATGACCAAAGATGTCCCAAATGAGAGCCTCTTTGGTCTATCTATAATTGTTGGCCTCTCTCTCTCTCTTGGTGGACCCCACTTTCCACTAGTTCATCCCCTTTCTTTTTCTCTCTCTTTCTCCACAAGTGTGCATTCCCTTTTTATCTCTCTTACGGCCCGCACCTACCAGGAGTTGCAATATTTCCTTTTCACCCAAGGTCCTCAAACCAAAATCATATCTGAAACTTGAAATAAAAAATTGTGTTATGCCTAGCACCTCCCCAATAAACTTTGTTAATCTCGTCACATGAAAAATCAAAATTGGGGATATTACATTAGTAATATTTTAGCCATGTGAGTTAATGGTCAAAAGATTTAAGTTGGTTATGGACATGGGGGTCACTTAGTCATAAATTTCTAAAACATGTCCAATCATGGACATATATAAAATAACATTTTTAAAACTTTGTTGCAATTTTGACTTTTTTCTCTAGTTTTATTGCAAATTTGACTTATTTCTCTAGTTCTCCAAGTGCCTTGATAAAACTTAGTTGTTAATGGTTTAAGGGATTAAGGGTTAGGTGGTTAATGGGTTTGTGGTTGGGGTTTAGCAAGTTAGCATGCTTTTGAGTTTGCGGTGGTGGTCGATTAAGGATTATTGATTAGTCAATGGGGCATTTGAAATTTAATAAGTTACTAGGGTAAGTGGGTAAGAGAGTTAAGGGTTAGTGCATTGATGTGCTTAACCATGTTCAATACGGTAGCTTGTGGCTAGAGGGTTAGTAGGGTATAGATTTAGGGGTTAATGGGGTTAGTTACAAATTTAGCCAGTTTCTTATTTAGCAGTTAGTGGGGAGTGGTTTGAAGGGTTAGAGGGATAATGAACTAGGACTTAGGTGTTTAGTGAGTTCATGGCTAGGGATTGGTGGGTAAGGGTTTAGAAAGATAAAGTTTTAGGGGTCAATAAGGTTACTTTGGTGGGAGGTCAAGGGGCTTGTGGGTCAATAGTTCATTCTAACGACATTTGGGGTAAAAATCTAATGTTTGAGTCAAATTTTATTGGAAAACAAACATTTTTATTATAAAAAATCATTTATTATGTGAACTTTGTGTTTTTTTGGCTTTTTATTGTTAATCGTACATTGATTAATTGATGTAAAATATTGGTTGACATTTAGAATGTTTCTTAGTTCATGTCAAATTTCCTTTATGGATTTGTTTTAATGGTCAATATATTTAACATTGATTAAACATCTATTAATCAATGCTTGTGGATTTTTTTATCCATTGAAAGGTCTCTCCATTCCTATTAGGTTGGAGTGCATTGGAGCAATTCTTACAACAATGCCAATTCTCTTAATTCTGATTTGGTGGTGTCATCTTGTGTAGTTGTGGAAATAGAGTTATTGATTTAATGAAACTTCTTATTAGAATGGATTGAAGTAGAAGGAGATATGAAATGATCTCATACATGCTAGAAAACAAAATGACAAAGCCTAATTGGGTTTGACTCAAGGATTGAGGATACTTATTCCTTTCAAAAAAAACTTTTGGTAGAAGAAACATGGTAACATAAAACCCTTCAATGTAATGGAGTAAGATCCTAATATCAAAATATCATGCCCATTAACTAAAATACTGCATAAGCAACATGAAGTATCTTCTCAAGAGCTTAATGTTTTCATATAACATCCTCAAGAGTAAGTATGTCATCTTTGATAATTGGTTTTGGATGATGAAGGAGAAGAATTTCCTAGTTTTTTGGAAATATTCTTGAATTCATGGAAATTACTCTTGCATTCAATGGAAATTATTTCTATCAAACATGTCAAGTTGTTTGAAATTCTCGTTAACATAGTTCTAGTGTAAACTATTAACTTAACGCAAATTGATAGTTGTGCAACACACCTAAATATTAAAGATAAAAGCAAAACAAAATACAACAGATACAAAATTAAAATAATGAAATTATAAAACACATGTTTGCTAGGTGGACCATGCCTTCATAGACATGTAAATATGAATGAAAGTGGAGCTCCTCATACTTTCAAGCATGTCTTCAACAACTTAGAAAATGTGTTTATCAAATGTCTATTTTCTTGTTAAAGAGGTGTTAGCCCCCTTTTATGCCTGAACTTATATTTCCTAATTAAGCATTGAAGTAACAAACATAGCAAAAGCCTCTAAATTAGATAACTTGAGAATTGGATATTTTCAAGTAGCTATACCAAATTACTAATGTTCTCTTGTATAGTATCAAAATACAAATTAATAGAGTTATCTAGTTACTTCATGGTACCTAATCAATGTTGGCAATAATTGTTTAAAAGAAGAAGGTGAAGATGTGATTTGTACCAACTTTTAGAGGCTTCCAAAGTAACCTCCAAGAAATTAATGTTTCATCAATTTGTGGTACTAACTTAGGCTTGATCTCATCATCTCCTTTATTCATTTCTAAATTCTTGCTCTCTTGATAGTGTAAGAAAATTGTAAAAGTCCATAAACCATTTTGTAGTAATTGTTCAACACATAAGAAATATCTCTTCTAACCAATCATCCATAATCATTCATGTGTAACCCTACAATCTCTATAATCTTCCTCTAGATAAAAGGAATTTTGATACATTTACAATAGTTCTAGAGACTCCATTATTACCATGGGAGGAACATTATATTCTCCCCTCACTCATAAATTGGTTTATCTCTTTCCATATTTAAAATTTTCTTATGTTTTATTCCATTGGACTTTGTGAGATAAGAAGTAGATAAAAAATCTTAATTGAATGTCCCTTGCAAAGAGGTTAGCATTCCATTTTCTTTTCACGCCAATCAAGTTCTCATATAGGTATCGTTGAAATAACAATTTTTTGTATTCTTCATCTCAAGTAAAGTATACTTTGTAGAATAGATAAACCACGAGAACACTATAAGAGTTACGAGCAACCAAGGGAAGAAACTAAAAATATATACTATTGCTCCTTCGAGAAAACAATAGGGGAAGGCAACTTACAAGCAAGGGATTCATGAGTGAAATGGCATGGCTTCCCTTTGTCCAGTTTTAATTGATGAATGGATCTCAAGGTTTTTGAAGACTCCATCATTCTCTTCATAGATACTCCAATCTTTCCCCTTTTCAGGGCATATAATTCAACCCACTACTTTTGAGGTCTATGAATAGTTTAAAGATATGTCTATAATAATAATGCACCCAAACCTAATGACTCTACAAGATTCCCCTAGTTTTCCACTTTCAAGCAATCAATGGATTGTGGGATTAGTAGGCTAAGGGGTTTACGGGTCATTGGATTAGTGGCTAGTGATTGAATGCTTAGAAGATTAACAATTAGGTGGTTGGTGGATTTGTGGTCATGGGTTAAGTAGGTTAGTGAGTTAATAAAATTTTGGGTTTGTGGACTAGTGGTTAGTGAGTTAAGGAATCATGACTATTGGGTTAGACAACTAATATAAGAGGTTATTAAATTGAGTAGGTTGATGTGATCAATTATGGTCAATATGGTGGTTAGTGTGTTTGTGGCTAAATGATTAATAGGCTATGGGGTTAGGGTTTAGTGTCGTTACTTAGTTAGCAGGTTAGAGGGTTTGTGGATTAACAATTAGTGGGTCACTCGGTTTGTGTCTATGGAGTTAGAAAATTAGTGGTTAGGTGATTAGTGGCTAGGGTGTTAGTGGATTAGTGGTTAGTGAGTTAAAGGTTTACAACTAAATGTAGTTAGTAAGTTAGGAGGTCAAGGGGTCTATGGGTTAGTAATTAACGTGTTTCTAAGGTCAATAAGTTAAGGGATTAGATGTTAGTGGGTCAATACGGATAATATGATCAATGACGATTGACCATGACAATATTGACCAATGATGGACAATTGTGGTCAATACAAGCAATATGGAATGCACTGTTAATAATAAAAATTATGACCATGGTCAAACTAAAGATTATTGCTGATTTATTTATTTATAGTTTTTACCATTATTAATTTAAATAAAGTTAAATTGACTTACAATATTACATTAAAAATCCTTCAACTAAGAA
Organism: Pinus tabuliformis; assembly: GCA_031772625.1. Classification (NCBI taxonomy): domain Eukaryota; kingdom Viridiplantae; phylum Streptophyta; class Pinopsida; order Pinales; family Pinaceae; genus Pinus; species Pinus tabuliformis. Next base: position 391,680,611 of record CM062820.1, read on the forward strand.
TCTATTGGTGGGTGATATCTATACAACTGAAATTCTCAAGGAATTACCTTAGTCCCAATCAAGAGTAGCTCACTTATGGAGGTTCACAAACCCATAAGAGACAAACATGTCAGAAGCGGAATTTAAACCTTAGTGTTGATAACAACACTACCTTGGTCCCAATCACGAGTAGCTCACTTGTGGAGGTGCACAAACCCATAAGGGATAAACATGTCATAATGGGGATTTAACCTTATTGTTGACAACAACACTACCTTGGTCCTAATCACAAGTCACTCATTTATGGAGGTGCAAAAACCAACAAGGGACAAACATGTCACAAGGGGGATTTAAACCTCAATGGTGTTACCAACACCCCTACTGTAGGGGTAAGCTATTTTATAGATTTCATGGCCATACAAGAAACAAGACTCATAGTCATAAGGTCAATATATCACTTGTCATAATTAAATATGGGTTAGAGACTTAATAATCATTCTTCCCAGCCACCAAAAATAAATCCAATTAATAAATTTACAATAAATTAATAAAAAACAAATTGATTAACCAAATTTACTTTACATTTCCCCTAGTAAAACTTAGATAAATAAAAAATCAATATGAAATTAATGGAAATCTGATTTTTCCATACTAAAGTGCAACCCATGGAGCCCGCATTTGGAAAAAGTGAAGAAAAAGCAAGAATAGGGTACTTATATTGAATTTTCTTGTTGGAAAAGGGGTACTTATATTGAATTTAGGGGAGGAGACACGGAGTCAAAGAACACGAGGGAATTATGGGTGTCCATACAAGGAAACCAGAGACTAGATCCCCACAACTCTCCCCTTAAAGCACAATTAAAAAAACCAAACATGCGGCTCTTTGTCACCCTTTTTTTTCACAATTAAAATATGAATAAGGTGAAAGGTCAGGTCACGAGGAGAGGTGGATAGGTGGATGTTTCCTCATGCTAATAAATATAAATAATAATAAATTTCTCACTATATAAAAAAATAAAAAATATTTATTATTTAATTTTTAAAAAATATTTTAAAGATTCAAATTAAATATATAAATATTTTTAAATAAAAATCAATATATAAATATTTTTAATTAAATTTTTTATATTTTTTTATATATTATTACTTTTATATATTCATCACAATCACACCTCAAACTTACCATGCTTACACCTCACTTCATCATTATTTCACTTACATAAGAGATTTAGAGAATTGCCTCATTCACTTAACAATTTTTTAATTATGGGAAAGATTATAAAACTTTAATTTTTGTATACTTATATTTTTTAATTAAAAAATTAATTTCGAAATTCAATCGCATTATTTTTTACTAAGAAGTCTCATTAAGAGGATTTAGTTATTAACGTGAGTAGAGAAAACAAATGTTTTTTTATGGAAGAATGGATGCATGATTGGCTCAGATTGAGAGACATATCTCATGTATCACTGCAGCGTTAACTCCTTCAAGATCTAGTGCGCAAGATCCAGCACCTGTTGCCTCCTCTAATTCCTTGTTTTCTCTTGATCAGTATTTTTGTGTTTTAATTCTACTGAAGAATCTCTTGTTATACTTCAGCTGTCGAGACTCTTGAAATTTTACACTACTTATTCTATAGGCAGGTGGTCAAAAACATTTAGTTTCTCATTGGGCAGAATGAGGCCACTTGCCATAATATATGTTGGTGATGGAATGATGACTAATGCACTGAAAGTAATGATTTTGTGAGGTAATACCAAATTTTAGCTTACAAAAAAAAGAGGGATCTAATTATCAAGAGCATAAGACTTGGCAACACATGGCATGTGATTGTCTCTTTTGCATTTAAGAGTTGGGTCTAATCTTGATTGATTCAAACATTTTATTTTTTGAAAAGTGTGAACGATTTTAAAAGTAAGCAATTTTTTGAAATGTATAAACAATGTTAAAAGTCTACAGCCACACATGATAGAGTTAGATGAGTTTTATGAGAAGAGGGTGGCGGTGGGAGCCAACTTTGGGTATTGAAAATTGTCCTTTGGGATGTCCATGCTTAATTGAGTGTAACACAATCTTGGAAATAACATCCCATAGTTGAAAAAATAGTTATTTCATCCAACATTGATAAAAGCCTAGCCCTACTCCAAAACTTAATCTATTTAGAATATATATATATATATATATATATATATATATATATATATAAAAAAAGAAATGTTACCTGAGTTACCATGTTGCCAAAAAAGAGTTAGTTTCACATTAATATTAATATGATTGTGGTTTGTTATCAACTCGTAAGTCAAAGCAAAGTTATCGCTCAAGAGCCATATAAGTCATAACACCTCCATATATTGCAAAGATATGAACCTAAATAATTTTTAATGACATATTACTGAATAATAGACAAATAAAAAAGTAGCATCCTTAAATCTAATAGAAAACAAGATAACACAAATTTAGTATGATGGGCCTACATAGTTGGGTGATTGGATCAACCATTTTTTAGCTCTTTTTATTGGCAAAGGGTCTTCTTCAATTAAGATCGAGTTAGAAGGGTGCCCCCTAATACTGGAGTGTCCAAGAGTTGTCATGTTACCACTATCATTGCATTGGATATTGGAAAGTATGAATCATGATGGCAATATTGAATATAACTTTAAACATTGCCTCAAATTTCTTGTCCATTAACTCTATGTCATGGAGGATGGTTTGATGTTGGAGACCTCTCTCCTCCACAATTTTGGTGATAAATTCTTTATTAAGACAATATAGTTTTGTCATCTTGAAAATTTGTATGTCCCTAATTCTAGAGATGCTCATATTAAGTCTCTAGCTTTTAAACTTTTCCTCAATTTTCTCTTTGAATAATCTTTTCTCTTTTGCATAACTGATTTATCCATTTGTGCCATATCTTCCTTGATCTTAGGAAATAATTTGATATGAAAATGACTAGATGCCTTCTTGGCATCCTTCTCGGTACTAGTACTACCTACTAAGATAACTTATTGTGGATATCAGTTTTATTCTCTAGATTGGGCCTCTTACAAGACTTTATTTTGTTGGATTCTAGGTCTAGTGCTATGGTTAATATCACCGTATTCATAGACCATAGGAGAATAAATGTTTCATGTTGCATGTGAGGAAGGCAATAGAGGAGGTGACATTGATAAATAGTAGAGTTGTGCTAGCATCGACAAACTCTAGACCCTCCAACATGAAATACCTGAAAGCCTATTAATTTCATTATGGTGCACAACTTTAGTTGTTGAACCCTTGAAATGAACTATTTTTGTCACTATTCTTCCATCACAAAGTTCATCATAATACTTAGTGTAACACACTCCCTCTTAATCCCACCCCAAACATAGGTTAGAAGGAGGTGGTTAACACGCTGACCCAAGATCCAAGGTAGCGTTATGGAAATGGGGTCTAATTTTTTTATATCTTTTTCGACTTCCTAAAAACTTCAAATGGATGACATCGATTTGTTCTTCTCATTAAGATGATTATGGTGATATAAATTTTGTCCCAATCTAACCTCCGGATCAAATGTTATGGCCATTAAAAATTGGCTAATCGGTTAGCGCCACATCATCAACCCTCCATGTTGTCCCCTCGTGGTGTCCATGTGGTTATCCCAGTCAACCTCTGCACCATCACTTGACATTGGTGTATTAATTTTCTAGCGGTTTATGTGTGGGGTCATAACACATAAATATGCCTATGTATAAGTTGCCAACCCACTCATCCTCCCACTCTAGTCATGCAATAACCGTGAGTAGGTGTGGGCCCCTCAAAGCCATGTCACCCCAGAGACAAACATCTAAGAGGTAATACCTCGAAGGATTCTCTTTTCCCGCTAGGTCATTTCCTCTTAGAGTGTTCCTATTGGGATCCATTTCCTTTGTGGAATATTTTCCCCGAGAACCCTTATCATCGACGCTATTTCTTCTAAGATGAGTTCTCACTGAGAAACCTCTCTATCGAGAACCTTTTCTGCCAACACAATTTCTTTCGAGATGAGTTCTCCCTGAGAACCCTCTCTTTGGCGAAACTTTATAGTCGATGTCATTTCATTCGAGGATATTTCTTGCTAAGAACTATATCCTCTTTTCTACTTTGGATTCTACTTCGAGGTTGCATGTGTATAATTTGACGGCTCTACAAAGATTAAGGGATCCAATGGGTAACGGGGCCTCACCCTCCCTACTGATGTCAAAGGAGAAAAGGTCCTATGATGATCCTACCCATTGATGGCTCAATTCCCTACCGACCATCTTAATTTAAAATGGGGTTCCCCTCCCCCTGGATGACATCATAAAGGGGAAGGACTCACAACACTTATAGCCATTAATTACCCCAACACAACTCCATCTTCCATTGCACTTAGATTCCACCCTTGACCACTACACTTAGTTATATGAGTCATGAGACTTGGCCCTTGGGATAAGGTCAAGTTATCATAGTTGTATGTTCTCTAATTGGTACAGAGTTAACTATACTATGTGCGACAAGTTATATGTATATATTGTGTGTGGTTTATACCCAATGCAATGAGTGTATTTTCGAGTGTGCGACAAGTTATATGTATACATTGCTTGTGGTTTATACCCAATGCAATGAGTGTATTTTCGAGTGACGCAACTGGGAACATACAGCCAATGATAACCTCCTATAAGGAATTCCATTTGCCTCAAGGATTACATCTATGGAACAATGAAATAGCTCGAATGTAGCATTATAATGAGCATATCATGCCACTACAAGAAATCCCAATTTAATCACCTTCTAAAAGGTATTTACAAAATTAGAGGTTTTATCATAACAAAGAGGTTATTGAGTTATGATTTCATCAATTTGTTTCAACTACAGTGCACATTAAAGATACAAAGTCTAACATAATATTTTTCTTTCAAGGATATATCTACCATAATGTGAAACAATGCCACATCACCCATACAGGTTTTGTTATTTAAGCTTAGCACATGCAAGCAAAGTCTTACCACTGTAAATTGGATTTGTGTGATAATCGAGCCTCCCCTTAAGACTCAGCTTATTAATATAACCATCATGATGCAGATACCAACAATTGTACCTAATTAGAATGAACAATGTACATTTTAGACAAACCTTCCTAGACATGAAATTTGCCAAGGTTACAAACCTAGATTTATTATCACCACAATGCCAAGAAAATATATATAATAGAGCACTTATCAACGAGAAATCAAATCTCATGATATGCATGTCATAGATACACGTATCATTCCTATTCCATGAAACATAAAACTAAATGAGCAAAGCATATGAGACAATCTCATCAACAACACAAGGAAACAAGGCTTATTTATGCGTGAGATTTAGGAAAGTGAAATGTAGACCCAAGGACTTTGGTGTGCTTCACTAGAAGACTAGAAAAAGAAACTGTACAAGTTAGAAAGACAAATACGACCAGAGAGAGAGGAATTTCCTCTGTTTCTACTCAAAATTGAAGACAAGGGCTAGCAAAGGATTTTAGTAAATCAAGACTATGTCACTATAACTGTGAAAATATTTTTATGTTGGTTTATATTAGAAGGTAACCAATGCAAGCACATACTATTCCAGTACTTTAACACAGTGCCAACAACATGCCAGTCAGTCATGTAAATAGTAAAATTACAGACCATGCCTTGTATTGTAATAGCACATTTTCAAGTTAGAAATATAAACATATTTTCATTGTTATTGAAGAACATCAGATATAACTATATAAAAAGTTATTTTGCAACTAAGCTTGGGACAAAAAATCTCCACCCAACCATAGACAAGTTGCAGCGAATTCTCACTTGCTCCTGTCACCTTAGAGTCAGATTCCAAATACTGAGGGTGTATTTTTCTCAAGGATTAACTCAACTTCCAGTTGAATTAGGGATTCTAGAGGTCCTCCCACTTCCACCCACAAACTAATTTGCATTCGAAAAAATGCACAGGGATTCTAAATACATGTTGTCTCCACCCTTTATATTTCAACACTAGATTCCACCCAACTTGGGTATTATATAACCCAATATAAAACCAATCTACAATAAGGAAGTCTTTAGAAATCCTCTAGGAATTTTCTAGGAACAATTCCTCCACCCCACCCCTCAAGAACTCAAATAAATCCCATCTCCTTATATTGTTTATTGGGGAATCTAGAGGCAATTAGTCCCTCACGTGGAAGTGATTTCATCCTGACTTCTTTCTAACCAAGAGTTCATTTTATCTGTGACTCTATGTTCCTCTTGGATCTTTCTATTTCTCTCTACCTTGCTCTGCTTTCCCTTTTCCAAATCTTCCCTCCTTTTCTTCTCCCATGTTTTAAAATTCTCTCTTCATTAGTTCACATTCCCTCTTATCCTTCCTATTGCGCTCTTCTCAACTTTTCGAACCATATTTCCTTTCTATAGTGAACTTTATCTACCACAACATTGCTAGCCTTTCCAATGGTTCCACCTCTCCAGATGTACCCCAATTTGTTTTTGTTACTTAGCTTGTTCCAGTGGGTGACCAACACACCTACCAAGTTGGAAACCTTCCCATTTCCTCTTTAATTCCTTTTCCTTTTTTCCTTGTATAATTTTCCAAGCAAGAATGGGCCTATGCCCTTCTATTGTTTCTTCTTCAATTCAGACGTACCCATCCGTTAAACATACCAACTAGCCTTTAATGGTTGTCAAAACAATCTAGATCTTTCCTACAACAAGTAAACTTGAGCATTTCAAGAAAGTAACCATCCTCATTCCCTCAATTTTGTGTCCCTTGACTCGACCCATTTTGTTAAATATCTGCATGAAATATTTACAATTCCTTTCACAAGTGGAAAAATGATTAGGGTTGTCACAAACCCCTCCCCCTTGGAGGAACATCATCCTTGGTGTTCAATGACACATATACACCACAAAGGAAAAACTTGAGAACAATTATACTATTTCATGGAGCTTTATATACTCAACTCTTTACAATGTTTACAATGTTTACAATGTTCTATGCATTTATCAACCAACAAGGAAAATATATGATAACATCAATTTACAATTTGGCCATCTTCCAATGGTCCTCCTTGCAATTTTTTAATGCTTTAGATGTGTTCAAACCAACTTGGATTTGTTCTTTTCCTTGTAGTGTTTTCTACTTCCAATGTCCAATGTTGCAATCCTTGCACTCCTTATTCCTTCAATGAATAGTTACCGACTCATTATATCCGGGCACACTCCCAATGTGCTTTTGATCCAACTAGTGATGATAATGAGAAAAAACAAACTTATTTCCTGGCCTTCCCTTCTCTACTTCCTAGAAATCTAGTCACGCCTTCTCTGCTTCCCAGTCACCCCTTCTCTGCTCCCCAGTCCCTCAAGCAATCCATTCCTTGGCAAGGTTTCCTTTCATCAAAAGGGTCCATAATCCAAGGCATATCCCTGCATCAAGATTATCATATCGGTCATAGGATGCTTTATGGCAATCAGACGGCACCAATGGTGCTAGTGTCCCACAATGGCCTTGCCCCTGAAATATTTTCACCAACACGCCACTACATGCTTTTCCTTCCTTTTTTGTTGTTGCTATCAACCTTGAAGCTAGCTCCAATCACCCAAACCAGGAAATATTCCATGCTTTCCTACATCAAACCACATAAATTTCCATTAGATTCACCATAAGGAATTGTAATAAATTCAAATCATACCTCATTGGTAACTTATCAATGAGGTGACATTTGCTATTCTATTTTGGTTCCTGTCACAATAAGTCAAATTAGCCCTTAGATAAAATCATCATGAATAAAATTATCACATCCAGTTAGCTCAAAACCCAACCATCATAAATTAGAACCTTAGATTATGTTCATAATTTAGAAATTAAAAATTTGAATAAAGCACTGATACTTATCTTTAAATTGTTTTCTGCTGCTTGTTTTTAACTTCAATGGATTGGTTGCTAGACCCAACAAGCATCTAGTGTCCTTCTCTCTTAGAAATTCAAAAGTTGAATGGAATACTAATACTTAACTTTGAATTGTTCCCTGCTGCTTGTTTTTAACCTCAATGGATTGGTTGCTAGACCCGACAAGCATCTAGTGTCCTTTTCTCTTCTCGTACACACACTAGATTAGGTTCCCAATAAACAAGCACCCAATGCCATCTCTTCTTGTATACAAAATGGATCAGTTTCCCAATCAACAAGCACTCAGTGGCTTATCTTTTCATACAGACACTCGGTCGGTTTCCCAACTGGAAAACATGCAATGCCTTCTATTCTTTTTTCTTCTCTTTGACTTCCGCACACTGTATCAACTACCCCAACAGCAAGGTAATGTAGGTTCATGTCCACCCTCAATCATCAAGGGAAGCCAGAGGCTCCCTCTGACCTGTGATGAATATAGGCACTACCAAATGTTGTGGATGACTAGTATGGGCACTACCAAACCAGGTTTCCACTACCAACCTGGTAGTTTTCTATCGATAGGAATATTATCATCAATAATATAGAGGCTAACCTGCCTCCACCTAACACATTACATAGCTTCAAGGCCTAAACAGTCCCATACCTACCTATCCCAACACATTGTACCATATGTACACATATACACAATGTACAATACATCACATACACTTAAACACGTGATACAACACAACGAATACACATGGTACAATGAATACACGTACAACACAACACATATACAATACACATGGTGTAGTATGATATGTACAAAACAATGTTGACAATCTAGAGACCACATTGTCTCCATCCAAAAACACCAGGAAACACTACCTCTATTGTCTTTTCCACGCTTCACCGCATTCATCCACAATCCAAATCTAGGATATGTGGTTTATCCATGCTTTTCCCAGCATGTCGTAGATCACACTGCTTTCATCAAATTGATATATCATTCAACATTCTATTTTCATGTGTTTTCGTCACCAACACTCTTGGTTGATACTTACTCTATTGTTCATTATATGGCATTTCCTTGACCCAACATTTCATACCATGTTGTCCATGTAGAGTTAATTTTTAAGCCTGCATGTATTTTTAGACAACATATATGTTCTTTCATTGCATCAAATTAAAAAGAATGCATTTCTCAATATATGTAATCATCCATGGAGTTTCAATGTTTATAATACTTCCCATTTTATGCCATTGTTCATGGTTGTTATACCACTATCCATTTATTCCCATGGAACTAACCAGCCCACTGGTTATCACATGTTTCCTTCCTACCTTCAGTTGTTCTTCATTTATGCATCGAACTTCATCTGAGTCTTACATTTTTTGTTGGGTTCCACTCAACACTCTTTCAGATCTCATTTCCTTATGCCCACACCCAACAATGTCCCACGACCTCAAGACATAGAAGGCAAGGATAAAATAAAAAATGAAGAATCATAGAAGACTAAACAATAATTTAAAACCATAAACAAAGTGCCATGGTCATGCACCAATTATAGTCAAAATCATAAATCAAGCATAAATCCAATCGCGAAACACCAAAAACAAAAAAACATTAGATGTTCAACAACTACAACCATTCAACCCCCGTGATTTCTTTTGTTTTCAATGGCTCATAAATAAAATCTCAGCTCGAGCATTCTCTAAGATTTAATGGAACCTCTTTTACCCTGTAATTTCTTCCAATATGTTACCATGTATGCACACTTATTGTTGCATTAATAGATATAAACAAATATACCAGTTTTCTTGCTTTGTTGTACCAAGCGCACTGCCCTACAACTGCACACATGTTTGAATTTACACATTAGTCACATGTCTCAAATCTAGGACATAATTAAACATGTTTTGAAACTTTAAAAAAAATCAAAATTTCCATGTATATGATCATATTATTTCATGCATACCTATTCCCTTAGAGGATTAACTTTTACCCAAAAATTATTGGCATTAATTTCTTTCAGCCTCTTTACCGAGACCCCAACTATTATCACCTATTAAAATTAGCCTTCAAAATTTAGAAGAGTGTCAATCTTTATTCATAACCACATATTCAGAAGGTTTTGGTTTCTTTGTCGAGTTCAACTATAATTGAAAGCCAACTACTATGCCAAAATCAACATCATAATTTCATTCAGTCTTTGTACCAAGATCAAAAACAAAAATTTACATTCAACCTTTATACCAAGGTTAGAAACAACAAAGAATCTCATAACATTTGACCGTCATATGCAATAATATCATCAAAATATTTATCCATGTCCTCATTATCTGAGAAATGTGACTTAGTGAGGGAATCCTCATCATGTGAAATGTTCTCTAGTGCCTACTAATTCAAGATAGACACTAGTATCACACGATCATTATCTATGCCACATTCTCCAGCTACCTTATCCAGTATACTAGGAGAATGCCCCATACATACAAAGTAAGTATTTATTGAAGATGATGATGAAACACAAGGGATTCCTTGATAATTCAAGATAGACTCTAATATTGTAGTCTCAAAATTTGGTTAAAGGCCATTAACATAATAATATCCATCACTTTATAACTTATAACATTTCATATTTATGAAATGTGTCATGTGTATGCAGGAAATCTCACAATCAATGTATTTATATGGCCACTCAATCACAATTCCACGCCCAACACCTACTTTCACAAGAAAGAAATTAACACGACATTTACCTTCACATTTCTACAACTAGCACAAGCAAGAAATGACCAAGCACCCCACTCTCTAGTAGAGCTACAAACCTTTGCCTATAAGGTCTATGTAAGACCCTTTCCTTTGAACTCATCCAACTCAAGTATAAAATATGAATGCTCCATCTCATAATGAGATAATGATCCTTACAAGCTTCGACCAACCTTTTTCATAGGTTGCACCCCATTCCTTAAATAAGGAAGGCATTAACCATGAAGAATAAGCATTTTTACAAAAAAACATAGAAACCAACACATGAAAAATGATCAAACTCCATTTCCGTTCTTGGCCTCAACAACATACAAACCATGGGATCTCCACATCCCAACCAACATAAAATAAATATGTCTATCATCCACTGGACCAAGCAGTGCCATGCAAAATACACATCACACATGGATTTTCCTCCAAATCCCTTATATCACATGAACATTCTCATGCACAATTGGTCCAAGTATGCAAGATAACATCACTCAAACAATGGTGATGGTATGCTACAAGTAACCATACTCACTGCCCTACAGGCAGTTCTGCAAAAATTAAAGAAATGATAAATCTCCAAGGTCACAACCACTAGTTGTTTTGACCTTTAAGATGCAAGCTAGCAAGAACATGAATTCTAAAGAATTTATCAAAATAAAATTTTGAATATCATTGTAATTAATACGTAATTCCAACCAAGTCATGAGTAGGATATCATCATACTCACATTCAGCTATCTCACTCAGAGTTGAGTTGAGCTCCACCCTAGATTCAATGATTCATGCATTAGTACCACGTCACATAACTTAATCATGACATCAATCAATTCAGACTAGCTTTTAACACATAAACATTTTCTTTATTAATTTTCTAAAAATCAATATGAAACCCCTTTGTGGGAACCTTGCCATTACTTGTCCATAACAGAGCCCATCCAATCTAAGTGTTGAACTTTTGATGCACCGATACAACTCTATAACACACCTTCTCCTAATCCCACCCCAAACATTGGTTAGAAGGAGGTGGTTACTATGCTGACCCAAGATCCAAGGTAGTGTTATGGAAATGGAGTCTGAAAATTTCGATATTTTCAATTCCCTCAAAAATTCAAATTGATGATGTCAATGTGTTCATATCATTAAGATGATTCTGACAATATAAATTTTGTCTTGATCCAACCTCCAGATAGAATTTATTTCCATTTAAATGTGGCTAATCAATTAGTGCCACATCATCAACCTACCACATGGTGCCCACGTGGTCCCCTCGTGTTATCCCAGTTAACCTTCGCACTGCCACTTGGCATTGGTGTATTAGCTTTTGACCTGTTCATGTACAGGTCCATAACACATAAATATTCATATGTATAATTTGTTGACCCCCTCATTCTCCCACTCTAGTCACACAAAAACTATGAGCAGGTGTGGCCCCTCAAAGCCACATCATCCCCAAGATAACCATCTCAGAGGTTTCTCTTAAACTGTCGGGTTGTTTCCTCTGAGAAGTGTTCTTGTCGAGATACATTTCCTCCGTAAAACATTTTCCCTGAGAACCCTTACCGTCGACGCCATTTCTTCTGAGATTATTTCTCGCTGAGAACCTTTTCCGTTAACACCATTTATTCCGAGATGAGCTCCCGCCTAGAACCTTTTCTGCCAATGTCATTTCTTCCAAGATGAGTTCTCGCTGAGAACCATCTCCACTAAGAATATTTACCGTCAATGCCATTTCTTGCAAGGGGAGTTCTTGTCAAGAATCATATAATCTATGCTACCTTAGATTTCACTTCAAGTTTCCATGTGTATAATCCAATAACTCTACAGAGATCAAGGGATCTAATAGGTAGTGAGGCCTCACCCCTCCCCACTAATGTCAATAGAGAAAATTTCATGCAACGATCATACCAGTTGATGGCTTGATTACCTACGGATGGTCTTGATTTAAGCAGGGGTCCCCCTCCCCCTTGATGGCATCACAGAGGGGAAAGCCCCACAACACTTATAGCCATTGATTACCCTAACACAAATTTGCCATCTGTTGTACTTGGATTCAAACCATGAACACAACATTTAGTTGTATTGTGAGGAGACTCGACCCTTGGGATAAGGTCCTCCCCTGCATTCGACTTATAATAGTTGTATACACTTTAATCAGTATAGGGTTAACCGTACTGTGTGTGACAAGTTATATGTATACATTGCTTATGGTTTATACCATAAGCAATGTGTGTATTGTTGAGAATTGCAACTAGAAACATACAACCAATGATACCCACCTACAAGGCATTCCATTCACCACAAGGATTGTTTCTATGGAATGACGAAATAGCTCGTATGTAGCATTGTAATGAGCATATAATCATGCCAATACAAGAAATCCCATTTTAATAACCTTACAAAAGGTCTTCACAACACAAGAGGATTTATCATAATAAAGAGGTTATTGATTTATGATTGCATCAATTTGCTTTGACTACAGTGCACATTAAGGATACTAGATCTAGCATTATATTTTTCTTTCAGGGATATATCTACCATAAGGTGAAACAAATGCCACATCACCCATACAAGTTCTACTATTAAGATTAGCACATGCAAGCACAATCTTACCATAGTAATTGGATTTGAGTGATAGCTGATCCTCCCCTCAGAACTCAACCTTTTAATATAACCATCATGTTGCAGATACCAACAAGTGTCTCTAATTAGAATGAACAATGTACCTGCCAGACAAACCTTCCTAGACATGAAATTTTCCAAGGTTACAAACCCAAATTTATTATCACCACAATGGAAAGAAAAAATATATAATAGAGAAGTTATCAATGAGAAATAAAATCTCATGATATGTATGGCATAGATGAAAGTATCATGCCTATTCCAGGAAATATAAAGCAGAATAAGCAAAGAATATGAAACTGAATCATCAACAACACAAGGAAACAAGGCTTATTTATGCCTGAGCTTTAGGAAAGAGGAACGTAGACCCAAGACCTGGGCGTGCTTCCTTGGAAAGCTAGAAAAAGAAACCATACAAGTTAAATAGACCAGTACGACCAGAGAGAGAGGAATGTCCTTTGTTTCTACTCAGAATTGTAGAAAAGAGCTAGCAAGGGCTTGCAGTAAATCAAGACTATTTCACTATAACTGTGATTTTTTTTATGTTGGTTTCTATTAGAAGATAACCAATGCAACCACATATTATTCTAGTACCTTTAACATAGTTCCAACAATGTACCAGTCAATCATGTAAACAATAAAATTACAGACCATTGTTTGTATAACAATAACACCTTTCTAGGTTAAAAACATAAACATATATTCATTGTTATTGACGAACATAAAAAGTACTTATCTCAAAAGCTATTGGGAATTGAGCTTAGGACAAAAGCTCTCCACCCAACATCCATAGACAAGTTGCAACCAATTCTCACTTGCAGTTGTCACCCCCAAGCCAGATTCGAGAGACTGAGGGGATATTTTTCTCAAGGATTAACTCAGTTTCCAGTTCAACGAGGGATTGTAGAGGTCCTCCCACCTCCACCCACCAACCAATTTGTAATCAACAAAATGCATAGGGATTCTAGAGATTTGTTATCTACATCATTCAAATTTTAACACTATGGTTCGACCCAACTTGGGGATTCCAAAACCCACTGGAAAACCAAGCTACATCAAGGAAGTATCCAGAAACCCTCCAAGAATTTTCCAGGAATAACTCCCCCAACACCCGAGCTCTCAGAAACTCATAGAAATCCAATATCCTTCCATTAGCTATCAGGGAATTGAGAGGTAATTAGTCCCTCACCTGGAAGTGATTTCATCTTGACTTCTTACCAACTGAGAGTTCATTTTCTCTATTACTCTATGATCCTCCTGGATATTTCATTTTTTCTCTCTGCCGTTATATGCTCTCCCTTTTCCAGATATGCCATCCTTTTCTTCTACATTGTTTGAAAATGTTCTCTTTAATAGTTCACATTCCCTCTTACCATTCCTACTACGCTCTTCTTAGTTGTTCGAACCATATTTCCTTTCAACAATGACCTATGTCTTCCACAATCTTTCCAACCTTTCCAATGGTGCAACCTCTACAGTTGTCCCCCATATTTGTTTTAGTTGGTCAGCTTATTGCAATGGGTGGCAAACACGCCTCCTAAGCTGGCAACCTGTCCATTTCCTCTTTAATTCCTTTCCCTTTTTCCTTATATAATTTTCCAATCAAGCATGGCCCTATGTCCTTCTACTATTTCTTCTTTAATTTAGACATACCAGTCCATTAAACATACCAACTAGCCTTTAATGGCTATCAGCACAATCCAAAATTTTCCTTCAGCAAGTAAACCCAAGAATCCCAAGTAAGTAACCTACCATATCAACCACCTTACATTATCATTATCGTTTTTGAATAAATTCATTCTATGAGCTACAGGATTATATATCAACCAATATCTAAGGTAATATGTATATTATTCATATATTTTCATGAATTCTTTTGTAAAAGTAGTTTAAATGTTATAGCTACAAAATTAGCAATTATGTAGCTACATATAATTATGTTTCCATTTATTAATTCCTTAGTTGAGTCATAGATCGAGATGGGTACAAGCATGGAAAAGCAAGATTGAGAGATGAAGTTTATTACAAATGCAAACCTCAAGCTTCTCCACTTATTAGTTTTGTTCTAGTGCCTTCTAAGACAACATAATAACAAAGTCAAAGCTGTGATCAAAGGAAACCATGTGGTGGTGGAGTATGCGGATTGGTAGCATAATAGTTCAACCGAGGCATGAGATGTGGATCAGGTTCAATGGTGATCAGGTCAAATTAAATGACAATATCAGTTATCAAAAATTCATGCATCTAACCATGAATTT
Organism: Pinus tabuliformis; assembly: GCA_031772625.1. Taxonomy (NCBI): domain Eukaryota; kingdom Viridiplantae; phylum Streptophyta; class Pinopsida; order Pinales; family Pinaceae; genus Pinus; species Pinus tabuliformis. Next base: position 391,696,133 of record CM062820.1, read on the forward strand.
CTCATATATGGATACATTTTTGTCTTCATCAAATCTGTAGGTTGATATCATATCAAATATGTTCCAAAATATCACACAATAGATTGTAATGATCTTTATTTCTAATTGTATAAATGTCCATAGTATCGATGGGAAAAGACAATCTCTAATATTGAAACATTACTCTTTATTATTATTAATATAAGCTTTGTTGTTTTAGAGTTAATATGACTATGCAAGTGCATTTTATGAGTTGTTTCATATTATATAGTTTTCAATAGTATAAAGTTTATATGAGTTTTCCAACAACATTTTACTAATCGAGAAAGGTCCCCTGTGTGAGGAATTTGTTTCATGTTTTTCCTTTAATTCTAGTCGAGTGAATGTGTGTTAGTTTAATTTCTTTAATTTCTTGTTGTTAACAATTTTCATGTGAATGCACGGTAAACAATATCTGCACAAATTGTTAAACTAATTAAAGAATTGTTTGATTTTATTGTAAAACCTATGATTAATTGAATTATTGATAGAATGATTCTCTAATTATCTTATAACATGAAACCTTTACAAGCTAATGGTTTAAAAGCATTTAGAACCAATATTGTCATGACTTATTTTATTGCATTTGTTTTTCATCATTAAACTCAGTTTCTTTACTTAATGGAAAATAGTTTGCAAAATTATTTCCAATAAGTTAGAAACTAGATCTTGCATATGTTTTACATTACACTTCATAAGTTTACAAACTCATATTAATGATTTAAATGAATGGAATTCTTAAAAAGTAGAATTGACTAACATTGGTCACACCATATCATCAGTTGCAAACTTGTGGGATGAATGAGTTGATTCAAGAATGAATTCCCCAACATTGCAAATACTCCCCACTTCCCCCCACCCAAACCCTTGTTTGTATGATGTCCATTACATGTTTCTTGAGGCCAATTTCGACATGACTCATGAAGTGCATTATGGTATTAACATCTATTATCCCATCTAGGTGATTCCATTCAAAAGTTCCATTGAGAGATATTTGACTAAAAATTGTCTTTAAGGGATTTTCTTGATCGAAATCATTAAAAATTAAAATTAAATTTACATCAAACACTGCTAAGTAGTTTCAACTCTCTATCGTCTAAAATTTTTGAAAAATATTTTTTTATGGAAATCTCTTGTTTATTATGGGAAATGAGATTATACTTCTATATTAAATTTATTTTAATTTCACATTTATTAAATATGAAGGAATTTAAACACACACACATATATATTCTTTTCCAAAAGAAAATTACAATATTTTAAGTAAGAAATGGTGATAAATTATATTTTGTAAGTGATTAATGTGAGGAAAAATATGTACCGAAGTCATGCTTGAACTTACAATGATCATATTTGTTAGTATTCATTACCTTGGGATTTAAATAAACATCATCAAACATCAAATACATCATAAACAAAAATTTTCAAAATGTTGAAAAATATCAACAAGCACATAAAATATGGTTTCCCAAAGGGTTTGGATCTAATGGTGGAAGGTGAGGATTTTTTCACCATTAGGCAAGGTTCAATTCCCATGAGGGCCTAACTTGGATCTATGCAGGCACCTTTAGGTAGTGATTGAACATGTTGTCGCATATAATGGCCCATGTACACATAAGTGGATCAAATCGCAACCCCATGTCCTCATTTTAAAATAGTTAGTTGGGTTTACCTTGGGTGGTAGGGAGGAATAATTTTTATTCATCCCATCTAGGTTCAATTCTCGCAAGTAACATGATGAAATTTTTTGTAATGGATTTGAGCCTTATAATTGAATTTGATAAATCCCTTGAGGACATAACATGTATACTACTCATATGGAATATAAAGATATTTCTAATAGAGAAAAAAGAAAAGAAGAAAGAAAAATGTTAAACCATAAAATCTTTCTCAACATGTCAAATTACCTTAATCTAGTAATCTCTTAAGCTATTAATGTGTCTCATAATCCACAACACATCATCTAGCAAAAATTTAAGCAAGACATTGTAATTAAGGTAGATAATAGGAAACCTTGTCTTTAGTCTTAGTGAGATACAAAGCTCCTTCTTAACCATTACATAGCCTCCTTAACTAGTTCAATTGTTAATACACTTAACTCACAAAATATATGATTATATATGAAGAATGAAAAAATACTTCCATGTTATTTCTTCTAGGAGATGAGATGGGATAAACTCACATTATCGCTCTAAGAATCTCCATTCGACCCTCCAATCACCAACTTGGAGTTTTCATAAATGTGTAACTCATTAATTCCCCTATCCATTATTGTTTTTATCGAAATTAAAACGATATAAGTTCTACCATATTTTTTTACCTCCACCTACACCAAAAGTTAAAGAAATCTAGTAGTTGTAAAAGAAAAGGAGAAGTCCCCTAGCTCTAGTTAGAATTAGGTTCTTGCTCGATGCTTTCTAAAAATATCCCTAAAACTTTCTCTTCTCAATATCCAAAAGAGTGAATTTTATTCACACCCTAGCTTTATTCTGTTAATGAGACCTCCATAATTAGCATATTGGATTTTATTCAACACCTACAAGAGAGAAAGGACCTTATTCTAAAAGATTACAACCACTCAACGAATAATCATGGAGAGAGTGTAGTCCTGAATTACAATCTTGCCATCCATCCACTTTTTCAAAGTCTCCTTGATCAACTCCCCTTCCCAAAGACTATTCCCATTTGAGAGAACCTTTGATGCCAACCATACTTCATAAAATAATAACCTTCCAGAAGATGGTATGAAAACTCTTTTTAGTTTTGCATTTGGCACCACAACTTAGACCTTACCATCCTTTTCTCAACAAAAATTTCTAGCTAAGAATTTAGTATGATAAGGATAACCACATGAAAATATTGGTTTTGAGAGGGACTATAGCCTTCCAAATCTTGGACCGCCATCATTTGGACTATTCCCCCCATCATTCCAAAAACACTATTATATGACCAAGGCTAGCATTAAATTACCTCTCATAATTTTATTTTTTTTTCGTGACCTGCAATCCTCATCTTGTAGCTTGATGAAAAATGAGTCCATTTCTATATGAGCTCTCCCCATTCACTTACTTTTGTGCATCTATCATGTAGTAAATGTTTCTCTAATGGAGGGTATTTAATGACCCTACAATAAAGTTATCCATACCTCTACTACCTATCTAAATATCACAACTATGACACCCCTTCCATTACATATTCTCTATGCCATCCAACTATCAATAAGAAGAAATGATAGGAGAAAAGCCTTTGAAACAATAGTTGAATTAGAAATTTTGTTAGATGAATCCCTTATCCTTGGTGCTGATAGCAACACTACCTTGGTCCCAATCATGAGTAGCTCACCTATGGAGGTGCATAAAACCCACAAGGGACAAACATGTCATGAGGGGTATTTAAACCTTATTTTTTATAACAACACCCTACTTTAGGGGCGAGATATTCCATATGGCTCAAGGCAATAAAGTCATGAGGTAAACATGTCACTTGTTAGAATTTATTGTGGGTGGGAAGGATAACAATCCTTCTTCCCAAACACCTAAGATAAACCCAAATGACAAGCTCACAAAAAAAATACTTATCTCATGAAAGATAAAAACACTTAATATTATTAATTAAAATAGACCAACATAGATTCATATTAATTTTAGATCTACCAAGTGTCGAGAGGGATCAAATCTCTCATGATGCAAACCTATTTTTGAGTGAAAATATTGAGAAAAGGTTCTCTAGATATTCGATTCCTCTAGGTGCTTGGTAGATTTGGAATTAACTTGGATCTATGTCAATTCCTAATAATATTATTTATATTTATATAAATTTCACATCTCTATGTATAGAAATATTCTTATTTTTAATTAGAATCTTGATATATATATATATATATATATATATATATATATATATATATATATATATATATATATATATATATATATATATATATATATATATATATATATATATATATAGATAGATAAACAAAAAGTATTTTACATTTCTCTCAGAAGTAAATATATAAAAAGGTAATATTAGGCCTCGAGTATGTTCTAAAACTATTTTTTCTTGGCTAAAACCTCATCTTCCTCGGATGTAAGGAAATAGATTAATGACCCAAGACCCAGAGTCATCTGGTAGGAGTGAAACCCTTCCCCCTTACATGCCACCAACATGTAGTTCCAGGTGGCATGATTTTCCTTGAATAACCGTGATGAGTCAGCCTTCATTCATAGATAACAACCAATGATGGATATTCGTATTGCTGGTTTGACAACTAAGTTATGATAGGTTTTCCTATTCTTTGAAAAAAAAATGTAATATTAATTAAATTAAAACAAATGAAAATATGATCTCTTCCATGCTAAAATACATCCCATGCAGGGTAGGAATTTCAATCTAAAGCACATATTAAATTTGACAATTTCTATAACTCTGATGTATGTTTCCATTACTTTAACAAAGCATTATTGTGAGGGCCATCATGGGGTCCTTCAATTTAATAAAGTTTTCTCAATTTCACCGCAAAGACAAAAATTAAAAAAATAATTTATTTGACAACTTAATATATATATATATATATATATATATATATATATATATATATATATATATATATATATATATATATATATATATATATATATATATATATATATATATATATATATACATATTAAAACACACACACACACATAAAATTATTTATGGAAGTTTACATAACATAAAGGTTAATTAATCAATATTCAAGCTTAACTATTAATCAAGCTTAAGGCTAACCATAAGATTTATCAATAATCAAGCTTAAGGTTAATCATAGCTTATTCAGTAATCATGCTTAACGATTAATTAACCATCTAGCCTAATGGGATACAAAATACTGCATATTCGTCTGAGGTGTGGGTATGTAGCTAGCATACACATACATCAACACATATACTAATAATACTTATAAGAGTTAGTTATAGAAGTTTTTTTTCTAGCAAGTAGGTTAATAACATAATATAAGATAATAGGATCATGACGTGGGCACTACATACACTCCTCCTTCATAAAGCTTTGTCCCAAATTTAGATTCAACAGGATATAGGCAGTCAAGAAGCAATATGAAAATAAGGCACAACAAAACAAGGATGAGGATGTAATAACCAAAAATTAAAGTAAATCAAACAAGGATATAACTTCCCATATAGCATCTTGAACAAACCTATAGCCTCCTATCTTTTCTAACCTACTTTTGCTCCCATCCTATTCATCATATGCTACAATATACTATGGCATCGCCTATAGAATTATAACCATTGATAGCACCAAGGTGGAAGAAGCGCCAATGATATCAACCTAACTTCCATAGCATGCAACTGACAATTGTCATCACATGTTTAGGGGAGTGTTTCCATCACTAGCCTCCACGATTCCAGGCTTGGAGGTTACATGGTGGGAAATCCCTCCACCCTTGCCAAAGGACTAGGGTCAAGGCCCTATCATGGACCACACTATAATGTTGGTTTGGATACTTGTCACCAAATAATTTAGTTAGGTAGTCATGTCATATAAAATCTATGTCTTATTCCATGTCATAATAGTGCATATCAAATAAATACAATATATAATAGAACAATGTACAGCATACCATTCCTCGTTGGATGATTTGACATCCACTAAGTTGTTATTGTGGATCACTGGCTATCACATAGCTCCTTTCCAATTTTTTCTCATCCAAGCATTTACATAAAAAAAAAAAAATGCAGAGACATGTGATCCTAATCATCATATTATTAGATCTAGTATCCACATACCAAAAATTTTCAATTAAAATCAACATGATGGAAGTAAATCATACATCAGATAAACCATAAATATGATACGTTATACATCAAATAAATTATAACCAGATAAAGCATAACTAGACAAGTCTTAACTAAATTAATTATTAAAAATTAAATTATTATGAGCCGACAAGAAATACATTTCTTTTCTATAACTATTAATAATCTCTGTTATTCATGCTCATGCATCTCAAATTGTGAATAAAAATTTCCTTGATGATGGAATCACCTAGAAAGTCTGAAACATTGGATACAAACAAATCACAGGTTCTTCCACATATTTTTCAAAACATAAACATAATCCATCAAGTTTTATATATAAGTAAGTTTCTCCAGCCAATTGAAATGCATCAATCCTAAATTATGTTCATAAACAAAACATCATGAAAATACAAATAGGGCCTCAACATAAGTAACTATCTAGGTCAAAATGGGCATAACATATGGTCAAAGTGTGAGGGGTAGTCTCGAAGTCTAGTCTCTACATCCTTCCATATATAAGACTTCAGGTTATACTTATCCCACTAGAACTTAACCTAGTCCACCAAACAATGCCTGAGCTGTCAAACTCTATAGTCGAATATGCGTAACAATTTGACCATAATGGTTCCCATATACAAAACTTGCAATTCCCTCCATTCGAGTTTGTGAGATTCATTAGAAACATAATGTCGTAGAACAGATAGATGAAAAAATTTATGCTTTTTATGTCAATGGAGTGGTAGTACAAGACAATAGGTAACTATTCCAATTTTATCTTTGATCCTAAAAGGTACTATAAATTGAGGTGACAACTTCATCCCTTTCCCAAAATGAATGTTGCTCTTGTTCGGTCGAATACGAATGAAAACTTGGTCTCCCACTTCATAACTTTATCGGTCCTATGCGCATCAACACAACTCTTTAGTCCATCTTGTGCTTCCTTTAACCTTTGTCTAATTTGATTTATAAATAATGAATCCATACAGGTGAGGAGAATTTTAGGTAGTGGAGGAATGACCTGTTATAGAGTTTTATGAACCCAACGTTTCGAACTACCAAGTGAGTCCATCATCAGGGGATACGTCAATAGATTTAAGAAGATATTAATGATGTATCTAGGAGCTAATCTTGAGAGTATATATATGGATTATGAAAAGGAATAATGTAAGAGATTTAGTCGGCCAAAATCTAAATAATTTGGTAATATATTGAAAAATTGGAAATTTAAAACATTAGGGATTTAATTAATTAATTCACTATAATCTATTTGTATATATAAATTCTATTGTTAATTAGTAATGATTTAATTTTGAATTATGAAAGATTTAAATTAAATTCCTAAATTACTTATAAGATTATTATTAATAAAATATGATTAGAATGTAAAATTTCTTATAAGTATTCTTGATCTTAGATTAATAAATGAATAGTTACTAATTAACAATAGAATTTATATATACAAATAGATTATAATGAATTAATTAATTAAATCCCTAATGTTTTAAATTTCCAATTTTTCAATATATTACCAAATTATTTAGATTTTGGCCGACTAAATATCTTACATTATTCCTTTTCATAATCCATATATATACTCTCAATATTAGCTCCTGGATACATCATTAATATCTTCTTAAATCTATTGACGTATCCCCTGATGATGGACTCACTTGGTAGTCTGAAACGTTGGGTTCATAAAACTCTATAACAGGTCATTCCTCCACTACCTATAATTTGATTTACCTACTCCTCCATTTATTGAACCAATTCCAACCCTACTACTACTATGTCCTCCAACCTTTCTTAATTCAATGGAATATTTTACGACTTCCCATACAAAGCTTGATAAGGAGGCATCCTGATCAAAGTATGGTAATTGATATTGTAGGAAAACTCTACGAGTGGTAGATACTTCTCCCATTAAGTCTAGTGATCCATAACATGCATTCTAAGCATGTATTCCATAACCTAATTTACTCTTTCAATCATCCCATTTGTTTCTGGATGATATCTAGTGCTCAAATTCAACTGAGTCTCCAATGTTGATTGCAAGTTCAACATTTAGGAATTCCATGGTATTAACTAAGGATGCATAGTCGTCTGGAATGGTCAAAAATCAATTAGCAACAAACTAACCCATTAACCAATTTCCCAAGTTCAAGATTATGAAAGAGAATACCTTAAATAACCCTTGTGTGAATATTTTCACACAAGTAGTCTAGGGATTCAATAATCAAGACATACATGGATGGAGTGAAGGGGAAGCCTGGCCTTATTGATAGAAAGAGTGCATCTTCTTCAATATGTTTTATGTTAATGGAACCATGAGTCAAGAGATACACATAAAAGGTTTCAATATTTGTGATGAAGGTGGGACCAAAACCTAGACCTTTGAGCATCATGAGAATAAAATGCTACTCCATTTAGTCATAGACTTTCTTAATGTGAATTTTGACAAGTAAGATAGCCACGGAAGCTTCACTCAGTGAACCTCTAACATATCATGTGCGTTGTGACATACTAAAAATACCCTTTATTTGACTACATATTGGAAAATACCTTTAAAAATCACATTATTTAACCCCCTACCAATACAAACCCAATACACCTTCCCAATTTAAAAAACCCCTACATTCACTAGATGTTATAGGTATCCATCTTCTCATTAACATTTTTATACCCCTTTAGATTTTTTCATTAACTATGAGCTCCATTTTTTATACTTGCCAATATAAAACCCTTTACCCCATATTATATGCTCAATATATTATGTCATTTTTCCTTCAAGATATATATCCTCCAATATAAACACGCACAGTATGGTATTTCTCCCCAATGAAACACCATAAAGAATCAAGGTCATTAGAATAAATCAATTCCATATCTTCCCATATTATAATGACATTGTCCAAAATACTTTACCCACAAATACAACTTACGTGTTATGAATGAACAATATTTTATAAAATATACTTAATCTACAACACAAACACAAGTATCTTGGTTAGAATCCTATAAAAATTCATTTAATAAAATTATGATCTTCTGACTTGTGATTAATTCTAAACCCCTTACCTTTGGGATAAACTTAAACAAATTGTTTAGAATCCACAAAATATTTGAGAAAACATATTCAACAAAAATATGAGAAAGTGATCATGCTAACTAAATGCTTCAAATACCTCTGTCGAAATTAACTTAGAATCCACAAAATATTTGAGAAAACATATTTAACAAAAATATGAGAAAGTGGTCATGCTAACTAAATGCATCAAATACCTCTGTCAAAATTGAAGTGACAATAATTCTACTTCAAAAAAAACCATGCAAACTACTACTAAAGTCTCTCCCACTCTTTCCTAAATTTCATCCAATTACATTTTATCTCTCTAAAACCTGGACAATGGTTCCATTAAAATCATATAAATATAGGTTAATTTTGAAAAAAAATATATATATTCACACACCAAATACAAATTACAAATCATAAGAACTTAATAATAAGCCAACCAAAAGGAAAAGTCAATACGACCTTCTCAAACAAAAGGGTAAATGAAAAATGAAGTGAAAATCATATCCATATCTTCTTAAATATCACATCTTAATAAAGTTAAAAACTTCTTTCAATAATTAATTGGTGTAGAATTCAATTTCCACATACTTGGGATTAATGGAAACCTATAATCCCTCTTATCTATATATCTTCTTAGATTTCATATCTTAATAAAGTTAGCCACTTTTTTTAATAATCGATATTTAAAGGAATTCATTTTCCATGCTTCGTAGTCTAAGAACCACTCAATTTTGTTAAAATCCTTAGCGTGCTTAGGGTTTTCAAAACCGGTCACATTCATTAAAATAAATCATGAATGGTCAGCCTTTTATTCATGGTTGGTGGTATTGTTGTAGATTAATATGTTGCTTATATTGAAAGGCAGTAGATAGTGTTAAAAGACCATGAATGGAAAGGTAGCCGATAGTGTTGAAAATTATGAATGGAAATAAAAGAAGTATTTAAATAAAATTTATTTGTTTTAGTTTTCAAAAGTAGTTTAATTGTTGATTAAAGTAATGTGAAATTTGTGAAAATAAAGAGATTCAAGATTTAAATGTTTTTGTTTGTGATGTAGTTTATGGAAAAAACATACTATAAAATAGTTACTTGTTAAACAGGCTACTAAGTTCCTCCGAAACAAAAAATAAAATAAAATTCATTTGTTTTAAACAATAAATAAAAAAATAGATTTATATTATTTTTAAATAATAATAAAATGTAATATTTGTTAAATTTTATTAGTGTGATTAAATTTGTTATATAAAATAATTAAGATTTGAAAATTTTAATTAGTAAGAGATATCAATAAACCAACCAAAATATAAATTAAATTAGATGTAATGTGTGAATAATTTTGAAAATCAAAATTTTTAAATCATTAATTAACTCCACAAATTATCTATATATATATATATATATATATATATATATAAAATTAAAATCTTAAATTCCAAAAGCCTTTATTAGTAAAAATGATAATAATCCCTTCTTCTAAATACAATCTCCTTCAATTTTATTATTGATTATCTATAAATCTTTTTCTTTAATTGTTATATTAAACATAGTTTTAGTTATTCTTTAAACCTAGTTAAGTGGTAAAATAAGCAAAAACATTCTTTTTACAATTTTCACTATCAATTTTAAATAATATAATAATAATACTTTCTCTTGATTAAAGTCTTTAAATTGTTTTTGTTTAGTTAACAACTAATCTTTGTTGGATGTAAAGAAATAGGTTAATGGCCTAATTCTCAGAGTCATTTGGTAGGAGTGAAAGTCCCCTTATGGACCACCCGTGCGTAATTTCAGGTGACATGGTTTTCCTTGAATAAGGACGATGAGTCAACCTACATTTACAAATAGCAACCAATAATCGATTCTCTGATGTACATACTTTCTGAACTAGTTGGTTCGTCTAGAACTATTGCACGTATTTACAATTGTATCTAACAAAGTCTGTATCTTGAATGAATGTAACAATTTTTTCTTTTTCTTAATACAAAGACTATTGTTTTTTCTCCCTGAAAAAAAAAATCCAATAATCATTGTCCCACAGCTGATTTGATTGGCAATAAAAAATAATTGAAAAAATCATAGATGAATATTTATAATTAAATGAAAGAAACGCCATTAAGTATGTGGTTTGTACACTTTTGTCTCTATGCGCACGATCATCATAAAAGACATGGGAATGGATTTCAAAGTGGCCAACAAAAATCTCGTTTGTCGTGTTTATTTTATTTTATCTTATTAACTCTTTATTGACATTTTTGAAATTATTAGTTAGATAATTCTCGTTAAAATTGAATTGTTAAGGAAAGGTAGTCATGATTAAAACAATTAACATGAGAAACATAGGTAATCACAACTTACGATGAGTGAATCTGGTTAGTCATTATTGTTAGTTATTAGTTGTAAATAATATATAATAATAGTCAACAGAGTCTTGGTTGGATGACAATAATATATAATAATGAGTGAATTTGGTTAGTCATTATGGTTAGTCATTAGTCGTAAATAATATATAATAATAGTCAATAGAGTCTTGGTTGGATGACAATATGACAATAATATATAATAATATTTGATGGAGTCTTGGTTTGAGGATCATACTTGGATGACAATAATATATAATAATAGTCGATGGAGTCTTGATTTGAGGACCAAGTGTATAGGTTGGATGACAATATGACAATAATATATAATAATATTTGATGGAGTCTTGGTTTGAGGATCATACTTGGATGACAATAATATATAATAATAGTCGATGGAGTCTTGATTTGAGGACCAAGTGTATAGTTAGTCATTAGTCTTAAATAATATATAATAATAGTCGATGGAGTCTTGGTTTGATGATAATAATATATAAAAACAAATATTACATATGGTTTTGGTTTTTTTTAGAAAAGGCCAAATAAAATGGGAAAATATATTTTACTATGAAAATTATATCGAGAGCTTAAAAATTTTGGATCATAACCAACTCAAACTAATATTAGTGGTATCATTCCAATTACTATAGTTCCTGTTTTGCCTGCTGTAGGGACTAATAACAGTCAATGGAGTCTTGGTTTGATGACCAAGCATAGGTAGTGCTATTTCCCCAAAACATTGAAATCTCCAAAGTGATATGTTTTTCGTTTCATGGGCCCATTCACATATAAAAGAAAGTCATTATATGATTTACCTTTTGTGTGTGTGCCACATAATCCATGCTAATAGCCTATTTCATGTAGCAAGGGCCATGTTCAAGTCTTAGATGATTTAGCAAAATCATTCCCCCCACTCATGATTCCTTAGTCCAAGGAATCTTATTGGTGGGGTTGGAAGAGTAGTTGATTAACTGGTTAGGGTTTGTAAATTAAAGTTAATATGGTCAATATTATTAAGATAAGAACCATGGTTAATATTATGTTTAATAGGGCCAATTATAATTTACATAATTAAGGTGGTTAACCATGGTCAATATGATCAACAATACTTAGGTGTTAGTGGGGCATTATTTCCTAGGTTAATGGGTTAATGGTCCTAGGGTTAGTGCGATTTTGGATTTATGGATTAGTGGTCAAGGATTAAAGGTTAGTAGGTTAAAGGGTTATGAGTTAGTTAGTAAGGACGTTAATAAATGATTTCGGGGATTAGGTTTAGCATGTTAATGTGTTCAATATGGTCAACAATAGTCAATATAGAAAATGATGGTTAGGTGGTTATTGGGTAGGTCATTAAGAGGTAGGTGGGTTAGTAAGTTTTTAGCCATGTGAGTTAATGATCCAAGAATTTAAGTTGGTTATGGGCATGGGGTCACTTGGTCATAAATGTCCAAAACATATGCAATCATGTACTTATATAAAATAACATTTTTAAAAAAATTATTGCAAATTTGAATTATTTCTCTAGTCCTCCAAATCTCTTGCTAAAAAATAGTTGTTAATGGTTTAAGAGACTAAGGGTTAGGTGGTTTAATGGGTTTGTGGTTGGGGCTCAATAGGTTAGCATACTTTTGAGTTTGTGTATTATTTGTTCATGGATTAAGGATTATTGATTAGTTAATTGGGTGATTACAATTTAATAGGTTATTAGGGTAAAGGGGTAAGAGAGTTAAGGTTTAGTGCATTGATGTGCTTGGCCATGGTCAATATGGTAGCTAGTGGCTAGAGGGTTAGGAGGGTATAGATTTAGAAATTAATGGGGTTACTTAGTTATGAGTTTAGGTGGCTTCTTGGTTAGCCATTAATGGGGAGTGGTTAGAGGCTTAGAGGCTTAGGGTACTAGGGATTAGGTAGTTAGTGAGTTCATGGCTAGGGGATTGATGGGCAAGTGTTTAGCAAGATAAATTTTTAGGGTTCAATAAGGTTACTCGGGTGGGAGGTCAAGGGACTTGTGGGTTAATAGCTCAATGTAATAACATTTGGGGTCAAAATCTAATGTTTGAGTCAATGTTTGTTGAAAAAAAACATTTGTATTATCAAAGTTCAACCAATATGTTAAATTTGTGTTTTTTGGCTTTTGTAGTCAATAATACATTGATTAATTGATGTAAACTATTAGTCAACATTTACAATTTTGCGTAGTTGATGTCCAAAATCCATGATGGATTTATTTTAGTGGCCCATATATTTAACATTCATTAAACATATATTAATCAATGCTTGTGGGATTTTTTTTGTATTTGAAAGGTCTCTCTGTGCCTATTAGGTTGGAGAACATTAAAGAAATTCTTGCAACAATGTTAATGTTTTTAATTCTAGTTTGGTGGTGTCATCTTGTGTAGTTCTGGAAAATAGAGTTGTTAATTAAATGAAACTTCTTATTAGAATGGTTCAAAGTAGAAGAAGATATGAAATGATCTCATGCATGCTACAAAATAAAATGGGTTGAATTGAGGATACTTATTCTTTTCCAAAAAAAACTTTGGTAACAAAACCATGGTGACATATGATTGAAATCCCTTCAATAATATCGAGTAGGATCCTAATATCAAAATATCATGTTCATGAACTAAAATATTGCATAAGAAAAATGAATTATCTTCCCAAGAGCTTAATGATTTGGCATAACATCCTCAAGAATTAGTATGTCATCTTTGATAATTGGTTTTAGATGATGAAGGAGAATAATTTCTTAGATTTTTGGAAAGATGCTTGAATTCATGGAAATTACTCTTACAATCAATGGAACTTATTTTTATCAGACACATTTAGTTGTATTGAAATTCTCATTAACACATTTTTAGTGCAAAATTGTCAGCTAAATAAAAATTGATAAATGTGCAACACATCTTCTAAATATTAAAGATAGACACAAAACATAACATAACAAATCCAACAATAAAGTAATGAAATACCAACACAAATATTTTTCTAAGTGGACCCTACCTCGTTAGAACATAGTACTAGGAATACTAAATGAATTAAGAACTCAATATTTTTCATAATCATATAAACATGGATCAAACTATAACTCCTAAGATTTTTAAGCAAGTCTTCAACAATTTGGAAAATGTGTTTATCAAAAGTCTATAAGCTTTTCTAAGAGGTGTTAGCCCCATTTTTATGCATGAATTTATATTTCTTAATTAAGCATTGAAGTAACAAACATAACAAAATCCTCTACATTAGATAACTTGAGAATAGAGATTTTCAATTAGTTATACCAAATTATTAACTTTATCTTGTACAGTAACAAAATACAAATATAATCCTTAAGAATATAGGCACCTAGTTAGATTTGGGTACCCAATAAGTGTTGGAAATAATTGTTTAGAAAAAGGAGGTGAAGATGTGATATGTGCCAATGTTTGCAGGCTTCCATAGAAACCTCCAAGAAACAAATGCTTCATCGATTTGTGGTACTATGGCTTGAACACATCTTCTCATTTATTCACTTCCAAATTCTTGATCTCTTGACAATGTATGAAAGTTGTAGAAGTCCATAACCCATTATGCAACAATTGTTCCACACATAAGCAATAGCTCTTCTAGCCAATCATCCAAAATCATTACTGGGTAACCCTACAATCTACATAATCTTCCCCTAGATAAGAGGATTTTTTATACTTTTTCAATAGTTATTAATACTCCATTATTATTATGGGAGGAACATATGATATTCACCCCTCACCCATAAATTGGTTAATATATTTTCATCTTTAAAAATTTCCTATCCTTTATTCCATTGAACTTGGTGAGGTAAGAAGTAGATGAAAAATCTTAATTGAATGTCCCTCACAAATGGGTTAGCATTCCATTTTCTTTTCTCACCAATTCTCATGTTGATTTAGTTCATATAATATTTTTTGTTCTCTTCACACAAGAAAAGTACAATTTGTAGAATAGATCAACCATGAGAACATTATAAGACTTATTCATCAACAAAGGGAAGAAGCTAGAAATATATAATATTGCTCCTTCAGGAAAATGATATATGTAGGGCAAGGCGGTCTACAAGAAAGGGATTCATGAGTGAAATGGCATCTCTTCTCTTTGTATAGTTTTAATTGATGAATGGCTCTCAAGGCTTTTGAAGACTGCATCACACTCTTCATAGATACTCCAATCTTTCCCCCTCTTTGGGCATATAATTTAGCCCAGTACTCTTAAGGTCTATGAATAATTTTATGATGTGTCTATAATTATATTGCACCTAAACATAATTACTCTAGAAGATTCCTCTATTTTTCCACTTGTGAGGGATTAATGGATTGTGGAATTAGTAGGCTAAGGAGTTTATGGGCCATTGGATTAGCGACTAGTGATGGAATAGTTAGAGGATTAAGGATTAGGTGGTTGGTGGATTTGTTGTCATGGGTTTAGCTAGTTAGTGAGTTAGTATATTTTTGAGTTTGTGGACCAGTGATTAGTGGGTTAGGGAATAGTGACTATTGGGTTAGACAGTTACAATCTAGAGGTCATTAAAGTGAGTAGTTTGATGTGGTCAACCATGGTCAATATGGTGGTTAGTTTGTTTTTGGCTAGATCGTTAGTAGGCTATGGGGTTAGAGTTTAGTGAGGTTACTTAGTTAAGAGGCTAGAGGGTTTGTGGGTTAACAACTAGTAGGTCACTAGGTTTGTGTCTAGGGATTTAGGAAATTAGTGGCTAGGTGATCAGTGGCTAGGGTGTTAGTGGATTAGGGGTTAGTGAGTTAAAGGTTTACAAATTAATGAAGTTAGTAAGTAGGAGGTAAAGTGGTCTTTGGGTTAGTAGTTAACATGTTACTAAGATCAATAAGTTAGTGGGTCACATGGATAATAGGTTGAATGATGGTTGACCATGACAGTATTGACTAATGATGGGAAATCATGGTCAATACAACCAATATGGAAATCATTACCAACTATGGTCCTTATAACTAAATAATAATAATAATAATAATGACCATGGTCAAACTAACGGTTAGCGCTTATTTATTTATTTATATTTACCATTATTAATTAAAATAAAGCTAAATTATCTTACAATATTCAATTAAAAATCCTTCAACTAAGGAGCTATTGGTGGGTAGTACCTATTCAACAAAAATTCTCAAAGAATTACCTTGGTCCCAATACTCACCAATGGAGGTGAATAAACCCATAAGAAACAAACATGTCACAAGGGGAATTTAAACCTTATTATTGATAACAACACTACCATGGTCCCAATCACAAGTAGCTCACTTGTGGAGGTGCACAAGCCCATAGGGGAAAAACATGTTACAAGGGGGGATTTAAAACTTAGTGTTGATAGAAACACTACCTTTGTTCCATGTTGGCTTGTTGGGGCCTAACCCAAGTTCAAAAGTGTTTTAGCCAAACAAATCCTGAAACTACCAACCCTTTCGGCAACAGTCTGCGGTGCGCGGACTAAGGTCTCACCCGAGGTAGTATGGGAGTTTGATGGAACCAGGTTTCTGCACCTTAGGGATGTCTTGATGAAGTCTAGTAAGGTTGTGAACCGAACCTGCACGCTCGCACTGCTCCGCCCAGCCGTTTATCCTTCGCAACTTGTGCAACTGCTTCTGCGCAGCTCTGTAAAGAGCACGAAGAGGTGTTGTCTAGATCCTTTATCCTTACTGTGCTATTATTATAGATCTTAACTTAATTGTGTGGACCCAATATTCTCATTAACCATTCAACATTCATAACCAGTGCACGCAATCATAAAACTGTAAAGAGATGCATAAATATAACAGAAGCATAAACATACAGTATTTCATAATCAACTTATCTTTTATTAATCCTCTGTTCAAGTACAATCCCAACTCCGCCCTGCGCACTCAGCTGCAAGGGCTCATGCACATAGCTTCGGACTCTATCAGGCCTCTGCACACTTAGCTGTAGAGCCTCTTCCTACCACTACAACCCAAGACTCAGACTTACAGACTCAGAGCTAATTCCTCATCCAAAAGAACATGTTATTTCTCCGAAACTAAGACTGACTTTACACTTAGAGCCTAGCTCTATTTATACAATCCCATGGTCCGCAGACCATGGGTAGGCCGACCTTCCAATATATTAATTTACATTATTTTAGGGCGGACAACCCTAGACTCTCGCACTCTGCGCCCGCATTTTGCGGGGTCTTTACATTGCACTTGTACAAAATTTAGGCTTCAAGTCCCTAAAACATACTATGGGGGGATCTGCTACCTAACAAGCCCCCAACACAATCATCGTGACTCATCCCGAGTCACTCTACTAGCGCGGCGATCTTCGAGCGAAGTCCATCCAGCTGTGCCTATGTTGCACAAATATCCGTAGCGCACTACTCTACCGTCCGCTAGATCCGTTCTGCTCACTCGGCCAAATTCTCATTGTCAGGGTCAAATCCCTATCTCAGGTCATGCATTGCTTTCATTTGCGTGAGTTTTCCTTTGATGTCGGTCGTGATGAGGAAGGCATCATCAATCCACAGCTAGACATGTGCTTTAAGTACTGCCTATTTTTGGCGCGTTGTGTCCACTTGCTCCTTCAATGTATTTACCTGTTATATCCTCACGAGATGATGAGTTAGGACCACTGTCTGTGCCGTCCCACGCACGCTATCATATTGCATTTAAAGCTCTCGAGCCTCTATTTCCAATCGTTGTATGGTGAGGTCCTGTTGTAAGGTTGTGAGGACCCCGAAGGATTCTTCCAACAACGTGGTGTAGCTCTGCACTACCTATTCGATTTCTTCCAACCCTTTTCGGATATCGTCGATGCACTGATCTTAAACTTTTGGGGGCGTGGAGAGCTACGCCTTTAATCGTAGTTCAGCAATTTTCAGGTTGAGGTCCAGCTAGATCCTCGTAGCTTCCTCCTTCGTCTCGCGAAATCTACTGACCAATTTCTGGATCCGTATTCCTACTGGCAGATTTGTCGCAATTTCCAGTTCTAGGACACGACAACATGCTCCCTCTACGATCTACTCCAATTGTTGGTTTTGAGCCATCGCTTCATAATTGTAGGCTAAGCTGTTCGATGTTGATTCATTTTTCACTTAGCATTTGCATTGCACGTCCCTCCCTAGCGCAGAGTTCTGTCATCGCTCTGTCCTGTAGCTAGTATAAAATATCCCGCGAAAGGGCAGCCAAGTTTAGGCCGAGTCCCTTGATCCGTCCTACCACGGCTCTATCCTCCATGCTATCTGCTGTTAGTGCTCCTTCTGGCAGCGTGACGGTGTTGGCCATTTTGGCCCGCAACAACTACTCTGTTGTCGATGCTCCTATGGCACCGTAGACGGCTATCATTCCTTCTTGTGGGAGTCACACCTGAAGTCCCTACAGTTGTGCCCTGAGTACCCCCAACACATTCTGCTGCTCCGCCATTGCTTCTTTGAGCGCCTCCCTGGTGACTTCGTAGACTATGTCGTTAATGTCATATAGATCACCCTCTATCAGTGTAATAGGCTCCCCATCCAATTTGGAAGCCTTGGTCTTCTTCCATGGCCCTGTTCGTTTCGTCCCACATGACCATTTCAATTGTGTAGAGGTGGTGCTTGGGTTCATGCCTTCCGTTGTATCGTCTATCCCATGTCTTGTGGTCAGGTCCAGTCCTCTTTCCTCTTGTGTCATGTTGGCCCTAGCTGCTGCTATTTTTTTGGTGGCCTTGGTATGTTCTGTGGCGGCCTTTGCTACCTTGCAGAAGCCCTTACCTCCTCGTCTAATTGCTCGTTCCACTTCTATTGTGCCATCATTTTGGCAGCATCCTTTTGTCCTTGTATCACTTCCTCATCACGCGCTACTAGATCTGGGGCACGCCATTCAGGTGGCCATGAGTCGAGCACCATGAAAACAGCGTCATCAATTGCGATGAACGAGTGTTTGGTCCAGTTCTGCTCTGGATCCTTCTATGCCTTGATATACACATTGTGCATATCTGCCTTAAAGTCTACAAAGCTCTACAGACTTTGTATACTGTGGGGGATAGGCGCGACCGTTTATGGATCCAAATCTGTATGCTCGCCTCAATGAGTATCTAGAACATCTTGATCTTGTGGATGCGCGTGGCGTGCCTTGTCACCTAGAGTGACGTGTATTTTGCTGCCTCTAGAAAGTCCTAGTCAAGGGGAGGAAACTGACTGTCCTCCGGAAATTCCCCTGCAACCAACAATATGGATAAGAGCAACCACGCATAGTGGAAAGTCTTACCTTGCTCCTGAGCCTCCTTGCAGTTCATTAGGAACTCCTCGCAAAGGAACTGCGCTTAGTTGAACTGTGCCCCCTCGGCGCATTGTTCGGCCAACGCGATGACCGTTGTTGGTACCTCGTTACTGTGCAATTTTCTCATCACTTTTCCTACCAGCAACTGAGTGGCTACACACACCCCTTTGTCTTGAATGCTAGTAATCACATAGCCCCTCTACTTATTTTCTAACCTGTATTTCTTCTTCATGGCTTCTGCGAGCGCCAAGTCTTTGCTTTGGCCAGCTATTTCCGAGGAGTCCCTTCCCGTACATGGAAGGTTTGAAATCCTATGAATCAACTTCATTGTAATGGGAATTGGCTCATCCGGCCACAAGTACCCCTCATGCACTAGGCAAAGTAGTTGCCTGATGACAAAGATCGTGATTGGTTCCTGGTGAAAATGCAAAATCCATAGTAGGTGGAGTAGCCCAGCCTCCTCCACCCCGTGCAGCCATTTCCGTGGCTACAACGCTGTAACTACCCCTCCTTGCTTTGTTTCATAAGTTGGCTAGTCTCCAAATGTGGGAATTTTTCGCTGTCCGCGAGGTCCCAATCTTCAAATTTCATCGTGGTATGCGGCCTAGGACTGAACCCTCAAATAGAATTCCATATGGGAGGAGTGCGGTTTCGAGTGCGTTCTTAACGGTATCCACATCCTTGGGTACTTTTTCTTTCCCTTTCTGTGGAGGGACGTATTTGGGCAGTTTTGCTGCAGCGCGCATTAGCTGAATGTCTTCCTCCAATTCTTCATCTGTTTCAATCTCTTCTACAAAGGCTTGAAGATCCTCCTCCTTATCATCTGTCTCAATATTAACTGTTTTGTCCTTATCTTCCATAGTCAGTTTACCGAACCACAGATTTCGCGGAGACATACGAACTGGTCTTGTTGCCTGTGGATGTTTTTTGGGCCTCGGCGTCTGGGGTGATTTAGGGATTTCTGGTGCATCCCCTATCGGCGGCTTAGATCTCTCCGCAGCTCCCTTGGTTGTTGACATCATTCTAATCAAGGAATCCTATGTCTCCTTCGGCAATGTTTCAAACCATGGACTTGCTCTCACAGCCTCCAAATTCGTTAGGTTCATACCTAATTGATAGCGCAGCAACTGAATTCTCAAAACACCAAGGGTTGTTCGGTGGAGAACCACCTATGTTTTATAGGCCTTTTTGAATTCAAACTCGACCGTTCCCCCCATATTCGGCTCATTAATGCAAGATTGGCAGAAGATATTCCCAAATCTAGTTCTGACTTTGTGTCTTAATTGCCCATTGTCCGCTCCTCGTTGCCTTAAATTGGACATCATGTCATGAACAGTGACACCAATGGTCACTTCCCAGCCTACCTGTGCGGCAGCGCAGCCCCTTGTGTGCATACGTGACCCGTGCATCATACTGATCCTACGTGCAACTTTCGTGTCACGCAGCTCCCATACAGACTCTTTTATAATCCCGCACTCTCTTCCAACTGCTTGAAGCGTTGAGATTGTGCTTCCTACGGATAGTCAAGTGGTTGCACCCTTGGTGCAAGGCTTCAAGTCACCTTCCAACCCGGTCTGTGGGCCCTCTTTAATTATCCTCACGCCAGTCAACGCCTCGCGTTCTTCCTTAGACGGTGCGCTCCCCTATTTACTTTGTCTAGTAAGGTGCGGTTGCGACCATGGTAGCAGGGTCACAAATTCTTCTCATGCAGTAGTATGGCTGGCTATCCCTTGCCCCATCGTGTTTATTTTCTCGGCACAGCATGCGCACGCGACTTCAATTTCTAGTTTGTTGATTTATTCATCCAATTTCATGCTTTTCTTTCTCAGTCGTACCCGATCTTCTTCAAGTCCGCGAAGTTTTAGGTTCCCTCGCCGAATGGCTTCTTGTAACTGCATAATTCCTTTCCCTGGGTCCTCGCGTACTATCCCAACTGTGGGAGTTTTTTTAGGGGGATTCTTCTCGGCTCTTATGGTTTCATCTCTACTTGTTAATTTTGGGATTACTTCCGCGCTCTGGTTTTCGCTTATGGCCCTATAGGCCTAACAAACCACTGGTACGCGTAGGTCCCAGTCAATTCGTCTCGCCTGGTAAACTCTTTTCATGATTTTGCATAGCTTTTTGAATGCTCCGACGTGGAATATTTGTGGTGCATGTCACATTTCCTGCTGCCATTTCTGGTTTTGATTTCTGATCCTTAGTCTAGGATGTGCTTGTGCAGCACACATCTGCACCCATCGACATAGGTGGGTGCGCAAGCTGCTTCGTCCTGGCTGCCCGGCTCTCATTTGACGCTGGGGGCTTCCAAATTGCAAGTGAATCCATCTTCTACATTCATGCCAGTTTACCATGGTATTCTGATGTGTACACCACCATCATGTGCGGTGTTGCGTGCAACGTCCATTCCAACACACCGTACCGTTGATGTTTCAGTACTGCACTTTCAAATTTGTCAAGGAATTCATCCACCGCCATTACTCCATCATATGTTGGCAGTGCCCTTGCCTCTGTCGTCACACAATGCAGTGACCTAATCATCATGTTGCAATTTAGTGTTGTCACTTCGTGCAACCTTTTTTTCCAGCGTTCTACTTCTTCATCTGAATCTGAAGTGCAAGAATTGTCGCGCTCCCATGAGATTTTCCCATCTACAGTCAGGTTCACCCAATCCTGGTCTTGCACCGTTATCTGGTAAATAAAATCTAGCTCATCGTCGTGCACTGGTTCAGTGTAACGCGCTCCCTCGACTGGGTCTAGCAGAACCACTACGCCTAGGGACTTTTTCTCGAATATCATCTTCTACTTCTTCAGGTTGATGACTCCATTCATGTCAGTGGCCCCGTCTATTCCTAGCAACGCGGGATAAGGATTATTGTCATCAACAATCTCTAATACTACAAAGTCCCTCTGCGTGCTCGTGCCTTCGATATCAACTGTTACCCCTTGCAACCTCCCCATGGGAAAAATATTCTGTTGGTTCACCATTCGTAATTGAATAGGGGACCACTATAATGCAGGTCTACCCATATGTTCCCATGTTTACTTTGGTAATACATTTGCGTTTGAACCCAGGTCTAGGATTACTTGATCCATTTCATATTTGCCAATCTGCGCCATCAATCTCATTTCCCTCCCGGTGCGCAATGTACGCTTCCCCGATTTTCAGACTACGCGTGGTTCCCCTGATCCTGCGCACCTGGTGATCAACTCCTGTAGTCCCTTAACTGCCTTATTGTCACGCAATAGTTTCATGAACGTCTCCAAAAAGGTAGTAAGCATAGAAGGATCCATCCCTGGCTGTGGTTGATCCTTACTACCTGAAGTAGAGGCCTCCGCAAAGCTCTTCTTAGCTTCCATGAACGTCTCCTTTGTGCATTCTAGGTCAAACTGAAGTTCCTTTATAGGAGCCTTGCGAACCCATGTATCTTCCTCGAGCTGCTTCCCCTTATCCTCTCCTGTGGTCGCACCGCTTCTGAGCATCATGTTCACATTTGGGTCTTCTTCGCACGGTTCAGACCTCATCATTTGGATATTCGGAGTTGGAGGAGGCTGGAGTACCCCTTTCTCGTGCATCTGTGTAATCATCGTAGGACAACCTATCATTTCATGATCAAACTAAGCACAGTATGAACAAGATATTCTCATCGGGTTGGTACAATCATGGGCATAGTGCCCTGGTCCTCCGCAATTGTAACAAATTAACTATCTGTGGCCCCTTCCTGGCCCCATTCCTCCTCGTCCTTCACCTCGCCCCTAAAATCCAGTGTGCGCCATCCTCGCGGTTGGGTCGAGGCCTCGCGTTTCTATCTACATTCTATAGGCTATGGTCTGATCCATCATTAATTCGTAGCTACGACAAGTACGCTCGTCGTGGCCCACCGACCTATGGAAATTACAAAACAGTTACTGGGGTGCCAGTGTATACTTCTGCAACAAATGACAATTATCTGTTGTGCGTTTTCCTCCCATCTGACAGATCACACACCATAACAATGGTGTTGCACTTGGACCTGTCTGTGCCTCTGGTCTCAATGACATTGGCCCCCCTTCTGCCAAGTAGTTCACGAATACTGGATAGTGGTGTTTTTCATGGCCATGGCCTTTACATTTTATGTACCACACTTCCTCGCCTGCCTTCGGCCGCGGTGCCCTATCCTACTTCAAGCTCTGCATTTCCAAGGAGAGATTCTATAGTTGCACATGGATTTGTTGAACTCCCAACCCTAGATCTTGTATCAGGGTTTCATGCAACCTCATCACCATTTCCAACGCTTCAACCTGGGTAGCAAGTTTCTGTTGCGACAGTGTCGTCCTTAGGTGCGGTGTTAAAGATGCCACAAACCATGTGCGGTGCTGCGCATCCGTTAGCGTCATATTAGCCTCGTGGATCGTACTCTTCAACCGCTGATCCAGATCCTAGGGGGTCTCGTCTGGAAGCATCGCGATCTCTTTGAACCCAATGATTGACTGCGTCTCTAATTTTGGCCAGCTAAATTCTCTGTTCAACGCATTCTGGATTTCTGCTACTCCTGCATTTGGGTGATCATTAGAGTGCTTGATATACCATATCAACGTGCAATCTTGCAGCATGCTCACCAATGTAGCCTTCTTAATGTTATCATCCTTGACCCCTTGTGCTTCCCATACTACTCTTACCATGAACCAAAACTGGTCTGGATCCTCATTCCCTACTCCTCTGAATATGAGTAGCTTGATCACACTTGCCATGCTGAACTGCAAGGTTAGTGGGGGTGGAGTGGGTGGAGATGGAGGTGAAGGAGGTGAAGCGGGTGGTGGCATGGGTGGGGGTGGTAACTGCAGAATGCAATGCCTTATCAAAATGACCACACTTCTCGGAGAGACCCGAGCAAGCTCTTCCTCGCTCTCTCGCGAAGGTGAAATTAAGGGACTGTTTCCTAATTCCCCGCTACCTTTGTAGATCCTTCTGCTCCATGCCGTTCCAAACATTAATGTATTCGCATCACCCGCTTTTCACATAACAACGTCTTAATTCAGGGATTCAAAGATTTAATGTACTTACCTCGCGGTCCCTTGAGGAAACGTCTTTCTGCTTCGCTATAGCGCACGGTCGTGTCTATCGTAGATTCAATGATAAATCCCCATATTATCCAGCTGAGCCAATGGTCCACAACTTGTGCAATCTTATCTTTTGAGGCCTCTAGTCTGCGCACTAATTCCGGATTCCACACTATCGGTTGGTCGATTTTACACCTTCCTTGGCTGTCGGCTAACCTCACGATCCACTCATACAATTCAGAAGGAAAGGACGCAGAGAAGATCTCGTGGATTTCCGTATACACATAGTGATCCAAACACTTTTTCTGGGATACATGCGGAGTTTTCTTTTCCTGTGTCACGAACTCGTGAATTTTCTTGTCCAACCACTCTTCAATTTCCTTCTTTGTTGGGTTTCAGTGGCACGACATCAAACATCCCTTAGGCAGATCCCAGTCCCGGCAACGGAACCATTTGTTGGCTTGCTGGGGCCTGACCCAGGTTCAGAAGTGTTTTAGCCAAACAAATCCCGAAACTACCAGCCCTTTCAACAATAGTCCACGGTGCGCGGACTGAGGTCTCACCCGAGGTAGTATGGGATGGTGCTGGAACTAGGTTTCCGCACCCTAGGGATGTCTTGATGAAGTCTAGTAAGTTTGCGAACCGAACTTGCGAGCTCGCGTTGCTCTGCGCAGCCGTCTGTCCTTCGCAACTTGTGCGACTGCTTCCACGTAGCTCTGTAAAGAGCACGAAGAGGTGTTGTTTAGATCCTTTATCCTTACTGTGCTATTATTATAGATCTTAAATTA
Organism: Pinus tabuliformis; assembly: GCA_031772625.1. NCBI lineage: Eukaryota > Viridiplantae > Streptophyta > Pinopsida > Pinales > Pinaceae > Pinus > Pinus tabuliformis. Next base: position 391,721,459 of record CM062820.1, read on the forward strand.
ATTGTGTGAACCCAATATTCTCATTAACCATTCAACATTCATAACTAATGCGCGCAATCATAAAACTGTAAAGAGATGCATAAATATAACAGAAGCATAAACACACAGTATTTCAGAATCAACTTATCTTTTATTAATCCTCTATTCAAGTACAATCCCAACTCCACCCTGCGCACTCAGCTGCAAGGGTCTGTGCACACAACTGTAGACTCTATCAGGCCTCTACGCATTCAGCTGTAGAGCCTCTTCCTACCACTACAACCCAAGACTCGGACTTAAAGACTCAGAGCTAATTCCTCATCCAAAAGAACATGTTATTTCTCCAAAAATAAGACTGACTTTACACTTAGAGCCTCACTCTATTTATACAATCCCATGGTCTGTGGACCATGGGTAGGCCGACCTTACAATATATTAATTTACATTATTTTAGGGTGGACAACTCTATACTCTCGCGCTCCGCGCTCGCATTTAGCGGGGTATTTACATTGCACTTGACCAAAATTCGGGCTTCAAGCCCCAAAAACATGCTATGGGGAGATCCGTTGCCCAACATTCCAATCACAAGTAACACACTTATGGAGGTGCACAAACCTACTAGGGAAGAACATGTCACAAAGAGGAGTCAAACCTGAGTGTTGATAAAAACACCCCTACTTTAGGGGTAAGATATTCCATACTGCTCAAGACCATACAACATGTTAGATTCCTATAATAGGAATCAGTGGTGTTAGCCTCTCACTATTCATTGTGGTCAATTTAGTCTGTGAATCACTAGGTGTCATAGCCTAAAGGTTTTCTTGTCCAAGGAGTCATCTAGTCCTTTAGGTCTTGCGATCTAGACAAGGAATTTTGAGGTCATTTTTCTAACATCAGAAGGACTTAGAGCTTGATCAGACCCTTTCCACGATAAAGTGTTCAGAAGCATCTTCTAGTGGCATATTCAATTCTTCAAACCAACCTCCAGGGCAAAAGTTAGAGCAAGTTGAAAATCCTCTTTCAAAACAGACAGAACAAAGGAAATGCCTAAGTGTTCTATCAAACCCCGCATCTCGGAGCTATCTTGCATCCTGCATCCTGGAGGTTCCGCATACCACATCCCGGAGGTATCCCGCATCTTGCATCCTAGAGGTTCTGCATACTGCATTTCGGAGGTCCCGCACCCTGCATCTCAGAGATTCCACATCCCACATCCCAGAGGTTTATGGTCTGTAGGTAGTCGGCAGGGTCCAATTGTCACAGCACATTGCAAGTCGCAGGTCGGAGGTCTTTCGATATCGCATATCAATAGTCGATGGTTGTACTGTGCCGACCATACAAAGTGACGATTGCAGTATGCGATAAAATGTCAGGTTTTCTATATAAATAGGCCTCCAGTGGTAAATTGTCGAGAAGGCCGAAAATAAAATAACAAAGGAAAATTCATCGCAGAGCAGGGTAGGCCCGACCTTTTCTCTCTCCTCCAAAAGGGACGCGTGTCACACAATGATTGGATCTGATAAAGGACATGGGACAAATAGAGATTGGTTCATGCCATGTGGCGTATAACGTCAACAATGACATATTGGTACAGTGGACACGTGGCAAGCGGATCCGGCATTTTTAAGGGTCAGAAATGACCAAAAATGGGTGACACGTGTCACCACTCATAAGGTGAGCGTGGAAATCACGTGGCAGAGGATGACGTCATGGATCAGTAATTGATGTTCGGCGGATGTGCGTTATGTGTCAAAAGTGAAACCTACAATTTGAAAATGTCGGGAAAGGGGGCTAGACTGTGGTCGCGTGAGGAGCCAAAAGACCAGGCACTAAGCATAAAGGTGATTGATGCTCAAGGAAGTTGGGATGTTATACACCAAAGTATATCGCCGATTAGAGATCTCCAAGAGAGGGGCTCTAATAAGGGGGTTGTAACATGGTCACCTGAAGCTTCACAAGACCACGGGCTAAAACACAAAGGGTGATCGGCATTTGACAATCGTAAGTTTTAAAAAAGTGCCACCATGTGTGTCACTGTGAAATCACTGATTGCGATCTTCCGATATCAAAAGGGGCGCAAGTGCATATATGTTGTGGTTCTACGGTCTTATGTGCCCATATGGCGATAATGCAAAGAATTGGCCCTTGTCCCAACCAAAGGGTTTAGCCCCTAAAAAGGCTTGGCCCTAAGTTTTAATGCTTCCATTCAAAGAAAGTTCTGATGTATCATCCCCCAGTCTTCCCTTTGGTCGCAGAAACACAGAGATATGTCAAAGCATGCTGAGAGGGGGATGAACCAGAGCATCAAGAGGATTTTTAGTAGGATTCTTGGCATCGCAGCAGGAAATTGAGGTCATTCCATAAGACTACAAGCATATGAGGATGAAATGATGTTGTTTCTACAATTTACCTAAATCTTGCTATTTCTATTTGAAACAATGATAAAACACACCTTTTGATCCATTTAGCTGGATGTAATGTAATGTATCTGGCCTTTGGCCAAAGTAGTATAAAAGGGCTAAATACACAATGTAAAGGAGGATGGAGAATTGTTGAGAGGAAGAGGCACTGTATGTAAATATTTTTAATAAAGCTTAGAGCAGAATTTGCTATTAGTTTAAGAGATTCTTGTGGTGTGTGGTCTTAAGTCTGTGTTTTCCTTGTGTTTAATTAAAATCCATTTCTGAAACTATTGTCTTGAATTCATATTTGTATGCCTAGGATAACTGTGGATCTAATACATGATAGAATTATTTATTGCTCTACCATGTTTCTTTTGAAAATTTTGTTAGAAGTTGTGTAGTTGAATTCATAATCATATGCTCTGTTACATTTAACTAAATATTTCTGTGTTTCCCCTATTCTTTGCTACACTACAACCCACAAATGACTTGAGATATGTGCCTATCTTGCCTTTGTTATCTAGATGGCTCATGCATGCCCTGATGTGCTATTATCCTATACTTTAATGACTCTCACTCCCAACAATTTCATCAATCTTATATTATTTGCCTTTGAGCTTACTAACCAATCTAAAATCCATATCCTATCAATCTTTTGATTGATAATTGATCCAGCGAGAGAGCCCTCTCCAAGATGAGGGAAACTAGACCTTAACTTGCAAGTGGTTTGTGGTTGCCTCAAAAATCCCTTTCTTCATCCTTAAAAGATTTACAAAGTGCTAACACAACAAACAAAGCTCAAATCGTAAGCTCAACCTATCATTTGTCAAAATTAAATATAAGTCAGAAAAACAATAATCATTCTTCTTTATCACCTAATTAACAAACTCAAAAAAAACTAATTAACAAAAAAATATTTTGCATTTCACAATAAATTAAATATATAATATAAAACTACAGTGTACTTATATTGAATTTAGAGCAGGAGACACGGCGTCGAAGATCAGGAAGGAATTGTGGGTGTACATGAAGGAAACCAGTGACCATATAGTACGATCCCCATAACTCTCCCCTTAAAACACAATTAAAAAAAAAAAACTAATTTCTCGCCTTTTTTTCTCTTAATAAAAATAATAAAGATGAATTAGGTCATAGGTTAGGTCACGAGGAAAGTGGGATCTTTCCCTCACGCTAACTTGGGTTGATTTTGGTGAATTTTTTATTTACTCGGGTTAAGTTGTTAAGTTGCGTAATTTTTATTTTAAAGATGATGGATGATGTATTTTAAGTGTTTTTTAAATATGATTTGAGTTTTATGAGTTGTTTAAAAAAAAAAAAAATATTCAAGTTTTTAGAGATGTTTGGTAAGAGTGGAAATTTGGCTTTTGTAAATTTTTAATAATTAAAATGATTAAGATTATATTAATTAATAATAATTATTTTTATTATTATTTTGATATCTAAATTATAATTAGTATAGATCTATTTAAAGTCAAGATTTACAAAGCACCAAGAGGAATCTAATTTCTAAAAAGCTAAACATTTTTTAAGTGCAAGCCTTAAGATATTTACACTTCTAGACCCTTCGTAAATTTACACTTAAAGATGGTTTTAGGCTGCTTCTTAATAACAATATTCATATTTATATAAAATTTACATCTATGTATATAAAAGTATCTTTATTTTAATTTTATCAAAATATATTAATACATGCACTTAGATATATATGTGACATTTGTCTTTGACACGTTTTATAATTTTTATAATTTATTTTTTCAATGTGATATGCATAACATTGATGATATAGTCAAATAGATAAATAAATATATAAGTTAGGAAAACAAAAGTTATTGTAAAATTGATTATTTTATGCTTATTATTTAAATTTAAATATAATATAATATTTAGAAATATAGCCACTATGACTATGAATCATTGTTTTAATTTATATGGTTAAATGGATTTTAATTCATGAATATGAATTATTATCATTTAAATTTCTTTTAATGTGATATGCATATTATGATTTTTTCTCGGAAAAAAATGCTTATAATTGTATTAATAAAAACTAAATTAGGTTACAAAACAAATTGAATTGAATTAATTTATTATTTTTATTACTTTTTAATTTAGTCCACATTATGCCTTCCATAAAAAATATTATAATAGAAACAAAATTAGAATATAACAAATTGAATAGAAAAATTTATTATTTTTATTACTTTAAATTTTTATTATTTTTTTAATTGAGTCCACATTATGTTTTGTTATTATTTTATTTAATAATTCATTTTACACACTACCACATTTCTCTTATATTAAATTAATATTTAAATATTTACACTTATCTATAAACATTACAATATCTCTCCTATAATAAATTATAAAATATGTTTAAACACAAATATAAATATAAATATATATATATATATATATGAAATAATTTTTTAAATTATATATATAATTTAAAAAATTAACTCATTAAGATATATTTTTTGAATTATAAGGAAAATTTAGAAAACTCTAAATTGTGTTCAATTAGATTTTCTCTCGCCGATAAACTAATTGAAAAGTTCAATCATATAATCTTTGAATAAGAAATGGCATTAAGAGAAATCTAACTATCAAAGACCATAAGATTAGCAACACCTCGCTTGTGATTATATCTTTGTATTTAAGAGCAAAGAGTCGTGTCTAACTTGCATTAGACTTAAGCATTTTAATTTTTTGAGAAGTGTCAAATAAAGTATGTAAGTTTTTGAAAAGTTTAAATACTGTTAAAAGTGTATATTTACGCTATAAAGTTTAATTTGAAGAGGGTGAAGGTGGGAGTTAATTTTGAGTAATAGAATTTGTTTTATAAATTATCAATACTTAATTAAAAATTAAGTGTAGTATAATTTTGATGATAATATTTAAAATTAAACAAATAATTTGGGTATAAATCTAGATTTACACTTAAACTTAAAAAAAATAATAATAATAATAATGAACATTGCATAAGTTTCTTTGTTGTCTGGTTGGAAAATTAGTTTCACATTAATATTATTTTTTAAATTATTCTTTAATATTATTTCCAATTAAAGTATATTACACAACTCTATATAAAATCTTTCGTCTTTAATATTATTTTTAATTAAAGTGTATTACACAACTCTATATAAAATCTTTTGTCTTTAATATTATTTTTAATTAAAGTGTATTACACAACTCTATATAAAAAATTTCGTCTTTAATATTATTTTTAATTAAAGTGTATTACACAACTCTATATAAAATCTTTCGTCTTTAATATTATTTTTAATTAAAGTGTATTACACAACTCTATATAAAATCTTTATTTCGTTAATAATTAAGTTATTTTCCATAACTACGATGCCAATGTTGAGTATGTCCTCAAATTTCTTGTCCATTAACTCTAATTTATGGAGTATGGCTTGAAGTTGGAGACTTGTCTCCTCCACAATTTGGGTAATATTAAATATTTTATTAAGTCAATATAGTTTGCCATCTTTGCCATCTTGAAAATCTTTGAGTCTTTGATTTTAGAAAAGCTCATATAAGGTATCTATTTTTGAAATTTATTTTAATTTTTTATTTCATTAGATTTTTCTCTTTTGTATAACTAATTTTCCCATTTATGCCGCCATGTTTTCTCTTGGCATCTTTCTAAATTCTAGTTATATATTAAGATAGCTTATTGTGGATATAAGTTCCATTCGCTAGATTGGGCCTCTTAAATAATTTATTTTGTTGAATTCTTGATTAGGTATTATGTTTAATTTCACCATATTCATAGACCATAGAAGAACAAATGTTTTGTGTTGCATGTGAGGTATGGGATAAAGGAGGTGACTTTTAGGGGCCATAGGAGTAAGAGGTAGAAAGGGCATGTAACAAGCATGATCTGGGTGGGTGATTTTTATTCTAGGATAGGGGGTTACAACTACTCAACAAGATTACTATAGATTGCAAGATGACCTCATTTAACTTAATAAAATTCACAATTTGTAGACTATGTGTCAAGCTAATTTATGAGCATAGATCATGAAATAATATCTCAATCAATCTCGGTGTTCATAAACTTAGAAGCACATTAAAATATGTATGGATTTAGACTAGATTGGTTTGTCACATTAAACAAAGACTAAGTGCTAAAGTCAACTAGCATAAGTTAAGGTCTCAAATTCTAAAAGAGAAAGTTAAAGAAGCATGAAACAAAGCTTTCAAAAGTCAACTAATCTTATCACACTGCTTGGAAAGTAAAGCACATATACTTGAAATCCATTGGATGATCGAGTATGCACTAAGGTCCCAAAACAAAGGTCAACTCATAGTATTCCACACAAAAAAATTTAGTAGATTTGCAAGTTTTCACACTAAAATCAAATGCTTGTAAATGATAGGAATTAGAAACAATGCTTTAAGAGGTTTGGTCTCATGGATTGGTAACGCACTAGGGTGTTTTCCAATTATGAGAGAGAAAATGGATGGACACTCCCATAGTCTTCTACTCAACTCTGATACTAAAACTCAACTTCTTAAGATTGAAATTTAGAAATTACAAACTTAGTAAAGTCTTCACACACTTGGGTGTTTATATACAAAGTTTTGAAACTAAAAATTCTACGATATTTCAAGCCATAAATTAAAATAGTAATATAGGGATCTAGTTGGGTCGAGCTCCACCCTTGAAGGCCCTTTAAATATGATAAGATCCCTATAAAACCAAACCAAATTTGATTTTTAGACTAGAATAGGTCATTTTACTTAACACTGGTTGCATTAACCAAACATTAGTCAAGCATATACAAGTTTATTTTTAGAAATGAAAAAGGTATTTGTCCATCCATTGGTCCTAAGGAAAAAAACCCATGTCTTGATTTTTGCCCGACTATCCTTCATATATTCTAACAAATGACATTTGCAAAAAGTTTGACTTTCTAGTATTTTTTTGGTTAGTTTTTTTCTTTAATGCATAATTTTTGTCAAAAAATCATAATTTAAGAAAGAATGATGTGAATACCATTTTGATATATTTTTGAACCAAAATAAGGATAAAGTAAGCAAAATGAAGTGTAAGGTAGGTTTATGATGTTATATTTAGGGTCTAGGTTAAGGGCAAAATAGTCATCAAAACTATATTCAACATCTCCCCCAAAGTGGAGATGTTGCATGTTCTCATGCAACCAAAATTTTTCATAGATATTCTACTTCTTATGTTGCCTTTAGAAGAACATCCATATTTGATTTTTTTGGCTTGTGAACCTTTTCCAAAACTTGTACTTGTTTTATGAACAACCTCACCTTCAAACTTTGATTCTTAAGTTTCAATGCCTTCTTCTATTGGAACTATTTGTATGCAAGGTTATATATTGAAACATTGTACTTCTTAATATTTTTATTCTTTTGTTTCAACCTCTCATTTTCTTCCATGATAATTTTTCTTTGATTTCTAAGGAGCTCATTTTGAGATTTCATGTATCTTTCTAAAAGTTCCATTTTTTCCATTTTATTTTGCTTTGCACTTGTAGGAGCTTGACCTCTAGTTTCTTTTGAAAGTATTCTTACTATTTCCTCAATATTTTCTTCTTCAAATTGTATTTTTTCTTCAAAACTTTCCTCTTCTTCAAATTGCACTTGTTTTTCCTATGAAGAGGGTGGCTACTCATCATGTTTTTCATAAGTTATATGATGCTCTTCATAGCTAGTATCATGCTCCTAACAAATGGTTTCATATAGATTTTTATAATTTGCATTATAATGACTCTCCTTAGCTTCTGTATTTTGCATCTTATCTACAAGGTTTTGCTGGCCTTGGTCCACTTACTGGCTAGAGGTACTAGTTGAAGAATATTTGGTTCTTGGCCTCTAGAGAATCTGAGCAATGGTTTCTCCGTGTTGTAAGTTTTTCTCATTATGTTTTTCTTACTCCTTGGAAATTCCCCTTGTCACTCTTCTAGTAACAGTGGATAGTCTTGTATTTTTTTGTGGATTCTTGTTGATAGATTTTGGTGGAGAAATTTCCTCCACTTCTTTTTCTTCCACCTCTAACTCTTTTTTATCACTGTCTAGTTCAACAAAATGATTTTTCAATAAAAACTTCTCCTAATTCTTGTTTACTTTTTGAATTTCACTTTGGAATAGTATTTTAATCAATCCATAGTGGTATACAATCATCTTCTCATTGGTTGGTTTCCTTTGTATAATTTTCTTCATTCTACTGGGACTTTTAAGGATATAAAAAGGCAAATTGTTGAGCGTCACCTTGCTAAGATGTTGTAATAATATAATATGATATAGGTAAACAGTGTTATACCTCCTTTAACATGTTATATATTCAAAAACCAAATAAACCACTTCAACCCAATGATGTTTCAATGAAGTTCTTGGAACTTCGTAAGTCCATTTCATTGATTTCCTAGACTTCTTAAGGAAATGAATCCATATCTTTTCTTTGGAATCTGCATTTTTTTAACCATTTATCTACTTCTTGTAACAATCCCATAGCTTGAGAAATGGTATTCTCTAAGAGATGTAATTCCAAATTCCAAATCTTAACTATTAAACCATCAAAATTATATGCAAATTCCCTAGTTATTGCAATATTATATCATTCAAATTTATTGAAAGGTTGTTTCCATCCTGCTTCTTGAAGAAAAGTAAGGGTCTCTTTACTAAATTTGTGAGATTCAAATGTTTTTGGATCATACCTTACAACCATTAAAATTTCTTCAATTTGATGCCAATGTAAATTTATTGACAAGATTCAACAAAAAAAAATGAGGTCTAAGTTAGACAAGGTTTGTGATATGCTCAAAATACTTGCTCTGTTTAGTTGGTTTATCATTTACTAACACTTGAGGGACAAAATTCAAGGCATACATAATTTAATTTTAAAATATCAGCTTTAAAAATTTTACCCTAAAATCCCTTTTCTATGGGCTCTATGAGTCTAAGTAACCCCTGTGGCCTTGAATTCTCTGCTCTATAAAAATTTAATTTCCCTATTTATGGTGGTTCCTTAGAAATTTTTTTGAAATGGCTTTAAAAACATTGTGTGTAAAGTACTATATCCTTCAAAAAATGAAACAAAAATCGGTCTTGAAGTATGTCCTTTTTTATACAAAAATTTATGATTTTTGAGACAATTATGGCAAGATAAGTATAGTTTGAATTGTACCTAATTCAACTCCGAAACCCTAATACTTGGAAATTTTGAAAATTTTCACTTGAAAACTTCTTCTCTATACCTTGTAAGTATGTAGTTCTTTGAAGAAAATTGAGCATTTTAGTTAACCCTACTATTATTTTTTTTTTCTAAACGTACTATGAGAATTGAATTTTATCATACCACCTATTCCATCTCTTTTAACATATTTGGTCCCAATACTAACCTATTCTCAGGATGGTCCAAATCAGAGTTACTTTGCATTGTTCGACATACACTACCTCAAAAGGACTCATTTTCAAAGAAGTCTGGTATCCATTATTATAGGCAAACCCAACTAAGTGGAGATAGTTTTCCCACTTAGTGGGCCTATCCATGACATACATTCTCAACCTATCCTCTAAGATATGATTGGTCCTTTCGGTTTGACCATCATTCTGAGCGTGATATGTTGTGCTAAATTTTAATTTTGTTCCCATGTCTTCAAATAAACCCTTCCAAAATTTAGAAGTGAATTTCACATCACGGTTTGAAATCACAGTTTTGGGCATAGCATGAATTCTAAAAATCTCCTTCATAAATATTTCTGGTATGTTAATGGCCTTGAAGATAGACTTTACAAGAATGCAATGTGCTACTTTACTGAGTTTGTTTACCACTAATATAATAGAGTCATGTTGCCTCCTAGTTTTTGGTGAGCCAGTAATGAAATCCATTAATATTATTTCCTATTTCTATTCTGGAATGGGTAAAGGTTGTAATAGCCTAGCTTGATGTTGATGGGAAGCTTTACTATGTTGACATTCCAAGAACTTGGACACATATTCTACTATTTCTATTTTAATGTTAGGCCAATATTAATATTTTCTTAATGCAATTATTATCTTCTGATAACCTAGTGCCCAAGTGTTGGTTTCTTATGTAATTCATCTAGGAGAAATATTTTCATATGGATCATTAGGAAATTAAATTCTACTTCTGTACATCAGTGTATCCTGATTGTTTATTAAAAGAACACTCTCTATTTCATTTAACAAATCATAGTTCTTAATTTTTTCTTTGATCTCCATGTATTCTTGATCAAAATCTACAACTGGTTTGATCTTTTCTATTAGATTTGTTTGCCAACTGGTTGCAGAAATGACACAAATATAATTTAATATTTTGCACGAAGCATCAACAATCTTGTTCTCCTTTCCTTTAATGTGCATGATTTCAAATTCATACTCGCTAGGGAATGTCATCCATATTGAGTTCCTAAAATTCATATTGGGTTGGTCAAATAAGTATTTGAGACTGAAATTATCAATTTTTAGCTGAAATTTCCTTCCTATGACATAGTGTCTCCACAATTTTAGAGCATGAATGATAACTACTAGTTCTGGGTCATGTGTGTCATAATTATTCTCATTGTATTTTAGTTTTTTTTATTCATAGCTAAGTACATGGTCTTCTTGCATTAGAAATCCCCCCAAAATATTGTTGCAAGCATTTGTGTAGACTATAAAGTCCTTATTGGGATCAACTAATTTTAGGATTGGAGCAGTAGTTAATAACTATTTTAATTTCTCAAATCTATCCTAACATTTCTTATTCCATTCAAATTTTGTTCCCTTCTTTTGTAAAGAAGTGATTGGACATGCCAATTATAAAATCCTTCTAAAAATGTTCTATAATACCTTGTAATTCCCATAAAATCCCTAACATCAGCTATATCCTTAGGTACTGGCTACTCTATGATAACTTTTATCCTTTTGGATCCACAACAATCCCTTCCTCATTTACAAAATGTCCTAAGTATTGAATCCGTTTATGGTAAAATGAGCATTTGTTAAACTTAGCATATAACTCATTTTCTCCAAGTGTTTGAAGAACAATTTGCAGATGCTAATCATGTTCTTATTTACTTTTTTTAGTAGACCAGAATATCATCTATGAATATAATGACAAATTTGTCCAAATATAGACTAAGCACACTATTCATCAGGCACATGAAAGTGGCTAGTGCATTAGTGATTCCAAATGGAAGTACCATGAACTCATAATGTCTATACCTTGTTCTAAATGTTGTTTTGTGAATATCCTCATCCTTGATTCTAATATGATGGTATCCAAATCTTAAATCAATTTTTAATAAAATTGAAGCTCCCTTGACTTGGTCAAACAAGTCATCAATCCGAGACAAAGGATACTTGTTTTTAATGGTCATTTTATTGAGCTTCCTACAATCTATAAAAATTCTAAAGGTTCCATATTTGTTTTTAACAAATAAGACTAGTGCACCCCAAGGTGATACACTAGGTTTTATATGCTTCTTATCTAGCAGCTCTTGTAGCTAAATTTTTAACTCCATTAACACAACAATGACCATTCTACATGGGGATTTTGATATTGGGACTACACCAGGAATGAGATCAATGGTGAAGTCTATAACTCTGCTTAGAGGAAGTACTGGGATTTCTTCAGGAAAGGCATCCTTATATTGTTCCAAAATAGGATACTCCTCTCAAGATGGTTTTTGATTACTACTAGAAAGGTCTTCAATTTGGACTGAAAACATATGACATCCCTTTTGAACACATTTCTTCAATCGCAAGGCATAAATTTTCCTCACAAAAATAGCTCTTAGAACTCCTTTATCTGTATAAGTCTCTCCTTCATCATTAATGTAGGTGAATGAATTATCTAAACAATTTAAAATTACCCTGTGTGGTTCTAACCAATCCATACCAACAAGGACATCATAAGACCCCAAAGGTAGAATGTTTAGATTTAATTTAGTATTCATTCAATTCAGATCTAATGAACAATCTGTACTTATTTTGATAACTTTTGTTTTAGATCATATGGCTAATTGTAATGACCACAACTTATTCTGATTTTCCTTTCTAAGTCCACATTTTTCAATTGCAGCAGGGGAAAATATAACTTAGAGTAGAACCAGGGTTAATCCACACAAACACATTATTCTAAAAAAATTTACCTTGGATTTCCACCATAGTGGACTAGTTATCTTCTTGTCTCCCATCCATTGTCACGATAATCCATGGGATATTGCAAGCAACATCATTAACTATAGAGGCTTCTTGTATGTTGTTTACTGATATTTTTTTGTTCATAGGAGTTTGTGAATCCCTCCAAAAATGGTTCTCATTGCAACCCCAACACTTAATTGGTGGTCTGGCTGATTCACTAAAATTCGTATTTCCTATTCCCACTCCTTGCCCACTTTTATGTCCTAAATTTTTCTGCTCATTTACACTTCTACTATAGTTTCCTCCTTGATTACTTCTAAAGGTGTTGAAAAAGGTAGTTTCATTAAACCCCTTTTTCTTAGCATTGAACCTTTTATTTGGAAAAGGTAGTTTTCTTAAACCCCATTTTCTTAAACCCCTTTTTCTTAGCATTGAGCCTTTTATTTTCTTGTCCATCTAACCTTTATAATTGTCACCCTTCATTTTGTTATGATTGAAACATAGTTTTTCCTTTCTTATTGTTTCATCCATGGTCTTTGGATTGTCAAATTCAATCCTCTCCCTATATGAAAAAGGAAGGAAACTAATAAACCTTTGTATTTTTTCCTTTTCTTCTTTTAGGTATGGTAAATATATCAATAAACTCATGAATTTTATTACAAATTCATCCATGGTTGGTTGTCCCAACCTTAGCTCATGGAACTCTCTAGCCTTCTCATCAAAGTACATTTCTGTTAAGTATTTCTTTTTATACTCCTTTTTAAATAATTTCCATGTTAGATTCTTGTTTCTGATATTTTTTATGGCCTTATTTTCTTCCTACATAAGACTACTTTACCAGTTAGCTGTTATGTATCCAATCTAGCTTTCAAGATGTTAGGGTAATTGTAGACCTTGAAATACTTTGAAATATTCAGAAGCCAAGGTTTTGTCCTCTCTTCAAATTCTCCATCAAAATTTGGAGGTCTGGTCTTTTTGAATCCCCCTTGCATCTAAGATGTAGCCCTTTTATTTTTGGACACATAGGTACTATTACCATATTTTTGTTCCTCCCATTCATTAAACTCATGTGTCTAACTTTAACTAGAAGATATGGAATCAATTATATCAGTGGATTCACTTCTAGATCTCTTCCTATGAGTTTCTCCAGCTTTCCTATTGCCTCTATTTCCCTCTAGTATTTTGAGTATATAACTATTAATATCCCCACATTCATCCTTTTCTTTGGATATTTTTTCTTGATTAGATTTAATATTATCTAAATTCACCTTCAAGCTACAGACTACTTGTAGGATCTCAGATTCATGATTATCTATGTTATCGATTTCTCCTCCCATCATTCCCAGTTTAGTATTATTCTCCTCACCTTCCCTAGGTGACCCTACAAAAATTTTTCCATTGTTATCTACAACTATACTTCAAATCCTTATCAGTTGTTTGATTATCAGTATATCATATAGAAAATAATGTTTCAGTTTAAGACCCATAAAAGGCCCAATGTTGTAACCTACAACTCTAATACAACTTGTAACACATCCTTATATACACTCTAAAAAAGAATATTTTGAATAAATAGAACATGTGTAGTTATTTCCTTTCATATTCTTTCATTATATTTTAATAAATTATTACAAATTATTACTTTGTAATCTTTTAGAAAGATCATTTTGCAAAGAACTATTTGTTTGTTCTTGATATTTGAGTACAAAGTCTTTCTTCTAACATCATGCCTTGTTTCCTAATTAGAACTGTACTTTCCTAATTACATTTTTAAGTCAAGGACATACTAATGTATTCACATTGTGTATACACAAGCAATCATGTCACTAAGATGTTTCTCTAACTCTCTAATATTGTAATAAATTATTACAAATTATTACTTTGTAATCTTTTAGAAAGATCATTTTGCAAAGAACTATATGTTTGTTCTCGATATTGAGTACAAGGTCTTTCTTCTGACATCATGCCCTGTTTCCTAATTAAAACTGTACTTTCCTAATTACATTTTTAAATCAAAGACATACTAATGTATTCACATTGTGTATACACAAGCAATCATGTCACTAAGATGTTTCACAGTATTTGGCATTTTAACATGTCACATGCATTTGATTCTTTTATTAATACCTTTGATTATTCTATTAATTTCTATTAATTTTTCATTAACCTTATGTTCCATTTTTGTGGAATAAAAAATGTTTGTTAATCGAATATCATATGCATATGGATTATATCTCATATTCGAGCCTATATTTAAAAGACATTTATATCCCAATCGTGTTGATATTTGGTTGACTTATTTTTCATTTGAAAACTAAGTATATTTCAACCCTTGCATAATATGTTTTTTTCTTGGTGATATATTTAACTGATAGTTCGATTTAGTGTTATTTGCAATGGTTTATAGTGTTTTTAACTATCATTTATCGCCGGTGGCATGATTTTTGCAAGGGTTTTTCACCAATTCATAATATATATTGTAAAGCCTTTACAATTGGCTCCCATGTGGTATATTACAATGCAAAAGGTTCTAGATTATTCCAAATATATATATATATATATATATATATATATATATATACTCAAACATCATATAACTTTGACATAGTTGCTATATTACTTGTAATTGTTTTGAAAGGTTTTAGGCTTATTTTGAGGTTAATTTTTTAACAAAATCATCACTGAAAGTTTGGTGACAACAAATATCACATAAGATTCCTCAAGGAGGCCAAGGAGATGTGGGATTGGTATCGGGGGATTCAGAGGATCGAAAATGTTATTTCCCTTGTAGAAATTGCAATGGCTTGAAGCCAAGGAGACTTCTAATAACAACAGCTAAAAAGCATTCTAGAGACAATGGACATGATGAAGGCGAGCATGAATATCATCCATTAGTAAGTTATTCATTATTTGTCTTTGTATTATAAATTGTTTTGTAAATTTTTATATGTATATTGTATTTTAGATTGTGTGTCTTTGTATTGTCTTTCTATTGTAACTGTATTTTATATTATTTTGGGAGGTATTTGACCTATGTTGTCACTTTGATATGGAGAAATATTATTTGATTATTTTCGTTAGGGTCGATTAAGGGGTTAGGTCGAGTTACATGTTAATTATTTTATGGACTTAGGGATAAGGGATTATTGCTTAAAGGTTTAGGGGTTAGGGGTTAAGGGTTCAATGGCTTAGGGGAATGAGGCTAAGGTGTTAGGGGGTTAATTAGGACCTAGAGGATTTAGAGGTAAATGGGTTTTTATGGAGCATTATTAATAAGTTTTAAAAGTATATTATAAGACGGACATAGCAAATACACTTTTTATAGGAAAGAAGAAAATCATTATATAATATATTGTAATAAATTTTTATAAGAAAAAATAATAAAATATAAATATCATTAAATAACCAATTAAATAAAATTTAGATTAAAAATAAAATTATTATAAAGAAATATGATTGGATAAAGATAAAAGGAATCCATTTTATTAATTTAAGTAATATGATAATTAATAAAAGCTTTTTTTATTAAAAAAATTATATAGAAAAAAATAAATTACTTTATTTATTAAAAAGTTTAAAATTATAAATCACAATTTATTAAAATATTATGTTCTTAACCACAATCTATTTCTCTCATAAAAGAGACAGTTTCTCATTTTTAAGGAAAAAAATATTGGACACAAACCTTGCACTTGATGTTTCAAAATGTTTTACATGGCAATGAACTTTTTAAGCCCAAATGATATAGAGTGAAGAATTCTCTATATAAAAGTCTATTTTTGTGATAAGTAAAGAGTCTCATTTGTTGTAATTTGTGAGAAAAATTGAAGTAATATCAAACCTATAATAGTTCTAGGAAAAGGGTAGATTAATGAAATGTTTGATACATCATCAATGGTTATTTTTTCCAAATTGATCTTACTTATAATGCAAGGTATAACATTCCATTTTGAATTTCCTTTTGAAGTAGGTGCAATGGTTTTATTTTATAACATTCACTTACCACTAAGTACAAAGGAGTGAGTTTTTTACATTTTGGTCATATCAAATAAGTAGTTAAAAATAAAGAATACTCCTTTTTGTGTAGAAGGAGAGATATTTGATGTTGAGCCTTAGTAAAAACGGGTTTCTTATTAAAAAATGTGTTTAATGGGTTCCCTACTAACTGCCTAAAGAAAAAAATCCTATCTAATTTTCTTACATAGGTTATTGATTTCAAAGTTTATAAGTGAAACCAAATAATGAAAACTTTGAGCACATTTGTAAATATGATGAAATGAAAAGGGTTTGATGATTGTCAGGTGATTGTTCCTAAACAATTTCAACATAATCTTAAACATCTTGCTAAATTGCACAAGCTTCATGATCACATTGATTTGTTTTATTTGTTTCTTACTCTCACCCAAGCTCATGGTTGCTCACCCATACTCTTAAAACATCTGGTATCTAAGTGAAATCAAGAAGGAATATGACATTATAATGGTGAATGAAAAATAAGATCAATTTTTTATTATTATTATGGTTGCGACTATATATCTCAGAAAGTGTCTCACTTCTTGCATGTCAAGAGAAGTAACATCTTTCTTAGATTTTTTTAATGTATTCTTAAATATCTTGATAAATTGCACAAACATCATCATTGATTTGTTGACTTTTTTTCTTGGTCTCACCTAAGTTGTCTTTGTCTTTGTATTTGTTGTCCTTGTTTTCTTTATTTATTATATTTGTAAACATTTGTATCTTCATTTAAATATTTGCTATGTATATTATTATTACTTTATTGATTGTAATTGTATAGTATGTCCCCCAGGGAATTCCTCGACGAGGAAGAGGTGGTTGTAGTACAAGCACCTATTCAAGAACATGGAGCGAATATCGAGGATCAAACTAGTGATCCCATGGAAGAAGATAATGGTGTTGATAACATAGTTGAAGAATATGGGGAAAATAGATTGATCCGAGAGACATTTAATAATGTTGGAATGGATGATTATGGAAACCAGTATGATGATTGTTCTTTTGATAAACCTATGCTTGAGAGGGAAATTCAACCTCTTTATGAAGGCTCAGAAACATCTCCTCTTTACTATATTATTGTTGGTTAATTTAAAGGTGGTGAATTTTTTGTTAAACA
Source organism: Pinus tabuliformis (assembly GCA_031772625.1). Taxonomy (NCBI): domain Eukaryota; kingdom Viridiplantae; phylum Streptophyta; class Pinopsida; order Pinales; family Pinaceae; genus Pinus; species Pinus tabuliformis. The sequence continues at coordinate 391,739,120 of CM062820.1, forward strand.
CATGTGTGACAAAGCTCCTAAGTTATGTAATATATTTTGTGACATTTGGTACTATATGCATGATAAATCAATTCTTTTTTCTTTGTTTTTAATGTTAGTACATTGATCATAATTTAATTAATTTGTAACACAATTAATATTGTTTAGTCCATTAACCAATACCACCTTTTTTAATGTTGTATATTATTAGGTGAATTTTTGTTACCACTGTCAAATACTTTACCTCGTACATATTGAGATTTACATGAAATTATGAAAGATATTGGAAGGGATTAGAAATATATTCATGGATATGCTAACGATGATATTCTCTATTATATAGAACATGTGTTGAAAGACAAATGCCCAAAATGTGATGAGAGTATATATCAAACCGATAAAGTAATAAAAAGGTGTCTTGCAAGGTTCTTTATTATATTCCCATAACTCCACATTAGCGACAATAGTTCAGGTGCAAAATCATAGTACAGCTTATGGATTACCATGCAATGAATAAAGTGAAGATGGTTTTATTCAAATGCCCGCAAATGGATGTGCATTTAGGAATATAGAGGAATGGTGACCAAAGTTTAAAGAAGAACCTCATAATCTTAGGCTTTCATTAGCAGTTGACGGTGTCAATCCATTTAGAGAGCTCAGATCTGCTTACTCAATGTGGCTTGTTTTTGTTATCAACAATAGCATTACTTCATGGAAGTCAATAATGGGAGCACATAATGTTGAAATTGATTGTTATGGGTATTAATTTATTTACTCATATATGTTTAATTATGTCTTATATTATTTTCATTTACTCATATATGTAGTAATTATGTTCTGTGTATGTCCAATCAATTAGGTAAGTGCTAGGTCAAATATATGAATAAATATACTGAGCCCCTTATTGATGAGTTACTGGAGTTATGGAACAGTGTCACTATGTATGATATCTATAGACCAGTAGATACACAAAGGGAATTTGAATTCCATGCAATGCTTGTATGGACAATTCACAATGCCCCAGGGTTAACACATTTATGTGATATGATATAACGTTACCCTGCACTTTAATAATGTTTAACTTTATGAAGTTCATTTCATGTATGTTTCTAAAATAATTCCTTCATTGTACATACATAAAAGAATTGATCTAAAAATTATTCCATCTCTTGTAGGTCTTCAAACAAAAAGTAAATTTTCTTATCCAGTTTGTGGTGCTAAGATAAAATATCATTGTTCAAGGAGCTTAGGAAAGGAGGTCTTTGATGAATATAGGCACTTCTTTTCTAAGAAACATAGGTATTGAAGTACCAAAAAACGTATTTTCAAAGGGAAAAAAGGGATTAGATTAAGACCACAAAGAATGACACATCATGCATGGAAGTTGCAATCTAATAGAGTCTCTCAAGGTATGGATTGAATTGTCTATGTATGGATTGAACCATGGTAAAATTTATTTCTTCATGTGTTGATTTTCTTATTATCTACACTTTATTTCAGTACTGTGAAGATTATGGATATTTATGGTATGTTTAAGCGATGAATTTAATTTACGAAGTAATATATAAGTGCGAAGTAGTTCATGAATTCGAAGTGGTTTATAAGTGTTAAAGCATAAGAAAATACAAAATTTCCACAACACAGTATCCGTCAAGGCTGCAAAAACTTGGTTCTGCAACCTCCCATAGTCACTTCAGATGAGACAGTGACTTGCTTGCAAGTAGTTGCCGAAAGGGCCAGTGATTGAGGGTTTTATTGGTGTGCAGTAAAATTTGAACCCGGGTCAGCCCATTCTAAACCAACAGTCCCTATGTAACATACTCCACATACAAGCACCGAGAAATTAAACGAGACCTCTGTAGGCTCTTCGCCTTGTAATGAATTCGGGGATAGAACAACCATGAGCTCAAAAGATAGGCAAGCCCTCGTATTGTGCAATAAGAGCACAAAAAACATGGAGTTACTCGTCCACCCAGAAACCCTAGTATTATCCACATAAATAGGATCCTTCAACCTCTACCACCCTAATACCACCGTGAAGGATTTATAGAGAGTTACCATCACACATAACCAACACAACAACACATGAGGACACCAACATTTTTAGGTGGAGAGCCAATGTGGGAGAAAACCACCATTGTCATCATCTTTGTCTTCATATTTTATTATAAAGGAAAACATCTTACAATATTTTACTAGCACAAACTGATACTAGTACGCAGGCACTTACCTACAAAACTCTACAACCTTCTCTCATTCTCTAGCACCCACTAGAAGGGAGCTCCAACCCCCTAATTTCATTTACTGACACCCACTTGAAGGGAGCTGCAACCCCCTAAATATATTTACCAACTACCAATGGAAGGAAGCTTTGACTCTCTCACTGAAGAATCCAACCCTTAGCACCTCTGTGGACAACGTTTCATAATATTTCATATTTGATCCACCTGACTCACAACATCAAACCTGGAGGCCACTTTTCATCATATTTGTTGACTAGACCCACTACAATACTGAAATCAATCACTGAACCAACTTAATCATCAAGGCAATCACTAAATCTTAACCAATCAATATAACTAGATCAAACTAAACCAGGATAGATAATATCAATGAACAACTACTCATTAATATACCAAGCCAAACATTGTTACCCATCACATAAATCAACTGTTGCTACTACAAACCCTGATCAACCATATGTCAGAATATATACATTATTGTTCTGGGTCATACCCACGTATGTACGCACTTCTCCTTAAGAGGACCTGCATACAAATTTCAAAATATTGAACAACTGAACCTAAATCATTGTCACGCCGAATCAATCACTGAATCACATATTGAACCCATCAAAAATCACTAAACCAAATACAAATTATCACACAGTAGCATCATCTCTAGTTAACATATCATTTCATAAACAATTCAACCCAACCAGAACTATCAAACACAGATTATCATGAGAGAGACATCATCGACAGAAAACAACAAACATAACAACATTGATCATACATCATCAACAGTTCATACTGCAAAACCCTAGCAAATGTGCATGACCCTTATAAAGTATATCTACGTATGTACGCGCTTATCATTCACCACACCTGCTTACATATATGTCCATACTGCAGAATATATGACCAGTTAAAAGAAGATCCACATATGTGCGCGATATCTCAGAGGAAAACACACGTACAGATATGAAATCACTGAGTCAAACCTTCGTTGCACAGAACAACATCTGTCAAACCCAAATCTCAGCATGCAAAATGTTACAGACACGCATCATAATATCATCATCACAAATATATCAAACCAAAAACAAATTATTCAATATGTGGTTATTTTAGATCTATTAAATTTGATCCATCTCCATGCTCCCTGGTGCATACCTATTTCATATCAAATCATTCATAAATTATACATCGCATGCACATTTAACACTTTTATCTCCATCTCCTTATATAGTATAAGCCTTAGCTAATACCTTAGGCAAATCCCTTAGTAATTTTGATGGTCTTCTTTGACGAGATCAAATATATGTTGTCACACTCATTACTATCGGCCAATACCATGGTAAATACCCCTAGTATTGATAATACCATGGTGCAGAAACTGTAAACAACATTTCTTCACCATACCCACATATGTACGATGTCTTTATTCACGGGACCCACCTATACTTCCCAAACTTCACCTTTATCATTACTCTATATTTGCACTGATATTCCTTTGTCTATCTCACTTGTAGGATCTACATAACCATCATGTTGACATCTTTATCAAGTAGGTTTCCATTAAGTACAACACATTAATCATAATTCCAACAATCTCCCCCTTTGGACTTGATGGAAACCACTTTGGTGTTTGGTTACCACCACCTGTAGATACCTACAAACACATATGTAGACATACCAAGCTTCTCTCCAAGCATTCTTCTCTAAACACCAAGCTACTCTCCCCCTTTGACATCAAGGGAAAAGGGTTGACCAATGCTAAAAGAACACTTATTTCTCCCTTTGTAGAGAGGGTCACTTTAGGTCTGATCTACAGAATATGAACATTGACGATGCTTCCCCTAAGAATATGTTGAATCTTCTGGAATATTTTCAATGAAGTACATGACTCTATGACTCAACCAAGTATGACCTTTCCTATTACCAAGGACTCATGCTTACATCAATCACCCACATAGTGGGGTTACATATTTGACTCAACATTACATCAAATGCCCAAAATGGGATTTACAAACATAATTGACTTGACCCCCAATAGTCCAAACATGACTGAATATTACAATTATTACATCGTGGGTCTCTACATGACCTTTACATCAAGACACAAATATGACATTTATGACCAAAACTAAAGACCTCAACAGTGAGGTAGCAAGCAATCATCATACACCATATAGGATCCTACAACATGAACATCATCATCATGAAGTAAGATAGGACAATGTAGCATCAATCTTCATCTGCATGAACATGTGACCAAATATGTAATTCTTTCGAGGCTCACTAAGCATTGAAGTAGAAGTGCAATAAATTCCTATCAGTAAATCATCCCCTTGACCTCATATTATCAAGATCAACATGCTATTTCCATTTGTAGGAAGAGCCACAATCCACATACATTAAAGTCATATAGATTTTTTGCAACAACATATATTTTCATGCATCAACAACATATCGCATGCAACAACATCATAACAACTTTCCTCATGGAGCTCAAGCAATATATATAGGCATCATCCATAACTTCACCATATGCAACCTATGCATGACAACAACATATAAGTAGTGAGTGAATCATAAACTCATCATCATCAACCAATCCTCTTCATCAATTGTATTATGTAGGATCAACTTCACTAAGTGCAACTTCAACAATATATCCAAGACTTCAATAACATATGTGTCTTCAGCAATAATAACTACACATCATCAATGATATATACTTATCATGAACATCATCATGCAACAAGGAATACTCAAGAAATTATAATTCCAACAATGTACTACTAAAAGCATAGAAAATGCTCCCCGTGAACCTGTTGCTATTTTTCATTGTGAGGTCTGATTATATCCATCTTCATCAATCAATAAAACCATCAAAAGAACCAAAGCAACAATGCCATATTGCAACAACTCATAAGCCAATACCACTTCTAAGTAGTATCTGACCATCAACAGACTATAACCAACAAATTTCAGAACTAGAAAGCCAAATAATATCTAAGTGAAGCATATCAAAACCTCTCCCTAAGTTTGTCCCACTGTTTCTTCATCTCAAAGAAACATACATGACTGTATAGATCAAAAATCACATATATATGCAACTATCCTTCATGTAATCCACATACAGAAAGTAAACTGCATTAATTTACAGTCTCAGCTCCCCTTGAAAATGAAATATCTCTTAGAATTATTAACAAAGTGATGAAGCAAAAATAACTCCTAATTTTTTTCTAAGATATTCAAAAGAATCACGTGGAAGAGACTTTGTAAATATATCTGCAACTTGTTCCAGTTTGACCTTTCGTTCAAACACCTGTTCTCTCAAAAAGTGATATTTGATTGGAATATGCTTGGTTTAATTTAAAAAGAGAAAAATTGGCACCAATCAACATATATCAATGTGCTAGTTATTATTTATTTAGTCTAGTCATATAAATTAAATCACTCATAAGTGAATCCATATTAAACATCAAAACACACACTTCATCATACATTTTATGTTGCTCAAATTTAAAAAATCATAAAAACTAACCAAAAATTATATAATGATATATATAATTTTTAATTATAAAAATATTATAATTAAAGTCACATATACATATCTTTAAGAAAACATGGAACAAGATTCTTAACCATGGAGATTTACCCCACTTTATCATGAAGATTTTTAATTTGTGAATACATTTTGTTATAATACCATGTCCCAATACCATGGCTTATCAATACCACATGCCAAAAAAATCAATATGACTTCATATGACACTTGTTCATATGACTTTTTTTAATTGATCAATTTAATTGAAAATTGAAAATGACATAACTACTTTGGAGATAAATCTCAATCTCAACAATTGATTTGTGTATACTAGTGTGAATATTTTAGACATTCCATGGAGTTTAAATCTCTATCGTCCATCTAATAACTAGTTCAACCATATAAGTTAATGGTCGGAACATGTCGTAGGCGTCAATTCATAATGAACATCAAATCCCTTATTTGACCATAAATATGAAATTGTTAAAATAAAAAAACCATAAAATCTAACTAAATTATAGCTTTATTTAAATTATTAACCATGGAGATTTACCCCCACTTCACATGACACTAATTCTATCACATATTTTTCAATTAATCTCAATTTTTAATTTATGTATATTATCAAGAACTCTAAAATATTTTCCGATTAAATCTCTATCATCATCCAATAATTATCTATAATTAAATTAAAATTATGAAAACCGTATTAGAAAATAAATATATCTATCATGCCTATTAACATAATTACAAGAACAAGAACACGCTGCTTGCCTGGGGCTTTTATTGGCTCAACATCGCTGGTAAGTCTGTCCTCATTAAATCAGTCCTTAACAGTCTTCCCTTATTTCAGTTTTATGTTCTTCTTGCTCCCTCAAGGATTCTCGGAAAAATGGAGGAGATCATTCGGAAATTTTTTTGGAAGGGGGGCAAGCAAAATGAGAAAAAGTTTTCGTTAGTCAGCTGGGATTCCATCTCCAAACCGCTCTTGGAAGGAGGCTTGAATTTCAAAAATCTTGGATATCAAAATATAGCCATGGGAGCTAAGCTCATTTAGAGAATTATTGCTCCTAACCCTGGTTGGGCACATCTAGCTCTTTGGAAAAAATATTTTAAGGGCAAATGCTCTCGCTGTCTAGACCATCCTCTACTGCTCCTGAATACGCCCTTCTAGAAGTTCTGTTCAAAAACCTGACCGCTTATAAATAATCATGCCTACTGGGTCCCTAGCAATGGAAAAAGGATCAACCTTTGGATAGACAGAATTATGAACAATGAGTCATTGGGAGACTGTCCCTCTCTCCAAGCGTTGCGCAGTTGGATGAATGATGCTGGAATGCGCTCCCTATGGGATATCTCAGCCTGGCAGGAATCTCGTTGGGCTAGCTGGAAAATTGAAACGCCCCCAGATCTGGCTATAGAACATGAGGAACTGCTCTCCAAGCTTCACGGATCGACTCCTTTGCGGATGCGAAGCAGGGATTCTAGTGGTTGCGGCGTGCAAGCTAGTGGTTATTCTGTTGCTCAGGGATACGCCAAGTTGTGCGAGTGCCCCCATGTGGCTACGAATCTAGAGCCTTGGAAAGGGAGTTGGTACCACCCTTCTTTGCCTAAAATCGATTTTTTCAATTGGTTGTTATGCCATTCCAAAATCTTGACTGACGATAATCTGCAGAAGCGTGGCTTCCACGACCCTTCAAGGTGCAGACTTTGCAAGGTAAATCAGGAAAGCGTTTCACATTTGATGCTAGAATGTTCCTTTACTTTGCAGATCTGGTCTACGCTGCTGAATACTTTGAGTTCTAGCTTCGAGTTGCCTTCCTCCACTGCTGATTTTTTTGACAAATCACTGCAAAGGTACCCTGGGCCTCCTCCAAAAAACAAAATTATTAGAGCTGCTTGGTTTATTCTCCCTAAAATTACCTGCTAGCAGATGTGGCTTGAGCGAAACAAAAGGATTTTCAGAAACTGCGAGCAGGACGTCAAGCTAGTGACAGTTAAAATTAAATGCCAGTTAAAAGAGTGCCTGAGAGACCACAAAGATGATTTAAATCTCACCCTGCAAGATAAAAACTGGGGCTCTTCTCTCGACCTACAGTTCCAAAAATTGGTAAAGAGTATCTCCCTCCCAAAAGTTTGGCAAATAAGGGCTACAGCAAACGAGCTCCAGGGATGGATTGCAAACCAGCAGAGGCACTCTTTATTTTTTGATGGGGCTGCTAAGGGCAATCCTAGAAGAGCTAGTGCTGGAGGAGTTATATTGAACCCAGCTGGTTCTAGGATTCACAGTTTCGCCTAGGGCTTGGGCATCGCTTCTAGCTTCCAAGCTGAAGCTTTGGCTCTTTTTCAAGGACTCAAGATGCTGAAAGTGCTGAACATCAGGGAGGTTAATGTTATTGGAGATTCTCAGGTTATTATCAACACTATGGTGACTCGTTCTAAGCCAAAGGACCTAAGGCTAGCAACACTGACTCACAAAATTTCAGACCTTGGAGTCTTTCCAGAATTTAAATTTCTATCATGTGTTGAGAGCCAATAATAAGGAAGTGGACACTGAAGCTAACAAAGCAGCCCTTCTTACGGCTGGTGCTCTGCTCAGAGGCGGACAGGGAATATGGGAACCTATTCCTTAATTGAGAACATTGTCATGTTTTATTGCTTTCTGTTAAATCAGTTTGTTTGTACCCACAAGCTTGGGAAAATCTCTGAAATTGATCACATAGTTGCAGCTAAGAAAAGATGTGAGCTAATCATAAATGTCATGTTCTTGCAAGGCTGTTCGGCACTTATCGTTTTAGACTCACCCTTTGTAATCCGCTCTTTGACATTAAGGCCAAGTTTCTAATATATTCACTACCCGTTTCTGTAAAAAAAAAAAAAAAAAATAATTACAATTAAATAAATTTTTTATAAATTGAATAATGAGATAATAAAAATATATTTAATTATCTTTTTTTTTTAATCCACATCATTTTTGATAAACCTTCCCATCCAGATTTTTAGTCAAAGACACACTGTCAATCAGATATTGCGTGCAGTTGCCAAACAAAAGAGATTGCGTTTTGAAACTTCTCACGCCATTTTTTAACGGTTGCTTACACAATAGCAACATTGCAATGGTTTCAATATATTTCCAAACAATTAGAATTAGTCACAGTTATGAAACTTGCCAGCCAAACACTGTGTTGGTGTGTTTTGCAAGTTAATAATTTTATTAAATTTATAAATAATATAAATGGAGACTTGGTCGGTTTGATGAAGTAGAGATATTGTTACCATTCCTCAGGCTTAAATCTTTTTCTTATATGCTTTACTAATTCTGGGTCTGTACGTTCACAAGTGACTTATTTGTAATTGGAATAAGGTAATTCTTTAAGAATTTTGATTGAATAGGTATTCTTATCCGCATTTTTTGTTTGGAGCTTTTGAGGTGTTGTTTTAGTTTTATTTAAAATAATAATAATAATATATAAAATGATTAATGATGACTAATTATATTAATTAAGTTAAAAATAGTTAATTTTATTAATTAATATTATTAATTTTTTATTTTATTATGGTTATTATTATTATAATTATGTTATTAAGTGTTTATTTTGGAATAGGGTGTTTAGAATTTTAATTTAACTATTAATAATTATTAAGTGGATAATAGGAATTTAATTTCCATGGAATATTTTATTTTAGAATATTCATAGTAGTGTGCACAAATTAAAGGTTAATATTTATCTCTAAATTAGTTATTTTCTTTTTGCCTTTTTAATTAAAGGCATTGTCTATAAATTACTTTTTGAAAAAATTGTTGGTTTATCTTCTAATCTAATTTGTCTAGAATTCAGATTCATTGAAATCACAAATTTCACTAGTGAACTCTTCATGATTGAAGTGCCGCAAGGGTTTTTTAAGGTGTTGAATCCATATATGCAGTAAAAAAACCATTTTAAACAACACAAGTCAAGATTTCACCACTTTTCCGGCCAAAAATCCACCGGAAACTAGAAAAAGTCTCACATATAGACAACTCCTTCATTAAAATCATTAATTAAAAAAATCTCTTATGAACAAGTGTCATATGAAGTGAGTTATGGTTTTTTGAGCATGTGGTATCAGCCCATGATATTGTAACAAAGCTTATTTACAGATTAAGAATCTCCGTGGTAAAGTAGGGGTAAGTGTTTTGATGTTTATTATGGATTGATGCTTATAGGTGCTTACCAACCATTTAATTCATATGGTTGTGCTAGTTATATAATTAGCAGTTAATCCACAGTTGATGGTAAAGTAGGGGTGAGTGTTTTGATTTTTATTATGGATTGATGCTTATAGGTGTTTACCAGCAATTTAATTCATATGGTCGTCTTAGTTATATAATTAGTATTTAATCCATAGTTGATCATGATTTCATATTGATCATGTTAACCATATTTGTTCATCATTTTTCTATATTGATTATCTTGACTATATTGTCATAGTTGACCATCATTAACTATGTTAAACATGTTGACTCACCAACCTATACTAACCCATTAATCTTAGAAACCCATTAACTACTAACATACAAAACCCTTGACCTCCTAACTTACTAACTCCATTGAGTTGTAAACCTTTAACTCACTAACCCTTAATGATCCAAAATGGATTTTGGATAGACTTCTAAGTCTAAGTGTTCCTCACCAAGGAAAATGAAAGTCCAAGGATGTTCCTGGAAATAGCCCCATTGCAGAGATATTTTCCTTTTGAATCTATTGCAACTTGAGTGGGCTAAAATGGACTTAGGATGCAAAAGTTATCGTAGAAAGAAGTTGCCCTTTATTCTTCGGAAAAAGAGGCAAAATCCCCTAAAAATGGCAAAAAAAAAAATCTTTATAAAGGGAAATCACATCAGAGATGGTCCAAGAGGCGGACTCAAGCAGAAAGGGAAGAGAGCCCCCATTGTGGATCCCCGACATATCGGGTCGGAGGTAGGATTGTGTAAATAACATAAGGAAAGGACCTGGACCAATGCGACATTGCAATCGCTGATATCGGCGATTGGCGGATCAACGTCGGTGATGCCAGGAGGCAAGGGAAGGACCCCTGGGGCTATGCGACATGTGATTGCGATATATCGCATCGCAACGTCGCATCGCAGCATATAAAGGGGCAATAACAAGCCGGACCTGACGGATTTTATAAGCGCAGTTTGATAAATTTTGAGTTCCAATATATGTCGGGTTTTCTGTGTATTGATGCATTTCGAGATAAAAACCGAAATACAAAGGAAAAATGCCCGAAGCGTTAAAGTCGGACCCGAAGGGGAATTATAGGCGCAATTCATAAAATTTGAGTTTCGTAGAGGCAGGATTTCGGGCAAGCCTTAGGCAGAAAGCAGTATTAGGCTGGCTCCTATCCCACACATTGGTCGACACGTGGTTGGCGGGGGAAATAGGAAAACCGCCTTTACGGGGGGTAACCTCCATACTCCTAAGCCGCCCAAAAATGTATATCGATCGTTGGATCAGAGATCCCACAGATCAACAGTGGGGATTGCGATAGCGGCCAAAGGTGGACCCGATGCGATATTAGGGCAGATGTGATAATATTTGAAGTCCGATAGAAGGCATTTTAATGGGCTTTTCAATGTATTTCCCGTGTATTTGGGATTTTGCTCAATATGCCTGCGCGATGATGGCAGACCCGATAGGGTTTTTAGGAGCGATTTAATGGAATTTCACATCTGGAATTCACTCCTGATAGTATATTTTCCAGGAAAACCTTTGTGTAATGGATTTTCTCTAATTTTGGGTTTTGCCTAAGGAAAAGCTTTGAAACCTCTGTAACCGCTCCAAATCATCATGCCACGCTGCAAGCGGGTGTTTTTACCAGCAATGATGCATTTTGAAGCCATAGAGCTAGATGGCCAGTCGAACTGACAAGGAGCAGGGAAGCCGTAGAGGCGCAGAGAGATGATGATACGCAGAGAAACGACTAGGGTAGCCGAAAATCCAGAAAAGTACCTCAAAGGAGGCAGAGAGCTCAATTGAGAAAAAAAAGAGAGAGCAGAGAGAGCGAAAGCTAATGCACAGAGCAGCTGAGGGAGTCGCTTGGAGGTCAAGCGAACCATTGATGCACGCAGAGCCGAGAGCCAAAGCCAAGAGCCAGAGCCAGAGCGCATAGCCAGAAAGCCAAGAACTTCAGAGCCAGGGATAAGATGGTGTCTAAACCCATTGTGTTCTGTGTAAACCAATGGAGTTGAGCAAGGAGCTTGTAAAAGGACTATTGCCATAATCCCAAAAAGCCTAGTCGAGTTGACTAGAGCTCAAGGAGACGTAGCCCAAGAGTTTTGGGTGAACTCCATATTAAACTTGCTGTCTTATGTGCGATTGCTTGTTGTTGCATTGTATTTGTTGTTTTATTTGTTTTTATATGTTTATATCAGTTTAAGCAAATAAACTTAAGGCACATAAACAGTTTAAAGATAAACACAAGCATATACCTATATCTTCAAGCACTTATTAATTCGTCATTGGTTAATCATAGTAGTCTTGGGAATAATTAAGCTTTGGAAGTGGGAGAGGTTCTTGTAATCTCATAAGAAGCCTTTAGTGCCCCATTTTCAGATCAAGTGGTATCAGAGCCTGAGGTTGATTAACCACACCTTTAAGAAGGTGATATTAAAGTTGATTATACCGAAGAAAGTGGTAACAAATTAGAATGCTTGATTGACATAGCAAAGATTACTTGTCTTAAAGGTGTTAAACAATTATAGGTTGATTGTATGCTTGTTTCCAGACTGACTATTGTTTGAGTTTGCAGAGGTGAAGGGAAATTTATTGATAGCTCAGTGTAGGAAGGAAAAGAAGGAAAAAGGGTTGAAGGCATTCTCCTATCCCAAAGGACCTCAAGGCAATCCTTGAAGCACAAGAGGTTTGTTGCAAAAGGTTGTTGAATAAGCTCTTTACTATTATTGTTTGAAGTTCCTTGTTCATTTGCATAATGACAACTTCTACAAGTGAGTCCTCAAATTCACCCTTCATCACAAGATCCTTTGATGAATACATGAAGCAATACTTGTTCATCATGATGGATATGGTGAGGGAAATGTATGAAAATGGAATGAAGAGTAGCATACTTAGAGAGCAGTTGAATTCCGTGGAGGAAGAGAAGCAGATGCTTTTTGACAAATTGCAAGAAATGGAGAGGCAACTTCATATTGCAAATATGAACCTAAAAAGGATGCATGAGTTGGAGTCACAGCTCTTTGTTGCCAAGGAAGTCTTAGTTAAGTATCAGCTTGAAGAAGAGGTAAATAGTTCTTGTTTGTCTTCAAATTATTCTAAGAATGCTTATATTGGTTCTTTTGAAAAAAATAGTAGAGGCATAGGTTCCAAGCTAATGTCCCATATGGGCTATGAAGGAAAAGGCTTGGGTAAACATGCACAAGGTATTTTTGAGCCAATAATAGTTGAGGAAAGGCCTAAGTATTTGGGTCTTGGTTATGGAAATTCTTATGGAGAAAGTTCCAAAGCTACCATGAAGGCCATTGAAACAGCTCCAAGAAGGAGTTGTATTGCAGGTCTTCTACCTCAAGAGTGTGAAGATTGTATTCAGGAGGAATACAATAGCTTGAAACATCATTTGCAGGATGCAGGTGTTCAGAAGCACACACTTGAACCAAAGAGTTGTGGAAACTCTGAAAGCCTTGAAGATATTTATGGTGTTCCAAAGGGAGTTACTTCTTCATTCAATTCACCTCCTCATGAAGGCAATAGAGGTGAAAGAGAAAGGTATAAATCTAGTTCTAACCATATTCCTTTTGATTTTGAAAAGCATGATAAATTTCCACATAGATATGGGAAAAGAGTTGCATGTTCCTTTTTTGGTTTGGATAAACATAATGTTTCTAAATGTTGGAAGAAAATGGCCACATACAAGAAACTTTTGAAGGAAAGGAAGCAAGGAGCCAAAGATCCACTGGACAAGGCAGATCATGTTGTCAAGATGATGCACATGTGTTGCACTTACTACCATAAGCAAGGGCATCTTGCTGAAAGAAAATGGAAAGAGAAGATGGCATAAATGGAAAGGAAGATTCCATGAATGATGTGTCTCAGGATGATTCACATGTTGATGCTGATGTGCAACCAAAGGAAGGACCTTTGAAATGGATTGGTAAGAAATGGTTAGAGTTCTTATCCAATTAAGATTGCATGTCTATTGATGCATCTATTTGCAATTGTTTGTTAATGGAATGCGAGTTGCAGGATTTTACCAAGAAGGTGAATGGAAAGGTTGAGTAAGAGACTCACTTTATTGCTGCAACATCATATTTCATTTCAGCTTCAAAGGTATAGTGTGCTTAAGTGAAAGTTTAAGGATGAAATGCATGCATGAGCATGAGATGCATGAACATAGGGATGTTGATGTTTTCCTTGTATTTCAACATGCTTTACTTGAAGGGTCATTTGTTTTAAAGGCATGTTTTGTGGGCTTGTTATCTAGTCCATCATTTGTATGCAGATGTAAGACATGGAGGTATTCACAAGATGTGAAATCTGTTTCTTTTGTGAAGCAGGAGTTTAGTCCATCCAGTTGTTGTCTGTATTTCTGTTGTTGTTAACAATTGTTGTTGACAGCTTTTCAAATAGGTACAAATGAAAATTTTTGTGAAGTAGATGTACTTCACATTTGTTTGAGCCACCTTGGATCAATGATCAAGGCAAAGAATTTCAAACTACCTTCTATGACCATCTCAGCAGGAGTTCTGCAGGAAGGCAAGGAGGAAGACAGTTCTTCCTAGGAGGACCAGCACATCCAGGAAGGAAAGTGGTCAAAGGCTTTGGTTCAAAGGCACTATGCAAAGCAAGTGTGTGGAGGCTAAAAGAAGAGGGTGTTGATACTGTCATTTACTATTTAGATCAGTATATCAGTCTTTTGGAGACCAAAAGTTCTTTTAGTGGGAAGGAGTGATCCAAAATGGATTTTGGATAGATTTCTAAGTCTAAGTGTTCCTCACTAAGGAAAATGAAAGTCCAAGGATGTTCCTGGAAATAGCCCCATTACAGAGATCTTTTCCTTCTAAATCTACTACAACTTGAATGGGCTAAAATGGACTTAGGATGTAGAAATTATCGTAGAAAGAAGTTGCCCTTTGTTCTTTGGAAAAGGAGGCAAAATCCCCTAAAAATGGAAACAAAAAAAACCTTTATAAAGGGAAATCGCATCGGAGATGGTCCAAGAGGCGAACTCAAGCGGAAAGGGAAGAGACCCCCGATTTCCGATCACCGAAACTGATGTGACATTGCGATCGCCAATATCGGCGACCAGTGGATCGATGTCGGCGATGCCACGAGGCAAGGGAAGGACCCCTGGGGCTATGCGACATGTGATTGCGATATATCACATCGCAATGTCGCATCGTAGTGATATAAAGGGGCGATAACATGCTGAACCTGATGGCTTTTATAAGCACGATTCGATAAATTTTGAGTTCCGATATATGTTGGGTTTTCTGTGTATTGATGCATTTCGAGATAAAAATCGAAATACAAAGGAAAATCGCCCAAAGCGATAAACTCGGACCCGAAGGGGAATTATAGGCACAATTCATAAAATTTGAGTTCTGTAAAGATGGGATTTCGGGCGGGCCTTAGGTGGAAAGCGATATTGGGCTGGATCTGCCCGATCCCACACACTGATCGACAGGTGGCTAGCGGGGGAGAGAGGAAAACGCCTTTCCGGGCGAGTAACCTCCGTACTCCTAAGCCACCTGAAAATGGATATCGATCGTTGGATCTGAGATCCCGCAGATCAACGGTGGGGATTGCGATAGCAGCCAAAGGCGTACCCAATGTGATATTAGGGCGGATGCAATAATATTTGAAGTCCAATAGAAGGCATTTTAACGGGTTTTTCAATGTATTTCCCATGTATTTGGGATTTTTCCCAATATGCCTACGCGATGCGATATGCTGCCTAATGGCAGATCCGATAGGGTTTTTAGGGGAAATTTAATGGAATTTCACATCCGGAATTCACTCCTAATAGTGTATTTTCTAGGAAAACCTCTGTGTAATGGATTTTCTCTAATTTTGGGTTTTGCCTAAGGAAAAGCTCTGAAACCTCTGTAATTGCTCCAGATCATCATGCCACACTACAAGCGGGCGTTTTTACCAGCAATGATGCATTTTGAAGCCACAGAGCCATAGATCCAGATGGTCAGTTCAATTGACAAGGAGCAGGGAAGCTACAGAGGCGCAAAGAGATGATGATACACAGAGAAATGGCTGGGGTAGTCGAAAAGCCGGAAAAGTACCTCAAAGGAGGCAGAGAGTTCAATTGAGAAAAAAAAGAGAGCAGAGAGGGCAAAAGCTAATGCACAGAGTAGCTGAAGGAGTTGCTTGGAGGTCAAGTAAACCATTGATGCACGCAGAGCCGAGAGCCAAAGCCAAGAGTCGAAGCGAGAGTGCATAGCCAAAAAGCCGAGAGCTTCAGAGCCACGGATAAGTTGGTGTCTAAACCCATTGTGTTCTGTGTAAACTAATGGAGTTGAGCGAGGAGGTTGTAAAAGGACTATTGCCATAATCCCAGACAGCCTAGTTGAGTTGACTAGAGCTCAAGTAGATGTAGCCCAAGAGTTTTGGGTGAACTCCATATTAAACTTGTTTTCTTATGTGTGATTGCTTGTTGCTACATTGTATTTGTTGCTTTATTTGTTGTTATATGTTTATATCAGTTTAAGCAAATAAACTTAAGGCACATAAACAATTTAAAGACAAACACAAGCATATACCTATATCTTCAAGCACTTATTATTTCCGCATTGGTTAATCATAGTTGTCTTGGGAATAATTAAGCTTTGGAAGTGGGAGAGGTTATTGTAATCTCAAAAGAAGCCTTTAGTGCCCCATTTTCAGATCACTTAATCCACTAATCCCTTAGCCACTAATTACTTGATTGCAAATTGTTAATCCCCTAACCACTAACCTAGTGACATAGTAATTGCTAACCCATGAAAACCTTATCTAAGTACCCACTAACCTTGATGACATATTGCAATGTAACTACTTATACCAAAAGTCACTAATCCCTAACCCTCTAACCACTAATCTATAAAATCAAAAGTATACTAACTGAAAAACCCACTAAACTCATAGCCACAAATCTACCAATCACCTAGTCATTAATCTCCTAACCATTCAATTGTTAACCCCCTATTCTACTAATCCCATTATCATTTAATCCCTTTGAAGTGCGAAACTAGATTAATATTTCCAACTCACTAATTTAGGTTTCCATATCACTATAAACATATCATCAAGTTATTCATAAACTTTGAGAGTAGTGGACTGAATTTTATGCCCAAAGAAGGGAAATACGGGAGTATTTGTGGAGAGAATGATAGAGTCATGAAGGATCCCTAAGAGTTGTTCATCAATTAAGATTGGGCAAAGAGAATATATCCCATTTGAAACATGAAGTGCTTGCCTATAGATCGACTCCCCCTATATATGTCGTTTTATTAAAGGTGGAATGGTATATCTTTCCAATTTCATTCCCTAGTTGCAAGTAATTTTTGCAATGTTATTAAAACTAATCAATTTTGCATATTGTACTTTTTTCATGATGAAGAGGACAAAAATTTGTTATGTAAATTATATCAGCATGAGAATTTGATTCATGAGCAAAGAAAATGGAACCCTAACCCATTTGTGGGGGGCATTCAATTAAAGTATTTCACTTGCTTCTTAGTGCACCAAGTTTAGTGGAAAGCATATACAAATTTGAAAGATGTAGAGAGATTAGCCATTTTTTAAGTGAGGGGTGAATATCATATTCCTCCTATAGTAATAATGGACAATAGAGGAATACTCAAAAGGTCTCGTGTTTCTACCGATGTATGCCATTTTTAACAGGCTACACTCATTGGATGTGAGAAAATAATATATCAATCAAGGTTGTATGCTCTAATCAGTTGCCAACAAAGGTGTGATGTCCTATTGTTTGATCCAAGGAAAAGGGAACCCTTTTCATATCTCAATTTTAATGTATCCCTAAATAGGACTAAATTTTATACACATTCTTTGAGGAGGTACAAGACATAGAGGCCATAATTGAGGTTTCATTTTCCCTTACTCAATGTCCTTCATTTTATTATCATTTCATTTTTTGTAGAAATGAGCATGAAGACATAGTGTTGTGGGCTGAGAACTTAAGTAATAATATTACATGATGGGAGAACATGAACATCCCCCATTCAACTATATCAAACTCCATGAAAAACAATATCATTTAGAATGCTCTTATTTAGAGGAAGAATAGGGAGATTGTAGGGTTGCACAGGGATGATTAAGCGTGATTAGCTAGAAGAGTTACTAGATATATGTTGAACAATTGTTAAGTAGAATGTGTTATGGCATGTTATAACTTTCATAAACTATTAAGAGATCAAGAGATTTGAAATAGATAAAGGAGATGATGAGATCAAGACTTAGTACCATGAATCAATACGGCATTTTATTCTTGGAGTTTTCTACACAGTTATTGGCAACATTGGTTAAGCACCCTGATCTAATCAAGCTTTCTTACATTCTTGGTGATCAAACATGTATTTTGTTAGTACACAAGATAAAGTTAGTGTAATGTAGCTGCTTGGAAATATCTTATTCTCAAGTTAGCTAATTTAGAGAATTTTTTTATGCTTGTTGTTTCAGTGTTTAATTAAGAAATATAAGTTCATGTATAAAAAGGGGTCGACACCTCCTTGATAAGTTGGCAGAGCTTTGATAATCATTTTCTCTAAATTGTTGAAGCCTTGTTTCATAGTCTAAGGAGACCCAATTTTATGCATCTTTATAAGTCTTTGTGTCATATAGTGAGTTCTTAACTCATTTATATTTTTTGTAGCTAACTTCCTAGAACTTTGTTATAAGGAGGCAAGGCCCACTTAATAGAACATGTGTTCTTTTGTCTCATTATTTTACTATTGGATTTGTTATATTTTTTTGTGTTTATCTTTAAGATTTAGAAGAAGTACATTATGTAATTATCAATTTACATTAAGCTAATAGTTTA
Source organism: Pinus tabuliformis (assembly GCA_031772625.1). Lineage (NCBI taxonomy): Eukaryota > Viridiplantae > Streptophyta > Pinopsida > Pinales > Pinaceae > Pinus > Pinus tabuliformis. Next base: position 391,757,930 of record CM062820.1, read on the forward strand.
CAATAGAATTATGTTAATGAGAATTTCAATATGACTTGAAGTGTTTGTTTCAAGTAATTTCCATTAATTGTAAGAGTAATTTCCATTTTAGGAATATTTCCAAAAATCTATGAGATTTTTATTCTTTGTTATCCAAAACTAGTTATCAAAGATGATGGACTTACTCTTGAGGATCTTATACTAAACCATTAAGCCATTAAGAAGACACTTTACCTTTATTTTGTAATATTTTTGGTTAGTGAGCATGATAGATTGATGTTAGGGTCTTACTCCATAACATTTAATGGTTTTGAATCATACACCACGATGGTTTTTCTACCAATGTTTTGTTTAAAGGAACAATATCTTCAATTCACACCCTCGAACGCACTTAGGTCTTGTCATTTTGTTCCATATTATGCAAGGGATCATTTCATATCTTCTTATGCTTGGATCCATTTTGATAATAAGTTTCAATTAATCCCTAGCTCTATTTCCATGGCTACACAAGATGGCACAGCTAAATTAGGGCTAAGAATAGTGAAATTTCTACAAGATTTGTTTGAATGCACTTGATCCTACCAGCCATGGAGAGACTTCTTAGTCAAAAACATTTCTACAAACATTGACTAATATATTGTTAATAAATGTTGCATATATTGACAACTAAACCAATGTTATTATGGAGACTTGACATCGAGTAAGAAACATCATAAAAATTGATTAACCAAATGTGTAGTTGGGATAACTAACTTTTGACTTTATTGTTTTCTCAATAAACATTGAATTTTAACCCCAAATATAGTAGTGAAATACTAACATGCAAACCCCTTGACCACCCCCCCCCCTGAATAATCCTAGTGACCCCTAAACCTTTATCACACTAACTCCTAATGCACCAATTACTTAGTCATTAACTCACTAACCATCTAACCCTAATCACCTAATACATTGACCCCATAACTGCTGCAACAATTTCCCATTCACTATTAACCCACTAAAACTCCCAACCACTAACACAATTACCCATTCATTACTAACCCACTAACCCCTTAACTAATAACATGATTACCCACTCATTTCAAACACATAAAATATCCTAACCTTTTACCTAAGTAACCCCACTAACCCATAACCTTATACCCTACTAACCAGCTAGCCACCAACAACCATATTAACCATGGACATAGAAAATTTTAAGGATGGAAATTTATCTTAAAGTTTAGAAACCTTTCTGAATCTCACTAATCCATAATATGCAATCTCTAAAATATTTGGTGATAATTTTGTAGAAACATTCAAATTTCTAATAATTTTATATAGTTTTTATAGAAATTTTTGGTGATTTTTAAGGTAAAACTTTTTATACTATAAATTTTGGGCTAATCATATTTAGAAAAAATGAAAATTTGTAAATCATTTTTTGGAAAAAAGTATGAAAAATTAGCCCACCTATGAATATTAGCCCTTAAAATTTTCTCTAACCATAGATAACCACATCAATACACTAGCTCCTCACCCTCTAATTCACTAGCCCCAATAACTTATTTAATTGTAATCATCTAATTCAATAATCGCTAATGCTTAACCCACCAAACATTAATTCCTTTAAATAACAATTATTGAAGGAGATTGAGAGCTTTATTGAAAAGTGTTATCTAAGAAGATATCACATTGGTGATAGAGTATAGTATTTTTCATCTTCACTTTATTTTTTATTTTTGAAATAGTAAAATTAATTTGATATTTTGTTAGGTTTATTATTAAATTTATATGTTATATTTTGATTTATAGGTGTTATTGGTTATGTGGATAAAAATAATTCTAGTTCTTTTCTTAATGATTAATATGGAATTTATGATCTCAAGTGGAATCATTGCCATGGTTTTATAAAGTTATGATCCAATTGAATGAAATTTATGAAGGGGTTGGAAAGAACTTATTAGTGACTTGATATAGCCTTTTTATTGAAGTCGAATTCTTTTTTTACTTTAATTTTAATAGGGGTCATTTAATGCATTTAGTCAGCATGTCCACCTTCTCACACCATTGACGAATCTAGTTCTTAATACCTAGGGGCATCAAAAAATGTATTCATTAAGTTCATCCTAAAGGTAGGAGATCCAAAATTAATCACAAGTTTGAAGCCCATAACTCTACTAAAGGTATCCTATAGGATGTTGTACGATAAACATATTTTATTGAATATTATTCATTCAAGATATAAAAGTTTTATTTGTTTGTGATGCATTTTGGACAGTGTCATTATAGTCTAAGAAGACATGGAATGGGCTCATTCTAGTGGCCTAAATGCCTTGTCAAAGTTCACTTTGAGAAAGTATATGACTAAATGGAGTAGCATTTTATTCTTATGATACTTAAGGCTTTAAGTGCTTAGAAACTCAATATACAATCAAAAGGTGCTTAGAAACTTTCTAGAGGAGAAAAGGGATAAAGTAAGGGATTTCATATAATTAGATAGGAGTTATGTTACACCTCGTAGGAGTTTTGATAGTTGTGTACTATGAAAATCCACCTCCAAGTTCAAGCTCTACCCTTAGACATCTGCAAAATGAATAATTCAAGTTGTAAAAGGAAATTTAATATGCAAATTTTTCTATCAAGGCATCTACCTATATATCTATCTCTAATAATATTTAGAATTATTTGGGTGACCCCTACTATACCATGAATCGATAACATCTAGCCGCTCCTAGATCATGCCAACAAGTTCTAATAGAGGTGAAAGTAGGCTCCACCATCTATCCAACAAACATGTGTGTGAGGAGTTTGTCCCCTACTACATTTTTCCATGACAAACAATGCCCAATGTTGGCCATGACTATTTTTGAAGGGAATAAGCCTCCTAAACCTCCCACCATTAACAAAGAGTTGATGTATTAAATGATGCAAAACCCTCAGCTACTAGTTGGTGCCGTCCCCTAGTTAATCATTATAAACCCCCTAATGATGATATGACTATCTCTTAGTTTATCTATAGCCAAGCTTCAATCATATATTTATTATTTTCATTATATCTTTGAAGTTCAAACTATTAACTAACATGTGTACTACTATGGGTGTTTTGACTTAAGATAATCATTTTTTTTGTTTTTATTTTTATTAGTGTTTACTCATATTTAGAATTAATGCATTGTATAAACTCTTTCTATTAATAATAAAAAAGAAAATATATTTTAAATTCAATGGAAATCTCTTATAATTCATATGATAATGATTAAATAAAAATAATTAAAAAATCTTAAATTTATATGTTTCATATTGTTTACTCATATTTAGAATTAATGCATTATATAAACTCTTTCTATTAATAATGAAAAAGAAAATATAATTCAAACTCAATGGAAATCTCTTATAATTCATATGATGAGGATTAAATAAAAATAATTAAAAAATCTTAAATTTATTTGTTTTATATAGTCAAAGGTTATCAGTTTCAAGAGCTAGCTTAAGTGGTTATAAACTAGACACGATACTTTATATGTCTTTTTCGTAGATTTAACTTTGTTAATCTCTTGGATCATGTAAATATAAGGCTTTTTATTGAAAATTTGGTTATCAGTTTCAAGAACTAGCTTAAGTGGTTATAAACTAGACATGATACCTTATATATCTTTTCCGTAGATTTAACCTTGTTAATCTCTTGGATCATGTAAATATAAGGCCTTTTATTGAAAATTTGATCAAAGTGAAACAAACAAATAAATAAATATCTATTTTCATTGAAAATTAAAACATGAATTAATTATTTAATTTCAATGAAATATATTTTCTTATATATCTAGTAGAATAATTAAATAATTGTTTAAATTATGAATTACATTTATTAATATTATAATATAAAATTGCCCAAAAATAAATCAATATTTAAAAATATATTTGTGATGCCATTTTTTTTAAATAACAAAGTGATTCCATCAAATTTGTCCATAATCTTATCCATTAAAAATTATGTTATATAAAGATACAAATACTCTGCTGGTTAAGGCATCCACTTTGCATAATTTGAGAACTTAATTATTAAAGCGAGAACCTACCTCCTCTAGTAAGAAAGTAGTGGACAAAGATGATGTATAATAACCCAAATTCCATATTAGATATTGAGTCAACAAAAGTGAGTCAGGGCACCTCAACTTTGAATACTTGAAAATGGGCCAACTTTCATTTCACACACCATAAACTTTCTTTAGGAAGAGGTAAAGCATTGAATTGACTTGGCTTTGCTCTCACTGTCATGGAATTGGAAATCAATTTGGATTTGGATGAAAGGGAACAAAGTTGTGATAGGAGACCCCACACTTGTAAGGTTGGATATCAACTATAACACCACCTGACCTGAACTGTCGCAATCCAATTTTGTATGATCAATTATACATGTGATTGAATGAAGTCTCGTATGGCTCGAAATTATATATATATATATATATATATATATATATATATATATATATATATATAATTCTTATTAAATTGGTATGTTTGTACTTTTTCATTGGAATTTTTAATTAAAATATTATAATTATAAAATAATTGATTATAAATTTAAATATTTAACTTATGAATGTAAATTTTTTTTGTTTATGGGGTTTGTGTTGAGTAGTGGGACAAAATGACTATTATTTTTATTATTTAAATTTATTTTTTTCTTGAATATTATTTTTGGTAGATATTATTTATTTTTGCTTAATTATTTGTCATATGATCAATGTCCCATGGTGCCATAGAGTACCTGTTTCTCTCCTTCCACTTTGAGATTGAGAATCTTATTGAGATGTGATATTTAAGAAGATATAACATTGATAAGAGTTTATTTATTTTTTATGTGATTATTGGGTTTATTATTAAATTCATATATATTATTTTGATTTATAGGTCTTATTTATTGTGTAGATAAAAATAAATTTAATTTTTTTAAGCGATTAATATGGATTTCATGTTCTTAAATCATTATTGAGGTTTCATTATGCTGAGAGGTACTCTTTGGCCCAATGTGATAGAGAAGTTGTAACGTAATGTAATGTAAACATTTTAACTCAGACAAAATAAAATAAAAATAAAAATGACCCATGGTATTAATGTGGAATATAGCCTATTTAAAGGAGGAAATTAAACCAACCTAGATCTATCTTAACTTTGGATCTACCAAGCGCGAGAGGGATCAAATCTCTTGACATCGAGTGAACTTTAGGAAGGGGTTAGAAATAATTTATTACCAACTTGACATAGTCTTTTTATTTAAGTAGGACTCCTTTTACTTTGACTCTTATAGGGATCATTCAATGCACTTAGTATGCATGACCACTTTCTGACACCACTAGCCAATCTAGTTCTCGATACCTTGGGGCATCAAAAAAATATATTCATTAACTTCATCCTAAAGCCAAGAGATCCAACATTAATCACAACTTGGGAGTCTGTAACTCTACTAAACATCTCCTACAAGATCTTGGCCAAGGTACTCACGTTATAAAATAAGCATATTTTACAAAATGTTATTCATCTATGACATACGAGTTTAATTCTTGGGTGATGCATTATGGACAATGGTATTAGGATCTAGAAATACATGTAATGGGCTTGTCCTATCAGCTTAGATTCTTTCTCAAAATTCACTTTCAAGAAAGTCTATAACTAAATGGAGTAGCATTTTGTTCTTATATACTAAAAGCTCTAATTGCTCAGAAATTCTCTATATTGCCAAAAGGTGCTTAGAAACTCTCTAAAGAAAAGAAAATGATAAAAATAAGGGATTTCATAGAATTAAATGGGAGCTATGTTGCACTTAATTTGGAGGGTTCGGAACTATGAAAATTCACCTCCAAGCTCAAGCTCTAACCTTGGTCATGTGAAAAATGATAATTCAATTTGTAAAAGGGAAAAAGGCATGGAAATTTCTCCTCAAAAACCAAATATATCAAAGCATCTACCTACATAGCTATGTCCAATATTATTTAAAATTTCTTTGGGTGATCCATACTATATCATGGATAGATAACCATCTAGCTCATCCTATACCACTTCAACAAGTTCTAACAAAGGTAAAACTAGGCTTCACCATCTATCCAACAAACATGTGTTTGTGGGGCATGAGAACATGAGGCGTTTGTCCCCCACCACCTCTTGGCATTGCAAACAATTTTCGATGTTGGCCCTGGCTATTTTTGAATGGACTAATCCTCCTAAGCCTCCCACTATTGGCAAAGAGTCGATGGAATTGGATGATGTAAATCCCTTAATAAATAGCTGGGGCCTCCCCCTAGTTAACGATGATAAACCTTCCCTAATTCTAATATGAATACTTCTTAGGGTATCTATAGTTAAGCTTCAATCATATGTTTATTATTGTTATTATCTCTTTGAAGTTCAAACTAGTAACTAACATGTGACATATGACCATGGGTGTTTTTACTTAAGATAATATTTTTTTTTTCTCTTTTTATTAATGTTTAATCATATTTATGTAGCTCTGTTTTGAGATAGTCTCTCATGTTGGCGTCTACGAGTCAATGTCTCCTTCTCTGCATGCAGCCTCCTAGGTGTGCCTCCATATGGGTATTAATCTCTTTGCCTTGCCTGAGTTTTCATTTCATTGTTTGAAATTCTTATGTCTGGGCTTATGCATGATCTTTTAGCTTCTCTATTGCTAGTTTCAATTGGGTAATTTCCTAGTCCTACATTTATCTGGCCAATGTCTGGGTCAGCTAGCTCTTATTGAGCTTGAATTGTAAAGGGGAGGGGGTTTTGCTTGAGACACAGAAAGAGAGCCTACGTATGGTTGTTCTTAGTTGTTATTGTGTTGGGAGCCAACACTCAAGGGTTCATCTTGAGGCATCAGGTCCTTTTCTTCGGCCTTTGGAATTCTCGAGTCTTATAAAATTCCCTAGGAATTGATAATCTACCAGCCTCCTGGACCATATTTCTTTGTGGCTAATTTTTGTGGGTGGGGTTAATCCTTGGGCTGTTGGGAGGAGTCATGCTTTTACAGGTTTAGCCTTTAATATTGTTGTGTTTGTGAGTTATTATGAAGTGCCGAGTTGTGTAGCGGTATTCGTCATAACAATCCCACCTTGTGGCTTTTGTAAAGGTAGCATGCTGAAAGCTTTATTTCTTACTGTTATTATGGAGGTGTGTCACGATTCTCTGGACCCTTTAGGAATCAAAGAAAATAATAACTAGAAGAAGATAGTAGCAGAATTGGGTTACACCTTTTGGCTCACTAGGTCTGGTGTTTTGGTGGGGATTACCCAGCGTTTGTGAGGGGGATACATCAGCGCTCAAACCAGTGGACGACTATTATTTTTTGAGGTGTTAAATCTTATCAACATGGGAGTAAATATTTGTGTGCTAAGGTGGGGAGATACAAAGGTTTGCAATGGCTGGATGGACACGATGCAACACCAATGAATTTTTTGCTGAAGGGGGGGAGGAGGAGGTTGGGGCTCACAGGGGCACAATTAGGACCAAGCACATGCTAGTGACGAGGAGGTCGAGGCCCACAGGGGCACAACTAGGACCAAACATAAGACAGTGAGGTTGTGTAAGTCTTCCATGAAACCACCTCTGCTGATGTTCACAATGAACTGCATAATTTGGAGGAGATGGTAACAAGAGACAAACAATCTATGTTTGATTCAGAGTTGGTGGAGGAGTTTGGGCAACTGGTATCAGACCTTGGATGCACCAAGGGCAAAGGAAGCAATATTTTCAACCCCTTTTATATATTGGAAAATGAAGTCTTTAATGGGCATAATCCTAATGGAGAGGAAAGCATATCAATATAATATTTTCACCAACCTAGAAGATGTTAAGAGAGAGAAGCGAAACATGAGATTCTACATGGGGTAGATGGACAATTAGTTACCTAGAATTGAGCAACACATCCCTTGCATTGCTACTTAAGTCCCTCCAGGATTAAGCGAAAGAGATCTAGCCCCTGTGAAATAAGCAAAATATTAGCCTTATGATGCATTTAGTTTTACTTTTATTTTTTGATGTTGATATAAACTCCTTTGTGAGACTACAATTTTTGGTATTGTTAAAATTTTGGATCATGTACTCTATTTACAGATGGTCAACAAACCTCATTTCCCATGGAGAAGGTTGAGACCAACAACCACATCTTAGTTATGGGCAAGGTATTGTAATATATTTTGATTAATGAAAGGTTTGACCACTTAGCTTACAAAAAAACATTTACTCATATTTAGAATTTGTGTGTTTTGATACATTTTTCTATAACAACATTGTAAAAACTCTTTCTACTACTAATGAGAAGATAATATATTTCAAACTTAATATGAATCTCTTATATTTCACATTATAAGGATTAAACAAAAACAATTAATAAAAGAAAACAAAATTATATGATAAAAGTAAACAAGAAAGTCAAATTCATATGTTCCAAATGATCAAGGTTAAAGGACTCCAAGACTTAGTTTAAGTGGTTATGGGCTAGATATAAAACCTCATATCTATCCCGTAAAGTTAGAGGTGTCATAGATTCAACTCTATTAATCCCTTTGAGGTTAAGCTTTATAACCAAGGTTGAATCATGAGAAAGTAAGAGTTTCCTTATGGAAAAATAATCAAAATTAAATAATATAAAAATATAAAAATTAGATAGATATCTTTTTTATCAACAATTAAAATTTGGATGTTTCATTTCAAGACACTAACTTTTATTTTAAATAAATTTCCTTTATAAATATAAAATGAAAAAAACTATTACTTAAAATTTTAAAATAACAAATTTCATCAATTTTTTTTATTACCGAATCCATCAATTTATTTATGGAAAAAATTATTATATAAACACATAAATAAGTAATTTAATTTCAATACTAATAAGTTAATTTCAAAACTAACTTTTATTTTAGGTATAGTTTATTTATAAGTGTAGTAAAAAGGAAAAGTTATTACAAAAATTTAAATCAAAAAGTTCATCAATTTATTTATAATTCTTTTTTAACATAAATGTAGAAAAAAAAATATTATTAAAAATTTTTAAAATATGAATTTCAATTTTGAGAATTTGTTTTATTAGTCAAGATTTTGTTGTTAAATCAAAAAAAATTTACAGACACACTCTCCTGGAGGCATCCATTTCTCATAATTTCCGTACTTAATTATTAAAGGGAGAATCTACCTCATCCACTTTTCATAATTATTACAGTGAGAAAGATGATGCGTAATGGGACCCAAATTCAAAAAATTGGAATGGGACAAAATCCAGATGTTGACGAAACAAAAGTGAGACAGTGGCCTACGCATCAACTCTGTATCAAACCGCCATAAAATTTGTTTATAATTTTGGTTTTTTTAGAGAGAGGTGAAGCATTTAATTGACTTTGCTTTCCTTGGAGCCTCATGGAATTGAAACGGAACAAAGCTTTCCTTGACTTTGGATGAAAGGGAACAAAGCTTTGTTAGGAGATTTAAATGATTCATACCTGCAAAACGAAATTATATATATATATAGAGTTAATATTTGTCTAGATGTGTGAATAATTTAAATTTATATATATATATTTTGTATGTGTGAATTATTTATAAGAAATAGTTAATATAAAAATTAAAAAAAAAGTATTTAGTTTACTGTAATTTGGTTAAAAAAATTTGTTTAGTGAGGAATATTTGTAATAAATAATGGATAAAGGATTTATCCAAAATATTTGCAAATCCATTTATTTATTTTTGAAGGTTTTGGTTTTATCTTTTTTTCTAGTTGGTAATTAGTTAACATGGAGAATAGTTAATGGAGGAGGAGTCATGGTTGGATTCAATCCTGATAGGCAGTGGAGGTATGTATAATTTAACTGCGAAGTTATCGAATACCCTCAATTAGAACAACAATGTTGCACATAATCCCACTCATGCATTGCTATTGCAAGTAGGGTGGAAAAACACAACAAACATGGGTCTCGAAGGTGAGCAAGCAAGGGAATGGAAAGAGTTCATTCATAAATTAGGCTGATTTTTCATCAAGGGTCAAGATGAGGATGGCATGTTGGTGTGGTAAAAAAAAAGCAATGAAGGTTAGGTATAATGCTTGCACTAGTTATGCTGCTATGTTTTTATAAGGATGGGGGGAAGAGCCCAAATGGAGGTAGTCCAAAGGCTTTGGAAGGTGAAGGTCCCTCTCAAGACCAAGTTGTTCATGTAGTTATCTCTATTAAAGAATTTTTTTCCTAGGAAATTTCATGAGAATAGGGTGATAAGATTCATGTTTTTGTGCCATGTGCAAAAACTATAATAAGACTACTTGCCATCTTTTGGTACATTGTCACTTTATGAAGAGAATATGGATGAAATTAAAGGCATTTTTTAATTGGAAATGATCTTTGGAAGGGGAGTCAATTGAGGAGGCTTTATAAAAGTAGACAACTGAGAAGATTGTAGAAAAACACTATGCTCTTCCCACAACCATTTGTTGGGGGTATGGTTGGTTAGGAGTGATATAATCTTCTTTAGTAATGTGTTTTATCCTTTGTAGGAATTCTATCAAATTCAGTTTTTCTATGAAAGTCTCAAGAATACAATGACAATTAAAGTGCGAAGTAAGATTACTCTCGTGGAGATCAACAATAGAACCTTGAGTTTTTTACTGTAGAGCATTAAGGGGGAACCCATAACTAATTGGGGTTGGGGGATTTCAAGATTTTTCTTTAACAACCATCATATTTCTTTCACTTTTAGTATAGGTAAAGTAGCAACAATATGGTAAAACTTAAGGCAATTTAAATTGTTTTGGGAAGTTTTAGTGTACGGATAAACGCTTAAACCCCTATACTAGTAGCTAAGTCTAGAACAACAGTGCAAAGCATTCTCTACTTTTTCTATAACCAATAGATTAAATAAGACAGTAAAGAAGCCTACCTGTAGCTTTCTCTTACTCCTTATCTCCCTTGACCAATTCTGTCACTTCTTTCCATACTTAATCCGCTTGAAAAGTACCTACACATAGACAGAAGACAAAAACCGATCAAAGCATATGATAATGATATATTGATTAAACATAAAATGGAATCAAGTGCATAATACACATATGAAAGCATCAATAAACAATACAAACATATGGAAAAAGCTTTGAACACTTTATTAGTAAAAGGAAGAGTTACAACCCAATTTGCTTGTTTCAATGCCACTCCTCCAGTTCAATCCCATCCTCTCCTCATAACAAGCAAGACATTTTGACATCCTTACAATACTTGAAACCAACTCAAGTCTCATACTAACAGCATCTCCCTATAATTCAATGATTTCCAACCCTTGATCACTTAGATGAGTGGTCTTTTTATAAGTGAATGAAGGAAGTTATGCCATAAATGGTGATAATGAATGCTCTCCCATTCTTAGGATTTAGTTCCATGGAGGAAGGGACAAAGGGAATGATGTTCCTTAACTCCCTCCCTCATCCAATTTCGATCCCAAAGGAGTGGATAGCCTTAGGAAACTTCTAGAGGCATCCTATGGATAAGAATATTCCAAACCCCAATGCAGATTTCGCTCAAATTCACCCAGCGCACCCTGGTAGTGTACTAGGCTGCACTGCAGTGCACCTGGTAGTGTACTGGGCTACAAGAAGCGACTCGTCGTAGGAGGGCCTCGATGTATCCCACATCAGTGACACGAAATGAGGTAAATGATTTTGGAGATGAAAATCGATTGACGATAGAAGGTTCAAGAATGGCGGTCATGAAAATGAAGGTTTACGGTATTTCAAAGGATGAAGTTTGAACTGAATAACTTCTCTTGAACATGTCAGCGCCACTAAAATGAATTGGTAGCATTGAACCAAAACAAAGTAATGGATGGTATGATAGACCAACGGTGTGATAACCATCAAGCTGAATAACCCAACCCACATAGTCACGGTGATGAGGTGAAAGTGTCATGTTCAAGAGCGACTTACTACCATAAAGTGTTTTCCCCTTTTTCCAATTTTCCCCAGTCATTGCTGACCAGTACCTCTTTATTTTTATCAATCTTGAGGAGGATAACATATGCTTGTTGTATAATTTCACCCTTCGGGTGAATCCATCGTTATTCAATGCTTTAACGAGTATAGTGAAGGTGAAACTCGGTCTTGTCTAGATGGACAAGTTTGTCACTATTTGATGTTTTTAACGAGTTTAACGATAAAGATAACTTGGTCCTTTTCATGTTTAGAGAGTTTGAAAAGGGCCGAAAAGGAAACTCCAAAAGTTATTTTTCGTAGATTAATCTCTCAAGTTCGAAAAAGCGTAAAATAATACAAGAGAGATATCATTTCCAATCCGTTAACGCGCTGGAAAGGACAAGCGCTCGACAATCTTTTCATGTTTAGAGAGCCTGAAAAGAGCTTAAGGAGGACTCCATTTTGAGGAATGAGTGGTGTCTAGGGTAGCAATTGGTTCTAGTGATGTTGGAACTTCTCAAAACATGTTGATTTATGTGAAGAGGCTAGCTAATAAGACCACTCATTGCAACTGTCCCTCAAAAAGGGTAAAACAACCAAGTGAAAGCGTATGATCGGCTAAAGAGATGGTGGTGATGGAATGAAAAAACCAAGGCTCATCTGACTAAAGAGGTTGATAGAATGGTAATCTCGAGGGTTAAAATGGAAATGGGTTCATTTTTACACAAGCTTGAACCATAGGAAACTATGCTTGGATTCAGTTTCATGTTTACACAAGCTTGAAATGAAAAACTATGCTTGAATTCATTTTTATTTTTACACAAGATTGAAACAAAGAACTATGCTTGAGATTGGTTTACATGCCCCCAGCATGATGAAAAGGAAAGTCTCCTATAACCAGATGGAAGTCGCTGCGGTGAAGCAGGACGGTTATCCAACACCTTTTTAGCTTGGTCAGATAGGGACAAAGGTGAATGGGGTGATTCCCTTCACATAACCTACAGCGAAACTTAGCTTTACCACTAGGTGCATGCCCCCCAAGCTTCATTACATTCACCTAAGTAGACTACTTGTGGCTATCAAGTGGATGGAATGAAGGTTCATATACGAGATCAAGTGAAAGACTTGATTGGGATTTTACGAGATCTAATCAAAGACTTGACTTGGAACTTTGCTTTAGGGGACCTTGTTTCATTTTTTAATGAGGTTGACACAAGACAAGGAACTATCCTCATATTCCTTGTTTCATTTTTTAACGAGGATGACACAAGACAAAGAACTATCCTTATGTTCCTTGTTTCATTTTTTAATGAGGTTGACACAAGACCAGGAACTATCCTCATGGACCTGTCTCATTTTTTAACAAGGTTGACATGGTAAAAGAACTATCCTCATGGACTTGTTTCATTTTTTAATGAGGTTGACACAGTAAAAGAACCATCCTCATACTCCTTGTTTCATTTTTTAACGAGGTTGACACAAGACCAAGAACTATCCTCGTGGGCCTGTTTCATTTTTTAACGAGGTTGACACAGTAAAAGAACTATCCTCATGGACCTGTTTCATTTTTTAACGAGGTTGACAAAGTAAAAGAACCATCCTCATACTCCTTGTTTCATTTTTTAACGAGGTTGTCACAAGACCGGGAACTATCTTCTTGGGCCTATTTCATTTTTTAATGAGGTTGACACAGTAAAAGAACTATCCTCATATTTCTTGTTTCATTTTTTAATGAGGTTGACACAAGACAAATAAATATCCTCATAGACCTTGGATCACAACTCATAAGAGGTCATGAAGGAGAGATCTCGTTCCAATGCCCCCAGTACATGATGTACAACATCACTGAATTGATCGTCAGTTTATGTAGGTATGGAATAGGTTGCCACATAATTTACCCGTGGCGGGGATGATACCATTGGTACAAAAGGAACATTTAGGGAAGATGGTTGACTAGGAGCTATATTTGGACCGGGAAATGAAATCTAGTCAACGGTGACAATTCTGCCTTCATGCAGGAAACAAATCACTCGAAAGAGTGTTGAAACAATAGCTCCCATGCCATAAACATAGTCATGCCCAAGAAGTAAATTGTAATCTAAAGGGCCTAGGAATACCATCACATTCAGATAAACGATTTTTCCTCTCAAAGTAATAGGTAACTGAGGGAGGATCCCTAATGGTTGACTGGTTCCTTTGTTAAAAGCCAACAGATTCTAGGTAACTGGCACAAGCAGCGGTGAACCAAGCGCTTTCCAAGTAGTTGAGGAAAGGATGCTCATTGATGCACCTTCATCTATAATAGTGCCAGATACAATCATATTACAAACTTGTACAATGATCTGGAAAGGCACATAAGAAGGAAGGCGGAACCCTGCCAGTCGGTTCCAATCAAAGGAAGTGACTAGACTACATAGAGTGGGTACCGTAGAAACGGGAGAATTAACCCCTTGAGTTACAAGAGAGGGAGGATTTTCCTCTTGTCTTGATGGAACAGGAGGATTTCCCCCAAGCTAATTTGAATCTGAAGAAACAAAAAGAACTTGAGTAGTATCATATTCACTCTCTTCAGGAAAGGTACGATTTACTGAAGGTGAAATCTGGTCAATTGTTACCTCGACCTGCTGATTTGGGTTGGGTATAGACTCATGGGATTCACATTCAAAGACAGTGGGTTTGACCGACAGCTGATTTTGGTCAGTCAATTCATCAACTAGTGAAGGATTTAGGGAGAGTTTCCTGTAACCAGATGGAAGTCACTGCGGTGAAGCAGGATGGTTATCCAACACCTTGTTGGCTTCATCCAGATAGGGACAAAGGTGAATGGGGTGATTCCCTTCACATAACCTACAGGAAAACTTAACTTTACCCTTCTTTCCATGAACTTTACTATCACTAGTTGATTGTGTGTCACCAGCATGATCTCGAGAAGTTGATGACACAGGATGATGTGAACGAGAAGACCATTCTTCTAAGATCTGAGGAATACCAAGACAATTTCGAAGAAGATGGTCTCCCGCACAAAGTTTGCATGGATATCGAACTTTGCGAGGCTTTATGGACAGTTTCCCATCAGTTGCATTCAAAGCAATGGTTGCTTGGTTGCCCCTCTGCTGAATTTTCTTCTTCTTGTTCTTCTTAGCCACCTGGTTACTAGTATCAATACTTTCACCAGGCGAAGAGGAAGAAGGGGAGGAAGAAACAACCGAGGAAGAAGGCAAAGGGTCAACTTTGGGATCAATCGGAGGTTGATTTTATCCAGTTGGAGGTGTACTATATTGCAGATAAATCATGAAATTTTGAACCAAGGAGGTTGAAAACAACCATACTGGCAAGCCAATGGTAAATCCCGGAAGGGACAATGTAGCCATATATGGAGCACTAATATTTCCGAAAGAAGGAAAAGGACTAGGATTCCCATCAAAAGGAATTCCTTGATCAGTGGACTCCAGATTTGTCACCATATGTTTTAACCTAAGATCAACTAAGGAGAAAGCGTGGAGGATGTTATCCGTGGTCAATTAATTTTATTTTAATCAAAGTAACATAACAAAACAAAAGAGGGATAATCTAGGCAAAAGGTTTACCAAGAAACTGTGAACTGCAGAATACCTCTTGGCGAACCAAGAAGTACGGGCAGGAAATCTCCCCGAATGCTGTGTTCGATGTATCACAGTGTACAAGGCGGTCGACTCGGTTACCTAAGGATGGATAGCAACCTAGTGTTGTCCTCCCATATATACCTGAAAGTACGTGGAGGCCCAATCTGTATAAGCGTTGTCTAATGCAAAACCGCATAGTGAAAGCATTCCCATATACTTTACGTATTGTAACATCGCCCTATATACCCGAAGGTACGTGGACGAGATACGATATACTCACGTACGTGGAATGAGGTATCACACTCGAGATGTATTACAGACAATTTAGTGATAGCTGATTTGTTTTACGACGCTGGAACACGTCTCTAGCCTAGACCTCTAAATGTTTTTCGTTAGGTGACAATGCTCCATTAGGTAAATTCAGATAAATTTTAAGTTGATCTTCTTTAGAATTTTCCTTTCAAGGTTCACCACATGATGTATGTTTGCAATTCCTAAAATGAAACTAATATGATAAGCATTCTTTCCATTCAATTTAACAATGAAAATCCTTAGCTAGTAGGGATAGAGCAATCAGATCTTTGACAAAGAGCAAAGAGCACATCTAATGCAATTTCCCTAGATATTCCTTTCAAGCATTCACAAACTTTTTCAATGCAACATGCATGTATTTCTTTTCGATTTCCCTTAATGTGAATGAACAAAAAGGAAAACTAATGCACAATCGATCAATAAACTCTTTTCATAAAAATGACGATTTTGCGACAATTTCTTTTCAAGGAAAGGAAGACTTTACGACACTTTCATTTTCAAAGAAATGAGGAATTACGACACTTTAAACGAAAAGACTAATCATATTCATACATCAATCAATTGATCTTTCATGAATGAAGACTTGAGGACAATTCAATTTTCGAAGCAAAAGACGATTTGACGACACTTTCTTTCGCTAAAGATCAATCGACCAAAAAACTAACTTTCAACTATAGATTGAAAATGAAAAATCAAATACATAAGAAACATTTATCAATCCTAGTCTAAGTAGGGCTAGGTAAGGAGATGAAAAACTATTTTTAGAGACAAGACATCATTGACATTCAACAAACCATTCAAACAGGAGAAAATTGGCAAAAAACTTCAACTCCTAGATGGGAAACTGACCCTCAAGGGATCAGTGCAGACAGCAGTGGGAGACAGTGCACTTCAGCACACTGGATCTATGCGGGAAGTGCATTGCAGCGCACTATGTCCTTCATTGGGATGCGCTGGTGACAGTAAGCCATTTTGAAGGAAATTTTGACACAGTTTTGACTTAATTTTCAATGAAAGAAGACTGAAATTCAATTAACGACCACAAGTACAGTATGTAGAAATGTCTTAAGAGGCTGATAAACTACTAAGATGGATTATCACTCCCCAGTGGAGTCGCCAATTTGTTTTGGGAAGTTTTAGTGTCTACAGATAAATGCTTAAACCCCTAGATTAGTAGCTAAGTCTAGAACAACAGTGCAAAGCATTCTCTACTTTTTCTATAACCAATAGATTAAACAAGACAGTAAAGAAGCCTACCTGTAGCTTTCGCTTACTCCTTATCTCCCTTGACCAATTCTTTCGCTCATTTCCGTACTTAATCTGCTTGAAAAGTACATGCATATAGACAGAAGACAAAAACCAATCAAAGCATATGATAATGAACTATTGATTAAACATAAAATGGAATCAAGTGCATAATACACATATGAAAGCATCAATAAACAATACAAACATATGGAAAAAGCTTTGAACAGTTTATTAGTAAAAGGAAGAGTTACAACCCAATTTGCTTGTTTCAGTGCCACTCCTCCAGTTCAATCCCATCCTCTCCTCATAACAAGAAAGACATTTTGACAACATTACAATACTTGAAACCAACTCAAGTCTCATACTAATAGCATCTCCCTATAATTCAATGATTTCCAGCCCCTGATCACTTAGATGAGTGGTGTTTTTATAGGTGAATGAAGGAAGTTATGCCATAAATGGTGATAATGAATGCCCTCCCAATCTTGGGGTTTAGTTCCATGGAGGAAGGAATAAAGGGATTGATGTTCCTTAACTCCCTCCCTCATCCAATTTCGATCCCAAAGGAGTGGATAGCCTTAGGAAACTTCTAGAGGCATCCTATGGATAAGAATATTCCAAACCCCAATGCAGATTTTGCTCAAATTCGCCCAACACTCCTTGGTAGTGTACTGGGCTGCATTGCAGTGCACCCTGGTAGTGTATCTACCTGCGCTGATCCTCTTAGAAACAATTTTTGGATGATTTCAGTCATAGAACTTCTTGGGAAGCTAGGCATTCTGATGGTTGAATTCTTTAGGGCATATAACAACAAAATTAAGGTTTGATGGGCCCTAAAGCACTAATCTATAAGATGGGAGTGATGTGCCCAAATGGATCTGTAACATAAACTTAATTAGAATAATAGTGAACATGAACATTGATGAGTTGCAAATTTGTGAAGACTCTAGCTTAACGATTGGATTGTTCAATGATGATTTTTAGATCCATAATATCAATTTATCTCATCTCACCTCCTAGATCGAATAATAACTCAATGATTTTGTTTTTCATTAGATATGATCATATCTTGTTTGATATCTTCTTTAAGCTGTATTAGCATATAAACTTTCTAAAAAGGCATTTGATAATCAAACAAATGTTCTTAATCTAAAGAAATTAATCTTAATATAACTAAAAATAAAAATATACGTCTGTTTAAATCTTTGTGAGAGAATATGCTATGACTTGTAAACATATCAACCATCTAAAATATTAGATAGTTTGTGGTTACTACAAAATATCATAGTATGGAATTTAAATATGTTGCATTATTATATAATTTATTTAACATTTAAATAATAATTATTATTATTATTATTCGTTTCCTCATTAAGAAAAGGTCGTGATTGTCGCTACGATCACTATTTTTTTAACTAGAATTTTAATATAAATTGTGACAACATCTACAATATTCTCTTGTAATTCAACTTTTTATGATCAATTATACATGTCAAAAGAAGACTCGTGCAAATTTTAGATGGTTCTAATTAAAAAAAATAAAAATGAAAAATCTTCATTATTATTTCTATGTATGGTTGCACTTTTTCATTTGAATTATTGATTAAATTATTATTGCATTGAGAGGCACTCTATAGCCCAATATGTCAGCAATATTGTAAAACATTATCTAATGTGTAATGTAATGTTGACTAATAGAGTTATTTAAAATAAAATTAAAAGTAAAAAATAATAATTATATATAAGTTTGAGTTAGCCATTTGATGGGTTTATCGATGGTGTTTTACAAACTCATGGTACTACATATCCCATGGTATTTGTTATGATGAAGCCTATTTAAAGGCTTGGGGAAATTCGTTATGGTATATAAGAGTACCAACTTAGATTCATATTAACTCCAGACTTGATCCCTCTGGGCCCTTGGTAGATTTAGATTTAAGATGGATCTAGGCTAGCAGCTATAAACTGATTATAAGTTAAAATAATTTGATTTGTAAAAATGTAATGATAAAATTTCACTTCTAATAGGCATTGATGATGCATCATCAAATTAGTAAGTTTTGAAATCTTAGTGTCAAATTACATTTGAAAACCCAAGAGATTTTCCAATCTCAAGCTAAGTGGCCCAAGGAAAAAAATTCCACTTTCTTCGACCCTAAACTCATATTTTTAAATTAACAAAAGGTAGGACGAAATCTATGTTTCTCTTGAGTTGACCTGACTGGCCTTAATGAGATTATTGACAAATAAAATTTCAAGAGGCAGGCCATAGTTCCTGAACCAATATAAGTCACACAATGGCCTTTTTGGTTGTATAATTGGTGATTACAATGTTTTGATAAGATGTAAATATGGGGTGAGCATTCAATAAAATTAGCTTGGAAAACTATGGATAAGAAGGAAAAAGAAAAAGAATCTATGTTTCATCACTATTTTAAGATGATATGTAATGCTTTTACTCAATGCTTTGGTCAAAATATACAAACCAAACCTTGTTATTGCTTATATCTCGAAAAGAAAGGTTCAATGATTCTCTATTTCTACCATTGTGGATCCAACTTAATTTGAGCATTTGTAGTACAAATGTGATTGAATTACACATTATGGTTGTTATAAAGAAAAAATGGAGAGATCTAGTGATTAGTTACCCTTGGTTTAAGTACAAATCATGAGTGGATATCTACATGAAATATTTAATGGACCATAAAGCCACTTTGAACATCATCCCAAGGAGAACAATGACAATGGTCACATCAAATGTCCTTGACATCAATGGCTATGGATTCAACAACACATATGCATTATTTCAATTTAGGTTTGGCATTAAGCTTCCATTTGAGGTTATTGTTAAGTTTCTTAACATATATTGAAGTGCAATTTGTGGATACATACAAACAAAATTTCAATAAAATTGAAAATGATATTTTTTAATAAGTGAACAACCGAAACACATTGATGGTCATTGAATAAATTATCTCAATGCGTGCAATGTTACATTGGTACATAAACTTCACAAAAGAAAAATGCCATGTGGCACGATAACATACTCAAAGGAAAGGTCACCTTCATGATACATTCTAATCAATTTACCTTAACCATTGGAGAACACAATAAACTTTTACCACAAATTTTTCAATAAATAAAGAAAGCATACAATAGATACAATAACGGCAACTTTCTAAAAACATAAAATACAATCTTGTCAAAATCACATATACACATATTGTAGTAGTGTTTTATCCAATTCTTAGAACAAACTACAATCCCTCCTTTGAAAGAAACACAAATTATTTGATTACTTATCTTTAGAAAACCCTTATGCTTGTGGTTATAATTCATCAATCACTGACAAACTTTAAAACAAAAAAATCATGAAATGGCTCCATGTTTGTCTTTATATATATATATATATATATATATATATATATGAACAAATATGTTAAGAGAAAAACTTTACCAGCCATGCGTTGAACTTTTTGAGAAAAAAAATAGCAACATTATTATATATATAAAAAAAAAATCGAAATTTCCATACAAATTTTGGTTTCTATATAAGTATTGGATTTGTATTGGATCACAACTCACTTGAACATAATACATCAATATAATGTGTAATGAAATAAATAAGAAACAACCATACTCAGTCGTTAATTCAATAGACTACTAAAATGGGAAAATGCATTAAAAGACTATTAGATTCATAATTATACTGAGAGGGAAGGGGGTGAATAGATATAATACAAATTTACACTAGTCACATGAGAGCATTGAACACAAGATATATGTGGAAGCCCATCTAGGATAAAACCACAAAACTTATTTTAATTATTTGATTGAAGTAGGAAGCAACCTACTGGAGACACCAATCCCCTCACATTGCAAGTGCCAACTCTTAAGAGACACCAATCCCGTCATATTTGTAAGAACCAACTTGAAAGAGACACCAATCCCCTCAAAATTGCAAGAACCAGCTTGTTGGAGACAAATCCCCCTTGGATTTGTTGATCCAATCTCAATTACCTTTCATCACATTTTCTGATTGGATCTAGAGGCACATTCTTTTATTCTTGCACATTCACACTCCTCATCAATTCTGATCTCCTTCTTTCTTTTCCTCCTTTGAAATGATCTGCTCTTTCTAGTTCACTTATAGTCATCTGACACATTACACAACATTGAACTCTTCTTTGCTCGCTCTCCACTAACCTAGATCTCAGATAGTCTATTTTGCACGAGATTCATATACGTATTCACTTTCTCATATCTATGAATGCACACTCTTTATGATATTTGTATCGTCTCTTAATGGTTCAGATCTCATACAGTTCCCCCCTACTTACACAGAATTTATGCACTTCGCTCTCTTCACACATTTTCCCTCCTCATGCATGTGCATACATCATTGTGCTCTAAGATCATGTATATGTTTTGTATTTCCATGTTCTTTGACTAAACGCACATATTTATATATGGTGCAATCCTTTAATTCTCTACCTTTCGATCATCCTTAGTGTCTTTTCTTGTTAGCTCCCTTTTTCACGACTAAGTGTTGTGACCTTGGATTAACATATTGTTGTAGTGAATCTAGTGTCTGATTCAATCACTTAACTCACTCTTTGAGCTCACTGGATACACAGATGTTTGAATTGTCACCCTAACTCTGTTAGATTCAATTGTTAAATATTTAATTCCTTGCAATCTTGTGTTGTGACCATGGTCTTGATTGGATCTAATGAATTTAATGTCCAAGTCCTTGTGGATAAGAACGCTTTTTTAACATCCATATTACTAGATGCCTGGATGTGCCCTTTCATTTGGTCTTTTAGCTCCAAGCTCTTCACTCTTAAACCCTCATGACCACATGTTGAGACCTTGTCTTTTGTGTGGAACCGAGATGGATGAATTGTGACCTTTCTATACTAGCGCCGATAGAAAAAACTACATTTGACTATTCTTTTCCTTCTTGATTACAATTGACGATCATATTTTCGTCACAGTAGATTGTTGTGTAACGGATCTCTCCAAACAATGCTCACTTTGTTACTCTGGAGACCTCGTATAGGGCCTCAAATGAGCTACGTCACATGCCATGTCATTATGCTTTAACCAATTATATCCAGCCATGTGTCTAGGTGCTAACCTGTGCCTACCATGTGTCACCTTCCAATCATCTAGTTGGCTAGCCAAATATGCCATTTTTCCTACCACGTGTCACACTTGGTTGTTTCCATGTCATTAAATCTTCCACTTGTCATCCACATCATGTCATTTCCACATCACATCGATGCCATGTCATACTAGCCTAGTTTTTCTTTACTCCATCTGTTGCCCAGTGTTTCGATACCCCGATGCCTTGGTATGTGGGCCCTCGAGTGCCATGCCGTATCGCTTTGTGTCATGCTTGGGATTGGATCAAGTTCACTCTAACACCAAACCACACCTAGATTATCATAACATATTGTGCTTAAAATATCATGCCAGACCATGCCTTCAATGCATTCCAAACCCTGTGTAAACAAAAAATTTTGTTCAAGTCATTCTAAGGAATCACTAAAAAAAATTATAGGGAAGAAACACCAAATTTCCATTTGAGGAAACACTAAATTTCATTCATGGGTTCCACTGGCTTCCCTTGACTTTGAAAAACACGTATTCACTAGGAAATCCCCCTAACCTTGACATCAATGACAACACATTCAAGAACATCCCCCTTTGTCACTAATGGAAGCTATTTGGATTGGAGCACTGGCAACCCTTAGTGTCCAAACCAATTGCAAATCTCTTAGCACCAATTTCAATTTCCCCTTTGTTAATTACACAATTAATTTCTAAGTTCTGCATCAACAGTGAAATGTTGTACCAGTGGCCAATCACTCCAATGTTGTAACAGTGGTTAACTTCTCCCCCTTATTTGAATTAATTACTCTACAAAAAGTTCTTTGCACCTCTTTGCAACACTTTACTCCAATGGCTAATCTCCCCCCCGCCGCCCCCCCCCCCATTGACATCCACTTGATATACTTTGAATTTTCTAAAACATGAAAATGCTAGGAACATTCGTATTGCTTCTGGTCTAACCACAGGAGAATAATTTTATTCAAAACCAATAACTTCCACCTATGCATACCCTTTGTAAACTATTCTGGATTTATTCCTCATTACTTGTCCATGTTCATTCAATTTGTTTATTAAGACCCTCTTGGTTCTAATTACATTTTTGTCTTTTGGTCTAGGCACAAGTTCCCATGTTTCATTTTTCTCTCTTTGATATAGTTCTTCATTCATAGCATTCATCCAATGCTTATCTTCACTAGCTTGTTCAAAACATTTGGGTTCTATTTTGGACAATATTGCTAGATTTGCATGTCTGGGGGTGCTAATCAATTTTCTTCTAGTATGAACTCTTGATTCTCTATTACCAAGTATTTGATTTTTAGGATAAATTTTGTGCACATACCTGAATGGATTTTTGTGTTGTTGAGGTTCCATCTCCTCTTCTTCATCATCTTCTTCTTCTTGTTCTTTATTTTCTAGGTCTACGCTTTTTGTCTCATCTGATTCTTGATTTCTTTGTAGCTTTCCTATTTGGCTCAATTCTTCATCTACCCTTACATCAATACATCCCACTACCTTCCATAGTCTTTTGTTGTAGCACTTGTAGCTTTTTCTTCTAGATGAGTAACCAATAAATATTCCTTCATCATCTCTAGAGTCAAACTTCCACAAGTTATCTTCATTCCTCTTGATATAACTCTTTCTTACAAATACCTTTAAATGATTGACTGAGGTAGGTATACCTTTCCACAATTCATAGGGGGTCTTATCACTATTTACTCTAAATTTGAGTTCTATTTAATATATATATATAGATGTTTGGGTTGCTTCGCCCCAAAAAGTGTTTGGAGCCTTTACTTCATCCATAATAGCTTTTGCCATGTCTTGTACTGATCTATTCTTTATTTCAACTATTTCGTTATGTTGCTGAGTTCTAGCTATTGAGTATTGTCTTCTAATTCTATGCTTCTCACGTAATTCATCAAATCCAATTGAGGTAAATTTTCCTCCTCTATCATATCTCAAGCACTTGATCGTTAAGTCCATTTCCTTCTATTGGGTGTGTGGTATACTCTTTCCATGACTAACCCCACCCATTGTACATTGCATCGGGTGTAGCTGGGGGGGGGTGATCCAAATTTAAATAGGAACACAATAAAGAACAGAAATAAACATAAATACAGAGATGCATAATAAATAATACTTCATTTCATTAACGTAAAATACTGAAATATGCTTACAAATAGAAATGGAAATAAACTAGCTCGGATGATGGTAGCTTATCTCTGAGGAGAGATATGGCGGCTACATGCCTCTGAACTATGTTACAATGAGGTTCAAAGGCCTATTTATTATTAAGAAACAATGAAAAACCCTAAACATCAAAAAACCTAACACTAGGAGATGAAGTGCCAAAGCATGGGCCTCGTTTGGGTAAATTGGTACATCAACTTCCTGGGATCGTAACTTAGGCATATGATCTTCGTTTGATGCACATAATACCTCGTTAGAAAGATCTATCCAAGGACTACAACTTTTGAATGACCAACATTGAACGATGACCCATGTTGGTCCCATTTTTCCCAAAAAAGTCGTTTAGGGCCTCAAAACGGCTCTGGAAGTTCAAGACCCAAAAAACTGCCAAAAATAGTAGATTGTGTTACAAATAAGGAAACTGAAAAATTGAAAGAGACAATTGTGGGGATCCAAGTGGGATAAGTGGGTGGCCACCAACATCCACTTGGACCATTCCTCGGAGCAGTGGTCCCCATTGCGTTGAGTGCCTCCATGACATGGGGAAATTTCTACTGAACTTGGTCTTTGGTGAGATGTTCTGAAATCTTTGATGTATCCAGTAATGGTGGGAAACATAGTGGAGGGTGGTCCACATTGAACACTTTGTGCAAGCCAAGGAATGGGGGAATGATGTGCTTCAAAGCATTGTTTCCCATAGCCTTGGTAATGGTGTAAGGACCATATCTGAGTGGTTTGATCTTCCGATGGGATCTTGTAAGGTGTTCTTTCTATAAATGCAACTAGACTTTGTCGCCCACTTGAAACTTGTGTGGCACCCAATGTTGATCATGTCATTGCTTGTACTTGGAATTTTCCAGAATGGAGCGAAGATATATCGGCCCATTAGGTAGAGGTGCTTCAAGAGTCAGATCAGACGAATGCTTAATGCGACAGTGCAATGATACCCCTATGGGTGAAGAGAAGATGTCCTTGTATTATTTCATGACTGTATCCACCTGCTTCTACTGCGTGGAGGAACCCTTCCCGGGGGTCGTTGTTGTGGCTATGATCTTCCCCTTACCTTGAGAGTGAACCAGAAAGAAAATGAATTTCCTAGTATGGGAGATGATCTTACTGCAGTTCTTAGTAGAGATCAAAGAGGTGGCGGTAGGTGGGGCTACCTCCCGTATCTAATGAATTATCCAAAGAAATAATAACAACGCGAGACCTTGAATCATAATCAACATGTCGCTTCCACAAGTATGGTTGGCCTAATAATACATCACAAACATCAAGAGGTGCAACATCACATAATACCTCATCTGTGAAAGGCTTGATGTTGTAGGGAAGGCGGCACTGCAGGTGGACTCGGAGGTCTCGTCCTTGGTGAAGCCACCTGATGTTGTGCGGTTGCGGGTGTGGTATGGTTGGTAGGCCCAACCGCTTCATGACCTTCACTGAAATGAGGTTCTTTTGGCTGCCACTGCCAACAATGAATTGCAGTGGCAAACCCTTCACCCACATTTTGAGTGGAAAAGACACTCCCCCTCCTCTGGAACTTTGGGCTCATTCTTCTGGATCTTGGCGGTGGTAACAGTGTCATTGGGCTCTGCATCAATGATTTTCTTCCCTTTTTCATTCCTCTTGTTGGGTTCTGACTCAGGGTCGGAACATGCATCTGATTTTGAAGCCTTCAACTCGGCCACCAGCGACTGCTTGGCCCGACACTCACTTGTCTTATGAGTGGGGCTCTTATGGAACTCACACCACTTTCATGTGTCCTTGTTTGACTTCGTGGTGTTTTTATTTTCTTGTGGATCCGATGGGTTGTCTTGGGTCGCCTCATCTTGGCTTTGTCCTTTGTTCTTCGATATTCGCAGATCCAAAGTCTCGCTTCTTTTATTTAAATTTCTGCTCGATCTTGACAACATATCTATACGTCGTGCGAAGCGAGGAGATGTCTAGGAAATCCATCTCATCCTAGATGTACCCATATAGGCAGCCACAGTATTTGAGTACCGAATTCTGCTAAGAATCCTTGATATCAAACTTTGTGCGAAGGGTATGAAAAATATTGGTAAACTCTGGCACATCTTGGTCCCTTCCCTACCGCAACGTGGTCCACTTTATGTATTTATCATCAGATTCTGACAGGATAGTACTACTCCTTGATGGCATCATAGAACGAATTCACAGTGGGTGCGGCTAAAAACAATGAGGTCGTACTTTTATCCTTCTGCTCACAGTAGTTTTCCCACTAGTCCTTGACGTGGGCGGCGGATTTGAGAAGAGAGAAAGTAATATTTTCTTAGTTGGAAAAATCATGAACAAAAATACACCCTTCTAGGAGGTTTAACCATTTATCTACTATAGTCGCATCTATCTGACCCTTGAATATGGGGATTTCAAAGTTAACTTGTACCTTGAAGGGTGTGCCATTTCCAGAGTAGCTGCTGGAAGTAAATGCGTCGCCCCTGGGTAGACGCTAAAGGATCTGGGAAAAGTTGTCCATCATCGCGTTCCTTTGTTTCTCGACGGCCTCCTAGAGAAATATTTTGATAGGATATCCTGCCCCATCGTCTTTCTTTTCTACCCCCATGGGCGGCCGTTGGGGTTTGTGAGGCTGATCTTGCAAAGATTCAACTAGATCGATCCTAACTCCTTATATCCCGACTGCGTTGGGGACATGCAAAGAAAAAAAGAGAAAGAGCAGACTGCTCTCATACCACTGATGCAGATTTAAATAGGAACGCAATAAAGTACAAAAATAAACATAAATACAGAGATGCATCAGAAATAATACTTCATTTCATTAATGTAAAATACTGAAATATGCTTACAAACAGAAATGGAAATAAACTAGCTCGGGCGATGGTGGCTTATCTTTAAGGAGAGATGTGGTGGCTACATGCCTTTGAACTATGTTACAATGAGGCTCAAGGCCTATTTATTATTAAGAAACAATGGAAAACCCTAAACATCCAAAAAACTAACCTTTGGAGATGAAGTGCCAAAGTATGGGCCCCGTTTGGGTAAATTGGTACATCAACTTCTCGGGGTCGTAACTTTGGCATACAATCTCTGTTTGACGTGCATAATACCTCGTTAGAAATATATATCCGAGGACTACATCTTTTGAACATGATAAACATTGTTCATGACCCATGTTGGTGCCATTTTTCCAAAAAATCCATTGTTTAGGGCCTCAAAACGGCTCTAGAAGTTCAAGACCCAAAAAACTGCCAAGAATAGTAAATTGTGCTACAAATAAGGAAACTGAAAAAAATTAAAGAGACAGTTTTGGGGGTCCAAGTGGGATAGGCGAGTGGCCACCAACATCCACCTGGATCACGGGGGTCATGTGGGAGGCGGAAGCCCCCCTTGTTGGGGGTTTACAGAGCGGTGGTAGCCCCCCTACACAGGATCTAAGGCAGTGCCCCGGGAAAAAAAAATAGGCGGACCCAATAATAGTTGGGAAGAACCAAGGATGGGGGGCAAACCGAAAGATGGATGGTAGACCTACCCATGGTTTTGTGCATGGGTTTTGCACATGGTTTTGGGCATGATGGTTTTTTGGCCATGGTATTTTGTAGATCCGATTAAGGGAATTACGGTTATGTTCTAATCTAGGGTTAGTGTATTGGGGTTTATGAATGCTTCGACATGTATATAAATGTATTGTAACATTGAAATGAATATAATGAAAAAACAATATGGTAGTCTCGATTTTGGGATCCAGGGGAAAATCTATGTGTATATTTTTTTTATGTTCTTGCCATTGTATATTTTTTTTGTTTTAAGAATTAGTTTGTAGGTAATTTCTGTACAGGGTTAAAACCTACACATTCTCAACTTGATATTTGAATATCTTGAACTTAGTGAAGGCTTTTGACTTTTCTTTAAGCAGCATGATCCATGTTTCCCTTGTATTATCATCAATAAAGAGAATAAAGTATATTTTACCTCTTAAGGTTTGGGTTCTTGTAGGACCACAAACATTTGTATCAGTTAACTTTGGTGTCCTAGTTGATGCATGCTCTTTTTTCATGAAGTGCACTCTTTTTTGCTTAAGAAACTGACATAGATTGCATACAAAATCATTTGGCTTTGATATCTTAGGCATGCCCCTCACTGCTTATGTCTTTTTGATTTTTAGTAGGTTGTCAAAATTGATATGCCCCATTCTTCTATGCTATAACCAACTTTCATCCACTTTGCTCAGGCAACATTTTTCTTTGCCTACATCAAATGCCTACACATTACTAGGAGTTTTAATTGCTTTAACGATCACTTTCCCAAATTCCACTTTCCTTATTTTATATCCTTTAGAATGAAAGGTGAGGTCATATCCTTGGTCACACATTTGATCGACACTCAACATATTGTGTTTCAAACAAGCAACATATAAGACATTTTGAGCCATAGTATTTCCATTAAGGATAACAATAAATTTACCTTTTACCTTGGTTGGTGCATTATTTCCAAAGGTGACACTTCATATTTTGTCTTCTTTCAAGGAAATAAATTTACTTTTATCTCATGTCAAGTGTTATGAGTATCCACTATCAATATACCATTGACCTTCTTGATTGTAAGAATATAATGAAAAACACATTCTTCATATTTTTCTTGTTTCTTTTTGCACTTCTTATTGTTTTCTTATTGTTGGATCTAGTTGGGAAACTATTCCTTGTAAGGATTTATCAATATACTTTTGTAGTCCCTTGACTTGTGTCCAAAATTATTTCATTTGTAGCATTCAATTTCATCCAAAAGAGGAGAAAATGAATTGTTCTTTCTAGTATAAGAATTCCTAGATCTAGGCATTAAGTATTGACCAAATCTAACATTTTCATTTCTGATATATCTATGGGCTCTACAATTTAAAACTATATGACTAAAGTTATGACACGAAAAATAGTAGCCATAAAAGATATTTGGGTACTTGAAAGTGTATGGCCTTAGTGGAGGAGTGGTTTTGTTGAATCATTTATATCTTTCTTGTTGATTCTTTTATTTTCCTTTGTTATCATTTGTGGAATGGGGTCATTTCTTTATTAGTCCTTGTTTTTATCAATGCCTCTATTTGCATTGTTGTACCTCCCTTTGAGTGCATTTACATAGCTAATGGGCTCTCCTTTTTTGGGGGACTTTGAACTTGAATCTCCTTTCGAGATATAAAGGTGCTCTTTGTAACCCAGAGTTGTCTTGATTACTAGTGATATTTGATAACTAAGGATATTGTTAATGGATTCATATTTCTTTACAAATCTTAAGTTCAGAGACACTTTAGCTGTCATTGCCGAGTTGTTATAGCCAATTGTCAGTGGTCATTGTCAGCCGATCATCATCGCTGGGCTGGGATCATGGGCTGGGATGGACGAACAAGGATGAACGCTACGGAACATTTGAATGGACCTACATCCGCTGACCTATACCGCGGAACAATGGAATGTTCCTACCTGGGCTAGATTGAAGGAATGACGATGCTTACTTACATTGATTCACAATTCGAGGATCATATGCTACAGACAAGTGGCTATACAATTTCTTACTCAAGATTTCTAGAGATATTTTCTTAGAGAAACTACCTCTCCTTCAAGCCTCTCAAAATTTCTCTCCCATTCTATTAGTTGATTTGGAAGGATTTATTCTTTTATCTTTCCCTGTTCAAATTGGGTTTTTAGGTGGATGATTACTTCTTCATTTTAATTTGGATCTCTCTTTTCATGTTTATTGGATAAATCCTTTATAAAATATGCATTCGCATCTTCTGTTGGTATTGTAGTGTTGACATTTATGTCAACAGGTTGGAGATGTTGCTTTTCATGTGCATGTGTGATGGATGCTTGGCTTAATGGTATTGATAGTTGACATTGATGTAAACTTGCTTGTGACATGATGTTTCTTCTACTGAGTAGAGATGGAATCCACATGTGACATTGGTTTGAGTTTGGCATGTTGTGCTGGTTGAAGATGCTACTATTGCAGGTGGTTGGGGTGCTACTCTAGTTGTTGCATATGTCTCTTTATGTCTTGGAGACATTGGATTGTTGCATCATGTGTTGAGATGAGGTTTTATGTGTTGGAGGTGCCTCTATCAACGTTGGAGGAAATTGATGACATGATGTTGCTTCTATAGTGTTACAGATCTATTTGGGCACATCAAATCCCAACATTCAGACCAGTGTTTTAGGGCTCATCAAACCCTAATTTCAGTTGCTTCATGCCCTAAACAGGTCACCCTTTTGAATGGCTGCTTCCTAGACAGTTTCATGACTTGAAGACATCCAGAAATAGCCTCTAGAAGGACCAGCGCAGGTAAGCACTTATGAAGGTGTGTTGTAGAGTAGTTGAGTCCACTGCCAGGGTGCTCTGCAGAGCACTTAGGCTTCCTTTCACCTGCGCTGGGAAAGAATGAGCGAAATTCACATAGGGTTTGGGGAATATCATTATCTTTTGGAGTCATCTAGAAGTTTCCATGACTTATCAACTCCTATGAGCTCGAAAATGGATGAGGAATGAGTTAAGGTGCATCCTATCCTCTCATCCCTTCCTCCATGGAAATAATTCTAAGTATGGAAGGCCATTTAATGCCACCATTAATGATAAAACCTCCTTCATCCTCCTATAAATTGACCACTCATCTAAGTGATCAGGGGCTGGACTATGTTGAATTCTAAGGAGATAATGCTACTATGAGATTTGGCTTTGAAGCAAGTATTGTGATGCTACAAGTTTGTCATGCTTTTGATATGATATTGATGGGATCCAAGTTGGAGGAATGGCTTTGAATCAGACACCAATGGTTGTAATTCCTTCTTCTATCCAATAAAGTGTTTGAACCTGTTTCCCATATGTTTGTATTGTTTCATAATGATTATATGTGTGAATTGTATCTGATTCCTTTCACTTATATTCAATAGATCCTATGCTTTGATCGGTTTTTGTCTTCTGTTGTGTTTACAGGGTAATTCTCAAGCGGATTAAGTACGGGAAGGAGTGACAAAATCAATACAAGGGAGACGAGAGGAAAATGGAACTACAGGTAGGCCTTCTATCTTCTCATCTTATCTATTGTTTATAGGAAAAGTCTAAAACACTTTAAATTGTTGTTCTAGATACAACTACTTATCTAGGGAATTAGTATTTATCTGTAGATGCTAAATTCCCCAAAACAAATTGGTGACTCTGCTAGGGAAGAATCCTCTTTCCTAGTAGCTTATCCACCTCCTAGGACATCCTTGTAAACCTCATTTGTGTTCATATATTGTAATTCAACTGTTTACATTGAAAAATTGGTCAAAACTATGTCAAGTTGCCTCTTGAAATGGCTTACTGTCACCAGCGCAGGCTTGTGAGGGACACAGTGCACTGCAGAGAACCCCTAGTTTAGCGACAGTGCTTTGAAGCGCACTGTCTCCCACTCAGGGTTGCGCTGATCCTCCTAGGATCAGTTTCCCACCTTTGGAAAGATTTTTGCCAAATTTTCTTTTTTTGATTGTTTGCTGATTGATCAATGAATGCTATGTCTCAGAAAATGAGTTGTTATCTCCTAGTCTAGCCCAACTTTGATTGGATTGATTAATGTTTCTTCATGTTTTCTTTGTCATTATCGATCAATAGTCAAAGTTAGGATATAATTGATTAATCTTCATTCAAAAGAAAGTGTCGTAAATTCTTCTCTTCCTTCGAATTAGAACTGTCGTAAAAGTCTTCGTTCTTATGAAAGATTGATTGATTGTATGTGCATATTTCCTTTTGTTCATATTCACATTAAGGAAATTGAAAAGAAATACATGCATTATGCATTGAAAAGTTTGTGTGTGCTCATAGGAATAGTGTAATGAAATTGCATTTAGATTGTGCTCTTTGCTCTTTGATCAAAAGAAATCTAATTGCTCTATCCCTAAGTAGCTAGGATTTTCATCGTTAAATTGAATGGAAAGAATGATTATCATGATAGTTGAATTCCTAGGAATTTCAGAATACATCACGTGGTGAACTTGAAAGGCAAATTCCTAAGCAAGATCAACTTAAAGTTAACATCAATTTAACTAATGGAGCAATGTCATTAACAAGAACATTTAGTGGTTCTAGGCTAGAGACGTGTTCTAACATCGTAAAACAAAGTAGCTGTCACTAACTTGTCTGCAATACATCCCAAGTGTGATACCTCATTCCACATACGTGAGTATATCGTAGCTCGTCTACATACCTTCGGGTATATAGGGAAGTGTTACAGTACATAAAGTATATGGGAATGCTCTCACTATGCGGTTTTGCATTAGACAATGCTTATATGGACTGGGCCTCCATGTACCTTCGGGTATATATGGGAGGAAAACACTAGGTTGCTATCCATCCTTAGGTAACCGAGTCGGCCACCTTGTACACTATGATACACCGAACACAACATTCGGGGAGATTGCCTACCCGTACCTCTCGATTCATCAGGAGGTATTCTACAGTTCACAGTTGCTTGGTACACCTTTTGCCTAGATTATCCATTTTTTTATTTTCTTATGGTACTTTGATTAAAATAAATTTAATTGACCGCGGATAACATCCTCCACGCTCACTCCTTAGTTGATCTTAGGTTGAAACATATGGCGACATATCCGGAGTCCACAGATCAAGAAATTCCTTTTGATGGGAATCCTAGTCCTTTTCCTCCTTTTGGAAATATTGGTGCTCCATATATGGCTATATTGTCTCTTCCGGGATTTACCATTGGCTTGCTAGTATGGTTGTTTTCAACCTCCTTGGTTCAAAACATCATGATTTCTCCGCAATTGAGTACTCCTCCAACTAGAAAAAATCAACCTCCAGTTGATCTAAAGTTCGCCTTCTTCCTTGGTTGTTTCTTCCTCCCCTTCTTCCTCTTCGCCTGGTGAAAGTAATGGTAATAGTAACCAGGTGGCTAAGAAGAAGAAGAAAGGGAAGAAGAAGAAGAAGAAGAAAATTCAGCAGAGGGGCAACCAAGCAACCATTGCTTTGTATGCAACATCTGATGAGAAACTGTCCATCAAGCCTCACAAAGTTTGATATCCATGCAAACTTTGTGTGCGAGACCATTTTCTTCGAAATTGTCCTCATATTCCTCAGATCTTAGAAGAATGGTCTTCTCATTCACATCATCTTGTGTCATCAACTTCTGAGATCATGCTGGTGACACACCATCAACTAGTGATAGTAAAGTTCATGGAAAGAAGGGTAAAGTTAAGTTTACCTGTAGGTTACGTGAAGGGAATCACCCCATTCACCTTTGTCCCTATCTGGATGAAGCCAAAAAGGTGTTAGATAACCATCCTGTTTCACCGCAACGACTTCCATCTGGTTACAGGAAACTCTCCCTAAGTCCTTCACTAGTTGATGAATTGACCACCAAAATCAACCATCGGTCAAACCAACTCTCTCTAAAAGTGAATCCTATGAGTCTATACTTGACCCAGATCAACAGGTCGAGGTAACAGTTGACCTGATTTCACCTTCAGCTAATCGTACCTTTCCCGAAGAGAGTGAATATGATACCACTCAAGTTCTTAATGTTTCTTCAGATTCTAATGAGCTTGGGGGCAGTCCTCCTGTTCCATCAAGGCAGGAGGAAAATCCTCCCACTCTCGTAACTCAAGGGGTTAATTCTCCCGTTTTTATAGGACCCCCTCCAAGTAGTCTGGTCACTTCCTTTGATTGGAGTCGACTGGCAGGATTCTGTCTTCCTTCTTATGTGCCTTTCCAAATCATAGTACAAGTTTGTAATATGATTCTATCTGGCACTATTATAGATGAAAGTGCATCTGTGAGTATCCTTTCCTCAACTGCTTGGCAAGCGCTCGGTTCACTGCCACTTATGCCTGTTACCCAGAATATGTTGGCTTTTAACAGAAGAGCCAGTCAACCATTAGGGATCCTTCCTCAGTTGCCTATTACTTTGGGAGGAAAAATTGTTTATCTGAATGTGATGATAGTCCCAGGCCCTTTAGATTACAACTTACTTCTAGGGCGCGACTATGTTTATGACATGGGAGCTATTGTTTCAACACTCTTTCGAGTGATTTGTTTCCCGCATGAAGGCAGAATTGTCACCGTTGTCCAGCTTTCATTTCCGAGTTCAAATATGGTTTCCAATCAACCACCTTCCCTAAATGGTCATTTTGTACCAATGGTATCATCCCCGCCACGGGTTAATTATGTGGAAACCCGTACCATACCTACATCAACTGACGATCAATTCAGTGATGTTGTACATCATGTACTAGGGGCATTGGAACCAGATATCTCCTTCATGACCTCTTATGAGTTATGATCGAAGGTCCATGAGGATAGTTCTTTTACTGTGTCAACCTCATTAAAAATTGAAACAGGTCCATGAGGATAGTTCCTTGTCTTGTGTCAACCTTGTTAAAAAAAGAAACAGGTACGAGGATAGTTCGTTGTCTTGTGTCAACCTCGTTAAAAAAATGAAACAAGGGTCCATGAGGAGAGTTCTTTTACTGTGTCAACCTCATTAAAAAATGAAACAAGTACGAGGATAGCTCATTGTCTTGTGTCAACCTCATTAAAAAAATGAAACAAGGTTCCACGAGGAGAGTTCTTTTACTGTGTCAACCTCGTTAAAAAATGAAACAGGTACGAGGATAGTTCGTTGTCTTGTGTCAACCTCGTTAAAAAAATGAAACAAGGGTCCACGAGGAGAGTTCTTTTACTGCGTCAACCTCATTAAAAGAATGAAACAGGCCCATGAGGATAGTTTGTTGTCTTGTGTCAACCTCATTACAAAATGAAACAAGGAATATGAGGAAAGTTCCTAGTCTTGTGTCAACCTCATTAAAAAATGAAACAAAGGGTATAAGGATGGTTCTTTTACTGTGTCAATCTCATTAAAAAATGAAACAACTTCCATGAGGATAGTTCCTTGTCTTGTGTCAACTTCTTTAAAAAATGAAACCAATAATATGAGGATAGTTCTTTTACTATGTCAACCTCATTAAAAAAATGAAACAACTCCCACGAGGATAGTTCCTTGTCTTGTATCAACCTCATTAAAAAATGAAACAAGGAGTATGAGCATAGTTCCTTGTCTTGTGTCAAGTTCGTTAAAAAATGAAACAAGGAATCTACGCAGAGTTCCTTGTCTTGTGTCAAGCTCATTAAAAAATGAAACAAGGTCCCTTGGAGAAAAGTTCCAATTCGAGTCTTTGATTAGATCTCATAAAATCCCAGTCGAGTCTTTCACTTGATCTCGTAAAAGAACCTTCATTCCATCCACCTAATAGCCACGAGTAGTCTATTTAGGTGAATGTAATGAAGCTTGGGGGGCATGCACCTAGTGGTAAAGTTAAGTTTCCCTGTAGGTTATGTGAAGGGAATCACCCATTCACCTTTATCCCTATCTGGATGAAGCCAAAAGGTGTTGGATAACCGTCCTGCTTCACTGCAACAACTTCCATATGGTTACAGGAGACTCTCCCTTTCATCATGCTGGGGGCATGTAAACCAATCTCAAGTGTAGTCTTTCATTTTAAGCTTGTGCAAAAATGAAACTGAATCCAAGCATATTTTTTCGTTTCAAGCTTGTGTAAACATGAAACTGAATCCAAGCATAGTTCCCTATGGTTCAAGCTTGTCTAAAAATGAACCCATTTCCATTTTTAACCCTCATGATTGCCATTCTATCAGCCTCTTTCGTCAGATGAGCCTTGGTTGTTTTTATCCCATCGCCACCATCCCTTTGGCCGATCATACGCATTCACTTGGTTGTTTTACCCTTTTTGAGGGATAGCTACAATGAGTGGTCTTATTAGCCAGCCCCTTCACATAAATCAACATGTTTTGAGAAGTTCCAACATCACCAGAACTAGTTGCTATCCTAGACACCACTCGTTCCTCAAAATGGAGTCCTCTTTAAGCTCTTTTCAAACTCTCTAAACATGAAAAGGACCGAGTTATCTTTTTCTTTAAACTCGTTAAAATCAAGATAGCGATAAACTTGTCCATCTAGACAAGACCGAGTTTCACCTTCACTAGACTCGTTAATTATACAACAAGAATATGTTATCCTCCTCAAGCTTGATAAAAATAAAGAGGTACTAGTCAGCAATGATTGGGGAAAATGGGAGAAGGGGAAAACCACTTTATGGTAGCAGGTCGCTCTTGAACATGACACTTTCACTCCATCACCGTGACTATTTGGGTTGGGTTATTAGCTTGATGGTTATCACACTATTGGTCTATCATACCATCCATCACTTTGTTTTGGTTCAATGCTACCAATTCACTTTAGTGTCACCGACATGTTCAAGAGAAGTCATTCAGTCAAAATTCATCTGTTGCAATACCATAAACCTTCATTTTCATGACCGCCATTCCTGAACCTTGTGTTGTCAGTCAAATTCCATCTCTAAAATCACTACACTCATTTCGTGTCATTGATGTGGGATACATCAAGGCCCTCCTGCGATGAGTCACTTCTTGTCGACATCAGTAAATTATTCAAGAAGTTGACTTAGAAACACCCATTCGGTACCTTGAAGCTTGCATGCATCAATGGCAGGTTTCTCACTTTCGGCAATAGGCATACATCAATGCCCTTCGACCGAAAGACTTTGCATGGTGTTCGACATCAAATCATCTATTCACACCATGTAGAATGTACTGCAGTACCTTGAGGATCATTATCATTATCTGTGATTTCTCTCGCATCTGTTAACAACTTACATCATTGGTTGGTAATCAAATGGTGTCTTCCCATGTTCGACTTCAGATCACATATTTACATGGTTAGACTCGTACTTGAGCGAACGGTTGAACAAAATTGAAGACACCGGATCTAGTTTCATCCATCTGGGCTGCGATTTCAGGAGTACTAAATCATATGTACAATGGATTTACATTGATGGTCATTCCGATCATGGGTCTATATCTGTAGATGACTGTTTATGTACATGTAATGAAAGTTTACAAGCTAAGCATGGGTATGCCTTCCCTCAACAATTCATGTAAAATCAAATATCATGATATATGTATTGTAATTGATGCAGGTCACCTTCCACTTTGATACCTCCTCATCACATCGTAAATCATTTCATTCAACATTGGCATTTTTCCGACTTCATGCTTTAGAGGGTAGCTGTTACAGATCTATTTGGGCACATCAAATCCCAACATTCAGATCAATGTTTTAGGGCTCATCAAACCCTAATTTCAGTTGCTTCATGCCCTAAACAAGTCACCCTTTTGAATGCCTCCTTCCCAGATAGTTTCATGACTTGAAGACATCCAGAAATAGCCTCTAGAAGGACCAGCGCAGGTAAGCCCTTATGAAGGTGCACTGCAGAGCAGTTGAGTCCACTGCTAGGGTGCTCTGCAGAGCAATTAGGCTTCCTTTCACCTGCGCTGGGTGAGAATGAGCGAAATTCACATAGGGTTTGGGGAATATTCTTATCTTTTGGAGTCATCTAAAATTTTCCCTGACTTATCAACTCCTATGAGCTTGAAAATGGATGAGGAATGAGTTAAGGTGCATCTTATCCTCTCATCCCTTCCTCCATGGAACTAATTCTAAGTATGGAAGGCCATTCAATGCCACCATTAATGATAAAACCTCCTTCATCCTCCTAGAAATTGACCACTCATCTAAGTGATCAGGAGCTAGAATATGTTGAATTGTAAGGAGATAATGTTGCTATGAGATTTGGCTTTGAAGCAGGTATTTTGATGCTACAAGTTTGTCATGCTTTTGATGTGATGTGGATGGGATCCAAGCTGGAGGAATGGCTCTGAATCAGACACCAATGGTTGTAATTCCTTCTTATATCCAATAAAGTGTTTGAACCTATTTCCCATATGTTTGTATTGTTTCATAATGCTTATATGTGTGAATTGTATCTGATTCCTTTCACTTATATTCAATAGATCGTATGCTTTGATCAGTTCTTGTCTTCTGTTGTGTTTACAAGGTACTTCTTAAGCGGATTAAGTATGAGAAGGAGCGACAGAATCGATACAAGGGAGATGAGAGGAAAGCGGAACTACATGTAGGCCTTCTATCTTCTCATCTTATCTATTGTTTATAGGAAAAGTATAAAAAACTTTAAACTGTTGTTCTAGACACAACTACTTATCTAGGGAATTAGTATTTATCCATAGATGCTAAATTCTCCAAAACATATAGGTGCTTGGAGATGTTTCTACAGGAGTTAGAGGTGTTTCTACGGGTGTTGGAGATGTTTGGACAGATTGTGGTTGCTACTTGAGGAGTTGGAGCTTTTGATCTTGGTAATAAGGTTAGGAGAATAGGTCTTGCATGTCATTGACTTGTTCTTAGCCTAATTCATCAGTTGCATACTTATCATAGTGGTTAGGAGGAGTGTTCAGAAGCTGAAGAAGATATTCCATCAAGTGGCAGAGGTTCAGGGTTGAAGGATTGATGTTTTACCTTAGCTTTAGCCTTAGTCGCATGGAGGAAATCCTGTGGGAGTAGATCGAAGGCTACGGTCACTGGAAGAGCAGCCTATGGGAGCAGTTATAGGCTCAAACGCATGGATACAGTGCTATGGGAGCAACTAAAGGCTTTTCACAAGTTTTTCTCTAAATTTCTCGCGTTTCTCAACTAATTTTTGTGTTCTGGCGACCTCCTTGATCATAAATTTTCAGTTTATGGTCGGAAAAGTTTGTGGGACCTCCAAAAGCTGATTAAAGTTGAAAATATCAAAAAGGAAATTAGAGTTAGTGGTTGATAGAGTCAATGAGTTGAATCTGGATCAAATTAAGTGTATGAACAAGATTGTTGAGCTCAGTAGTTTTGTGTAATTATTGAGTTGAGCACTTGAGTTCATCCATGTATTGGATAAAGCTCATTGCTAGTATGGTTGATTGTTTTGTTGTGTGCAGTGAGTGTGTGCTTGGAGAAGAGCTTGCAATCTATGCGAGTAGTATATAAAAAATTTCTAAACCAGTTTGCAATTGTAGTAGCAGATAGTTGAAGTTCATTTCAATCATTATTTATGCAGTGAGTGAGATGTTGATGTGTGGATTGGAGTAGAGTTTTGAGGAGATTGTTTTGCAGCTAGTGTGGATATTTTTTATCGAGTTTTGATTGCATCTTGTGCTAAATTTTTTATCATTTGATTGTGCTTAGATTCTATGTTGTTTCAATTCTCATGTTGAGTGAATTGGTAGTCCAGTTTGATTTTTATTGAAACAAGGCTCATATGGAGGAAGTGAAAGCACGTAGGCTTCTGAGTATACAGTGACTTGGTGGATTCAGTAGAAGGAATATATTTCTCCATCCAATAGAATTT
The DNA here is from genome assembly GCA_031772625.1 of Pinus tabuliformis. NCBI lineage: Eukaryota > Viridiplantae > Streptophyta > Pinopsida > Pinales > Pinaceae > Pinus > Pinus tabuliformis. Next base: position 391,797,583 of record CM062820.1, read on the forward strand.
GGATAGTCTAATGGTAGTTGGGCGAGGATCGTTGATCATGGTGGCCTTTAGAAGATAATATTTCGTAGATTTGTGAGAGAAATAGTTTCATTTCTGATAGGTGCCAACATACTTTGAAAGAAGTCGACTATTCCAGCTCATGGTAGTGATCTAATCCATGTTAAATTTGTTCAACAAATTAATAAAAGAATTGAGCAGTGCAACAACAACAAGGTGGTTTTTTCCCAGGGAAGGGTTTTCCACTAGACATACTTGTGTTCATTGTGTTGATTGATTTTATGGTTGCATGTCTATTTTGATGCTCTGATCTATGGTTTTTTGTTTCAGTTCATGCATGGTTAAAGATTAATTAATTGGAGAAAAAATTTATATGTGTCATCACCATTGATTCACCCACCCCCTCTCAATAGTGATTTAGTTTCCAACACCTTATGGTCTTTCACATATTCTTTGTTTGTCCTTTAGCTACTTTATTATGGTTTCTTCAATTCCTTTTTCTTATTCTAATTGAACCTTTTGAGAATTGATTGATTCTTCATCAAAAAAATGAATTTTCTTTTCTAAATTCAACAATTGTTCCTTTAACCTTTTGTTCTTTCTTCTAACCTTCTTTAATTCATCAAGACCACTAACCAACTCTCCTTAAAGGTATACTTTTCCTTTAACTTCTTCCTCAATATTTGAATTATTTTTTTAAATATATTTAGTTTCTATGGCCTTGATTAAACATTCTTCTTTTTCTTCATGAGATGTCTATTCATTTCTCTCTTGTGATGAGAAACTATCTTCTTTGGAATATAAGATTTTCTTCTTCGGATATAAGATTTTCTTCTTCAGAGACTTTCCCTTCTTATATTTCTAAGATCTACTTCTATTCTTAATCTCTTTCTTTTTCATGATATTCTACTTTAGGATAAGGACATTGAGAAGAAAAATGGCCAATTCTACTAAAATCAAAGCATTTACAAGGTAACTTAGCTTTGTACTTGCCAGATCCCCTTTCAACTTCCTTATGAATTGAGCTACTTCTAGATATTATTCATGGCTAGAGAAATATTCATTCAAATATTCATTCAAATGTTCATTTTCTTTCTTTGATACTTTGAAGATAGCTTCCTTTTTTCCTAACCTCTCTTTTCCATTCCTCATTTCATATGTTGTGAGGATTCCATGTAGTTATTCCATCTTTAAGGTGTCTAGATCCTTCATATCCTTAATGGATGAAATCTTGGCATTGAATATCATGGGAGGAGATCTTAGTAATTTCTAGACAATAATTACTTCATCAACCTTTTCATCAAGTCCTTTACTGGTGTTTACATCTTCATCAACTCTAAGGAATAATCCTACAATATTTTCATCTTCATTCATATTTATATTTTTAAACCTCACTTTGTCATTGAAGTTTGACTTTCTTTACCTTATCATCTCCTTTGTAGCTTCTTTGGAGCTTATATTAAACAAGGTGATAGAGAATTGCATTCATGGCCTTTGCATTGTTTGTAAATTCCCTTCTTCCAATTGGATTTGTTGGAGGGGATGTGGGGACCTTGTATCTATGTTTAACAGACATCCAAATGTCAACACCAAGAGAAATCAAATAGGTTCTCATTATTACGTTTGATAAAGTATAATTGGTCTCGTTAAAGATAGGAGCTCTATTTGAAAAGAATCCATCATAACTGGTCATTTTTCCCTAATGATATACCTTCTAGCGGTTAGATTGTTTCTAAAGGAACCCACTCTCATACCAATTATTGGATTCACAATTATATTGAGTGGGGGTGGGTGATTTAGAATAATACAATTTTAGACTAGTTAAAACATTCAATTACAATATAATACACCAGTCACATGAGAGAATTCACAAGATATATGTGGAAACCCATCTAGAAGAAAACTAAGAAACTTCTTTTAATTATTTGATTGAAGTAGGCGCAAACCTAATATTACAATTTTTGTAGGCACCAACCTACAAGAGACACCAATCCCCCTCATATTTGCAGGAACCAACTTGTGGGAGACAGAATCCATTTAGATTTGCAAGCATCAACTTGTAAGAGACACCAAGCCCCTCATATTTGTAAGCACCAAATTAATGGAGACACTAATCCCCTTTAGATTTGTTGATCCAATCCCAATTTCATATCAAATATCGGTTTCATCACATTTTCATACTAGATCTAGAGGCACTTTCTTTTATTATTACACATTCATATTTCTTTAATTTTGGTCTCCTTCTTCTTTTCTTCCTCAGCAATGATCTAATCTTTTTGGTTAACTTGCGGTCATCTAGCACACTGCACAGGATTAAACTCTTCTCTGCTCGCTCTCCACTAGCCTAGATCTCAAATGGCTCTCTTTTTCACACAATCTATTTATGTATGTCCTCTCTCAAATCTGCCAATGCAATGTCTATGTGCTCTCTATCTTGTCTCTTAGTAGTCCAAATCTCATGTAGTTCATCCCATGCTTACACATAGTTTACGCATGTTTCTCACTTCACGCATATGCTCTCCTCATGAATGTGCATACACCATTGTGCTCTAAGATCACGTATATGCTCGATCATTTCCAAGTTCTTTAACTGAATGTACATATTTTATATGGTGCAAGCCTTTAAGTTTTTTTCTTTGGATCTTCCTTAGCACCTTTTCCTGTTAGCTAATTTTTTTCATGACCAAGTGCTATGACCTTGGATTACCCTACCATTGCAGTGAATTTGATGTTCGGGTTAATCACTTATCTCACTCTTTGATCTCACCAGATACATAGATGTCTAGATTCTCACACTAACTCCATTAGCTCCAAGTGACAAGTCTTTAATCCCTCGTGACCTTGTGTTATGACCATGGTCTTGATCAACTTTGATGAATCCAATGTTTGGGTCCATGTGGACAGGAACACTTTGTTAACATCTAGATTACGAGATGCCTAGATGGTGTGCCCTTTCATTTGGCCTTTCAACTCTAACCCTTAACTCTAAAACCCTAGCAACCACATGTTGAGACATTTCCTTTTGTGTGAAACCAAGATGGCTATACCATGACCTTTCTATACCAGCCCTAATGGAAAGAACTGCATTTGATGATCCTTTTGTTGCTTGATTGCAATTAACAAATATTTTTGTCACACCGGATTGTTACATATTGGATCACTCCAGACAATATTGACTTCGATACTTCAATAGCTTGGTATAAGGGCCAATTGGGATACATCACCTGCCACATCACATGCCATGTCATTATGCTTTGACCAATCATAACCTGCCACATGTCTGGGTGCTAACTTGTACTTTCCATGTGTCACCTACCTATCGTCCAGTTAACTAGCTAAAAGCACCCTTTATGTTTGCCAGATATCACACTCAGCGACTACCACATCATTAAATCTACTACCTATAGCCTACGTCATTATAAATATCATTTATTAAAATTATAATATAAAATTACTCAAAAATAAATCAATATTTACATAAAATTTCTTAAAATTTGTTTTTTATCGATATTTAAATTTTTATTCCTAATGCTTAAAAAAAATTAAATAACAAATTTATTCCATCAACTTTTTTAATTCCATTCACCTAACCATTAAAATAGGAAATTGCTGCTTAAGGCATCCACGTTTTGAAACCTACTTCCTCCTATACTTACAAAGTAGTGGACAAAGATGATGTGTAATGGATCCCAAATTTCAAAAACCGGAATTTTGCAAAATTTAGATATTAACGAAACAAAAGTGAGTCAGCTCACCTGCACATTAACTTTCGAGACTTAAAAATGGGCCAGCTTTCATTTCTCACACAATGTCAAGCCGCCACAAACTTCGTTTTTTATTTGATACTTTAGGAAGAGGCTAAACACTAAATTGACTTTGTTGTGCTTTCAGTGTCATGGAATTGGAATTCAATTTGGATTGGAATGAAAGGAAGAAGGTTGTGTTAGGAGACCCTTTCATGGTTGTGAAAGGGAATATTTGCATTGAACTTTTGCAGTGTAATTTTGTATGATCAATTATATTCTATCATGCTAAGTTGAATGGGTCTTGTCTAGGTTTAAAATTTGATTTTTTTATTTAGTGTTTTTGTAAATAGTGGCCTTGGCACAAGAGTATAGTGATAATATCTTTAACTCAATTTGAAATATCTTCAATAAATTTACCAATTCTCTTAATTTAAAAATAAATTTATGTGATGAATTTACAAGCGATTGAATGAATTCTTGTACCAAAATTTTTATTAAAATCTTTATGTTTTTATTTAAAAATTATGATTACCCTTTTATTTTCATCTGAATTTTAAATAAAGTATTATGATTATAAAATAACTAATTATAAATTAAATAACCAGTAAGATCTATGATTTGCATTAAATTTCATACTCTTTTAGTTGCCTTAATTTTGATAATAAAAGAAAAGGAGGAAGCCATGTAAGACAAGCATAGTTGAGGGAGAATGCAAGAGAGCCACAACCTATAGATCTTTCCCTCATTTGCATAAATATGATCCTTTGAAGTGGTCTCACACATGATTATGAGTGGTGTACACGAGGCAAAGTTAATAGAGGATAATGACTGAGTCTAAATATTCAAAAGGTATGCACTATAAGTTGTGCACAAATATTCACACGACCACAATGGGGTTGTTTTACATGTTGCACCTTGGATAAAGTACAACCACATGGTTGTGTCAAACGCATTACTAGAGGCCCATGTAAGTGAATTTAGAAGCAAAGGGAGCCCAAGTGATACAAGCATCAGGTAGATGTCATACAATATGAGTAAAGATGTACCTATATGATTCAACTATGTTCATAGGATTGTGTTGAATGTATTTGGAAGGGTTGAATTGTTCAAGGGATAATTGAAGAGGTCATCCTCAAACACCTCTACAAATTAGGAAGTCACACAATGGCCTTATTGGTTGCAAAATCACTAACTACAATGCTTTGATAATGTCTGAATATTGGGTGAACATCAAGTAAAATTAGTTTTGAGAATGATGAATAAGAAGAAAAATGCAAAAGAATCTATTTTTTATCACTATAATAAGACTAAATGTGGGTTCTTTACTCAATGTTTTGGCCAAAATATACAACACAAACCTTTCTATTGTTTATCTCTTGAAAATAAAGGTTCAATGGTTCTCTATTGCTACCATTATGAATCCAACTCAATTTAAACATTTGCAGTACAAATGTGATTGAATTGCACAAGATTGAAGATTCAATTTTGAAAATTAAAGATTTTAAGTAAATAATTTTATTTTAAATATATTTTAAAAATTTATATGAAAGTTTTGCATTATATTTTTTTAATATGGTTAAGTATTTTTCTCTTCAATTCATAAGTATAGGTAAAATGTTTTCAAGGTTCAAGGTCATTCGACAACAAAAATCAAAGTCATTAAAAAAATATACTCAATATGAGTTCAACATGTAACTTGTGGAAATTGAATTTGGGTGAAGTGGATAATAATCATTCCTCCAACCACCCTAGATATTTTTTTAATATATATATAAGAAAATCAGCTATAAATTAAATATATAATTATATAATTGTTACGAGAAAATTTTAACTGAGATAGTAGGCTACTTTTAACCTATTAGATCAAAGGATGATCTACCCAGATGTGAGTGTATGATCATAGGAAGATCAAGAAGTCAAACCCCAATCCTTTCCTACATAAACAAATACATTCAACACTTGTACATGATAAGATGAAGATCAAAATCTAAAACCTAGTATCCTCGTAGGTGAGTGGAGTCTCTTGGGTCCGATGCAGAGGAAACTCGCTTACACTTGAAGATCTTGCTCCACCTACAATAAAACAAGACCCTACACACAACACCACCAACCAACCAAACAATGGTAATTTCGTAAAGGATTTGTCAGCTTAAAACCAGCGTATGCAAGCATAAAACATATTCAAAACATGGATATAGAAAAGGAACATATGTATATTAATCCAAAATTATAATACATAATGTATATTGTACCTTAAAACAAGAGAGGCCTCTCCTCCAACTTGCAACTTGGCCTCCTTCTCCCAATGCAGCAGAGCTCCCGCACTATAATATGGATCCTCGATCTCCACCCCTTTCCTCTTAGTGAGATTATATAGGTTCATTCTATCCTCTGGGAGAATATATCTAGACACATATGGGATCGAGAAGTTAAGAAACTTCTACAATAATAGACCCCTAGCCAACTCATACACTAGTGGGACAAGTTGATCTCCTCGGGAATAACAAACCCTAAAAACCTTTTTCACAATTATGAACTTTTTCCTCAATTGTCTCAATTATGAAATAATTATTATCTCATAATTATAAAATTTTGACAAAATATTTATGACAAATTATTCAATCATGTAATTGCACCCTTTTAACATGGAATAAATCTCACATAAGTAAAAGAAAAGGTGAAAGAAGATGCATTCTAGCCAGCAACTAAGGTAAGTTGAACTTGGGTCTCTCTTACTATACTAGAGTGGAAAATATGGTTATAACAAATGCCTCATAATGCATGAGGTTAGAAGAGAAACTGATGGCCAAAATGCACTACAACAAAACTCAAAGCTAAAAATGGGAGGAAGGTTCCATGACTGCAAAGCGGGATCAAAGGGACTCAAGGGTTGAAGTCTCAACTCTACTGATAACATATCTGAGGTGAGAATACCCATGCTCGGTCATAAAGAGAAATTGAACATGGACACCAAAAATACACTACGGATCCATGACATGAAATGCTAAGACATGGCCACGAACAATACATAGTGGATCCATGTGACTCATCAAATAGATCATAGCCACCAACAAATACAGTGTGGATCTATGTCACAGTATACATCAGTAGGACTATGGACACACAACAGACATGAAGTGTCCCTGAGCAGTCCTCAAAGTATATAAATGATACATAGCTCCAACGCAACCTGTGAAGGGTGCCATATAACAGTGGAATTTTCCTAGCCTGGAGTCTTCAACATAACCTGTAATATCCCCAATTTTGTGAGCATGAGAGTCACTAAGGAGTTTTTCCCAATTTTAGTGATATTAATTAAAAAGGGGCAAATATTATTGGAGAAAGGTGGTTAGTATTATTTTATCGGAAAATAGCGACAAATAATTATTTTACTAAAAGGTAGAAAAATTGACCGTAAGGGATATTTTGAGGTCTAAAATTTTTCCTAAGGAAATTATAAAATAATAGTGGAAATAATAAAATAAGATTACATTACATCATCAAATTTTAGAGGGAAAAAATAAAAAAACTACTTTTTCAACTTGTATTTTCAACTTTTGTCCCTATGGGTTTACTCAAATTTCAAGCAGGAACACTCGTTGAATGAAGAATTTGATTCCTCATCCAAGTAGTACCCATGTTGCATACTTTTGATGGACCCTGTTACATGCAAAATGAGAAATACATGAAAAACATGATTGCAATCACATTTTTTCATGTATTTCTCATTTTTCGTGTAGTAAGGTCCATCGAAAGTATGCAACATGGGTACTCCTTGGATGAGGAATTAAATTTAGCATCCAATGAGTACTCCTGTTCAAAATTTGAGTAAAACCTTAGGGAGATAAGTTGAAAATACAAGTTGAAAAAGTAGTTTTATTATTTTATTATTTTTTAATCTTTTTACTTGTTTACCCCAAAATGGTGAATCATCCCCCATGGTTGACATCATCATCTTGAATCCTATTGGTCCTTATAAAGTTTATTTTGGTTGTACATTTTTCGTACGAGACCCATTTTAGACCTCAAAAGTTCTCTAATATTAATGGAAAATGACCCCCGCGAATAAAATAATATTAAAAAAATGAGTCTAGAGGCATGAGGATCTATTATAAAAGGAGGATGGACTCATTTTGTGGATTATCTATGGTCATTTTACAATTTCAACATTAGTTCTCTTGAGCTGCTTAGCCAAGACAACTGTGTTGTTCAGCAGAAGGAATATCCGAGCAAGGAATTCCACTTCTACTTTCGGTGAACTTTGAGTATCACCCTAGGAGAGTAAGAAGGAGTCCATCTCAGGGCTTCTCTAGGAGATACATTGCAGACCATTTCTAGCCGGAGCATGCTTCTCTTAGGGTGCAGAAGGAATTTAATTTGAAGGGGCTGAGAGAAGCTAGAAAACAGTGGAGTTTTGGTTGGAGAATTTGCAGATATTTATTCATAGGGAGGACGAGTTTTTCCTTGGTGAATTGCAGGGCCGAGAGTGTTGCATTTTGGAGGGTTGAATTTATCTATTTCAGGGGGTTTTGGACAGCTACTACGCAAAAATTTTGACAAGGATATTTGGGGAGTTTGAGCTAAGGAGAAATAAAAAGGCTTGGAGGAGTGATTTTCCGGGGTTGGAGGAGATTTTTCCAATACTTGATTAGCCTTCTACGTTAGAATTATTTCTACAAGGTGTTTTTCCAACTAGTTAGAACCATACACATTTCTTCGGGTCAGAGGGGCACGTTGGATTCATCCCAAACCCTTTCTAGGTTTTTGTGGGTTTATTGAGAGGAGTCTCTAGATAATTTTATAGAATTTTCCAGGCAATATTCAGTCCTGAAATCCTCATTCTTATAGCAGGGTGAATTGCTAGTTGGTTGGGAAATCTGCATCACTTGGTGGGCTCAGTTTTGGCTTGGAGTTGGGCCAAACCCTTTCTGGGTATTTCTGTAGTTTTGGAGGGGAGTCTTTGGCTATAATTTCAGTGTGATCCAAGCATTCTTCAGGGTAGAATCTTCAATTCCAATCCAGTAGTAGTAGCAGTAATTTTATGGGTAGTGCGCGGTAGTAGTTTGGGCCAATATTTCCTCCAAATCAGAGTTGTACTACATGGGGTTTGCATAGCTTGCATAGAAAGCCCGGGTTCCAAAACTTCAGCTCATTTTATGTACTCTATTAGCATAAAATTAAATAAAATGGCTCAGATTGTGTTGCTGGATATTTTGGTGTTTTAATTATTGTGTATGAGTTCCAGGTTATTTACTATTCCTAGTACATTGCTTGGTATTAGTTGTTAAATTCCAATTATGAATATTACAATGGTATCAAAGCCATAATCTTGGCTCAGCCTGTCGGAAACCCTTCATTCTATGACAAGACCAAAATAAAACGCTAAGAAGTCATGGGATCCAAAGAAAGATTAGAATCAAACAACATGGAAGTAACCTTGAATGAGGTGATTAGGATGCATCAATTGATGATTGATGTGGGGGAGCAGTTGATTCAATCCACAATTGGGAATCAGGACCATTGTCAATTATACAACAAATCCATTATGCCCAAAATTATGGGTAATGCATCAAGATGGAAAGGCATGATTGCAACTGATGTGGAGTTATTGGAAGCAAATTGGAGGGCATACCAATCATTGGGTCATGGCATTCAAGCATCCCTCTCTTTTTCAGAGTTTTGTGAACTAGGAGGAATGCACAAATCAGTGAGGATTTAATGGAATTATACAGGAATGATGAGGAGCATTAAGGAAGAAGATGAGAGAGTAGTTCAAGGGGCCATGGTTGGAAAGGAGACAGTTGAGCATATACTCATTGATGAGTTGCCATCGGTTTTGGGGTATCCATTCATGAGGTATCCCGAGTTCTGACTGATTTCTCAGGTGATAGTCGCGCACCACAATTCGATGAGGTGTCAAGAGACATATCCATTGTTAATGAGGAGCCAATAGGTACATAGGCATCCAGATCTATGATAGATTTGTCGGACAATAGTCACCTACAGTTGACTAGTGAGCATGTCTTGCGTGTTGGATTATCTATGGAGGAGCAGTCAAAGGATCATGTTGAGTCCATGATGGAGGAGGATGCACAGTAATCCTTTGGGCTAGCCATTGATGAGGGGAACATAAAGACCACACATTTGGATTTCAACATAGTTCGCTTCATAGGCACGCTAGTGGGATCTAAAGCGTTATTATCTCACCCTTACACATAGGGTTGAGGGAGGCAAAGTTGTCTAGGCATACCTGAGGGGATGGCCAGGTTAGTAGGACTGAGCGACATGAGCTAAGTATGAAACCACATTAGCTTAGAGGGCTTGTTCCTTCTACACTGGATTGTACATTTGATCCCTCCTTTGGGATTGGATGGTGAAAGGTACTGAATTGATACCTGGTGGAGCAAGCTAGGTGGTTTGATACATCCATGGCCACAGTTTAGCAGAGGCCAAGGATTGCCAAAGGGACTTGAGGGCTAGACTTTTGTTGGGATCTAGGTGGTATTTCCCATCACATTATAGAGATGGTAGGTGATGGTAGTAGTTACGTGATGGATCTGACATTTGGGCGCACACACATTTTCGTATCTCCCTTAGAGCCCGAGTCAACACTAATTACAAGATGGTTTGATAGGGGATTAGACAGATTTCATGAGTTGTCTTGGCATATTGACTATGCATGGAGTTATAGGGTGATTAGCTTACTCTGGCAGGAGCTGGTAGGAGGAGGTGGCATCAACAGGCTATCAGAAAGGGCATTGTATGGAGACAATGATCTCTTATTGGCATATGGGACATAGGAGCTACTGAGGCTAGGCGCAGTAGTATCATTCTTGTTAGCATGTGATGAGTTAGGCTGCTTAGGTCTATTTGGGTAGATGAGAAGATATAGCTGACATCATGGAGGGCATACCAGCAAAGTGGTAGAAGAGGACAGGATGTGGGATGTTGCATATGGACTCAGTCTTAGACCTTAATATCCAAGTGTGTATAGGGGTATGCAATAGTGCACAATAGTATGTGGAGGAGCACAGAGGTGTGTGGTGGTGCACAGTGGTGTGAAGATTTGCATCATGGTGTAAGAGGAATGGTTCACATCTTAGTGCATTCCCTCGTAGAGTGACAAACACATTGATACAGTAGGGATACCAGTTGATTCAAGATGATCCAACAACATGTAACAGGGTCCAACGGTGCACAAAGATGTGCGATTGGGTGTAGTTGTGTTCTAGGAGACACAAGGGTACATGGTTATATGTAGTAGTGTGTGGGGTTGCACTGTGGACTAAGGGAGTGCTACTAGTAGGGAGATTCCTTGACGAGGATGTCATCCATGTCATTGGGGTGGAAACACCCAAGTTAGTAGAACAGGTCGATCACAGGACAAGCCGAGAGTGCCCACATGAGTTCTTGATCATACCCATCTAAACCCACACATATTCCACTCATTGCCACCACATGTAGTTGGGGGGAGCCTTGTTGTGTTCGATCCAGACCCATAGTGTGGATAGTAGGACTTGGGGGATTTTCTTGAGATGACACTATGCAATTCAGTGCCTCGGGGGCACGATAGATATTCTCCAGTGGATGAGAAGGGTCAGTGCGCGAGTTGACAGCCACTAGCTAGGAGATGAGTTGATCTTCTGCATGGGTGGCATATTGTTCATCATTGAGCCTACAACTGGGGAGCTGGTCACAGAGGAGACATGTGCCACTCTTTCCACAGGGCATGCACAAATCCTACATGAACAAAGGATATTGTATATGAGTGAGCCAGTTGGGAAATCTGCATCACTTGGTGAGCTCAGTTTTGGCTTGGAGTTGGGCCAAACCCTTTCTGGGTATTTCTGCGGTTTTGGAGGGGAGTCCGTGGCTGTAATTTCAGGGTGATCCGAGCATTCTTCAGGGTAGAATCTTCGGTTCCAATCCAGTAGTAGCAGCAGTAATTTTATGGGTAGTGCGCGGTAGCAGTTTGGGCCAATATTTCCTCCAGATCAGAGTTGTACTACATGGGGTTTGCATAGCTTGCATAGAAAGCCTGGGTTCCAAAACTTCAGCTCATTTTATGTACTCTATTAGCATAAAATTAAATAAAATGGCTCAAATTGTGTTGCTGGACATTTTGGTGTTTTAATTATTATGGATGAGTTCTAGGTTAGCTGTTAAATTCCATATATGAATATTACAATGGTATCAAAGGCATAATCTTGGCTCAGCCTGTCGGAAACCCTTCATTCTATGACAAGACCAAAATAAAATGTTAAGAAGTCATGGGATCCAAAGAAATATTAGAATCAAACAACATGGAAGTAATCTTGAATGAGGTGATTAGGGTGCATCAATTGATGATTGATGCGGGGGAGCAATTGATTCATTCCACAATTGGGAATTAGGACCATTCTCAATTATACAACAAATCCATTATGCCCAAAATTATGGGTAATGCATCAAGATGGCAAGACATGATTGCAACTAATGTGGAGTTATTGGAAGAAAATTAAAGGGCATACCAATCATTGGGTCATGGCATTCAAGCGTCCCTCTCTTTTTCGGAGTTCTGTGAACTAAGAGGAATGCACAAATCAGTGAGGATTTAGTGGAATTATGCAGGAATGATGAGGAGGATTAAGGAAGCAGATGAGAGAGTAGTTCAAGGGGCCATGGTTGGCAAGGAGACAGTTGAGCATATACTCGTTGATGAGATGCCATCTGTTTTTGGGGTATCCATTCATGAGGTATCCCAAGTTCTAACTGATTTCTCAGGTGATAGTAGCGCACCACAAGTCGATGAGGTGTCAGGAGACATATCCATTGTTAATGAGGAGCTAATAGGTACATAAGCATCCAGATCTATGACAGATTTGTTGGACAATAGTCACATACAGTTGACTGGTGAGCATGTCTTGCGTGTTGGATTATCTATGAAGGAGCAGTCAAAGGCTCATGTTGAGTCCATGATGGAGGAGGATGTGCAGTCATCCTTTGGGCTAGCCATTGATGAGGGGAACATAGAGACCCCACATTGGGATTTCAACATAGTTCGCTTCATAGGCACACTAATGGGATCTAAAGCGTTATTATCCCATCCTTACACATAGGGTTGAGGAAGGCAAAGTTATCTAGGAATACCTGAGGGGATAGCCAGGTTAGCAAGACTGAGCAACATTAGCTAGGTATGAAACCACATTAGCTTGTAGGGCTTGTTCCTTCCACACAGATTGTACATTTGATCCCTCCTTTGGGATTGGATGGTGAGAGGTACTGAGTTGATACCTGATGGAGCAGGCTAGGTGGTTGGATACATCCATGGCCATAGTTCAGCAGAGGCCAAGGATTACCAAAGGGAGTCGAGGGACAGACTGTTGTTGGGATCTAGGTGGGATTTCCCATCTCATCATAGAGTTTGTAGGTGATGGTAGTAGCTACATGATGGATCTGACATTTGGGCGCACACACATTTTCATATCTCCCTCAGAGCCCGAGTCAACACTAATTACAAGATGGTTTGATAGGGGATCAAACAGATTTCATGAGTTGTCTTGGCATATTGACTATGCATGGAGTTACAAGGTGATTAGCTTACTCTGGTAGGAGCTGGTAGGAGGTGGTGGCATCAACAGGCTATTAGAAAGGGTATTGTATTATTGGCATATGGGACACAGGAGCTACTAAGGCTAGGCACCTCTTATCATTCTTGTTATCATGTGAGGAGTTAGGCTACTTAGGTCTATTTGGGTAGATCAGAATATATAGATCACATCATGGAGGGCATACCAGCAAAGTGGTAGTAGAGATGGAGATCCTGACAGGATGTAGGATGTTGCATATGGATTTAGTCTTAGACCTTGATATCCAGGTGTGTATATGGGTATGCAACAATGCACAATAGTATGTGGAGGAGCACAACGGTATGCAGTGGTGCACAGTGGTGTGTAGATTTGCATCGTGGTGTAAGAGGAGTGGTTTACATCTTAGTGCATTCCCTCGTAGAGTGACAGACACATTGATACAGTAGGGATACCAGTTGATTCAGGATGATCCAACAACATGTAGCAGGGTCCAACAATGCACAAAGATGTGCGATTGGGTGTAGTTGTGTGCTAGGAGACACAAGGATACATGGTTATATGCGGTAGTGTGTGGGGTTGCATTGCGGACTGAGGGAGTGCTACTAGCAGGGAGATTCCTTGATAAGGATGTCAGGCATGTCATTGGGGTGTACATACCCAAGTTAGTATAACAGATCAGTCATAGGACAAGCCGAGAGTGCCCACACGGGTTCCTGATCATACCCATCGAAACCCATGCATATTCCACTCATTGGCACCACATGCAATTGGGGGGAGCCTTGTTGTGTTCGATCCAGACCCACAATGTGGATAGTAGGACTTGGGGGATTTTATTTAGATAACGCTATGCAATTCAGTGCCTTAGGGGCACGATAGATATTCTCCAGTGGATGAGCAAGGTCAGTGCATGAGTTGACAGCCATTGGCTAGGAGATGAGTTGATCTTCTGCAGGGATGGCATATTCTTCATCATTGAGCCTACTCCCGGGGAGTTGGTCACAGAGGAAACATGTCCCACTCTTTCCATAGGGCATGCCGATATCCTACATGAACAAAGGATACAATGTATGAGTGAGCCAGTTTTCCAGTGGGTGTCCAGGCTCCAAACATTGTATTGTCACATTATTAAGAGGGTGGATGGCAGACTTAGCAGTGATGGTTGGAAGGAGCGGGATGGATCGACATACAATGACTCAATTGCAAGTATTGGAAACCCATCTATTGGTTTCATTCAAGGGGTAGCTATTTGGAAAATGCAGTTTCCAGTGGTCATCAGTACTACGCAGTGGCGGGCACAGGGCAGTTTAGCATGCATCATATTAGTTCATGATATATGGAGCATGTTTATTGATTGCATGCAGGGACTAGAGACGAGGCATGGATAGATTCCAACAGCTATCAAATCTATGTCGCATTAGGTCTAGCTATGGAATTCGTGGATTCAGTTGGTTGATAGATCACTCTGTCTCATGATGAGCAGAGTCATGGTTGAGAGTGACCTAGTTCACTCTTGGGTTGACACATGGGGGGTCACGAAGGCCTTCATCGTATGGTGAGGCATGCATTCCCTATTGTTTCACAAGTTTAGGGTTAGCTTTGGATGGGTAGGTTTTGGAATCATGGAGATGCCTGGGCAGAATTTATTTGGCATTTATCAGTATTTCACCACTGGATTCTAGGAGAGGAGGATACAACATGTGCATGATGGGCAGACAGTTGTAATCAGAGTAGTGCAACATCGGCATGGTGGAATCTTTTTTATATTAGCATGGGACCTTGGTATTGAGGGATTCATTTATGACAAGATGGTGCAAAGATTCAGGGTGACTTAGTGGCACATTTGTGACCCCTAGTATTATTTGTAGTGACAGTTTGGTCAGGAGAGAGAGAGAGCGCATGTTCGAGCATTCCTTAAGGACAAGCAATTTTTGACGGGGTGAAGTATAATATGCCCAATTTTGTGAGCATGAGAGTCACTAAGTAGTTTTTCCCAATTTTAGTAATGTTAATTAAAAAGGGGAAAATATTATTGGAGAAAGGTGGCTAGTATTATTTTATTAGAGAATAACGGAAAATTATTATTTTATTAAATGGTAGAAAAAATGACTAAGTGGAAAATGGCCCCCACCAATAAAATAATATTAAAAAAAGGAGTCTAGAGGCATGAGGGGAAATTATAAAAGGAGGATGGACTCATTTTGTGGATTATCTTTGGTCGTTTTACAATTTCAACATTAGTTCTCTTGAGTTGCTTAACCAAGACAACTATGTTGTTCAGCACAAGGAACTTTTGAGCGGGAATTCCACCTCTACCTTCGGAGAACTTCGAGTGTCACCTTAGGGGAGTAAGAAGGAGTCCATCTCAAGGCTTCACTAGGAGCTACATTGCATACCATTTCCAACTGAACCATGCTTCTCTTAGGGTGAAGAAGGAAATTTGAAGGGTTGAGAGAAGCTGGAAAACAATGGGATTTTGGCCAGAGAATTTGCAGAGATTTATCCATAGGGAGGGCGAGTTTTTCCTTGGTGATTTGCAGGGCCAAGAGTTCTTCACTTTGGAGGGTTGAATTTATCTATTTTAGGGGTTTCTGGATAGCTACTACACAGACATTTTGACAAGGAGATTTTTGGAGTTCGGGCTTGGAGGAGTGATTTTTCGGGTTTGGAGGATATTTTTCCAGTAATTGATGGGCCTTCTACAACAGAATTCTTTCTATAGGTCATTTTTCCAACTAGTTAGAACCATACATATTTCTTGGGGTCATCAGGGCATGTTGGATTCAGCCCAAACCCTTTCCGGTTTTTTGTGGGAGGATTCCCTGGCTAATTTTATAGAATTTTTTGGGAAATATTCGGTCCTAAAATCCTCATTCTTATAGCAGGGCGAATTGCTAGTTAGCTAGAAAATCTGCATCACTTGGTGGGCTTAGTTTTGGCTTGGAGTTGGGCCAAACCCTTTCTGGGTATTTCTGGGGTTTTGGAGGGAAGTTTGTGGCTACAATTTCAAGGTGATTCAAGAATTCTTCAGGGCAGAATCTTCAGCTTCATTCCAGCAACAGTAGTAGTAATTTTCTAGGTAGTACACAGTACAAGTTTGGGCCAGTAATTCCTCCATATTAGAGTTGTACTATGTGGGGTTTGCATAGCTTGCATAGCAAGTCCAAGTTCCAAAACTTCAACTCATTTCATGTACTCTATTATCATAAAATTAAATAAAATGGTTGAGGTTGTGTTACTGGACATTTTGGTGTTTTAATTATTGTGTATGAGTTCTAGTTTATTTATTGTTCCTAGTCTTTTTCTTAGTATTAGCTATTAAATTCCAATTAGGAATATTATAAACCTGTTGGTATGAATCTACAACATGAAAATAAATGTGTTGATGTTGAGTATGGTAGAAACTGCTTGATTACCAATCAATGAGGCGTATTGTTAACAAACACTATGGGACCCACCAATGATGAAAACATACCCCAATGTACCTATTACATTCCACTAAGTGTGAATATATGAGCTGACATCGAACACCCATGGAATCAACAGATCAGAAACCAATGATGTAAACCCATTTTTGATTGCGAGGAAGCCCGCCACTAAGGTCTGGAAGCTCCAAGGTACTATTGGTGTTATGCTCTAAATTTCCCCCTTCTGAAACTTTAAAGGCATAATTATAGATTTAATTAATTATGATCCTTTTGAGTTTAAGGAAATCGATATAGATGCTAATGCAATTATGGATCTAAGCGGTTGGATTTAAGTTGCTTGACACCCCTCTCAACCTGGAAACTACACAGACATGTCCTGCATGCCTCCCTACCAGTTTTGTGCAGTTTTGGCGAGAAAGCTCCCGCAGCCCATTGCCAGCCTCTCAGGAGAATCTGTGCAGTTTTCATTGCATGTGTCCTCCCTTTTTCCCACACCGCCTCCCTGAAAAATTGCACAGTTGTGCCTCCCAGCTAAGCGATATCCCACTGAAGATCACTGATGTTCCGAACTGCTCATCCCAGCTTCCCAGTGACCTCTGTGAAATTTTCCTTGACAGTGTGTCGGAGCTCGCATCCTAGCCTGAAATGTGCTCTGCACAGTTTTAGAGCCTTGTCCTCTTTCCCAGTCACGTGAACCCAAAAATGAAAGAGGATGCATCATGGTAGACTAGGATATTTATGTATTTGATGTCGTCCCGTCATGAGTGATTGCAGATACAGGTACATGGATGAGACATGGTGTGACGATGAACGGGATGAACAAGAAGTGCATTCTAGGAGACTTGTTTGTGAACGAATGAACACATGAAGCATTCCAAGTACCAGCGAAGGGGATACATGCATGTGAAACATCAAGCGAACACCAATACTATCGAAGACTATGCACATCTTTCCATGCAGAGGTGAAGATATGATACACCAAGAGCACACTCATCACTCAGCTGCATTGCAGCTCGACATGGGCACCGCCATCAGCATGAACATACGAGAATTGTCATGTCGAGTCATGTCATGAGACATCTTGGCCACATCACTACTATGGGCCATACTATTGTAATCAATGTAATGTAATGTGGAAGTCCAAGGGACCCACATGTAAAGTTGAAAAGTCATGTAATTCAAACAGTGATGAGGGAAGTCGAACATTCACAAGGGTCAATTTCATCCTTGGGTATATAAACCCCTCATTTGTACATGCAAAAGACTTTTCACCTTGGCTCCTCCTACATAGCCTTGAGAGTCTGTAGTATTTTTTTTGAGGAGCGAGCAGTGTCTCCAATGCCCCGCTATCGGGGTTAGTGATGTATGGTGTACCAATGTGTCTTGGAACTTTTTCTTAATTCAGAATCCTGTTAACAGGCCAACACATTTTCACACATGTATTGTTTTCATTTGTAATACTATTATTTGGATGCTTGTAATGCATATTGCTTTAACCTGTATTAAGATAGTTGAACTATTTTGGTTGTTTTAGTACATATGTTGTTGGAAATGTGTTGTATCAGTTGTTAACATTGTCTCTCCCGCGTGAACTATTCTGTCAGACACTCGACAGAATCATTCTAGTAAACCTGTTATAGCAACTGTCACACACGTGTGGACTATTCCACTGGGTTTTGTACATGCTATCTATTCACCTTGTGTTTGTGACTACCGCATCCGTGTGGAATAATTTGCTGGAAGTTGCGCATGTCCTACTATGTTGTGTATCTCTAACAGAGTTGGGACTATTACCTTTTGACTTGATACTCACTCTAACCCTCTCCCTCTGCAGTGAAAGAACCTTGACACAAGTGCACTAAGCAATCACTAGGCATGCAAACCTCGTTGTTCGAAGATAAAGTAAACCACTCTCATGTGCTTACAAGAAAGAGCTAAGGAAAATATTTAAGATAATGGCAATCGAGCCATCATATCGGATGGGAATCCTACACCAAATAGTGTGAGGTCTAGTTGGGACTTCATACCAGGGAGATCCCCTGAATGTTGGCGAGTCGAACACCATCCACACTTCTGGTGCTAGAAGGAGGGAGGGCGGTTGTTTATGGATGAATGTCCTCTCACCCCCACTCATTAATCATCATGTCAAGGAAGTAACTCGCACTCCCTCTCCCGTATGTGCAACTCTGAAGTTGATTACCCCTCACCTCTCAGACGTGAACATGAAATTTTGTATCAGCACCTCCGCTCTGTCTATCCCATCACTCATCAGTTTTCCAAATAAATCAGACTAATCCTAGGAATAAAAGATCTTCCATATGCATCAAATAAGAGAAATACCGCTCCCACAAGAGTTGTTATATCATCAGTGGAAGAAGCAGTTCTTGCCACTCTTGAAGGTCTAGCAGAAGCTGTTGAGAACGGAGAGGAACCTCTAGTCTTCCGATAGGGAGAACAGGACACCCTCGTGATCTTGGGCTCAGGCTTCAGTAAAGGAGATGGAGGGGAAGGTAGCGGACGAGGTAGAGACAAACCAATAGACTCAGATCCGGAACCGATAGATTCTGAAGAAGAGGAGGAGGATGAAGAAGAAGAAGACATGGTTGACCAAAACTTGGAATGGATGACTCAAGGACCATTGGCTCTCTTGGGTGCTTTGCATAAGATTCCAAAGCATTCAGAGAGGATGTTGAAAAAATATGACCCTAACAGAACAGTGAAAGCAAAAGACTACTTGGACAACTTCTACCTGCAACTACAGACACTCGAGGTACGACACGATGACGTTGCATGTAGATTGTTTTCATGTACCGTGGATGGTCGTTCAGCGGTATGGTATCACAACCTTCCTGTCAATTCAATCCATAACTGGGGTATGTTTAAAAGGATGATTTTGGAAAAAAATTCTGATGACAAGACCCTTGCCATTTTGCTCAAAGAGTTGGGTAGTCTTAAGATGGATTTGAAAGAGAAAGGAAAATATTTTAATTATAGGTTTTTGTGCATATTGAACAAGTTTTTAGCAGACACAAAACCTCATGACTCCATCACTTTCGACTATTACACGTCTACACTACCAACCAGTATTGTGTAGTTCATCGAGTGAGCTATGAAACCAACATTACTAGAGATTTACGAAGAGGCGGTCGATGTGGAAAAAGATCTATGCATGATTAGAGTCATCAAGGATGATGAACCAACAAAAGACTCCAGAGATGTGAGCAGGAAGCCCCATGTTGCGGCAAGAAAGGGTAAAGACAAGGAAGCAAGTGACATTGAAACCCTTACTCGTCTCGTCAAGAACTTGACAATAGAGGTCTTTGAACTAAAACAATGAACGATCAAGACATATGCGAGAAGTCGGCCTCCCAAACAACAGAAGGGAAGAATGTCATTAGGCAACAACCGCTTCCCAACTAAAACTATGTAGAGCTCTAGCTTAGTGTTCCAGATGAAACTACGCACGAACGAAGATTTTTGTTCGTTCCATGAAGACCTTCACCCAAAAGGGACTTGTCTGGAATAGAAACAAGTTGCGGACTCAGTATGCAACCATATGCCAAATGTGGTAAATAATGTGTAGTACCAATCGAGAGATGAAGACGATGAGGAAGATGCTGCATCTAATGAAGCACCCAACACTAGTCACGTGATCAACATGTATCAGTGCTTGCAAGCAGCATAGAAGACAAACACAAAGAAGTATCCCCCAAAGCAAAGTGGTCAATACAATCTCAGAAGTCAAGTGGTTCCCCCTACAATTGGGAAGATGAAAAGAAGGCTTGAACTATTGAGGAAGGTTGATCCACCATCAGTCAAAAGCACAAAGCACAAACCAAGCTCGAGAAGATAGTTGCGAACAAGAGTATGTCCATGAGTAGTAACTTCAGAACACTCTGTCAGATAGTACAAACACAAGTCTAACCTCGGACATCTCGGTGAGTTTACCCACTCTTGATTACAACATTGTGGAAGATATGAAGAAAAATCGTGCAAACACCTCTTTATTCGAGGAAACTAAGATCCAGGGTCAGCGAGATATTTTGTTGTGCACATTGGGGAAAACATCCATAGACAACACAACCTCTACTAGTAAGGGAGAAAGAACATCTCCTAGTTCACTCACAACTATTCTCAACAGACTCCAGATGGAAGAAGCAAACTTTTTTTCCCTCCATTCTTGCTTTCATTTGAAATCTTTAACTACAATGTTCACAACTGTTTGGTTGATTCTGGCACATCAGCCAATGTCATGCCACTCTCCATTGCCAAGCAGATCAATGCGCAATGGACTAAGACATTTGTGCAGATCATCCAACTAGATCGAACGTGCGTACCAGCCATTGATGAACTTTGGGATGTGATCATCTGATTATCTCATGAGGACCGAGTTCACCAGTTCATCAACATTGTCATTCCCATCAAGCATACCGGAAGCATATGGATTACTGCTTAGCAAAGACTGGTGCAACAAGTTGAATGGTTACTTTTCTACAGACTAGTCACACTTGTGGCTTCCATACCAGGGCAAAAGAAATCAGGTCTGGGTGTTATCCAAGAGATACATGAGACACAATGTCACTCCCATCAATGGTGAGAACGGACTTTTGGCTTTTGGAGAACTCATGTTTGGAAATCTTAGAAACACAGTTGGGGTATTATCTTGCACCGCCAGCCCCAACCCCACTAGGCACACAGTTGGGTCTTTTTTCTTGCCCAACTGATGTAAATGAAAATTGTACAATACATT
Source organism: Pinus tabuliformis (assembly GCA_031772625.1). NCBI lineage: Eukaryota > Viridiplantae > Streptophyta > Pinopsida > Pinales > Pinaceae > Pinus > Pinus tabuliformis. The sequence continues at coordinate 391,819,070 of CM062820.1, forward strand.
GTAGCACTAGTAACAATAGCAGGAGTAGTACTAGCACGTCAAGTGGTCAGTGTATAGACAAGTTATGGACCATGTATTTTGATGGATCAAAGACACATGATGGCTTTAGAGCCGGGTGTGCCTTGATAGACCTGAAGCACAAGAAACATTTGATCTCAAGTCGCTTGGAGTTCGAGTGCATGAACAACACTGTTGAATATGAAGCACTCGTATTGGCCTTGCACAAATCCATTAGCTTCAATGTTTTTATGCTCAAAGTGGTAGGTGATTCAGAAATTGTGGTATGATAGGTCCGTAACACCATACACTATTTATCACCTCATCTCAAAATTTACCAACAAGAGGTATGGCGACTAACCTCTAACTTCCAAGATTTCAATATCATTGTTATGCTAAGAACACGTAATGCAACTATCAATGCCTTAACAAATGCAACTGCTAGGATGTCACCACTTAGGGATAGGTTTACTATTGAAATTTTTTATAAGCCTTCTATCCCTGATAACATAACTAATCTACGTGTTTTTTATGATGATCAACAGATACTGCACTTCATGTCCAACGTTGATGTCTTCAAGGATGCAGCGATTGACGAAGATGAGCACGAGCAGTCTCTGTAAGTTGCAGCTGATGACAAGAAAGGAAACCTCATCCCCAAGGGTGTGGTATCTCTCAAAAATCTCTATGACTTGTAGAACCGCTTTCAGGGGCCAAGGAATAGAAAAACCCACAACTCCACCATGATGCACAAATAGATAAACTTGGAAATAGAACAATATTCAAAGTTCGTTAATCTTGGTACGTGTTGCATACAGTAGGAGCGACAAGCCTTTGTCTACTTGTTCAAACAGTATCAGGATGTGTTCCTGTGGACATACGATGATCTGAAAACATACGACATGTGAATAATCTAACATGTTATTCCAATCAAGGAAGGGGTCAAGCCATTTCAGTAGAAGCTGAGGAAAGTACATCCGTCACTTGAACCCGTCATACATAAAGAGTTGACTAAGTTGTTGGATGCATGGATCATTTACAGAGTTTGTCATTCCACGTGGGTTTCTAACGTAGTTCTCGTACAAAAGAAGTTCAGGGAGATTCGCTTGTTTGTTTATTTTCAAAACTTGAACCATGCCTTGGACAAAGACAGCTACCTCGTGTCGCCAATGGAGCATATTTTACAGACAGTATATGGGGTAGAAATGTTTTCCTTACTCGACGGTTTTTCAGGATATAATTGGATTCTGGTAGTAGAACCTAATAGACTAAAGGCTACCTTTTGTACCAAGTGGTGTATGTTCGCATACAGGAGAATTCCATTTAGGCTCGTGAATGCAGGTGCAACTTTTCAACATGCCATGGACATCGCTTTTCACAGACTCATCGGACATAGCATAGTGGTGTACCTTGATGGCGTGATTGTCCTTTCCAGAAAATGGTCAGACCACATACGCCATCTGAAGAAGATATTCGAGCAATGTCGAAAATATGAGATTTCCTTGAATCCCAAAAATTACATATTTGCAGTATTTTAGGGGAACCTCCTTCAGCACATCATTTCTAGAAGTGGGATCAAGGTTGATCCAGACCGAGTTCGGACCATTACACAGATTCCTTACCCATCCAGCAAGAAAGCAATGCATTATTTCTTGGGAAAGATAAATGTGCTCTGAAAGTTCATCTCATATTATGCGCAGATCGTGAAACCTATGCAAGACATGATCAAGAGGGATGTAGTCTACAACTGGGGTAAGAGGGAAAATAATGCATTCACATGTATCAAGCAGGCTATAGCAGATGTGCTTGCACTTTACATCCTATATTTTAACAAATATTTCTTGCTATACATCTTCGCCTCCGACAACTCACTTGTTGCAGTACTCACTCAGAAGGATGAGCTAAATGAAGAACGTCCCATCTCCTTCATGAGTGTAGGCATGCAGGGGCCTTTTGACGGTGTTGGACTTGCCAACATGTCAGGGGATCTCCCTGGTAAGAAGTCCCAATTAGACCTTAGACTGTTTGGTGTAGGAGTCTCAGCAGTGGCTCGTACGGTAATGGCTTGATCGTAGTTTCGCATAGAGGCAAGTAAGATGCCCCTGTTGGTAGCAAGGGTGTGACATATGCGGTAAGTCAAGGAAGCTGCATGAGCAGTTCTAACACATGGAGGGTGAGGTGAGTGTGCCCCTTGGAAACCTGTGATAGTACGGAGTTAAGAAGGGAACACATGAGCAAAGATGCATCACAAAATGGAAGGCAAGTAAGCTAGCAATCCAAATTGATGGTTAAATCAACAACACATTTAAGAAAGATTCATACATACATATACAAAAATAGCTACACATGCATACATATATCAAAAGATACATATATCATTTAGAGTACTCAAGATAGCTGAAATACAATACAACATATGCATGAAACGTGTTGGCTCTCTTATATTAAGAAGTGTAAGTTCCAGTCATACAATACATCCATGTCCAACCACTAGTTCTGATAGCGGAATGTTACAACCACAATCGCCTACTCGTCCAAAGAGATATACTAGCTCTGCGCAGTGGAGAAGCCAAGGCTTGTTACAATACTGTCCAAGCTTTCTCTAAGATACTCCTATCAGAAGCTTGACTAACCAAAAGCCTATACAATGAGTTATGAGGGACTATTTATAGAAAAGGGTGGGGTGGCCCTTGACATTCCCCTTTGTGACAGTTCATCTATCCTCATGACTCTTCATCTATTCTATGACTATTACATCCAACTATCGACACTTGAACTTACACTTAACAAGACGTTACATTACAATGCACATGTACCCATGTGAGACAAAATGGCTTGAGCAAGCCATGCAATACATCACTATGACTCAGACAACTGTTGGAAGGCCAACTCTTCGACATCCTCACGGTGGTCGACAGTAGCGAACTGATGCTAAGCTCGGTAGTCTGCGATGGTGTCCATGTACTCTAAGGTGACATCTTTCTGGAAACGAACTCTTGCCTCCATAGCATCTGGGTACACTTCTCGAGCTCCTCTATCCAACTCGTCTGATAACATCTACATCATTGTCTTGAGTGCAATTGGACCAACAACATACTTGTGCATGGTGTCTGCATTGATTGACAAGTCTGGGCTGGTGGCTATGCGCATCAACTCGTCAAAGTATGAGTTAAGCTCCAATTGGACCTATTCTTTTGTCTTCACCTGGGTGAGTGTCCCAATAGATGGGATCGCATGTGCATGCATAACAACATCCATACTCTTGAAAACATGTGGATGGGAAGCCTGTAGGCTAGTGATGAGCTGCGAGAGATCTTCATAGTTTTGGATCTGACTCCATATGCTTGCCTTCAGCTCAACCGCTCTAGGCTTCATCATCTTAGGCAAGTGAAGCGAGGCTCCCTTGTATCTCATCGTCCATGTTTGCATGTAATCAATAGCAACATGTACGTTCAATAGGATACGTGCTCTTCTAGCACATCGTTGCTGCCAACCTTTGAGATGGACGACTTCCTTATGCACGGATACTCACTTGGAATACAATGCCCACATGACTGTGTCAAGGGACAATACTTCATCCAGTATTGCCTTCTTCAATTTTGCTTGGGCAGATGTTGTAGCCAATTATCCTCCTGCTTGGCCATCTGTAGATCCTTAGCCATTTGCTCATTCTTAGCTATCAGGAAGCGAACACTCGACCTAGTGGCTTTGGTATATGCTCTGGTATCATCGGCCAATGCTGCTAGATGTTTGCACACGTCATACATGATTAATCGTTCCTCAAACTGCGTAGGATATGTATGATCCTCTAGAGTCGACACTCTATGAGATTGCACAACTCTATGTTGAGACTCGTCGAATGAGATGTTGTACATCTCCTCCTTCGAACTGTCTCCAAGGATTTCAGTGTCTCCCTGGTTGGCAGAGACTTTCTCCTGTTCTGGATGCGGTGAAGTTGGTGGATCGACCTCTTAGTGGTGAGTCATGAGGTCGATGTCTTACTCTAACTCCTATTGCTCCATATCTATATCCATTCGTTCAAGTGCTTTCTCTATCTCTTGAGCGAAGCCCTACTCCTGTGATGGTTCACCCCGTCTGCCTAATGCTAACTATTCTGATGAGTCTACTATCTGTACAGGCGCAATTTCATCTGTCTGCACAAGTTGCGCCCCCTGTTGTACCTATTCTTGTTGTGCTTCCTTCTCCTATCTGCACAACTTCTGTTCATTACGGATTTGCTCCTTCAACTCATGCAACTCCTTCTTTGTTTCCTCCATTCTCTGTTTCTTTCTCTGCCTTTGCATGTTTCTCTTATCGTGTTATTGCATCTTTTCCTCTATGGCCGAAGCTACTTTCTGCATAAGTGGGTTTGCTCAAAACTTGCAGCTTTGCTCTTCCTCCATGCGGTCAATAATCTTCCCCTTTCCCTTGTCATGCACTGGTATGTTCCCCTCTCTTGCTACTGCTACTTTTGGTGCTCTACGGGATGTTGCCTCACACTGCTTCTCTATCCATTCCACAACGAGGTCGACCGGTTCATTGAGTCTAGAGGAGTTGTAACAATATCTCCATGGGTCTTCCTCCACCCAACGACATACCTCGTGGATCTAGTTAAACTGTACTCTTGCGCAGTGATCTTTCACAAGACAATTTGGGTCATACGGATTGTAACTTCAGAGGTCAAATGGATATTTCTTCATCTTCTCTACTTCGACATCCGCATGCTTGAAACTTTGTATCTCATATAACTCGATTCACAATGGAAGAGTGGGCCAAGGTGCCTTCTTCTTCCAGGGCAGCCTAGTTATCAATCCTACCGAAATGTGATATGATATTTCTTGCATGATGAGCTTGTCCAAGCCAAACTTCGGTAGAACATGTGGAGGCTTCTCCACGCTGTACATCCGTATGAAGCTGTCGAATGGTGAGGTGTACCAATCAGTTATGTCGATTAGTGCCTCCATTGTTGCCTTCGACATGCAGGGTGGATCCTGTTTGAATATCATCTTGTAAACAAAGGTGACAAAATGATTGGATAGTTGTGTGATAACTCCTTTGAAGCTGCATTTATACAACATCTTACAATAAGTGTTCATATAGGTCTCTGCTAGTGTCCATGCCCACTTCAAGCCGGGGAACTCCTGACGGGCACAAATTGCATCCAAGATGTAAGCAGACATGTAGATTTCTACTTTCATACCTTTGGGCAACTGTCGAGCCCTTGTTACATGTTCCTCTAGCTGGTGAGCCAACATGTTGGACCAGTTTCATGCTTTTTCTTCTCTAGCTAGTTGGTCCAACACGATCACCCACTTCTGTGGGAAGGTTTCCGTGCTTTCTTGGCCATACAAACAACATGAAAAGATAACCAAGTATTGGTATGCCTTCCACAATATCTTCGTCTTATAGACCTGGTTGGGTGTCATTCTCAATTTGGTCGACTCATTCACCCAGTTCTTCTAGATATCCCTAGAGTTGGCATTGCTGCTGGGTAAGCTGAAAGGAGTCCCCATGGTGCTCACGAGCTTTGACATTTGATACATCTCATCATAATCCTGGGCCCTAAAGGTAGCAATCTCCATCCCGCTGACACTGCTCAATGTCATCATCTCGGGATTGTTGTGCGTGACGATCCAATGTATCATGTCCACGCATAGGAGTACGGGATACCTGCATGCAATCCGGTACAAGCCAAACTTGTGGATGTTCACATAGACTTGGAGGTCTTCTAGTTCTTCCGCAAAGGTGCTGGAAAATGCATCATTAACCTCTTTCCATTTTAGCTTGATGTCCTTGTCTACAATTAGCTTGGTGTCTTCATATATCGGCAGATTTGTAGACATTCGCTCAACTGCTGCTCCAGTTGCACTTCCATCAGTGTCCTTTGATCCTTCTCTCTTGGAGGCCATTGATCCTGAACTATTAAGAGGCAAACAAACACCTATTAGATCTGGAGACAAAGCGACATGCATGGAAATAAATCTGTCAGCTAAAACCAAAGTAAACTTGAGGAATGACATGCAACATACTTGGGGATTGACTGGAAATGGTTGCACAATTTTTCTTGTGAGGCTGGGAGATTGGCTACCAGAACTATGCAAAAGGGAGTTTGGGTTGTCTGGGGAGGCTAGATGGCTATTGGAACTGTGCAATGCGCAACCCAGGCTAGCCTGATGGCCGTTGGAACTATGCAATGCACAATTTCAGCTAGTAGTGGTTGCAAGCCCAGTGACTGCATTGTGCGATTTTCTGGGCCAGCAGTCACTGTCCCGCAGAATTGTGCAATGCAAGACTAGAGGACAATCACTGGGTAGAAATGTGCATTTCCTGAGAGGAAGACAAAGCATTCCCTCTCAGGATTGCGCAATGTTGTCTTGGTGAGGCAAAGTCTGGACCAAGGCTGCCTAGACCCGCCGACCGGTAACTGAAATAAAATTTGAATGTGATTGCATGGTGATACTGAGTGTAAGCAGAATTGAATGATCATGCATGAAAACAATGAATGAAAGATTCATAAAATCGAACAACATGCATGTGGGTGAAGCGAGTCGCCGAGTCGCCAATTGTTCGTGCAAAATAGTTTCATGCATGCAATAGTAGTGAGATGCTAATGAAAACTTAAACGGTGCTAGTACAGGCTAGTATGCATGTAAACGACAACAAACGTTCAAAGAAATCAAGCAAATAGCACTCACACAAGTGAAAACACAAAAAGCGATAGAAATGCTTCAAAAGACAAGTTAGGACGACTTATCGTGAATAGTTCAATTGGATGGGTCAAAGACTCCTGGATGTGCTATGGGATGTCAGAGCTCCAAGATCAATGTGAAGAAATGAGCTCTAATGTGTCAAATAAATAATTTTGAGGCTCATAATGTGCATGCCACATATCTAGGAAAAAGTGGCACTTGGAGGAAAGATTCTAAAACAATCTTTGCATGTAACCTCTAGCTACTAAAAATAGCTCCCTAAAATATAGGGATGCCTTTTGCATGTTACTTTTTTCTATTCTGGGAAAAAGCAGCCCATGCATGAAAGTAAATTTTTCTCGGTCCTGGGTGGAACCGGTCGACTCAATGGCACATGCAGCAGCCTACTCAATCGAGGGGAAAATATGCGCATTTCTGGGAGGGAGTTGGATTGGCTACCCAGAAGGTTTGTGCAATTTCTGGGCTGAGCAACTGACTGTTGCCCAGAATTGCGCAATTCTTGGGCTAACTAGTCGTGCTAGGAGGAATTGTGCAATTTTATCAGTGAATCTTGACAGGCATATTTTCACAATTCTGGAGCCCAGCAGGATGCCAGACAAAATTGCGCAATTTCTTGAGGGAGTTGTTCGGTCTGCATCTGGACTAAGTCTGGAGAAACAGCTTGTGAGGGGGGTGTAACAAGCCATCATGCAAGACTGGTAATTTGCAAGAAAATCATTGAAGCTTGTGTACTTGACAAGGCAAGACATGTTACTGAGGAAGGTTGGTAGGGAGGCTCCAAAATGAAGCTAAGGAAAATTTTTGGAGGGTGGTTGTAGCCACTACAACAAGACCCGAAATCAGCTACCCTACCATTGACAAAAAAACATATGCAATATACAAGGCAGTGAAACACTTCAGACCCTACTTGTTGAAGAACCATCGCATAGTCTATGTGCCTCACCCAGCAGTGCGATCAATGCTTGTACAACAAGAGTTGGGTGAAATACGTGTGAACTGGATGACAGGCTTGCAAGAGTATGACCTTGACATCAAGCTAGTTCACACTGTCAAGGGTCATGGTCTCTGTAGACTCGAAGCTGAAGCAGTCCATGCATAGGAGGCAAAAGAAGAGCTCGCTGGTTGAGAGCAAGAAATTGACATGTACGATGTAGAGTGAGCATCACCCACTTCATGCAGAAACTCTTGGTACAAATATGTGCACTAGTACCTTGAGCATGGCACCATACCCTCTCACTTCTCCATGAGACAAAAGAGGGCACTGCACCTCAAATATTTACCTTATAAGTTGGTGCACGGAGTGCTTTATAGAAAGCACAGTAACAAGATTTTTCTCAGGTGCCTAGAGGCACATGATTTAGAGAAGGTCTCACATGATCTACATGACGGACCAGCCAGGAGCCACTCGTGGGAAGTACCACTGCACACAAATTTATGCGTGCCGGTTTCTACTAGCCCACATTGTTCAAGGACGCACACGCCTATTCCCGAAAGTGCCCAGTTTTTCACTGATGTGCTGGCAGAACACGAAGGTCAGCAACCTTGCTGCACCCTATTGCAGTGACTGAACCATTCCAACAATTGGGCCTGGAAATCATTGGGGAAATATTCCCACATTCATCAAAACAACACCACTACATCTTTACACCTATATATTACTTCACGCAGTGGACAGAAGCAGTTTCACTTAAGCAAGTGAACAACTAGGAAGTCATCAGCTTCCTCCAACATAACATCATTTCACGATTTGGCGTTCCTATATCACTTGTGTTTGACAATGAAACTTACTTTTTGTCTTTAAAGATTTATGATTTTTCATTGCAAGATGGTATCATTCTTAAACATTCATCTAAGTACTACCTGCGAGGAATGGTCTCGCTGAATCCACAAATAAAAATCTTATCTGCATTATCAAGAACATCATTTACTCTGAACAGTGTAACTGGAACTCCTCTTTGACGAATGCTTTACGGGCTAACCACGTAACACACAAAACCTCTCTGAACACTTTTACATACTTCCTGGTTTATGGGAAAGAATCCATCCTTTCGCCAAACATCTACTTGCATGCAATCCAATTGTCCCAAGAATCCCAAGGCAAGCCTTGTCTGCTAGTTCAACGTAGGATGGATACACTTCACAAGTTGTAGGAAGAAAGGATGAAAATAAAAGAAAAATCACACTCCACTAGAACCATATCAAGAGATGGTTCGACAAGAAGTATGTAGGGAATGCTAACTTTGATGTGGGTGAATTAGTCTTGAAATGGGACAAACCCCATGAAGACAAAGGCAAACATACGAAGTTCCAGTCCATGTGGATTGGTCTGCATATTGTCTAGGAGAAGCTTGGCCCACACACGTACCATCTGCAATCACTTAATGGGAGGGTTGAAAACCTTCCCGTCAATGGCTAAGATCCAAAACACTACTTTCAGTAAGTCGGGGCTGTGCCCCACTCCATGTACATAGTTTATTTACTGCTTGTTGTCTTTTCGCTTTGCTTTACTATTTTTGTTTTGTTTTGTTTTGTTTGCTTAGTATCATGATATTTTTGGTTTTGTCAATAAATGTTGTCCTCTACTGAGTTCTGGAATTTGAATGAGTATGTGGCTGAGTCCAAAGAGCCTTGTGACACTACAACACTTGGCCAAGTCTTGCATCCATCTTCTGTATGCTTGGTTATAACTTTCATCAGATGAAGTCTTGATGGAAAATATGAGCTGTCTAAAGGGGAAGCTCTGGTCTAACCATGAACCTGTGTCCACAATGGGAAACCCCATGCCTGTACTCAGCCTTATGTTTTGTGTGTTCAAGCTCATCCAACTAGTAAAAATAGAGAAGGGTAAAATCTAAACGAGCAAATCTATGTCAGAGGTCTTACATGCTTCTTTTAAAGGAACAACCTCTTCTGCTCTCAATAATTTGGGATCCCTCTTCCACCCCCAAAACAAATAAGTGCCTATGCATAGTCCTCATTTAAAAAATACGAAGGCGAAAGAAGAGAAAGGCTTCCTCCACAGAGAGGTGAAGCATGTAACTCCACTGGGGTACTGACCAAGCTCGCTAAAAGAGGAGAAATGTGTGTGTTCCTGTGTGACTCCGTCGGGGTATTCTCCAGGCTTGTTGGCAACGGAGCAACACCATAGATGAAAACTTATACTTTGAAAACTTTAAACTCGCAAGCCAAACTACCCTTCCCAATTTTGAGACACTATGATCAAGTTGGTAAAAGGTGAACCATTATCCATGGGGTAAGTGGGGAAGCTGAAGTAACCCAGGCAACAATTCAATAATCTCTGATGGACCAAGGCCCTGTGCTGTCAATGGACCAAAAGAGAGAAGCTAGTATTCGACCAGTGTGTCGTTAAGCGTTGTAGCTGCTACAACACCCTCCAAAATTTTGGTTTGCATCCATTTTCAGAGCCTTCCTTGGTTTTTTCCTTGATTTTTGCAAATACTCGGGCTCATTCCATGATCTCGTGTCGAGTCTTTGCACCCTCCTCGCTTCACTATTCATCGGACATCTTTTAGCATGTTGGTCACAATTTCATGCTTGCAGTCATGTTCTGGCTATGTTCAAGGTCTCTCTTCGTGTGTACAAGTTGTATTCGCTATGCAAGCATTTGTCACACTCACAGGTGAAGTTGTATGCAATGTCACACAATTTTCGTCGCGGTCGTTCAACAATCTATCTCAAGTGTCGCGCTTGTCGCTCGCACCTGTTGGTCAGTCATACTAAGCATACGTTATCTTGTTGGTTTGAGGTGTCTTCTCGTCAAGTCATGTTGAGTGTGTGTCTGCAAGGTCATGCATGCACAAGTCCACTCATTCACACACTTAGTCATTTTACGGATGATCTGTCGACCATACCACCCTCCGTGCATTGCGCAATCTCAGCCCTCAATGTCATGTACTGCTGCCCATAATTACACAGAGCTTGAGGTTGCCTTCCAGGTAGTCTACATTACGCAATCCTAGAATCGACCTGGCTGACTGACAACCAGAACAACGCATAAGTTTCCCAAGAATCCATCTCAAGCTGTGTTGCCCGCAAGTCATTCTATCAAGCCTCCCACTGGTCAACCAGAGAGTTTGACTGGCCAATGACCCCGGGCTTCACTCCTCTGAAAAATTGTGGAGAAGCTATTAGCATTCCCACCTCCACTTACTGAAGAAATTGTACAGACATGAGGGAAAATGCACCCAATGCCTGTCACTACATTATCCCCAAAATTTGTGCAGTTCTATCAGCCAGTTCCCCTGTCAGCCAGCCTACTGCTCCTCCTGAAAACTGTGTAGTTTTCTTGGACTATCCTCCAGCTGCCTGACACCCAACTCAGCCTGGAAACTACGTAGACATGTTGTGTGTGCCTGCCTCCTAGTTCTGTGCAATTTTGGCTAGCAACCTCCCGCTGCCAGCCTCCCCAGAGAATTTGTGCAGTTTTCACTGCCAGTGTCCTCCTTGTTGCTTTCACTGCCTCCCTGAAATTATTTTGCAGTTCTGCCTCCCAACTGAGTCAGATCTTGCAGAAGGTCATTGTTGTTCCGGACTGCTCATCCCAGCTTCCTAGTGACCTCTGTGCAATTTTCCTTGACAGTGCCCTGGAGCCCGCATCCTAGCCTGAAATGTTCTTTGCGCATTTTCAGAGCCTTGTCCTCTCTCCTGATCACTTGCACCCGGAAATGAAAGATGATGCATCATGGTAGACTAGGAGATTTCTGGATTTGATGGTGTCCCATCATGAATGACTGTAGATATAGGTACATGGATGACACATGGCGCGACAATGAATGAGATGAACAAGGAGCGCATGCTAGAATACTTGTTCGTGAATGGATGAACACATGAAGCATTCCAAGTACCAATGAAGGGGATACATACACGTGCAACATCAAGCGAACACCAAGACCATCGAAGACTCCACACACCTTGCCATGCGAAGGTGAAGCTATGATACACCAAGAGCACACTCATCACTCAGCAACATTGTAGCTCAACATGGACACCACCATCAACATGAACATACCAACACTGTCGTGTCGAGTCATGTCATGAGTCATCTCGGCCACATCACTACTATGGGCCATATTGTTGTAATCAATGTAATGTAACATGGAAGTCCAAGAGACCCGCATGTAAAGTTGAAGATTCACGTAAGTCAAATAGTCATGAGGGAAGTCAAACAGTCACAAGGGTCAGTTTCATCCTTGGCTATATATACCCCTCATTTGTACATGCAAAATTCTTTTCACCTTGGCTCCTCCCACATAGCCTTGAGAGTTTGTAGTCTTTTCTTTGAGGAGCGAGCAGTGGCTCCAACGCCCTGCTATCGAGGTTAGTGATGTATGGTTTACCAATGTGTCTTGAAACTTTTGCTTAATTAAGAAGCATGTTAACAAGCTGGCACGTTTTCACACATATTTTATTCGTTTGTAAGACTATTCTTTGGACACTTTTAATGCATGTTACTTTAACTTGTATTAAGACAGTTGAACTATTTTGGTTGTTTTAGTACATATGTTGTTGGAAATGTGTTGTATTAGTTTTCAACACTGTCTCACCCATGTGGACTATTCCGTCGAACACTCGACAGAATCATTCTTATAAACTTGTTATAGTGACAGCCGCACTCGTGTGGACTATTCCACTGGGTGTTGTATGTGCTATCTGTTCACCTTATGTTTGTCACTACCGCATCCGTGTGGAATACTCTGTCAGAAGTTGCGCATTTCATGTTATGTTGTGTGTCTCTAACAGAGTTGGGCCTAATCCCTTTAAACTTGAGACTCACTCTCACCCTCTCCCTTTGCAGTGAAAGAACCTTGACACAAGTGACACTAAGCACTCACCGGGCATGCGAACCTCGTTGTTCGAAGACAAAGTAAACCACTTTCATGTGCTGACAGGAAAGATCTAAGGAAAATATTTAAGATAATGGTAACCGGGCCATCATACCGGATGAGACTTCTACACCAAATGGTGTGAGGTCTAGTTGGGACTTCATACCGGGGAGATTGAATGAATTTTGGTGGGTCTAGCACCATCAACACTTCCTTTGTTGACTAACGCAAATTCTGCTTCCTCTTCTATGGATGAGGTCCCATCTTTGGTATTCCACCTTATTTTCTCCTACACTAGATTGGACCATAAGCACTCCCAACTCAGTGCTTTATCCCTCCCATTCATTGAATCTTGATAGTTATGCCATCACTTGGGAAGGCCCAGAAGGGATGAAGCTACCAAGTCTTCTTCAAGGACATTAACACTAACCGCATTAAGTTCATCATGACACTATATAAACTTGCTTAGGTACTACGAAATTGTGTCATTCTTCTACATCTTAATACTTCGAAGCTTGTCCTTGACTACCAACTTCCTGTGGGAACTACTATTCTCGAACAATTATGTCAATTCTTTCCAAATAATGAATGGAGTCTCTTTTCTGTGTAGATTCGAAACAATATGATCTCATACTCCCTCCAATATGATTATCCTTGCCTTGGCCGCATCTCTCTTCCACTGAGAAAGATTCTAGGTATCAAATGCTTGGGTATTTGCTACATCTGTCTTGATGTATTCTAGTAGCCTATTGTCATCTAATATTGCCTCCATGCAGTCCTTCCATGCAACAAAGTTTGAGGTGCCTTCCAAGGCATACTCTAGCCTGAGTCAATTGAAATCCATCTTCCCAGTCCTGAAGAAAACCTGCAACATTTATCTTTAAATCCGAGCCTCCTGCAATGACAACTTCAAAGTATCCGCTCTACAGTGATTCCAGCTTTGATACCATGTGGAAATTAATGTGTAGAATCAAAACTACTCATGAAACTTACTAAATCACAAGACTTGAAGCTACTCTACTGATCTACAAAAGTTAATTCACCATCTAGAACAGAAATCAGAGACATACAAAAGGAAACACAACACATGCACAGAGATTTATCTAAGGGAAAGAAACTGCTCAAAAACCCTTCCTATATGTATTGCATTAACCAAAGAATAGAGATGAATACATATGCTCACAACCTACAAGTGTATAGTCTATCCCTTTGCCTGACTTACTGACTCTAGCCAAAACTTAGCCATTTTTCAATCCCTCTAAGCTCCTAATTCCTTACGTTGTTCCCTAAGGACATAGGCCCCTATTATTTTGGAAATTCCCTCATCTCGATTGTGCAATTCCTTTAGGTCCTTCCTTTGATTACATGCACCACATTTATACTTCGAAATAATCTACAACTGATAGTACATTTCCTTGAAATATCCATATCAATTAAGTAACTCAAATTCTCTGCATGCATGAGCTAATTTAGGTTGATTGATCAGTTTATCTGGATGATCATTGAGTGTGGTTTAAGTTCACTTCCACAACTTGACCTTCCACTAGTTCCTCCAATAGTTAGAACTAGTTTAATTGACCATAACTCAATTTAACTTAATTAAATTGCTACAATTGAAACTAATTCAACCAAGGCTCCTAAAATTTAGGAACCCAATGCACACAACTAAATTTCATATCCCACACTCGAATTAATTGAGCTAGACTCCTATTTTTTAGGAATCAACTCAAGTAAACTGAACTTGAACTCATTAACTTGAATTGAGTGTTCTTAATTGAGTGACAAGAGCCATGTCACCTCAGTTAACTCCTCCAATTTGTCTAATGATGTGGAATTTTGAATTTCCTCAGTTTGATTAAGGAAAAAATCAAAATTGAGACTTTCTTGCTACACTTTCAATAGTTTCTATGTCTAGGGTTTCTCCTTTTATTCCATACTTTTCTAATGTTTACAAAACCTCTATGCAAAGACTTCTTACTTACAAATGTATAGAGATCTACAACCACACAAGTGAGTTCGTTGCAAAACCACATATTTTTTAAGATATTTAAGATGTTACAACAAGAATTACAAATTCTATATGTTATGCGGAATTTATTATTGCAGAAAAAAGTAATTTCCCTAGACCTAGTGAATTGGTCTAGAAAAATAGAAGGCAAAGAATATAGAGTTTTCCTTAGATAAATTGAAGAATGGGAAAGAATCCTACTTGGAATCCGTCACAAGCTTTACTTTCCTCCTTGCTTATAAGCTCCAATCGTAGCTCTGATTGCTATAATTAGAACCTACACACATGAATTAAATAAGAAAAGGATATACAACAATCAAGTAGCATAATCTAACATCTTTATTCAATGAATCAGCAAGGCATTGAAATAAATGAGTGCAAACATGAGACAACACATATAGGAAAACAAGATACTCTTTGTATTGATAGAAATAGGAGAGACTTTACAACCAAGAATAGTAGTTGATCTTGTAGAAATTTCCCCAAGTTGACTTGTCCTTCCTTGTCACAAAGCACACCTCAATATCACCCTAATGCATGAATATGATGACTCCTTTAGATTCAAGGCAACAACATGAGGGCATAATCAGTGTCCAAAATCCAACCCTCATGTTATGGATCGCAATAAATATATAGGAGAGGGATGGTAATTTAGGATTTACCATAATGAGCTTGAGATCCACTTATGATGGGAGGATGAACTCAAGGGATAAGAGGTGAAGTCTCCAAGATAGGATCACATAGGACTTGAGCTTCTTATCCAAGGTAAGTGGTTAAAACAACCCCTAGAATCTTATGAAAGAGGAAGCTTTGGAAATATTTTTAATTTTGGCAAACTTATAGAATCAATGCACTCCCAGCAAGGAGCAATTAGTGCTTACTAGTGTTGGTGCAGAAGGGAGGAACCAGTGTTGAACGCAAGTGGATAAAGGGGCAAGGTGCGTTGGGGCTAAAAACATTGATTTTGAGAAGTTAATCCCATAAACTCATACTTTTTAGAAAGGTAATGCTTAGGTATTTGTGTAGGGATTGATACGATTTGCAGGCCTATTGACCAGATGTGACAAAATGGCCTATAACAAATTTCCCCTTAAAGTGCAAAGTTAGAATCAATGCACTCCCAGCAAGGAGCAATTAGTGCTTACTAGTGTTGGTGCAGAAGGGAGGAACCAGTGTTGAACGCAAGTGGCTAAAGGGGCAAGGTGCGCAGGGGCTAAAAACATTGATTTTGAGAAGTTAATCCCATAAAATCATACTTTTTAGAAAGGTAATGCTTAGGTATTTGTGTAGGGATTGATACGATTTGCAGGCCTATTGATCAAATGTGACAAAATGGCCTATAACAAATTTCCCCTTAAAGCACAAAGTCAGAAATGGTAGCTGGTGAATGAAGTGCTTTACCTTGTGACAAGTCCAAATCAAGAACAATTGGCTAATATCATCATTTGTTACAATACATTTTCATCACGATATCTTTGTTGAGTGGGGAATACCCATGCTTAGCACATAAGCTAACATTTCATGTACAGTAATCAAGAAGTTTGTCCACTGATGACAGAGAGCGAACCCATGCTTGGATGATTTTATGTATGATCATAGCCATCACACTTTTGTAATATTGTATCAATCTTGAAACCACAACCCGGATATATGGAACTAGATCCAAGGTATTCTATCTCATTCACTCGATCATCCAATGTACGAGTCTAGCCATGTGAATAAATGAATTGAAGTCAAACATGGTAGACACCATCTGATTAATGACCAATGATGTAAGTCATTAAAATACACGAGAGAAACCACCGATGATGTTAACGGTTCTAAAGGTACTGCAGTACAATCTGTATGGTGTGAATAAATGAGATGAAGTCAAACACCACACAGATTCTTTCAGTTGAAGGTCAATGATGAAGACCCGTCGCCAAGAGCGAGTAAAATTTACATTGATGTATGCAAGCCCCAAGGTACCAAAGGGGATTTCTAAGTCAACTTCCCAAATAATGAGCTAATGTCGACAAGAAATGACCCATTGCAGGAGGGCCTTGATGTATCCCCCATCAATGACACGAAACGAGTATCAATATTTGAGACAAAATGATGTTGATGTGGAACTAGTTCAGGAATGACAAACATGAAATGAAGGATTAGAAGTATCATAGGAGATATCAACTGAATGACTTCTCTTGAACATATCGGCGACACTGAATGGAGTTGGGAGCATTGACCCAAAAACAAATTCGAAGGATTTGATATGATTTAGTGACACAAAAAGATAAGCATATTCCCCAACCCAATAGCCACAGAGATGAAGTGGAAGAGTGCCATGTTCAAGGGTGACTCGTTGTCATTAATAAGTAGAGTACCCTTTTTTCCCAATTTCCCCAACCATTTCCAATTACCACCTCTTATTTTTTAACAAGCTTGAGGATAAAATATGCTTGATCTATAAGTTCGTCCTTCAGATGAATCCCTCTCAGTACTTTTAATGAACCCTGAGAAGGAGTGGTTTGACCTCGTCATGTTCGACGAGTCAATTGTTCTTTGATGATTTTAAGAGTCCAGTGAACGTCTAACTCAACTCTTTTTTCATGTTTAGAGAGTTTGGAAAAGATGCAAAAAATAAAACTCCAAAGGTTCATTTTCCTAAATAGTCTCTTGAGTTCGAAAAGGTAGAAAATGATAATCAATAGAATCTATTAGTCATGTTCGACTAAGGTATTCCTTTTTTGTAAATAGTCTATCCCAGTCCGGAAAAGGAATAAACTTATAATGAGTAGACATCCTTTCATTTACTTTAACAAGTTTGAAGGGATAAGTGCTTGACAATATTTTCATGTTTTGGGAATCTAAAAAGAGTTGAAAGAGGACTCCAATGTGTTAAGTTTTCTTGAGTTTACAAAGCCTAAAAAAAGTGATAAAAGTATGCTCTTTTGTGAAAATGATCTGTTTTGATTCGAACATCATTAAATCTGTCAAACAATTGTTAACTTGCTCAGAACATCACCAAAAGATTAAAATATCTAATACACAGTAAAATTAAGTCATATTTAGGTCAAAATAATAAAATATTAATAAAATAATCATGAAAATGACCATAAATAGGCAAAAAGAAATTTCATTTTTACCATTTTAAATTTTACCTCTTTGTGAGTGAGCTTTGAGTCGATTTTTCCCCTGATATTTAGCAACCAATTGTGGTTAATTTGGTGGATCATTTTGAGAAGACATCACTTCCAGGTAGGAGATCTCACCTTCCTCTTTATTTTTACAGTTCTGATCTTTCATTTCATGCATATTTTTGCGCCCTAGGTCCACCCTAGTGGTGTCGAAAGGTGCGCCAGGAAAGCAAAATTTTAACTGTGAAGGGTTTTTTAGTGCACTATCTCCCTTTGGTATGGTGCGCTGGGTGTATTTCAAAAACATTTTTTTCTTCTCTCACTCAAATTTCTCTCAGACTTTTTGCATGGGATTCACTCTATTGATTTTCCTTGTCATGTTTCAAGTATCCATTAGAAAAAAATGGCTTTAATTTGGCGATAAAGAGAACATGAAATCCAAGACGTGGATGTCGCTAATGATCCAACAATCATTCAGGCATTGAGAAACTATGGGCTTCTCAAGTTCTTTTGTCTTCCTGGGATGAGACAACAGATGGAACTATTGGAGTATCTTGTCAGTTACTGGGATGTTCAAGCACAAACTTTCAGGCTTGGAGCACATACGCTCAGAATATAAGTGGAAGAAATATATTTATTGATAGGTTCCCCTATCTCGTTATCTGGTTTGATAAGGGGTGGAGAAACTATCAAGGACTATATCAATGGACATTGTAGACCTTGATCCCAAGCAACCAAAGATGGGAAAATCTAGATAAAGGATGTGGTATGTTTGCCTTTGAGGACAATCCTGTTTATCATTGTTATATTGGTCAGCAAAGCTACCTTGAATTTGGCTAACAGCTCTCAAATGAAATATGTCTTAGAGTGCATAGAGCCAACAATATTTAGATGGAGCAAGGGAGTACTAGCAAACATGGAAAAACAACTCACTAAGGCGAAGGATGGACGATTGAAAAACTTCGGGTATGGATCCATTTTGATTTCATTTGCCATGGAGAAAATTACATTACTCTGACCACAACATATCTCACCCAAGCTCTTGGATCCTAGAATCCCATGGATGTGGTGATGGATGGATCTCATGTCTAGACATGTAGGTCCATCGTCCATGAGTTTCACTCCAGTCTTCTTCTGATGGTTGCTCATGCAATTCATTATGATCGAAGACTATCTATACATTAGGATTTATTTCCACGGAGATCAAGATTGTGTGCTTCTTAATGGCGAGCGATTGGGTACCATAGTTAAAAAAAAATCATTTTGATCATTTTTGTTTGATTTTTTGAGTTTTACAATTCTTTATTTTTGATGTATCCGAGACTTGACTATCGATTTTTTAAATGCAGATGTTGCATCCGTTCGACCAATGGGTTCATCCTATCTTTAGCATCTTACAGACCCACAATAGACACCGTTTGGAGTGTAGATTGTTGTAGGGGGGCGAGAGGTATTGCAGGATCTCAATGTAGCTGAGACTCTTACAGACGTCGAGCGACATATGAGGGGATTGATCTAGGGCATAATTGAGACTAGGGTCAATCAGATCCCTATGAGATTGCAGCATCATACTATTGGTGTGCTTGGCTATATTAGTTGGTTGTTGTGCAAGATGGCTCACACAATTGCTTGTTATCATGAGCATCATCAGGATTAGTCTACTGGGAGGCTATATAGTTGTATTTTGACTACATGTATATTTTTGATATAACATGCCATATGGCTATATGTGTCTCGGTCACAAGTTTTTGTAAAACCAAACTTTGATATATATACAGTTATCTACATATCGGTGTTTCTTATGTGTTGTATCATCTTGTTTAATGTATGTCATGTGAATTGAATTTTAATTTACATATGTCACAAATGTATGTCTAAAACATGATTTTTTAATGCATCTGTCAATGTATTTAGACTTCTAGGAATGTGTTGATATTGAATATAATCAAAATGTCTTTCTAGAAGGCAAATTCTTAAGAACATACGAAGCATAGTTGGACTCCTAACTGAATAGATATTAGTCAACTGTAGTAATACAAGTTGTGAGTCAAGTATGATAAATATATGATGAATACCATGAGAAATAACATTAGACAATAGTTTGATCATTGTGATATATTTAGCGATATTATTGGTAGAGCAACTTATACAAATACCTTGTAAACTCACTAACTTGCCACTCAAAGCATATATAAGCCATGTTGCGGAATAAAGGTGTTGAGTACTATGACTAACACAATCAACATAACCAACATATGGTTGAAGGGATGTTGACATCTGCAAACCGAATGTAAACAAGATTAACATAAACCATAGGAAACTCCAAAGCGAATACACTACAAACACACTCAACACACCTATACACAACATGTACATATTGAACTAAGCAAAAATAACCTAAGCATAGTATTTCTTAAGGTACAACCCATTTCTAGGTTTTTCCAATGGAACTCCATCAAAATCAACAAGCTCGTAGGCCCTTTAGCAAGAACATGTTTAACAATGTACGGGCCTAGCCACATTTCCCAGATCCTAACTTATCGGACTCTTGGTCATACAACAGGACAAGGTTACCTTCCGATAAGGCATGAGGATTGAAACTCGTATCATATTGCACCGTAATGTGTTTCTTATGGGCCTCATTAGCCATCGCGACATCACGTCTGGTTTCATCTAAGCGTGTCAGATGTAAGAAATACTCTTCTTTTGCAAAAGTGGCAGGGAGAAGTTCAACAACATGTTTTAGAGATGGAATTTCACACTCAATTGAAATGGTGTGAGCTTGATAGCAGCCCGAACAAAGGTTCAGTATGCCCATAGGGATATGTAAAGGGTAATATTTCAATCTGATTTGTGGATCCTTATCATATGCTAAAGCATCATTTTCAAAAATTTGTTGATTACCTCAACTTTCCCATTCACTTGAGGGTAGTAGGGAGTTGAGTTCTCGTGGTCGAGGCCCAACTTGGTAGTGAGTTCATACATCACGTGATTACAAAGATGTTTTCCATGGTTTGTAATTATAGCCTACGGTACACCAAACCTTGCAATGACATGATGGAAGAGAAAGAGAGTAGTTGTTTCATCGGTGTTATTGTATGTGGGCATCACCTTTGTCCACTTGGTAAAATATTCTACTTCCACAATGATGTAGCCATGCCCCCCGACCGAGTGAGGGTTACATGTCATAAATTAAATGCCCCATTTCAGGAAATATCCAACGATGATAACAGGGTGTAAAGGAGCTGGTGGAGCACGAGTTTTACGATCGTATATCAGGCAAGCATGACACCTTTAGACCATAAGGATGCAATCGTGAAACATAGTAGGCCAAAAGTAGACATCACGAAAAATATTTTGTATGGTGGAATAACCAGACATATGTCCATCACATGCCCTAAAATGACATTCATTTAAATCTTTCTCGGCCTCCTCACGAGTGAGGCACCTTTGAAAAACCATATCGATACCATGGTGATAAAGGGTGTTGCAAATTATAATATATTGTTTAGCTTGATATCGAATACATCGTTGGTCAAAGCGAGAGTTATTGAGTCGGAAAGTCTAGGTATGGAGATATATGATGATTTCTCCATACCATTGGCCAGATGAATCTATCAATAACAATGAATAATCTGGAATATAATCATCAAACGTCGTATCTATTTTGGTAGTGGGAAGGTCACAGATAAGTTTGGAAAAGACTAAGAATTTATTCCACTTGGATTTGATGAACTCTAAATCAAACTCCTAGAGGATGAAAATCCATTTGGAGTACTTGTACCACAGCAATTGTCATGACAAGATGTATGTCATGGGGTTTTAATCAGAAACAACCATAGGCTTGCGAAGTAGGATATAGTGACAAAACCTTTGGAAAACCTAAACAGTCACCAAAGATAGCTTTTCGACATGAGTATATTTGATCTTAGTATTATTTAAGTTCCAACTCAAATAGTAAATAGGATGTTCGTTCCCTACATCGTCCTCTTGGACCAATACAATAGTGATGGTAGTAACTACAACAACGAGGTATAGGAAATAATCACATTGGTAGTTCGAGGGATAAAACAATGATGCTCGAATCAGAACATATTTCAAGGCATCAAACGCCTTCTGGGCAGTGTCGTTCTAATTAAAGGGAACACATTTCTTCAACAAGCGAGTAAATCCTTTGTTCAAGTTAGCATAATTGGGAACAAATCTCCATAGAAATTTAGTCTTCCCTTGGAGTAGTTGAAGTTGAATAAGAGAGGAAGGAGAAGTAAGATCTAAGATCTCCTGGACTTTCAATGGGTCAATACGAATTCCTTGCTTTGATACAATGAAGCTGAGAAGTTGACTGAAGCTTACATAAAGCATACACTTGTGCGGATTCATCCTAATATTATAATGTTGACAACGCAAAAATATAGCCCTAAGATGCATCGGATGATCAACACAATGATTCAAGTGAGAAGATAGGTCGTCCAAATATGGTTGTACAATGTGCTTAATGTCATGGAAGGCATAATTCATTTCCCTCTGAAAATTTGCCCAAACATTTTTTAATCCAAAAGGGAGATTTTGATATGCAAATGTGCCCCACGAACAAATAAATGTGGCTTTATGTTGGTTTGATGGGAGAATGTTGATCTGATTGTAGCTAGAAAAGTCATCCATAAATTAAAATACTTCATTGCTAGCACAATCATCAACAATTTGGTCGATAAATGGGGTAGGATAATTATCCTAAGGAAAAGCATGATTAATGTCTCCGTAATCAACACACACATGAATTTTTCCCTGCTTCTTCATGACATGAACAATATTCGACACCCAATCAGTTAGAGGTACTGGGTAGATGAAACCAACGCATAGATTTTTTTCAATTTCAGCCTTAATAGTGGTAACCTTCTTAGGATGGACCAAACGCAGGCACTGTCGAATTGGCTTAGCATTAGGATATGTTTTGATTTCATGTACAACAATGTTTGGGTCAATACCTGACATCTCTTCATAAGACCAAGTGAAAACGTCTCGAAACTCTTGGTAAAGGGCTTTATAGGTCTTGAACTAATCAGGAGACAATTATGGGTTTGATCAAAATATCGAGTGGAATAGTCTCTTCAATATTCAACAAATTATTCTCAGACTTGATATCATGGATAGATAGGGAATTCGCAGACATCTTAACATCATTGGGCCAATAGAGACCATTAAGATTATCCTTGGAGGAATTTGGCAAGTAGGAATGATGGTGATGTTCGTCCCACGGCACATCATCTGGCATCATGATCTCCATGATGCTCTCATCAATACAAAAATTACCATAGAATGGATCAGAGGATGTGTCATAATCTAAGGAATGATCAACCCAATTGATCGAAGAGAAGAAATCAGAGTGTGTCACGTAGGTTGAATAGATGGCTTCATAGTCGAGCTCAATGGGACTGAGTGGCATGCGGTCACCTAAGGTATCAATATTAGATTCATCTGGTACTACCCAAGGATTAGATGGAGTAGCACAAGAAGATATCATGTTGACATAGGCAACTAGATTAGAGTTGTTGGGAAGGGACTGAGGAAAAGGAGGAGGAAGTGAAAAGGTTCCCATGAGGGAAGAGTCCTTAAGAAATCCAACACTGATATGTTGATATGGATGTGGGGTTTCCCCCACAAAAGGGATGCTTCCAGTAACTTGAGAATTGGTAGCAAAGAAAGTGAGTTGATCAATGGCTACTATACGCACCATATGAAGGGAAGCTACCATTTTGAAATATGTTGAAACAATAGTAGCCATAGCGTAAACCCATGTACGACCCAGTAGAATTTTATAATAGAATGTTTCTTTAATAACTTCGACTTCTACTGACACCATATTGCCACCTAATTCAACTCATAAAGAATTAAAAGTCCCATAAAGCTTGAAGCTTCTTCAATCAAAGGCCTTAAGTGTAGTCGGTGATTGATTTAATTGAGGAGAACCGATGGCCTTCCAGCAAGAAAGTGACATGGTACAAGTTGAGGCTCCTTCATCCACAATGGTGTGATGGATGGTCTTACTCTAAATGATTACTTGAATCATGAAAGCTAATTGGATTGGTGTAACACCCCCTCCCCCCAAGTCCACCCAATCAGCCAACTAGCCAGGAAAACATGTGATGAGACAAGTTACTCGAAGGGATTCAATCTCCTTGGTGACCTTAAGGAAATGGAATCGACAGAACATCATACACACTCATCCAACATCAGCAAGAGAACCCTTAGGAGACAAGTCAGCAACCCAAACATCCTCTGCCTAGGTCCCACTACTATTGTGGATTTTTTGGGCCATAGTCGCACTCATGCTATGGGTAAGGGAGAGACTAGTAACCTAAATTCACTCTCATAGGCCTTTGTGCCAATGAATGTGGACCAAAATTGGCAGTTATGTGCAAGCGACCCTGGGATTTAAGAAAATTTTCTAGCCCAGAATCTTGGCCTCTGCCCAAAACTTGCTACAACCTTCAGAATTTATTAAGGACATGGAAACAATGTTGATAAATCAAAATCAACCTTAGGACTAGGCCTGAGCATCCCAAACTAGGACTCACATTCTGTGAAACACTTGGCATCAATGTAAACGACAGGTCTAGGATACAATACATAGCATAAATGATTGAAACAACTTATGAAACATAAACAGAAGGCTCACCTCCTTCTCCATTGAACTACTACATCATCAATTAGGTCTTGCATCCATCCATTTAACAGTTACAAGTAAATACATGAAATAACCATGACATGAACCATTCATTTAGCCATGCTTATAACTAGCATAAAACCATGTAAATATAAGAGATAAGACAACCATTAAATCCACATATAAATCAGTGAAAAATTAACAGAACTTAGCATTTATTAATCATAGGCAAATCCAACCAGGTTTAGGACTTCCACGTACCACCCGACCATAGACATGGCTGAACCAAATCTCTCTTTCAGATAGTCACCCCTGTGCCATATTCCAAGCATGAATGTGGGAGCTCATATAAAAACCAGTCGAAGAACAACCAAGGGAATCCAGAGGTTAAACCATATCCACCCTCATCAAACCATGATCACACCAAAATTAGTGCTTCGATCACAACCGAACAGAACTTGGAATGCCATCGGAAATCCATCACTATCCTTGAGGAATTTCCTGTCTCCTTGTCTCTCAGGTTTTTCCACAATCCAAACTCAGATCAATAGGCCATAAACCAAGACATCTCCCTTAGGCTTTATCATGTATCCCACCAAAACCGGTTAAGGGATTCCTAGGCATTTGGGAAGGGAACTTGAGGCCACCTCCACCCCGGATTTTGAAATCCATCTAGCAAACCAAAGCTCAAAAACCAAAATAAACATCCCAACATACCATGGCATCTAGAAAAAGGAAAGGCTATGCTGAAAACCACTATCATAACCCGACAAAACCATGCCACCGACATCAAGAGAACCATACACCAACATGCAAAGCCATGCATGTCCAAACCAATTAGGAAATCACACATTCAAAAGGTTACCTGCAAGTATTCATGTTGAAGATGCTTGATCCTACCTTCCTTCCTTAATCCTTTCTTGCTTTCCCTTTCCTTTGCTTGCTTTTCCTTCCTTGCTCCAAAGCTAGAATGCTCCAAGAAAAATCTAAGTGACCAAGAGTGAGAGACAGAGAGAGAGAGAATAATAAGAGAGATACAAACTTGAACTGACCAAGAGATTTACATTGCCTAAGAGCTTGCCAACTGATCCTCGGAAGAATTTTTATGAATGAGGACTCTATTTTCTTCATTTTCCATTACTTTCCTTCAATTTCCTCCTCACATGCAACCTTGGATATTTCACCTACCTTTTCTCCTAATTTCCTTTATTTTCATAAATGAATGTGCCAAAAATGCCTTTTTTCCTTTTAATGCCTTTGCCTTAGCCTTTGCCAATTTCCTTAGCCAAGAACACACATCCAATGATGCCAACTAGGATATCTTTGCCCAACATTCAGCTTGGAATATGTTTCCCATACTCGTGGTCTTATTTTGCCTTTATTTACATTATTACATGAATTTTCCACCAGGGTTGTTACAGAACCCTCCCCCTTGGGGAACACCATCCTAGGTGTTAAACCACACCAAGACCTCAAGAAGACCATTGACAAGAAACTATTCTGCCAATGGAGCTTTATAACTTAGCTCGTTGCAGTATTTATAATGAAAGACCTGCTCAAAAGTGAGGCATCACGACAACATGACAAGATAACAACCACACCACTTACTAGAGCTTTATAACACAACTCATTATGGTATTTACAATAATCACATATACACATATGAAAATTTTCTAAAGTAGAAAATAAAATGATATGACTCCCATATTAATCAACTAAGGACCCATAGGATCACACCTCCACGCCCAAAGTAATACCAGGATCCACCTCCTTCCCACGAAGAACAGATTCCACTGCCACAGTCAAAGCTGTATCCAATGTCCAGCACTATAATCCTGCACCACTTGTCTCCTCAGTGAACAATTACCATCTAATTGTTCCAGGGATAACTCCCAACGTGTATCTTATTCCATTTGGAAATTATAATCACCAAAACCAATATATCTGCGACCTTTCCTTCTCTGCTACACAGTCCCTTGGGAAATCTGGTCACCCCCTTCCGTGCAGTCACTCACCTTCCAAGTTCCCCGAAATCCCCTATCTCAAGTGATCCATCCCTTGGCAAGGCTTCCTCGCATCGGAAGATACAAAACCGAGGCATATACATGCCTCAAAACCATCATATCGGTATGCTCATGGAAATAAATGGACACTATTGGGTACCAGTGTCCCACAAAGGCCCTGCTCCTGAATTACTCTGCAACTATGTTGCTACATGTTCCAATTTCTTTTGTTGTTGCTGCCAATTCTTGCATTCTATTTCAACCACCCAACAGGGCATGTCCATGCATTCCTTTTCCAAGCACATAATTTCCATTACATTCAAAATAATTTGAAATGTCCTCAAATCTTACCTCATTGGTAGTTTGTCAATAAGGTATAATTGCAATTTTGTTCACTTCCTGTCACAACAAGTCAAACTAACTCTTTGACTAAAACATCATATATAAACATATCATATTTGGTTAGCTCAAAACACAATCATCATAGATCAACATTATAAATCACATGTAACCATCATAAACCAGAATCATAGGTCACATATAATCATCATATACCATAGTCATAAATCACATGCATAATAAAAATAAAATAAAATGTTGATACTTATCCTTTCATCAATCCTTAGATTCTACCTTTGTCTTTATTCTGTACGTACTCTGGATCAATTGCCACACCAAACAAACACCCAGTGCCTTCTTTTCAACCATGTGCACATACACATAGTACTGCGTGCCCGCAACACATCATGTATGATGTGCACATAATACCACATGTATACCAGTGTGATATGTACAAAATGTACACAGTACCACCTGTACAGCATACCTCATGCACAACATGTGCACATCATCACATGTACACGGTACCACCTACGCGATGTGTACACAACGCCACATGTACACTACACCACATGTACATTGTGTACACAATACCACATGTACATCATACCATATGCACGACATGTATACGACACCACATGTACAACATGTACATGACACCACATGCTCACAACACCCCTTATACAATCATGCACACAACACCATATGTACATAGCACCATATGTACAACATGCATATAACACCATATGTGCATAGCACTGCATATGCACACAACATCACATATCCACCATGTACATAGAACCATGTATACCCAACACTGCATATGCAATATTCAGACAACACTATCTGTACCATCCTGTACATAACATTGCATAAACAACATGTACACACATTATGTATACACAACACCGCATGTGCACAACATCATAGATACAACAAGTACAACATATGCACAACAATAGTACTTCACATCCAAAAGCACATTGTCTCTACCAATAAATCTTGCTCCGTGTGTCTTATCTATGCTTGTCCTAGCATGTCATAGACCACACTGCTTTCATTTTGTTGATATATCCCTCGGTATAAACTGTACATAAGCATAGGCATAATACAAGCATGCAATATAAATTCATATTCACATGATACTGACCTCATATATTTTTCATGACTACTCTTCCCACTTGATTCCTCATAGCTAGGAACTTCTTCATGCCATTCTCTTGCATAGGCAATCATTCCTTCACAAGGACGATTCTTGATGACCATGTCAAATGGTGACATAAATACATACATATATAATCATTAACATCAAACAATTATCATTCTGTCAGACAACAGCATACATACATACATACATACATGTGTACATATATAAACATCATCATAATCATGATCATGACATGCACAACATACACAATATTGAGAACAACAATTCCCAACATAGCCAAGGCATCCAACATCTCAGATCCATTTACTTTACCTTTTATGGTTACCTTTCTTATTTCCATACTGCCACCATCCATTCACCACAATGGACCCAACCAGTCCAACCGATTTTCATAGTCTTTCCTTCCGCTGCACTTACTGATGCACCGAGCTTCATCTGAGTCTTACATCACCTGTCGGGTACAACACAGCTCTCCAAGAGCTCCATTAACTTCCTCCTTTCTCAACCAAATCCCAAGACTCAAAACATAAAAGGCAATACCAAGAAACAAACAAGAAGAAAACCATAGCAAGCCAACAACAATAAGACATTGTGAACAAAGTGACATAGTTATGCACCAGACACACACAAAATCGAAAATCAAGTGCAACAATCACAAAATACCAAAAGAACCAAACTAAAAATGGACACCATGAATCAATCACCATGGTTCCCAATGATTCCAAAGGAAAGCTCAACCTGAGCCTTCTTCAAGATTTCATGGCAGTCTCTTTGCCATGCAATCTATTGCATCATAACGCCATAAACACATAACTGTTGGTGCATAAATAAACATAACAATACACTAGATATGTTATCTTGTTGTGCCAAGTACGTTTCCTTGTAGCTGAACATGTCCATGGCATCTCTCAAGGGACTCCAATCCCCTTGACAAATCCACATGTAACTATAGACTAGATAATATAAATGTCAAATACATGTCCATGAATATATCACATATCCACATAATTTCAAACAAATCAAGGTTAAGAAGACTACCTTTGTGCAAAGCACTCATTTGTTTGGAATTAGGGTTTCCAAACATAGCCCAAGGAATTCTTGCCCAATTCCTTTCTTTAACCTTTTTACCTTGTTTCAATCAGGGCTTAGTTATATAAGCACATCAACTATTACCTTGTCACGCTAATACATAGCATGTTTCCTGCAACTTCTCACACATGTCAACCACATGTTCCAAATATCAAGACAATCATATCTATCAATTTGAAATCAACATTCAACAAAACTAAAAATCATGTCATAATCCATAATCAACTCATAGTCCTTAGACACAATGCTACAACTATCAACTACATTCAAGTACATATCAATTGTCTCAAGATATATGTGTTAGTAAAATCATCTTAAAACAAAATCATTTGAACACATACTCATACTATGAAATTCATCAAACATTCAACCCACTTGCAAACATACCATGTTAAATAAATCAATTAGACGACATAATCAACCAGTCAAGCACCAAATATATGACATAAGCAAACTCGTATCTTACTGTATCTCAGAGGAGGCGATCTTGTCTACACAATCAATCTAGGTTAGCACGATACAACTTCATAACATATCAACTCAAACATAAATCATGATATCCATAATAGTAACTAACTAACATGTTCACATCATAAGCTCATAAGCATTTGTCATTCATCATAAAAATCACATATGTACAATTAGTCTGCAATGGTACGACACCATATCACAAATATGTCGGCTCATACCTGAATATTGCAAACATAATCATCTGCATAGGCCAAACTAGGTTAACACCATACATATGACATCAAGATCTTCAATGCAATGAACATGACCATCATGCATATGACCAATCCAAATTACAACATCAAGATCTCAATGAAATAACCCTAATCATCAAGTTAATAGCATATAACGACAATAAGCGATATATCATTCTCATCAACAACATATAACATAATAATTAAGTTATCTAACCTAAAACAACAATAGAAATGCATACAAATATTGGTTACTATCATTCTTGACTATCTGACACATGTGCATATAACTACACCAATCAACTAATTGTTATCACTCCAAGAAACTCTCCTAGGTTGCAGCTCGGAGATGCGTGGTAACATATAATCTTCAATATTGTTCTCTGAACTATTGGAATTAATGATGGTTTGTATCAAGCCAGATAACCATTTCAACTTTGTTTTTACTCAAGACATGCATGAACACCCTCATCTTACAAGGCTTTAGACCACTAATGCTCAATAGTTTGTAGATTCAATGAATAGATGGAGAATACTGACTATACCAGCAGATGCATATATAAACACATACGAATGGCAAGCTACAGGCATCAAATGAGAATACTGACTGTACCAGAAGATGCATACATAAACACATATGAATGGCTAGCTATAGGCAGTAAAAGAAGATAGCAAATCTAATTTATCAACGCAGAGATAAGATGACAGTTATCTGGCATTAGATACAAAAGAAACATGAACAACCTGTTCAAGTGCAAGCTTAGAATAGAAGAGAAAATGGAATATTGAACATATAACAGCAAAATAAGCTTATATTTTCTAATGAATGAAGATGAGATGCTTGAGTAGCAAAGTCTCTACAGTCTCCAGAAGTTGAACCCTTGTTACATCTTTCTTTTAGCCATTTATAGGCCTTTACAATGCTCCTGAGCTCTCAAAGGCTCGGAGTGTCTTAATCTATCCTCTCTGTCTTGTTAACTATTTGATTCCCTGAATAGGCAAGCATGGCTCGGAGGTTTCTTCTTCTAATAGAGGAATAACCACATTCTAGTATTTTGGCTACACTAGCAGGGAGCTCTCTCATGCCAGAGATGCCCCACAATCATTTCTGTTGTTTTTTGGCTGTGTTGCGTTGTGCTTTTTCCTCTTCTGGCCTCTATCTGTCAGCCACTGTCTCCCGGCCAAATCCCTCTTCTGGTATGTAAACATTATTGCACAATGCCTCTAAGGATGGTTGGCCACCTGTACCTGCAATGGAGTGGCTATCAGGCCTATGAAATCCCTGCAACGGCCCCTTTCAAATGATAACCATGAATGTTTTCTGTTTTACACAGAAAATGCTATAAACTGTAAAATCTCGCCCATCTCTGTTCTTTTCAGACTTAAAAAGTCCTTAAACATGGCTTACTTTTCTATCAGGTCCGCCCTTTGGGTCGCTGTCGCCTATCGCAAGTGGCCTGGTCCCTTGTTCCCTTTGTATTTTGAAATACGCTTAAAAACACTGAAAATACATTGAAAATGGCCTTTGGCAGACATGAAAATATATATATTTTCATTCCCGAACCCTTTCGGGTCCAGGACTTATCGCATCAGTGCTGCCCAAGGCTCCCTTTGTATTTCGTTATATAACGAAAATACACAAAAATGCATTAAAAACGGCCTTCCCGCGGACTTCAAAATTTATGAAATATCATATATAATGCCATCAGGTCTAGTCATCGGGTCACACTGGGCCATGGTTAGCACTCCTTAATGTTTCTCCGATAGCGATCTGGCGACGTGATGTGGGCCGTCGATCTGCGCGTTTGATCAACAGTCCACATTACATCGTTGATCGCAGTCGCAACTTCCATACTGTCTGCGCTGATACTGCTGACTTGCCTCCACCAATAGCGACCATCGATCAGATCCACCGATGTGATCCACTGATCAGATCTAGACCGTTGATCAGCCAGATCGGATGGCCGCTGTGCTTTCTCATTTTAAGCCGGTGATACATGGTTTTTCATGGTTTTTTCAGTGTTTTAGTCTCTCGATAGTGTTTTTCCTCCCTTTTAAGGGCTCTCCTCCTGCGCTTGTTTCGATCTTTGGATGATCTTAAGCAAATCTTGAAGACTTAAAGAGCTTATTTGGATCAATTGGCATGATTTTAAACAAATTTGGAGACTTTGGGGCATATTTGGAACCATTTTTGGGCCATTTGCCAACAAGGCTAACACTAACATCTATCATGAATGTAACCATAACATCAAAATACATGTACATAACCTAATGTATATAAACCTAATGCATATAACAATCCTTGACTTACATACCTGCATTCCAAACTTACAATATATGTCTGGTGATCTTCTCTTACCCCAAACTCCAATTCTATAACCTCATTATGATGATTTGCATCTCCTACTCTATCTCAGCCAACACATTAGCATCATAGCATGCCAATATCACCCTAATGACCTAAATTGCATACCATGACTTCACAAGGCATGTTTGACCTACTATTCATGCATAACTATAACCAAGACCATACATGCTTAAAAACTACATATAGACATATAACACATGAGTACAAAACCATATACACATCCTTCTAGCCAGAGTCCAAGCATTAATGCATGACCATATCAACTTCACAAACCATGGCCTCATGAATGACAACAACCATTACTCCTTTGTACGCATTGCCATATGCAACCATCAACATGCATAAGCAATGCCTAATCAACTACACATATGCATGAACGCATGTAGTCGAGCATAAGCGATCAATTCTTGTAACCAACCTACAAGACTTATACATGTAATCAAACATACAAGAATGCAACCTAACATACAAGGATGTAATCAAGATGCATATAATCATGTAACCAACCATATACTCCTAACGATGCATTCCACACAACCAACATCAAGTTCCTCATGACAACCTTACTACGATCATGATCAACATGATGCAATGCAACAAGCACATGGAATGCAAGTGTAAGAGACACACATGCAACTGAAATCCATGCACGACCAAGCACCTTCACCCAAGGAGAGCACAACCACACTCTGATACCAATCTGTAACACCACCTCCTCCCAAGTCCACCCAAGCAGCCAACCAATCAGGTAAACATGTGATGAGAGAGGTTACTATAAGGGATTCAATCTCCTTGGTGACATTAAGGAAATGGAATTGATGGAACATCATACACAGTCATACAACATCATCAACAGAACCCTCAGGAGAAAAGTCAGCTACTCAGACAGTCTGTCCCTAGGTCCCACTGCTATTATGGATCTATTAGGCCATAGTCGCTCTCATGCTATGGGCAAGGGAGAAACTAGCAACCTAAAGTCACTCTGATAGGCCTCTATGCCAGTGACTGTGGACCAAAATTTCTAGTTATGTGCCAGTGACCTTGAGATTTAAGCCACTTTTCTAGCCCAGAATTCTGGCCTCTACACAGAACTTGCTACAACCTTCATAATTTATTAAGGGCATGTTAACAATGTTGATAAAACAAAATCAACCTCAAGAATCGGCCTGATCATCCCCAACCGGGACTGACATTCTATCAAACACTTGGCATCAATGCAACCTACAGGTCTAGGATACAAGATAGAGCATAAATGATTGAAATAACTTATGAAACATAACCAGAAGTATCACATCCTTCTCCATTAAACTACTACATCATCAATTAGGTATTGCATCCATACATCTAACAGGTAGAAGTAAATACATGAAATAACCATGACATGAACCAGTCATTTAACCATGCTTATAACCAGAAAAAACCATGTAAATATCAGAGATAAGATAACCATTAAATCCACATATAAATCAGTGAAAAAGTAAGAGAACTTAGCTTTTATTAATCATAGGCAAATCCGACCATGTTCGGGACTTCCGCGTACCACCCGACCATAGACATGCCTGAACCAAATCTCTCTTTTAGCCAGTCACCCCCGTGCCATATTCCAAGCATGAATGTGGGATCTCATAGAAAAACCAATCCAAGAACAACCAAGGGAATCCAGAGGTTAAACCACCTCCACCCTCATTAAACCGTGATCACACCAAAACTGGTGCTCTGATCACAACCGAACAAAACTTTGAACGCCATCTGAAATCCATCACTATCCTTAAGGAATTTTTTGTCTTATTGTCTCTTAGGATTTACCACAATCCAAACCTGGATCACTAGGCCCTAAACTGAGACATCTCCCTTAGGATTTACCGTGTATCCCACCAAAACCGGTCAAGGGATTCCTAGGCCTTTGGGAATGGAACTTGAGACCACCTCTGCCCCAAATTCTGAAATCCATCTGACAAACCAAAGCTCAAAAACCAAAATAAACATCCCAACATACCATGGTATCTAGAAAAAGGAAAGGCTAGGCTGAAAACTAATATCATAACCCGGCCTAACCATGCCACTGATAGCAAGAGAACCATACACCAGCATGCAAAGCCATGCATGTCCAAAGTAGCTAGGAAATCACACATGCAAAAGGTTACTTGCAAGTATTCATGTTGAAGTTGCTTGATCTTGCCTTCCTTCCTTGATCCTTTCTTGCTTTCCCTTTCCTTTACTTTCTTTCCTTTCCTTTGCTAGCTTTTCCTTCCTTGCTTCAAAGCTAGAATGCTCCAAGACAACTCTAAGTGACCAAGTGTGTGTGTGTGTGTGTGTGTGAGAGAGAGAGAGAGAGAATAATGAGAGAGCTCCAAACTTGAACTGAACAAGAGCTTTACACTGCCTAAGATCTTGCCAACTGGTCTTCATAAGCCTTTTTATGAATGAGGCCTTTATTTTATTCATTTTCCATTATTTTACTTCAATTTCCTCCTCACATGCAACCTATGACCTTTCTCCTTCCTTTTCTCCTAATTTCCTCTATTTTCATAAATAAATGTGCCAAAATTCCTTTTTTCCTTTTAATTCCTTTGCCTTAGCCTTTGCCAATTTCCTTAGCCAAGAACACACATCCAATGATGCCCACTAGGATATATTTGCCCAAAATTCAGCTTGGAATACGTGTCCCTTACCCATGGTCTTATTTTGCCTTTATTTACATTATTACATGAATTTTCCACCAGGGATGTTATAGTTGGAAGTTGAGGCGTATGATTCTCATGATTAAAAAGTATAAGGTTAGAATCTAAGGGATCAATACATCCAATTTCAAAAATTAAATCCTTCTTTTGTGCTGGACAATTTTGTAGCACCTTGAGAGTTGACATAAATGAAGGAGCTTGAGAAAATCCTCAACTATGGTATAATTTTGAGCAACCCTCGCATGAGGGTTGAATGCATATTTATGGATAACGCCCTTGGGAGGCTTAATCATTAATTCAATAGGAATCACATTTGGAGTAGGATCCGGTACAGATGCAGTAGAACTGATAGGTTGATCAATAACCTGACCAGTCTAGGGATTTGAATTACCATAGTCTTTATTCCTAGTTTCCACCATAACGTCATTTTTCAGCTTAGTGGAGGAAACCAGCATAACCGAGTAAGAGGAAGTAGCAACTAGAGAAACCATGTTAGTCTCCTAATTAAGAAAGGGATTTGTCAACACAGCAGGAGCAACGAATGACTTAAGGAATTGATTTACTTCCGCCCGATGTGGACAGTTGTGAGTGAAATATCTTGTTAGATCTAAGACTTTTGTGATCCATAATTTAGAAATAGTCTTTTAGATTAATCACATTGTAAGGATTGGGTCAATGTTTCGAACCAACTAATGTGGTTCATCCTCAGGACAAGGTGAGAAATCAAACGATCTAAGAGAATAAATAGCATGGATGCATCATTGTTCAGTGTTAGCCAATCAGAATTATCCATTGGTGAAGTAAGATTATTTAGGAGTAATTAACTAATATTTAGTTAGAAACTAGATATTATGTAACATTTAATTATTTATTATCGAAATTGTCACAATTTATTAATATAAATAATAATATAATCTAGTAAAAATTAAGCATGGATAACAAGGTTTCTGCTTTTCTTCAGAAGATTGAGTATTTTGTTTCTCTTGTGGAGGATTATCTTTCTTCTTTTTACCTTTTCCTTTCTTCTTACTTCTTGGTTGTTGAGATTTTCCTTTTATAGATTGAACAACATTAATCTCGGAAGTAGAATCCACAAGAGTAGTGGAGGAGAGGTTTTGGGCAGCCATAACAGGAGTTGAACCAGATAGTTTACTCATTGACTGTTGGCTAGAAGAGCCAATCACGCCATCAACAACATGTGATTCTTTACCGAAATATGGGGGAACAGTTTGTCTAGGTCATAGAGCATTGGGTATTTTATTGTAAAGTGTGTCATATTATGTATAAACAATATCCAAATATTAGGCATGAGCAATTACTTGCTCTTCGGTCACAACTCTACCCTTGGCGACATCTATAGTGATAGGTGTTAATAAAGACTTAGTGAACCATTTGGCTAACAATTGATCAGGAACAAAGGTTTTAACCAAATGACGACAACATTTCCACTCATGAATGTGATCAGAAATATGAGTGGAATCATATTGTTTAAAATTTGTCAAAAGTTCAGTTCCAGTCTCGTATCGAATGGGTAATTGAAAATGATTTCAATATACCATTTTTCTTCCATACCGGTAAGTATGTACTGGAAAAGATGTAAACAGATAGAGTAATCATTTAGAGAGTTAAAAGAACACCATAAATGATAAGTCATAGCATGTGTAGATGGGTCTTCTATAGGATTTCCATTGAAATTAGGGATATCATTGGGAAATTTTGTAGGAATAGTCGGCCACTAAGGAGAATGGAAAATTGGATCATTTGTAAGCCGGGTTAGATTTGGTAATTCAAGAGTTGCTA
Organism: Pinus tabuliformis; assembly: GCA_031772625.1. NCBI lineage: Eukaryota > Viridiplantae > Streptophyta > Pinopsida > Pinales > Pinaceae > Pinus > Pinus tabuliformis. The sequence continues at coordinate 391,855,560 of CM062820.1, forward strand.
TAAATGAAAATTACCTATTAAAGTCCAATGGAGGATACCCTAGGTAACATGGGATGGCCTGAGAAACAGGTATTTGTGCTCTAGGATAGGGGGGATTATAATAACCCAAATACACATAACCTTGCTGCCCAAATCCAGGATAACCTTATAAAGGTTGAAATGGTTGGGTTTGGATTTTCTATCCTTGGTAAGGCATTTGAGGGATACCTTGATATAGTTTTCCTGTGGGATTTTGCAACATCCCAACATAAGGTTGAATAGGTTGCACTTGCACCATACCATATACAGGTTGACCCACTTGGATTTAAGGAATATCATAACCAAGCAGTGGAGGTTGTAAGGTACTTTGAAGAGGCTAGGTAAATGGGGTCTAGGAGGCTCCAGATACTGGTAGAATAGGTTGATTCAAAGATGCAACCTGCAAAGGTTGACTTACATTAACTTGAGCTTGAACAGGTTGAGGCATAGGTTGATAAGTAGGAATCTGAGATGTAGATGGAATAGGTTGAGAGGTTTGAACTTGATTCACAACTGAGCCAGGTTGTACGGGAAATGTAGGTTGCCAAGAATTAATAGCCATTCCTGGATGTGGAGGACTTAAATGAGGTTGAGCACTAACTTGCAATGTTTGATGAGGAGATGGGAATATTCTGACAATAGGTTGCCCCCCTACTGGAAGAGGAGGGGAATATGAAGGAAAATTCCCCCAAGAGGAGGGTTCCCAATATGAGGTGGATTGGGTTGTTGTAGGTGTCCATACCCACTTACATAAGGACTAGACTATTTCTCAATTGTAGGTTGAGATGGAGGAGAAAGAGCATACTATGTAGCACTCATCAAAGAAGTTCTAGATAGGATTCCAGAAGAGGATGACATGGGAGAATTCCATAGGCTGGGTGTCATGCAAGAAAAGGTAACATATAATGATTAGTAACCATGTGGGATAGATGACCACCATATAAATGTGTCTCTGACGATGTTGCAAACATGGATGAAGATGCAACATGGGTTTTCTTGGTCATAGTGGTAGATGTAGGTTGAGAAACCATAACAGTCTCAATCATGGTTAATTGTCCCAAAGAAGATTTCTTATGGAAATTCAAGGGTTAGTGGAAAGGAGATGAACCAGACAAAGGAGCTTGTGATGGAGTATAAGGAGAAGGAAAAGTATGGGCATAATAAAGAGGAGTTCCCATCAAATGGATAGGAAAGGAGGTTCGAGGCTCTTCTTGAGTAATCTCCTCAATGCTCACAATACGAAGTGGAAGTGGTTCACTGTTAGGTCTCATATATATGTGTTAGGGTTGGGTCTGAGATAAAGGAAGAGAAGAAGAAGGATATGAAGTAGCAAGTGTAGTTAACTAAAGTGCCTCAGGCTGTATAATCTCAAGTTGTAATGTTTTTGATTCAAGATACTCAAGTTCAAAAACCTCAGGTAATAAAATCTCAAGTGCTTCTCTTTTGACTGTGTTAGAGTCACCAGCAAATGAAGAAGTAATCTCGGGTTCTATACTCACAAGAAGAGAGGATTTTGGTGGATCACTTTTAGATGGAGTACCAAAAGGAGTAGCTTTTGAAGTACTAAATTCAGTACTATACCTCCTTTTTTTCTTCTGACAACGTCTATAGTTTCCTTAGGAGGAAGAGGAGGTAATATTTGCATCCTACATGAACGACGGGGTTGAGGGGGTTGTTCTTCCATGTTGGTGTAATAAATTTTAATAATTTAAAACATAAAGAAATCAGAAGAGGGTATTCTAGGAAAAAGGGTTTGCCAAGCAACTTTGAACTGCAATAGACCACCTTGGAGAACTAATGATTTTCGTGTGGGAAGACAATATCCCCAAATGTTGTGTTCGATGTATCACATTATACAAGGTTGTCGACTCGGTTACCTAAGGTGGGGATAACAACCTAGTGTGGACTTCCAAAATATACCTGAAGGTACATGGAAGAGAAATCTATGTTAATATTTTCTAATGTGTAATCGTACGATGAGTGTCCCCATATACTTTTCATGCATGGAGAGACATTTGATATACTTGAAGGTACGTGGAGAACGATCTAATACACTTACGTATGTGGAACAAGATATCACCCTTGGAATGCAACGCTAGAAAAAATTGACAACTCTTATGTTTATGGATGCCGAAAAACATCTCTAGCCTATACCTTTATATATTTTCATTAATGTTTCAAATTATCCTTATGATTGATTCAATATTAGATTTGATATTGAATTATGTTTTAATTTTCAAGGCTCACAACAAAGTTCACTTGAATATCCTAAGAGTGAAACCTAGCATGATAAAGTGAAATATTATTTTCAATGAAAATCTATGCATGGGAGGGAAGAGAACAAAGAGTAATGCAACATACAAAATTCAACAAATACAATTGATAAATCAATTCCCCTAATGCAATTGTTCAAATTTCCAATTTTGCACACAAAACCCTAAATGTAATGCAAAATGCAAAGTGATGAGATTTTTCTTTTCGATCCTCTTAATTTCCAAATGAAATGAAAACTAAGATGCTTTCTAAATCAATGATAAGATAAACAATATAGAATGGTGACTGTAATATCAATGATTTGAAGCAATCAATGATCAAGCAAAAGTTCGTTAATGAACTAATTGAGAAGAACAAAGCAAAATTAAACAAATTCTTATCAAAGGCTATTAAAACCAAAAGCAAACAAAGTGAAGGATTTTCAAAGACCATGACACGCTTAGGGGCAGAAGGAATACTAGGTGGAACAAAGCATATCAGAGGGAAAGGAAAAAGAGGCAATTATTTGCATCTTACAAGGATTAGCGCAGGTGCAGAGAAGGAGTAGGTGTGCCGAAGCACTCTGTCTCAAAACCAGAGGGTGCGCTGAAGAAAATAGTGCCAAATTATGACACAAAAAATCAAATCAAGCTTAGAGAAGTGTTTTCCTAAGGTCAATCAAGGTCTGAGTGAGGTAATCAAGGTTCGTTCAAGAGGTGAAAAAGTTGCTAAGTTCAAGGAAACCACTAAGGGAAGAAAACATCCCCAATGGACTCGCCAATTTGTTGTGCAGAATTTACGATTGTAGAAAAAAGTAATTTCCCTAGACCTAGTGGATTGGTATAGAACAATAGAAGACAAATAATATAGATTTTTCCTTAGAGAAATTGAAGAATGGGAAAGAAGCCTAATTGGAAATTGTCGCAAGCTTTACTTTCCTCCTTGCTTGTAAGCTCCAATTGTAGTTTTGATTGCTATAATTAGAACCTTCACACACAACTTAAACAAGAAAAGGATCTATGACAACCAAATAGCATAATCTAACATCTATATTCAATGAATTAGCAAGGCAATCAAATACATGAGTGAAAACATGAGATAACACATATAGGAAAACAAGATACTCTTTGTATTGATAGAAATAAGAGAGAGTTACGACCAAGAATACTAGATGATCTTGTAGAGATCTCCGCAAGTTGAATTGTCCTTCCTTGTCACAAAGCACACCTCAATATCACCCTAATGCATGAAGATGATGACTCCTTTAGATTCAAAGAGACAACATGAGGGCATAATTAGTCTCCAAAATCCAACCCTAATGTTATGGATGAAAACAAATTTATAGGAGAGAGATGGTAGTTTAGGATTGCCATAATGAACTTGAGATCCACTTATGATGGGAGGATGAACCCAAGCGATAAGAGGTGAAGTCTCCAAGGTAGGATTAGATAGGATTGGAGATTCTTATCCAAGGTATAGTTAAAAACCCCTAGAACCTTCTGGAAGAGGAAGCTTCAGAAATATTTTTAATTTTCCTGAACTTCTAAAATTAGCACACCCCCAACAAGGAGCAACTAGTGCTGACCAGCGCTGGTGCAGAAGGGAGAAACTAGCATTAAACGTAGGTGGCTAAATGGGTGGGCTGCATTGGGGCTAAAAACATTGATTTTGAGGAGTTAATCCCAAAAACTTAGACATTTTAGAAAGGTTGTTCTTAGGGATTTGTGTAGGGATGATGAAAACATGTTCACATATGTGGATTGGTCCGATTTGTAGGCCTATTGACCAGATGTGACAAAAGGGCCGATAACACTATACAAACCCTAGAAGCTTCATAGTGATCAAAACTTGTCATCAAAATGCTGCAAAACCCTATTGATACTACCATGCATTTCATATGATTATAGGACAATGTATTTATATGCGACATATCATTATGTCATTGCCTCTAATATTTATGAAGACCTTTTATTCTTCAAATGACAATCATGAACTAGAGAACTTTACACATATCATGAAATGCACACAAAAATTATACATACCTCTGCAACTTTTACCTTATCTTTTCTTTGTTAGGTCCAATTATCCTTCAACAAATTCATATCTTTCAACACAGGTGCCTTAGTTGATCATCTTTCAAGCTAGGGTATGATATATAGAGATATTTTTGTAAAGCCATTTATTTCACAATTTTTGAAGGTCTTGACCTTTAGTATAGTTTTGATCCTTTCCTCAAAGATGACTCAAAATCCTATAAATTATTTGTAATGCCTCCTCCCACATTTACCCACTTTCACCGGGATGTTAAGGTAAAAATGAACTGAGGGCTACTATGACATGACTCAACCTACAAAGTACAGTTAAGAGAGTGGAATCAATGAACCAAAATTTTATTGACCTTCCCCAGGAGCTACAGGACTCCTAGGAGCCAAAAAACCACTCCAAGTGCCATAACCCTGAGTTAAATTTCCTTTTAGTGATCTGGGTTCCCAGTTGCTTTCATAACAAGGAAATCCAATGAATGTAACCCTCCATTCACATGGATAACCCTGCCTCCCAGCGACTGCAGTCTAGAATTACCAGTTTTGTGTATGAAACCCCAGAATCTGAACCACTTTTTTAGGGGTAGGATCCATACCTTTGCCTAGAATTTCATAGAACTTTCCATAATGATAAATGACACTAGAAAAAATCCATTAACACAAAACTTAGACAAGAACTCGACCTAAACAGGCCTAACCATGACAGTGATTCCATCAAACACATGGTGAACATGAAATCTATAGGTCATGAATGCATATCTGAACATAGAAATTTGAAACTTACCTGAGATTCACCAAGAAGGTCTAATGCCCTCCCTTAAAAGTTGCAATAACATTTATTAGGGCATGCATTCAATAACCATTCATTTACCAATCAATTCATGTTAAGAGACATAACTATAATTTGTCATAAAACCATGCTTATAACCAACATATAACCAGATAAATAAAAATGATAGAACAACCATCAAAGCCACATCATAACAAGTACATCTACTCATAAAATACAGGAGGAAAATTGCTCTTATCGACAAATGCAAAATCCAACCAAGTCAGGGACTTCCACGTACCACTCAACCATAGATTTGGCTGAACCAAATATTCTTTTCATCCAATCACCCTCGTGCCATATTCCAAGCATGAATGTGGGATCTCATGGGATAAACCAATACATGAACAACCAGGGGAATCCAGAGGTTAAGCCACCTCCACCCTCACACTATCGTGATCTCACCTAAATTGGTCATGAGATCAAAAAATCAAATCGAGCTTGGATGCCTCATAATTCCTTCACCATCTCTTGAGGAATTTTCCTTTCTCAACACGCCTATTAAGGGCTTCCTATAGAAAACCATCTCCACCCACAACCCTTGGGATTTTCCTAAGACCACCTCACCCAGATCCAAAAGTTTCTTGCAATCCAAACCTCAACCAAGAATGAATCCCATCAAACCATGGTTATCCCATAATTAGAAAGGCAAGGCTGAAACCACTATCTAACCAAACAAAACCCATGCCAATGAAAACAGATGAACCAAATACACTCATGCATGTATAATGCATGCCAAAACCATATAGGAAATCACACATGCAACCTAGTACCTACAAGTATTCCTGCTGAAGCCACGTGATCCAACTCTTCCATGCTTGATCCTTGATTTCCTTTGCTTTCTTTTCCTTCCTCTTGGTGCTCTTCTCCTCTCTGAAACTAATTCCAAAACTAAACTGACAAAAGGCCCCAAAATGATGCTTTGATGCCTTTTTATTATTGATGCCTCTAATTCCTTCATTTTTCCTCTATTTTCCTTCAATTTCCTCCTCACATGCAACCTATGACCTTTCATTTCCCTTTTCTCCTATTTTTCTTTATTTTCATAAATAAATGCCAATGATTGCCACTTTTCCTTTCCAAAGCCTTTCCCAATGCCTATGGAAATTTCCCCTTAGCCATAATAAACAACAGGTGAGTCCCACTAGGATGGTTTTCCCAACATTTAGCTTGGAATACGTGTCCCATGAACTTGGTCTTATTTTACCTTTATTAACTTTATTACATGAACTTTTATCCCGAGGTTGTTACAGACCCCTCTCCCTTAAGGGAATACAATCCTCAATGTTCTATGACACCTATGATCAACAAGATCATTGTAAACCAAAACATACTACCCTTAGAACTTTATAAATTAGCTCGATGTAGTATTTACAATGAAAAACCTAGTCAAAAGCAAAACCATCATGACAAACATGACAACATGACAACCATACCGCTTATTGGAGCTCTATAACATGGCTCATTGTGGTATTTACAATATAAAACATACATAAATATGTACATATACCAAAAAATAATTTTCCTCCGCCGACAAATAATGAAGGATACATAGCCCACATCCGATCATCCATCTCCCATGTAGCTTCATCGGGCCCAAAGTGCTTCCACTGCACTTTAACTTAGTTGATTTATTAGTTTCAGAACATGAGTTGTTTTTGTTGCAATATGCACTAAGGTTCTGGATGAAATTATCCTCATGTCTCCACCTGCAATATAAACCAATCAATAACGTGATCAACATCTTTCACATATCTTTTAAGCAATGAAACATGGAAAACATCATGGACTTTCACTGTCGAGGCGATGCAAGTCTGTAGGTCATTGGTCCAATCCTTTCAACGATCTCGAAATTCCCACAATACCGAGGTTCCAACTTCACACATGACCCAATCCTCAAGGAGCTCTTCTTGGACTTGATGTGCAAGTATACATGCTCCCCAACCTGAAACTCCTTAAATTCCTTGTGTTGATTTGCATAACTCTTATGTATATCCTATTTTGCCTCCAGATTCTTCCTTATAGCCTGCATTTCTTGTTCCATCTCTACCAACATGTCTGGTTCTATAAGTAACCTATTCACTGGATCACTCCAATAGATCAGAGTATTACAAATCTGCCCATAGAGTTCCTTAAACAGACTCATCCTTAGTGACTCTTGATAACCATTGTTGTAAGAAAACCCCACTAGTGGAAGATACTCCCCCCCCATACTGGTGCATAACATACATCCTCAACATGTCCTCCAATATCCTATTGACCCTCTCTGTCTATCAATCTGTCTGTGGATGATAAGTTGTATTGAAATCCAACTCTGTAACCAAACCTACAAACAACTCCTTCCAAAACCTGGAAGTGAACTTAGCATATCTATATAATATGCTCTTCTTAGGAATACCATGAAATCTCACTATCTCCTTGATGAAGATTTGAGCTACCTCACTGGCTGAATTAATAGTCTTCACTAGAATGAAGTGAACTACCTTGCTCAACCTATCAACCACAACCATGATGGAATCGTGTTGCTTCGATGTCCTGGACAAACCTATAATGAAATCCATGGAAGTGACCTCCCATTTCCACTCTGGAATCAAAATAGGTTGTAACAAATCAGTTGGGAGCTTACACTCATCTTTCACCTGCTGATATTCCAAACATCTAGTAAAAAACTTCGCCACTTCCTTCTTCAAATTCAACAAATAGTAGAACTTCTTCACAACTACCAACATCTTCTGATATCTTGAGTGACCTGAATATGGCTTAACATTAAAATCCCCCAAGATAAGCTTCTTAAGCTCACTGTCATCTAGCACATAGATCTTGTCCCTAAATCTCACCAAGCCATCTATCATGAGATGATAATCCATATCCTATTCACTTGTACCTTGTTGTAACCTATGATTAAGCTACTGATACCTGTCATCCTTATGTCCTACCTGTAAGATTTAATCCTGTAAATTTGTCCCATAAGAGCTCACAACTGTAACATGGTTTACGTGCACTCTCCTATTGAGAGCATCTACAACCATGTTCTCTTATCCTTTAATGTATATATCTCAAATTCAAACTCATTAAAGGTAGCCAACCATCTAGCTTTCTTGGCATTCAGACTGGGTTAGTAAAATAGATACCTCAATCCACTATGTTCACTCATCAAAATAAACCTCCTACTAAGAAGATAATGACTACAAATCTTCAAGGCGTAAATAATAGCTGCCAACTCAAGATCATGAGTCACATATTTCTGCTCGTTCTCATTTAGTTTCATTGACTTGTAGCACACCACTTGTCCCTCTTGCATCAAGAATCCACCAAGTCCTCCCTTACAAGCATTTGTACGCACCACAAACTCTTTATCTAGATCTGCAATCTTTAAAACTAGAGCATTTGTAAGCAACTGCTTCAATTGCTCAAATCTAGCTTCACATTCCTCTATACATTCAAATTTTTTTTTCCTTTCCTCTGTAATGATGTAATAGGATATGCAATCTATGAGAATTTCTTGATGAACCGCCTGTAGTAACCTACTAACCCCATGAATGATCTAACCTCATCCAAATTTCTAGGATCTTGACATTCCATGATATCTCTTATCTTTACCATATTGATTGTTATGCCTTCCTTAGAGACAACATGCCCTAAGTAATGTATTTCTGTTTGAAAGAAATTTCATTTACTAAGCTTGGCATTCAATTGATTCTCTCTTAGCAATCTCGACTTTTTTGTTAGGTGTTCTGCGTGTCCTTCCTCATTCTTAGAATATATCAATATATCATCAGTGAATACAATCTTAAAATTGTCTAGATAAGGACACAACACATTATTCATCAAGCACATGAAAGTAGCTAAATCATTAGTCAAACTAAAAGGAACCACAACAAACTCATAATTCCCATAACTAGGATGAAAAGAAGTCTTGTAAATATCCTCTTCTTTGATGTGTACCTGATGATATCCCAATCTCAAATAAATCTTTGAGAACATTGTTGATCCCTTCAATTGGTTAAATAATTCATCAATCCTCGAAAATAGATACTTGTTCTTGATGGTTACCTTTTTCAACATTCTGTAGTCAATACACAACTTGAGAATACCATCCTTCTTCTTCACGAATAATATCGGTGCATCCCAAGGCGATACACTTGGCCTAATGTATCCCTTGTCAAGCATTTCCTTCAATTGCAACTTTAGTTCCACTAGCTCTGGAGTGCTCATCCTATAACGTTCCTTTGATGTTGGTATTTCCCCTAGTACCAACTCAATAGAAAATCCCACTTCCATGTGAGGAGGTAACTCTAAAATCTTTGCTGGAAATGCATCCCGAAACTACTATGAGACAGGGTACCTCTTGAGGACTTCCACAACCTCAACATCCTTAACCTTGTCACTGTAAATATGAACTGAAAATAGTACACACCCCTTCTTGCAACTATGCTTAGCCTACATAGTTGTAATCATTCTAATTGATGTAGGCTTCTTCTTACCCTACAAGATTCTCTTTTTCTCATCATCATCCAGGCACTCAATAAACTTTTTATAACAATCTAATTTGGTCCTATGGAGGTATAGCCAATCCATGCCCAAAATTATACTATATGATCCTAATGGAAACACATTTAGATTTGTTGATGTAGGCATACAATTCAGCTCAAATTCACAAGCTCTTACCCAATGATGAAATCTCTTCTTAGTACCTGTAGCCAACTGCACTTACCAAGACTCTACATGCACTTCCTTACTCAAACCACACTTATCCACTAGGTCAAGATTAACATAACTATAATTGGATCTAGAGTCAATCAAAATAGAAACAACTCGATCACAGAGCTTACCATCCAACTCAATAATGGATGCTTGGTGATTTTCCTGCTTGTTGTTCGCAGTTACATAAATCCGAGGAATGGTATGGCCAACATCCCCAACTATTTACGCCTCCTAAGCACTGTAGATCTAAGGCCTACCACCTTGGTACAATGGACAATCCTTCTTGCGATGATCTTTGCCACAAATCCAACATTGCAATGGTCCTCTACCATCACCTCTATTCTGTTGAGACCCATGTCCCTTCTCAACTACATTAAACTTCTTGTAAGGAGAAACATTTTATTTCTCTCTTACATCCAAAGGTCTTCCCTGCTTCGATGACCACTTCCCTTTAACTTTCTCATTCCCCTTCAAATCATGCTTAGGCTCAGCTTTACACTTTTATTTCTCATAACAATGCTTCAGTTTCCTGATGGCTTCCTCTAGTGACTGAGGCTCATCAAACTCAATATGGTCTCTATATGCTGCTAGAAACCCACTGATGAACCTTTGAATATTTTCTTTCTCATCCTTGAGGTAAGGTACATACCTCAACAACTCCAGGAACCTGCTAGTATACTCATCATATGTCATAGAACCCATCTGCAGCTCATAAAACTCCTTAGCTCTGTCATCATAATATCTTTCAGATAGGTACTTCTTCTTGAAGAGTCTCTCGAACTCATCCCAAATCAACTCTTCTTCTCGAATGCCTCTGAAATTCTTCACATCTTCCCACCAAATATCTACTTTCCTTTTAAGACTGAAGGTGGTTATTTTGGCTTTCATGTTCTTTGAATAGTTATGCAATTTGAATAATTTCTTCATCCCAAGCAACCAGGCCTCTGCATCTTCTAACTTCTTCGTCTCTCCATCAGATGTAGGAGGCTTGACTTTCTTGAAATCCTTAGGAAAGTATTCACTCCTGCTATATGGATGATGGCAGTGATGATGGTGATGATTCCTCCTCGATGAGGAACTAGAATGAAACCCATACATGTCAGTCCTCTTGTTAAGTGTATCCAATGATATGCCACCTCTGACTGAGTCCCCTCTATTGAACCTGTATCCTAACCGTGTCCAGTTACCATATGCCCCATTAGTCTTCACTTCTTGTTCTTAACTAATCCTCATTTGCCCATGTCTCTATAAGTCTGGAAAAATATGAAGGACCACTGCATTGACCTTTGCCTGCTTTTCTTGAGCCCTTGCAAGTATTTCCTGAGCCTCAACCACCCTATCATTGTCTTCCTTGCAACTTCTGATCTCTACCCTCAAACTTCTTAATGTGTCTGCTATATCAAGAGAATACTCATCTCCTTGTTGTCCAACTAATCTGTAAGGAGAGTCACGTGAACTGTAATCCAACATTTTTCTCATCATCTTTGATTCTCTTCTTCCTACAAGCAGGCCATGTTAGATAAACCAAATAGATGCTATAACCAAAATCATACCTCAATGACGTTCAGGGGAGGCTATCTCATTTGCAAAATCAGTCCAAATTAGCACGATACATGTATGATCATAATCATATCAATATTACAACATCACGAATGATAATACCAATTGCATACCATGACCTCATGCATGACAACCATAACCATGAAAATGCATGCATAAAAACATGCATCTAGCTTATCCGATCTAAGTGTTTGAACCATGCTTTGATACCAATCTGTAACGCCTCCTCCCACATTTACCCACTTTCACCATCCTATTGGGGTAAACATGAGCTAAGGGATACCATGACATGACTCAACCTCTTAAGTATAGTTAAGGAAGTGGAAATGATGAATCAAAACTTTATTGACATTTCTCAAGAGCCACAGGACCACCAGGAGCCAAACAACCACTCCAGGTGCCATAACCCCGAGTTAACTTTCCTTTTTAGTGATCCAGACTCCCAATCACTTGCATAAAAAGAAAATGTAGTGAATATAACCCTCCAGTCACATGGATAACCCTACCTCCTAGCGACTACAGTCTAGAATTCCTAGTTCTATGCACGCTACCCTGAAATATGAGCTACTTTTTCAGGGCTATGATCCAGACCTCTGCCCAAAACTTGATAGAAATTTCCAGAATGAAAAATGACACTAGGAAAAATCCATTAACACAAAAATTAGACAAGAACTTGACCTAACCAAGCCTAACCATGACAATCATTCCATCAAACACATGGTGAACATGAAATCTACAGGTCATGAATGCATATCTGAACATAGAGATATGAAAATTATATGAGATTCGCCAAGAAGGTACAATGCCCTCTCTTAATAACTACAATAACATTTATTAGGTCATGCATTCAATAACCATTCATTTACCAATCAATTCATGTTAAGATCCATAACTAGAATATGTCATAAAACCATGCTTATAACCAAAATATAACTAGATAAATAACAATGATAGAAAAACCATCAAAGCCACATCATAACAAGTACATTTACTCATAAAATACAAGAAGAAATTAGCTCTTATTAACATATGCAAAAGCCAACCAAGTCAGGGACTTCCACATACCACCCGACCATAGATTGGACTGAACTAAATATTTCTTTCAGCCAATCACCCCCATGCCATATTCCAAGCATGAATGTGGGATCTCATGGGATAAATCAATACATAAAAAACCAAGGGAATCCATAGGTTAAACCACATCCATCCTCACACTACCATGAACTTACCTAAACTGGTCCCGAGATCACAAAACCAAACCAGGCTTGGATGCCTTGGAATTCCTTCACCATCCCTTGAGGAATTTTCCTATCTCCACCCACCTGTTGAAGGCTTCCCAGAGAAAACCGTTTCCACCCCCAACCCTTGGGATTTTCCTGAGACCATCTCACCGAGATCCAAGACCTTCCAGAAATATAAAGCTCAACCAAGAATGAACCCCATCACACCATGGCTATCCCAAAATTGGAAAGGTAAGGTTGGAACAACTATCAAACCAGGAAAAACCCATGCCAATGACAACAAATGAACCAAATGCATTCATGCATGTACCATGCATTCCAAAACCAGCTAGGAAATCACACACGCAATAAGTTACCTACAAGTATTCCTATTGAAGCCACTTGATCCAACTCTTCCTTGCTTTATTTTTCTTTCTTGTCCTTCCTTTGCTTGCTTTCTTGCTTTCTCCTCTTGGTTCTCTTCTCCTCTCTGAAACCAATTCCAAAACTAAACTGACAAAATGCCCCAAATTGATGCTCCAATGCCTTTTTATTATTGATTCCTCTGATTTCTTCATTTTTCCTCTAATTTCCTTCAATTTCCTCTTCACATGCAAGTTGTGACCTTTCATCTCCCTTTTCTCCTATTTTCCTTTATTTTCATAAATAAATGTCAATAATTGCCACTTTGCCTTTCCAAAGCCTTTGTTAATGCCTATGTCAATTTCCCCTTAGCCATAATAAACAACAAGTGATGCCCACTAGGATGTTTTTCCAACATTCAGCTTGGAATATGTGTCCCATGACCTTGGTCTTATTTTTCCTTTGTTAACTTCATTGCATGAACTTTTAGCCCAGGGTTGTTACATTATTCCTTTTTGGTTGGCCTCAAAGCTGCTTCTCATAATATTGCTTTCATATATATTGTTCCAGTTCTTTAAAGGGTTTTGGTTTCTTCTAAATATGTATGCTTCATTATATAAACAATGCATTTATGTTGTAATAGGTTACTTTAAGCTTCATTTGATTTTTATTCTTACAAGATGATCATTGTTATAGTTCATTGTCCAAAATATTGCCTTACAACCACGAGCCATAGAGTACCATGTTGTAGAGTATGGTGTTAGCCAATAATGCAAGCCACTATCAATTTAATGTCATAGATTTTGTTGGGCCACTGATGCGATGATACTCAAAAGATTTGATATGAGGCACTTATATGATTGTGTGTCATGGAACCATTGAGCCAAGAGATTTATCATAGAATCTTTCCATAAGTCAACGAGGTTAGAATGAATCAAGTCACATAGACTAACCATAAAATGTAGCGATACCTCTGAGTATAATTACAATGCCTCCAATGATGCCATGCTATTGAGTAATGAATTATTGTGTAACATATCACTGTGTAATAATAATGTTACTGTGTTATAGCGTGCCAATGACAATCTAGTCATAGCGTGTGATGCCAAGCCAATGAAAGTTTTAGACTAGAATGTAATAATGTCATAGACACCACAAATCTTAGGAGAGAGTTCACATTATTGTCATGCCTCGAAGGAGGTCTCGTATTACTCTCATGATTTGCATTACACCTCAGGGGGATGTTTGCATTAGCCTTGAACCACAAATATGAATATAAATTGAATCACAAGTATAGAGTGAGGGTTTTAGAACATAAGCAAACTATTGTAATCGTAAATTTGAGCCATAGGTACAAAGATTATATACAATGCTTTAATTCCATAGAGTGTGATGATACGAACCTTAGAGAAGTCATAGAGCCACTATGTGTGAGCATCACTGAAAACTCAAAATGCGTGCTACTGAAAGTGTATTTTGAACCACAACAACACAATGTCAAAGCAATTCAAGCCTCAGTCAAGACAAGTCCTAGATATCTGAGCCATTGTTGATAATGAACCATTGAAATAATAAATGTGAGACATTGTTATCCACTATAAAGTTTGATCCACAAAAAAATATAGTGCGGACTTCAAAAACAACAAGCCACAGTGTGTAATGTGATCCATAAGAATAACAAACTACCATTGATCCTTTAAGTTGAGGAACAAGCCACACAAAGATGTGCCAGATGATTTGATCAAGTGACCATAGGTATGAGTTGGTGTGTAATCTCAAACGAGCCATTGTGGAGTCATATGATGCATAGAATATAGTAATAACACCACAAAGATATAGCAAAGTCACTGTAGATACACCATTGCACAACGATATATCAATGCCACTAAGTGAGATCCATATGTCACAAAGATATCGAAATTCATAGTGTAAATCGGCAAGAGCGAGCCACCATAGACACCAATATGGACCATGCGAGCTACTATGTATATAGCACGTCACGATCCAATCAAAAGCGATCTGCCACAAAATATCTGAAATTATAGAAACAAATTGAGCCTTCAAATAATAAGTAATAACCTCAGAGAAGTGCGAGCTTCCACATATATGTAATATAACAAGCCACTTTTAGGGATGCATCAGTCCACAAATATTTGATGAAGAGCCAATAGAAGTGATCTTCAAGCCTCCTTCTTCAAACCTTAGCTCTGATACAATGTTGAGAAATCAAGAGGTTTAGGAATTAAGACATATGTCTCACCTTTGATAATTTCTTGTGAATATTGTTGGCTTCTTATTAATATTAATTATGTTCTTCATCAAACAATTACCAAAACATAAACATGAAGATCATAAGAAAATAATGAACACAAGATATAGGCTCCAAGCCAGGGAAAAACCCCTCCAAGGGGAAACCAAGAAAAAATCTCTTCTTATAGAATCATATCAAAGTGAGATAACCAAGACCCAAGACCATAGAAAGACTCCAACCTTCTAGATGCCAAGTCAAATCCTCCTTTCATATATCAAATCCATCAACATCAAGAGACCAACAACATGTTTTTCATTAGAAACAGATCTTCAACAATAGATATATCAAGGCAGAATGTCCATAAATCTGACTTCAAGAAAACCCTTCTTCAATTTTAGATTTCGGCCCTCCTTCTTCTACAATATTTCAGAACTAACTTGTGCGAATTGTGTATCCAAATGAGCTCAACTCTCCCTCTATTTATACTGTCGAAATGGGTTTGAATGGGCATGTCTTCTTGGGGTAGGGCCGACTTGGTATCTAGAGGCACTTTTGACCCAAATTACATATTCAAAAATTAATTTTCCTTGTTCTTTACAATAAGCCCAAATAGGATTTTAACTTGTTGACTTAACAAATCCTAGAAGCACGAAGACCAGGCTTAACTAATGAAATAATAATTTTGTTTTCTCTTTTTATTCTCTTTTCGTTTTACATAAAAGATGTAATAATATAAGTATAATGAAAAATTGAAGACCGAGCCTATTTACAATTTCCAACATTATTAAATCTAGCATCCCAACTATGGTGAGAAACCAAAGTATCCCCACATAGTGATATGGTTGATACCTCCACCCTCCTCTCTTATTATCATTACCTCTAGTCCAACAACAATTCACCGTCCAACTGTAGCAAAAGGCCAAAACACTTAAGTAGTGGTTGAGCAGAACTCCCCACCCTTGTCTCTAACTTGCCATGTCTGCCTTTCAACATTTCCTTTTCACGATACCTCACTTGTATTTGCATTTAGAAAAATAGCCACACCACCCCCACAATTTTTACTACATTTGAAATAGATGAGTGCCTCACTTGTATTTGCCAGGATGGTGAGGGCAATTACCCACACCAATGCCAATTTCAAATCACACCCCATTAGAGATATAATATGAAACTTCGAAGTAATGTAAAATTAACTTAAAGAATAACAGTTAAAAATAAAATAAATTTAATTATATAATTTTTTCACCAAAGAGTTAATATATTAACAGGGAATCCAATTTACGACTTATTCGTTAATGTGTAAAAGTATTAATAATTATTCTTTAGTGTGTAAAAGTAGTAATAATTATTTAATGTTTGTTAATAGTTATAAATGTGTAGGAGTTCCAGTGACCGTTTAAACGTTGTTTCTTCATGATTATATGTGTGCTAAGTAATATGGATTATTTATGACTTTTCCTTTGATAGGTGTAGATTTGTTCAAGTAGGAATGAACAATTAAGACTGGTTACTAACAAGAATGTGTTCAAACATTTCATAGATTTTGAAATGTAATGTTATATAATTTTTTGCTATTATTTTTTTAAATGTATGAATATAATTTTATAAAGTGTCTATAAATTATTTAGATATATTGAAATTTAAAAATATAATAAATATAAAAGAGTATATATATGAAATTTTATGGAAGTTATATATATATATATATATAAGAAATTTATGGAAGTTATAGTTTTATTTAATAAGATGAGAACTTTGTATATATGTAATTTGAAATTATTTAAAAATATATTAGATGATTAAAATGTTGAAAATTTGATTAAATTAAATAAATTTTGCTTTTAAAAAATAAAATACTTAAGAAATTCAGTTTATATTTATTTATGTTTATAAGTATAAAATTTTAAAACTAAAATTAACAAATATATAAATTTTTAAATAAATAAAATATTAATAATGATTTTTTTTTACCAATGTCAAGTTTTAATAGTATAATTGGTTGAGGATGAGCCTCCTCACATAGGCAACCCAAGATCAAATCTCACGGGGTGTTAGGGAGAAGAAACATGCTAAACAAATCTAATTAGCTAAAGATTAGTGTGACCTAGGTTAGATGTGATCTGTGAGTGACTTTAACCATTTAGATTCCCCTAAGTATCATACAATAACTTAATATAATAATAATGCAGTAATTTAATATAATAATAATATTATTATTACAATAATAATAAAAAAATAAATAACATTTTTTAATATAACATCATGCGCAAAACTTGCTTGTAACCTTTTTAACTATACTTAATTAAATACACATTAATGTTATTTAGGGGGTGGCCAAGGATGATATGTACTGAAATCACGAAGTATAGAAGAGATGTTACGTGGGGTTAAAAGTGAGTTACGTGGGTCATGCATTTATGTGCATTGACTTTAAGGTTTTCAAAGAAATAGGCCAAATATCAAAATTCAAAACATAAAAGCCTTTATTTATTAAAAGTTTCTAGAAGAGGTTAACTATGTCTTGTCTTTCCATTTATTTGAGTAGCTTGCAAATGAGAATTTCATTCGGATTTGGATAAAGATTATAAATGATTTGTTAGGGTATCTATTTATATTTATTTATTTGTACTTTATTGTTGACTTATGTGTCCTTCATGTGTGCAATTTAATGAAAATTTTATTTCAAAATTGTTTGTAGGAAACTTTTTAGATGGATTAATTAGAAAAAAAAATAAATTTTATTTAATTTTTCATGGATATTTTGTATATTGATTTCTTTGTTTATATAATTAATAAAATATAGAATATTTATATTATTTTATCTTATTGATATGTAAAATGAGGAGACAAATTATAATTGAGATTAATTGATATAATATGTATTAATTTTTTTTAATATAATATTAAATTTAAAATTTTGTAAGAATTCGTAAGTTTTATTCAGAATCAAATATTGGGGCGGTTATTCTTCTAGGCTTATTAAAAAAGTCAAATATGTTTTTTGAAATTAAATATGTTTTTTGAACTGAAGTTTGAAAATCAAATATGTTTTTTTGAAATTAAGTGTGAGGACAAATATGTTTTTTGAAATTGAATTAGTAAGTGACATAATAAACCAGTCAATTATTTAAATAACCCATGCAAAACAACAATATATATTATAATCACTTTAGTTATCAACACATCAATCTTTTTTAAGAAGAGTTTTGGCGTAAATCACATGTAGAAAACCTTTGAACCAAACAGAGTGGTTCATCATCAGGACAAGTTGAGGAAGCCATGATCTGACTCCTCAACTTGTCCTAACGAACTAGCTTCAACAAAGGTTTTCTACATATGATTTATGCCGAAACTCTTCTTAAAAAATGTTATGAATCACAGAAGCCTCAATTCAACAAACATCAATCTTTACCTATTTTTCTGTATTTTTAAAAATAAACATAATATATAATGGTCTATTATTTTTTAATTATATTTTTCAATCAATTTGAAAGTAATTTTTTTGAAGATTTAAGTATATAATTTAAAAAAAAACAAATAATAAAAGACTTTTCAAGTCACTAGATCTATAAAATTAAATTAAATTAAAAAACCGGTTTTAAACCATTAAAATTCACAATTCAATAAAAAAATTACACCATATTAATTAGTTCGAAAAATAGACTAAATCTTAATACGAAAAATAAACCAAATTTTAATAATATGATTAAAAAACACATCACGGTTAAAAAAAAATTAATTCCAAACCAAAAAAAACAAAAAAACCACCCATACCTAATATAATACTATCAAGCTTTTTCCGTACTGAAAATAACACCTTCGGTCCATCATGGCTCTGTTAGCAATCATTGCGGTGCCTTCTGCAGACTTAGGCAAATCCCTGGTGGAAAATTTAGTTCAATCCTTGAAGGAACTGTGATAAGAATTGGAATTAGAAAATAATAGAAAATAACGGCTGATTTTTCATGTAACCTCAGACCGCCTGAACCAAGCAGTGGGAAAGAAAACCCTATTTCTCCCTAATTGGGCTTCCAGTTTTGGTTTGAGAAACCATGGGTGGGCTTCCAGCTTTGGTCTGAGAATCCATGGCTAACTTTGTTGAGAAAAGTCAAGGAAAGGACTACACAGTTTGATTGAAACACAGTAGTAACGATGGAACATTTTAGTTTTTTTTGGGTAGTTGTTTGGTATTCGATTTGATTAGAAATTTGGAACTATAATTTTAAGTTATTAGATCCCAACGTTTTCAAAACCCTAAATCCATTTTCACATTTGAAAATGGAATTTAAACTGTGATCAGATTCTGGCAATATTAACTGTAATCAGATTCTGGCAAAAAAACAAAAGAATAACGTCATTGAAGTTAGAATACGCCATTAAAAACATATATAATTAGATGGCACGTAATCTGAATGGTAGATTTGCCTGGAATGTTCCATTTATGATTGGAATGTATGCGGTTTGACTGGTGGATTTGCGTAGAGTATTAGTAAAGATCAGTTAGATCGTTCCAATCGATGCACTAATATTCTCGTAAAAATTATGTTTTAAAGAAATGGGACTCATGATAATGAAGAAAAAGGCAGAAACCTCAATTTAGTGACTCATAATTATTTACCAGGCCGTGTAATCTCATTGTCGTCAGACACTGAATAACCAGAGATTCACCCAACTCGACCAAGTAATTATGGAAACATTCTACTTTCCTTGACCTGGTCTGGTCCAGCGCTATTTAATGGGAAATTTAAAGGAAATAGGCATGGAGCGAGCCATATTTAACTGTGCTTTTTTTATAGGCGCTGCCGTGTAATCTCGTTGTCATCAGACATCAGAAAAGTCGGAGATTCACCCAACTCAAGAAAGAAATTAGCCGTGTGGAAACATTCTAATTCGCTCTAAACCTGACGGAATCGAACTCTCTTTAATGGGATTATTAAAAAAATAGGGCATGAATCGAGGAATGTTTTAATGGTATATTTTTATATTGCAGAAGTCGTTATTAAGAGAGCTTTAATGGGGGCGGTTTGTTGGGATATGGCGAGAGCAATTAGGGATCATATCATGGTCTCTACGCTTTTCCCCTCTTGTACGCATACTTAATTTCAATTACCTAGTCTTGGTTGTCTGCGTGTCCTCTGCGCTAAATATCATTCAAAGCCCACGCCCTTGTTCCATGGCCGAGTCCGTGTAACTCTTCTAGAAGCCCGGTAATGGTGCCTGTCACGTATCTTCTTCTTTATTTTAACTGTGCAGAAATTCCTACATTCCCCATTTTTTCAAATGTGCTCATTGACTTTTGTGATTTGGTATGTTCCTATTCCTGTTTGACGGCCTATTCTGCCTCCCCACCAAGGACTTCTAGTTCCCATGTGTCCAGAAAACTGTGATTGCTTAAAATAACCAAGGTACTGTGAAATGCTGCATCGGTATGTATAGATATGTACGTAATGCAGGTTGATGGGAAGGGATGTACAATTCCAGTCTGTAGGATAGCAGCTTGGGTTCATTAACCACTGAAATAGGAGGAATCGTGACGATTAGTAGTGTTGGGTATTGTTCCACCATGTTTTCCCTAAGGCATTTATTGCAGAGAATCTTATTGGTGATTGCATTGTGTGGCCATTTCCGTTCTTATTCTCTTGCTGCAACAAGGCATGGGGTGCTTATGAATCCATTGCCCACTGGTTCACAGATTACATGGTCTGGATCAACAATTGGTGAGTTCTAGGATCCTCCAAATGTGAAAAAGGCTGTTATCATCGCCTGAAATTCTGTGATATTGAACAAAATTTGGATTGCCCCCATGTGTTTTCTATTGTTTAAGCTTTCCTACAGAGCAAATTCCAGGAGAATTGGCATGTTCATAAAATTATTTTCTGAAAGATAAAAGTTCCTGGTTTTCGTGGGCATGTTTTTCTTTATGATATGACTTCTTCTGCTCTGTTGAAAACCAAGTTCTTGCCAATGTTGCAGTGATCACTGAACTAGACAGAATATTAAAATGCCTACAAGGTCTCCATTCGTGGTGTTGTCTCCCTGTTTGAGTGGCATGGAATTCATCGCTCAGGGCAATTTTGGTGGAACATTTATCCCTGATACCTTCGGCAGCTAATCCAAAACAAGTGTAGTTTCTGCACTGTAGCCCTTCTGGGCGGTAGTGACAATGGATTTTCCTTTTTATCCTAACATGCTGTCTGAATATGAACCTCATCCGATTAAATGCCTTGGCTTTTATTGAAGTTTTGCCTGACTAATGCCTAGTGTTTCTTTTAGGGTCTGTTATATCTTCATAACAGAATTGGCCAGATAAAAGTTTTAATTTTTGTCATTTCCTATATTATAGAAGCAGCCTTAATCCTATAAATGGTTTTGGTTTGGTTGTCCAGAAGTATTTTCTGTTTATTTCACAGTAGATTAGAATAGTGCTCTTACAATTGCAATGGGTTGAGCTGCCTATCATGATATACTACTATTTTTCTGGCAGGGTTCAAGTCCCAGAAGAATTTAACAGAAAATTACCCCTCCGACTTTCGGCACCTAAAGCCAAAGCAAGCCTTTCTATGTCTTGCAGCCCCTCAGGGAGAGTTTCTCGAAGTATTTAGACTAAAAAAATCAAAATCTTTGGCATTACTGACAATGGATTTTTCATATTACATTAAAATGGTATCTGCAGTCTTTTGAAGATAGCTTTTGTCAGAGTAAGTGACTCATATGTTATTGACGGTATGCTATTTTTTCATAACAGAATTTAGCAAGAAATTATCCCCAAAGGCAAAAAAAAGGGATAAAAAATGTTTTGAAAGACTTAACCCTATAAATGGCTTTAGTTTGGTTTTCCAAAGTTAATTATTGAATTATTTGTTTCATAGAAAAATATGATTGAGCCCCTCACATTTGCAATGGGTTGAGTTGCCTATATATACTGCTATTTTTCTTTGAAATTCTTGCATTTCCATCTATAACTTCACTTAAATCCAATTCATGTCTTAATTTGAATCTTAACAGAGGTTCTCCATTAAACTTACTAAACTTTGGTCCTCTTCTTTCATTTTTCAGCCTATTTTACTGGCAGAAACCTGTTGCAACAACAGAGCAATCAGACAGGGGAAGACCGCCAAAATGGAACCTACGAGCCTTTGGTTGCAAGAAACAGAATTGACCCTCTTAATCATTTTAAACGATACAAGGGTGGTTACAACATCGAGAGCAGACATTATTGGGGGGTAACTATCATCTATACACTGCTTTGAGATTTCAGTTGCCCTGTTGGAGTATGTACACTGCATATAGGCTTCCCCTTAAATTAATGTGCTATACGAAAGAACCTTTGTATGACAGTTCTTGTATGATTGCAGTCAACAATTTTCACTGGCGTATATGGATATGCTATTGCAGCTATATGGATCATTGTTGGTCTGGTTTATGGAATTTTCCTGACAATCAGATATTGCTGCTGCAATAAGAGGACGACGAAGGGTTCATACAAGCCTCATTCATGTCGGTACTATGTATGGCCATTCTTGGCTGTCATCCTTCTCACCATAGCTGCCATGTAAGCTTTGCATCTCTGATTACCCTTAAGCTGCTATTAAAGTCTCTGTGTTTCTCTTATCGAGGGTTTCTGAATTTTGCGACGAGAATGTGTTAGGTCTTACAGAAGAGTAAAGTTTCACAAATTTTAACAATTTTCTCTTCTTAAAGGAACTGTTTGCGTTGCTTTCACAGAACTTCACTGTCTTAGAGACGAGTCTGAGTCTTATAGCTCTTGTTTATATCAAAATGAGATATATTTCTATTTTTAATAAATTTGAAGGGGGGTCGGAGTAGGCGTTTACTGCTTCTGCATTATTCATAATAGTTTATTCAGAAGATCAAGGGACATATGATTAGGTTTATATTGGAGAAGTGCTTTTCTCTTTGCTAATTATCAGGGATGAAACTGCAGTATTGCTTCTGCAGTTGTTCTTGGGGGAAACAGCAAATTCCATACAAGGGCAAAGAGGGTGGAGAAAACTATTGTCGGGGCTGCTCAAAGGGCCACCGACACAATTTATAATGTGACATCTTCTATGAAGACAATGCAGGATCAGTTGCAACCTTATGATGAAAATGCTTATCTTCGTTTGAATTCAACAGCAGAAAGACTTAACAAGGAAGCAGCAAACATACATAATAGGGTCTTTCACAACAAACGAGCAATCGATATCGGCGTAAGAGTACTGTAAGATTCTTTTACTCTCAGCTCCAAAAGGTTCTTAGGTTTGGCTTAAGAATATTGTCAGATTCTTTTGCTCTCAGCCTCAATAAAAAAATGGATTTGCATCTATCAGCTTCAAAAAATTTCTGAATTTCCATTTCCCTAGGAAATAATTGAATAGTTTCAATGAAACCAATGGTTTGATTTTTGTTTGTATGTCATTGAATTACAATTTGTATATTCATTTTGCAGAAATATTGTAACTATTTCTCTTGCATCGATCATTTTGGCTCTGGTGATTTTTGCAATAGGTAATTATCTCATGTAATTTTATGTCTAAACTCCGAAGTAGTATATATATTTCCTATCATGTTTTTTAAGACATAATTATTCAATATGTTTTAACTAATTAACCAACACAATTTCTTTTGATGCAGCTATACTTCTCCTGCATTGGCGTCATGTATTTTTTTTGTAAGTCACTTGACAGCCTATACAACAAGCCTTCTGCAATTACATTTCATGTCATGGCAGGTTGTCTTAAATAGCGTTAATAATAAAAGTCAGCAAGCCATTAGTCTAACTTAAAAAATGTTCTTGCACCAAAAGAAGCATGATACTCTAGAGGAGTGTGAGGTCTTAGTGTCTTTGTTTGTGTATAACTAAATGATAGCTTAGATCTATCTTAACCTCCATCTATTAAGTGTCAAAAAGTTCAAGTTTGGGGTTTTATTGACCTTGTCTGTCTTTAATATATCAATGGTTAAGGTAGAACCATGCTAGGGTAGAAACAGACCCATATACTTGAACATTGTATTTGAACATGAGACTGGTCTGTATGTAGAAAATATGGAAAATAGCTTGTAAGTTGTATGGTATCTTCTGCAATTTGTTTCTTAGGGTTGGAACTGAGATTTCTTTCCCTGTGCAGAGTTATTTTCATTTGCTGGCTGTTGACAGCTCTCACTTGGCTCGTTTTTGGTGTCTATTTTGCTATTCATACGTAAGTGATCACCTCCCACAAATTGTATACCATTGTGGGAACCTTGTATGAGCAATACCTATTTATCTGTTATTTCCTTGTTGCTCAGGCATGTTTGTTCTGCCCTTCAGATTTGCAGATGACTCATGCATAGCTTTGAAAGGTTACCAAAGCGACCCTTATAACACCACTTTGAATTCGATTCTTCCTTGTGTTGATTTGCAAGCAGCAGATTCCAGCCTTGCAGAGGCTCGGGAAGAAGTACATCTTATGATAGGCCAGGTATGGTTAATTCTACCTTGTTCAATAAGGTGTGAACCTCTTAAGCCATGGTAAGAAAGTGGTTCTCTAATAAATACATATTACAGAGTCGCATTTGATCCTTGAATCTAGCCTAGCCAACTCAAAATTAAAGGGAATGTACTACTTTCTTAATTCTAATCAGCCCCTGTTGCCATAGAACCAGCCAAATGTCCAACAACACTGGCAGTTAACTGGTTGAGTTAACACCTTGGATTAACCAAAACATCTACCAGCTTCAAACATCTTTTATCCGTTTTCTCGATTATCTATCGTCTTTGATCTAATATGAACAAGGACATTGAATTCTACATTATTTGACTCAAATGGAAACTTCAATTGCTTATTTTTTCTTTTGTTTTTTGCAGTTGAACAAAAACATCTCTACGTTGCAGGCACTAAATATCCAGTCACTAAATATTCCTTATGTATGTGATCCATTTTCTGGACCACCAAAGTATGAATATACGCCAGATGTCTGTTCTAATGGTACCATTCAAATCGGATTTATTCCTCAAGTAAGTAACTGGAACATTTTACCAATTCTGACTATGCATTGATGTGTTGTGGAAACTTACATCCTCTTCTTGCAGTTACTGGAGGGCATCAAATGTTCAACAAATGATACTGCAAAATGCAATAGTGAAGGGAAGTACCTAACACAGAGTCAATTTGATGAAGCAGAAGCATATGCAACATCTGTACAGAGTCTGCTGGACATTTTTCCAGCCTTGGAGAGCCTAACAAACTGCTCCTTTGTGAAGGACACCTTTTCCAACATTCTCAATGAGCAATGCCACCCTGTCAAGTCATCTATTAACAGAGTTTGGTCATCTCTAGTTGCTTTATCCACAGTCTTGATATTTTTGTTGATCAGTTGGATTGTTAAGGCCTATCAAAATGGAGGAAGACAAATTTCCAAAGGCTGTGTCATCCCAAATGATACTCCTTCTGCCACTAGTTCACCAAAAACCCAACAATACGGCCATAAAACCCGCGTGAAAATGCAAAGTATTCATGCAAACTCACCTGAACCAAGAGATTCTGATGTAAACAAATGATACTCCTTCTGCCACTAGTTCACCAAAAACCCAACAATACGGCCATCAAACCCGCGTGAAAATGCAAAGTATTCATGCAAACTCACCTGAACCAAGAGATTCTGATGTAAACAGATTATAGTAATATTCTACATTCTGATATCATTCAGAGAGGGCCTAAACCAATAGCCCACACTTGATTCTTTACCAGGGTTGTCCTGAAATGTCCAGATTCTTTACGAGGCTTGTCCTGTAATGTCCAGGAAATCCAAATCGGCATAAGTTATCCATGGCAGACCGTCAATTATATGTAGACAAAAAGGCTCCTTTTGAAAGCAAGCAACAACATAGATTGAAGCAGTTTTAGCCGTTACAAGGAATGGAATGTACATAGTATGAAGAGGAAAAAATTAGTACAAATGCGTGCAATATATTGTAATATCTTAGTTTTTTCTGTTGAGGTCAGTGGGTTTTTTTCTCCTAATCCCTTAATTTTT
This sequence comes from Pinus tabuliformis, assembly GCA_031772625.1. Classification (NCBI taxonomy): domain Eukaryota; kingdom Viridiplantae; phylum Streptophyta; class Pinopsida; order Pinales; family Pinaceae; genus Pinus; species Pinus tabuliformis. The sequence goes on from CM062820.1 coordinate 391,881,816, forward strand.
TGAAATAGATGGTCTATGAATATATGGTAACAGTTAAAAGATCAATGATGAAGCTATATGATTCATGATAGATTCAATTGAACCTCTAGCCATTTATGAAATTTTTATGGCTAATATTTACTATTTTAGTATGGTTATTTCTCTGAATTTAATAATATGAGGTGTTTCTTGTTTAAATTTGTCAATGTTAAAAAAGGTAAACTGTTTTGATAGAATAAAATTATCAAATAAAATAAATGTGAAAATATATTTACATTAGCAATATTCAATATAATCATTTTTTATTACTATATAATTATAAAGTAATAAAAAATAAATTACAATCCCTTAGGAATACTAAATTTTATGTTTGAATATATTTTGGCTATGTCTATGTGAGGTAATATGATGATTTTCTTTAGATTTATATTAATAAGGTACATACATCATCATCATTATTATTATTACTACTACTTTTAACTATGAACACTTCACTACATATATCAAAAATCTCTCAGATGTCTAGCAAAGTCATCTTAGATAGTGTTTATGATTATGCATAATCATTATACAAAAAGAGAGAAGAAAGAGAACTAGAATATTAAATAAGAATTAGAAGCAATGTTTGATAACAAATTTAAATTGTTTGAGAATAAAATATCACGGTTCGGGATTCAGAGACAAAAAATGGAGACTAGATTACAAAAAATTGAAAAACAGAAACAATCAACCAAAGAAGTAGAGGTGGAAGAAAATTGCAAAATGAAAGACACTATTAAAAAGTTAGAATAATAATGATAATAATTTGACACTAAGTAGTATGGAAAACAAACTAGAGATCAAACCCATCAAAGAGGAAAAGCAAATGCTAATTGAGTTGGATTATCAGTGTAACAAAACAACCTTGAATCTCATAATCACTGGTATAAAAGAACAAAAAGATGAGGACATGCTAGATAGTAAAAGAACTAAAAAGATAAGTCACACATTGAAACAATGTATCTCATAGAAGCAAAGAGGTTGAGAAAAATAATCAAATATAAAATAGGTTGATCTATGGTAGATGCATTGACCATAACTATGGAATACTTGGTAAATATTCAAGCTTAAAAAGGTTAGGAATATTTATCAATGAAGATGTCATTCCAATAGACCAAATGAGTTGTAATTAGAAATAGAAAAGCTATTATTAGGGATAGAGACTATAATGACAATAATAAATAAGAATCTATGAGACTTTGGATCCTTTTTCGGAACTATCATGGAATTCCATGGTGTGTGGGTCCTATGTTAAGTTGGATCCCGAGTGAAATTGATATGAGGAGCATGATAAGTCCAAGGTCACTCAGATAAAAATGATTCATTTTGTGGAACAATAAACCTTATCAAAAAGGTATTGGAGGCAATAATCTATTATATAAAAAATAAATATCTCTCCTCGCATTCAACTTCATAAGGTACACCTTTTCAATTAGTGCATTTAGATAGAAATCCTAGACCACAATGTTAAGAAGATTTATATAGCAATTTGTTAATTTTCACTTGCTAATTTTGTTTTCTATAATAAAAACAATCTAGATAAAAATTGCCTCCACCCCCCCTAGTATGGGGTATTTACAATCTGAGGAATGAAGACAATATCATCTTGCTAGGAGAATTTAATGCTAGAACTACAACTAAACAATCTATTATTCTAAGCAATGATTTAGACCCTAATCCTTTATAGCTAGATGGGGACCTTGTTTTAGCTAATAGATACAAAAGAAACTTTGAAGACCTAACTGAAAATTTGTTTGACGTTGAGCTAGTCAAGCTTTGTAGTTCTCAAGACTTTATAATTTGCAATGGTGTAATGAAATGGCTTGTGGATTATATAATATATGATATCTTTGTTTCGACCTATTAGTTAATTTTGACTAGTTAGATGATCAGGAGTTTGACTTTGATTATAGACCTTTAACTCAAACTCTAAACTTTGCCACGCACAAAGCTTGATGAAAGAAAATTTCGATATTCAAAGGCACTTACTTTCTGAAAAAAGTGAAGTTGATATATTCTTAAAATATTTAAATAGGGATTTAAACCTCCTAACTTATAAGAACAACATCAAAGACCTCTATCATAATTTTAATACAACCATGTCTACTTCCATTAAAAGTTTCTCTATTGAGGTGACATATAAAAAGAATAATAGAACTAGCAACCCTTTGTATGACAACTAATGTAAAATTACTAGAACATAAATAGAAAGCGAGATCAACCATTGCACCCTTCTAAATTGGATCCTAGGAAGTTTTCTAGGAAAATTATAATCCATAAAACTAAGTATAATAATATGATTCCCTTAAAAGAATGACATTCTTACCTTAAAATATTTATGAATCCCCTGATGCCATGGAAACTATTTCATATGTTCATATAAATGGTGAAATATTTTCTCTAGAAGACATAGAGTTTGGGGTTGAGTGGTTTGCAACTAGGAAAGCTAAGGACATTAAAGGCTACCAAGATGAACTTTTTAAAATAGGAGGGACTATCCCCACCCCTCACATTCATAAGCTATTCAATTTGATAGTGAAGTAAGACTTTCCTAAACCATGGACACAAATTTTTATTATACTTATTTTTAAAATAGGGGATAAAAAATTCCCCTCTGATTATATGACCATTATGATTAGCCTCATTTTAGCGAAGTTGTATGGAATTATTTTGGAAAAGAAGATTAGTCTTATGCTAAAAAGCCATGAAAACAGAGTTGAAGGTCAAGCTAGATTAAGGATATATCATTCAGCTCTGAACCACCTTGTTTCTCTTAGGATCATTGAGGAGTGTCATAATAATAAAACCAATCTCCTATGCTTTTTTTGTTGACTTTAGAAAATCTTTCAACACCATTGCCAAGACAAACCTTGGAAGAGGTAAAAGTTCCTTTTGAGTTGAGCGCTATTATGAAAAGGTTTTATGAAAATCATATTGCCAACTTTAGAACCATTGAGGGCTAGTCAGAAGATATTTTTTTACCATGATGAGTTGGTAACTCATTGGAGTGATAAGGGAGAGGCACAAGATCAAACCTACCGGTTGTCACTTAACAACAAGAGTATATCCAACAATCATTTAGCCAAATATACCAATAATTTATGACCTAGAAAGAGTAAGACTCCACGATAGTGGGGGAGCCTACTCCTTAAGCCTTATCACAATGGGCCAAATATGTCTTCTTGTGGGATGTGAAACTAGGTGGAGAGGATAACATCCCGTTGTGCTAACAACTCGATCGTGCCATGAGGAGACACTAGTAAGAAGAAATTAACGACAATATTAGAGTCAAGCAATGGTGCCCATTTTTGACATTTACATTAATAAGTTAGAAGAGTTCTCAGAGGAAGTAGGTTATGTTGGCCTAATTCTTACCGCTATAGTTATCACTCTTCTTTATGCTAATGATATTGTTCTTTTGGAGTCATTCTGATCTTGGCAAGCAACTGCAAATCCTCCGAGATTTCTTTTCCAAGATGGGTATGAACATTAATACTAACAAAACAAAAGTCATAATAATTAAATCCAAAAGGATCACATATGATACTTTTGTATATTAAAACAACTTGGAGGAAGTTTCATCCTACAATATCTTGGGATCAGTATTCATCACAAGCTCAATTGGAATTTATATCATTAATAACATGATTAATGGAGGTTGGAAAACTTATTACGGACTTGGAAATAATTGTAAATTAACACACAGACACACACACATATATATGCCTCTTTGAGACTCTCGTTACACATGTTATATTATATGGATGTGAGGTTTGGGAATGCAATATCTACAATGAGTCGTGGATAAAGTTAAAATAGATCCAAAAACAATTTATAACCTATAATATATATGAAAAAATACACCCTATCCTATCCTCCTCATTGAAGCAAGTCTCCCCCCATTGAGAGCATGGTTATGACCGAGTATCTAATGTATAAGAAGGCAACAAACAATGTTGAAGACAAGAGGCTTTTTAAAATTGCATTGAATTGTAGTGAAAACCACCTTCGGCTTAAGCAGAGATGACATGAGGATGCTTGATCTTGGCTAGACCATTAGGGGATAAAGGAACAAATCATTTTGCAGAATAAGGATAACATAAACAATATTATTACTTCAAATTTAAGGAGAAGTTGTGGTGTGATAAGGAGTTAGAGGGAGAAAGGAAATTAAGATATTATAAGGAGGTAATTAACCTAAATCTTGAAAATCAAAAGTATTTCTCTATCTTGACTAGTGTAAAGAAAAAAAATAAACATTGCTAAAATAAGAACAAATTCTCGTAAGTTCCATGGTGAAATTAGTCATTGGTCAATTCTCAAAACTCCTTGGGTTGAAAGAGTTTGTCACCTTTGTGACACTAAGAGGGTCGAAGATAAAAAACACTTTCTCTTAGATTGTGCATCATTTGCTCGAATTATATCTATTTCAAAACACTTTTCACACTACCAACCTTCTTGCCCTATTAACTCAAAAAAATCATGATGAGGTTGGAACACTTATTTTAATGCCTTTTGAGCATAGAAATAAGCTCCTAAAAAATACTTTGTAATATTTTACCTTCTTAAGCTCTGGTTGGACAACTTTTAGACTTAGTAAATGTTAATCATCATCATATTAACCAGAATGTTTAAAAATATTATAGATGATATTCTAGATCTTATTTTCTAATTCTAATAGATAGTTTGTCAACTTCATTTTTCCTCTTTTTAACATACATATTTGAAAGTTGAGTTCGATATTAAAAAAATCAAAATAATAGTGTGCGCATTGAACTTTTCTATTAAATCCCAAATATAGAGTTTATATAAAAATAACATTTAAAAAAAAATCACTTAAACCCACCAACTATTTAGTATAATTAAAACTTTATGTAAAATTTAAATAATTTTAATATAATAAATATATTTAATTTCAATTTTGTAACATGTGAAATTTATATACTGCATTGCAATACTTTCTCTGAGATATCACATCATCCCACCAAACCATTTTGACAATTATTCCTGAATGTCTTGATGGGGTTGTTGCACCGTGTAAAATACCTGAATGTTCTTTGTTGACTTTCTTACACTGCGTTATGTTGGTTGGTCAAGGTAAATGTAAAAATTCAATAGAATTCAAAATTATGGTGAGACTTTGTACAAATTTCATTTTTGTGCACATGTTGCAGGAAGGTATTCGTGTTTTATGTTGGTGAGTTTTTAAAAACGGTGTGGTTGTTATATATATATATATATATTAAATTGGTACATTTTATAAAAATAAAATAATGTGTAAATATGATGGTAAGTAATAAATATTTATTTATTTATATTTTAATTTAATTTAATATATAATTTTTTTAATAGATTTAAAATAAAATATTATTTTTTTATTTTGTTTTTTTTTGAAAATATTTTATGGTTATTTTGTAAAAGTTAAATCTTTATCATCTGTATATTAATTATTGATAATTAAATTAAAATTTTAGAATCTCTATTCCAAAATATATCAATTTTCTTATCTTGATTTCTATTGAAAATATTTTATGAATATTTTGTAAAGGTTAAATCTCTATCACGCGCATATTAATTATTGATAATTAAATTAAAATTCTAGAACCTCTATTCCAAAATAGACAAGGGAAATTTTTAAGGGGCTAATGGTTAAGAGCATGTGTTTCCTCCTAAGAGGTAAAGTATGTATACCTTCGTGTCCCTTGTCCCATAAACAAGGGGGTCTCACACACCAATTTTGTGTTTGGCTTGACTGTGACCTTGAAATTGGATAATAATAATAATAATAAAACAAGGGGGTCTCATACACCAATTTTGTGTTTGGCTTGATTGTGACCTTAAAATTGGATAATAATAATAATAAAACAAGGGGGTCTTATACACTAATTTTGTGTTTGGCTTGACTGTGACCTTAAAATTGCATAATACTAATAATAATAATTAGTAGGTGTGCTAATTTTCCATACATTTTCCAAAATAAAGATTCGTAATTTCCATTTTTTTCTAAAAATGATTCGCTCAAATTTTATAGTATAAAATTATTTTACATTAAAAATCATCAATATTTTATAAAGTCTATTTAAAATCATTAGAAATTTGAATATTTTTACAATAATGTCACCAACAATTTTATAGTTTCCACACTATGGACTAGTAAGATTCAAAATTCTAAACTTTGAGATACATTTTCATCCTTAAAATTCTCAAATAGACAGACCTACCAAAGTTATTAATGAGTTAGATATTTTTCAAAAAAAATATTGATATTCATGACTACTATGATAATGATGATTACCCCAAAGAAGATAAGATATTACACAAAATTCTTTAGAATTTTATATGGTAGCTTAATGGACCTTGAAAAGGTAAGAAATTTCTCCAAATTTTTTAGAATTTTATTTATATGTTTGAAAAGCGTTAAGAAAAGTGTTCCAAGATCAGCATAGTTTTGTTGAGTTAAAAGGTCTAGAAGATTGGTAGTGTGACAAATATTTTGAAATCTAGATTTTATCTGAATATAAGGTGAACAATTTCATTTTCAATTCTCTTAGTGTCACTCGGGTTATAGAATATTTCATTCCACAATGTTTTAGAAATTAACCATTGCTCAGTTTCACTATAGAGTTCATGAAAATTTGTCTTTATTTTAACAAAACTTATTTTATTCTTTGTACTCTTCAAGATAGAGAGATGCTTTCTATTTTCGAGATTTGGATCGACATCCTTATACATTCTTAAATTTTGATGTAAATTTTTGTTTTATTTTTTTTTAATTTTATTCTTATTTTGCACAATCCCCAATGTTTTAACTAATACTAAGCATTTTTATGCTCTCTTTTTCAATGAAAAGTGATTTTGATTAGAGTTAGAATCCATGGTAGAGAAACTCTTGTTTTCATGTTTAATATTTTCTTATAAATGAAATATCTAATCATAATTATGATTTCAATGGAAGAAAAACTTGTTTCAATTAAAAAAAAATTAAATAACATGTGATTTTGTTTTTTAAATTTTAACTATAAACAATGTGTGGATTTGTTCTATTTTCTTTTACCATTATTTAAAAATATTATATTTCTAAACTTCACATTTATATAATACAATTAAACAATATAACATTATATATCATATTTTTTATTATATTTAAAAAAAAATATATAAACTATTAATTATATTTTTTTTAGCCATTTATAAATAAATTTTCAAAAATTAAAACCGTGTACATTAATAAATTAAATATTTTCCCAAAAACCAATAATATAAATATCGCATAATACATGAAAAGACAATAATATTATATATCTTCTGGAACAATTATGAGTTAATAAATTTTTAAATATTAAAACATTGTAAATTAATAAATTAAATATTTTCCAAAAAAACCAACCATGATATATGAAAAGACAATAATATTATCTATTTTCTGGAACAATTATGAATTAATGAGCTAGATCTTAAAAAGTGTAGGATAATATCGATGTAATGTTCAGTGGGACTTCTTCAAGCTTTTAATTTGTGGATCATGTTTAAATCATTTCTTTTCCAAATTTCAATAATTAAAACATTCTAAATTAATAGATTAAATATTTTCAAAATATAAACCAATAATATAAATATCACATGTTACATGAAAACACAATTACAATATTATGTATCATCTAGAACAATTATAAATTAACGAGTTAGATCTTAATATAAATATTTTCCCAAAAAACCAATAATATAAATATCACATGGTACCAATAATATAAATATCAAATGGTACATGAAAACACAATTATGATATTATGTATCATCTGGAACAACTATGAATTAATGAGCTAGATTTTAAAATGTCTATGATAATATAGATGTTATGTTTTGTGGGAATTCTTCACCTTTTAGTTTGTGGTGGTGTTTTTTTGAAAATTTATAAACGAAAGTTATGTTTATTTATATACATATATATATATATATATATTTATTTATTTTAATGGATGCTATAAGATTAAAATTATTAATATTAACTATAAAGTTTTAATACAAGCTTTTTTACTAATAAAAACTTTCCCAACCAATAATGCTATTAAGATTTAATATTCAATTAAATTTTGTGAAGGTTATTAAACATAAATTTATTAATATTGATTTTAATATTTAATTCAATAAAATATAAATAAATAATATAATTAAAAATAAAAATAAATGATTTTAAAAATTAATTGATAAAAAATTAATTGAATTATTAAAATTAATATGTTTTAATATAGATGTGAGGGTTAGTTCAATTGGTTGAGATCTCATTATTAAATGCATTTTGCTATTGGGAGGTCACATAGTCAATTCTTCTCAATGTTTTCAGAGTTAGCAGAAGTGATCCCTTTGGGTGGTATACATTTACAACTTTTTAAATAAATTGATGTAAACTTATTATTTCAAACTTGAGGATTAGCTCAATGAGGTCATGTTGCTCAACACACCTTGCTATTGGGAGGTCACGGGGTTAATTCTCCTCAACGCTCTTAGGGTTAGGTGCTGCTAAAAAGCTAACTAAAAGTGATCCCTTCAGGTGGATATGGATATTTCCTCAAGAAAAAACATAGATAATGAGTGTTAAGGATTTTTATATCTCCTTCATATTGGGTTGTAATATCAATTAACCGAGTGAGCACTGTGAGCTAATTAAAACTAACCAAACATGTATATTCATTATTATGTTAATTCTCCTCAACGCTCTTAGGGTTAGGTGCTGCTAAAAGGCTAACTAAAAGTGATCCCTTCAGGTGGATATGGATATTTCCTCAAGAAAAAACATAGATAATGAGTGTTAAGGATTTTTATATCTCCTTCATATTGGGTTGTAATATCAATTAACCGAGTGAGCACTGTGAGCTAATTAAAACTAACCAAACATGTATATTCATTATTATTTTTTATTATAACAGACTTCGTATTTTTATTTTAAAAGGGAAATGTGTCAACACCAGATTGAGCACTAACGAAATCAGACACTACACTCATACTGAATTGTAGAATACACCTCTTGACCATATATATATATATATATTTATATCTCATTTTCATATTTAAATATATAGAAAAATAAATATTATTTAAAAATAAATTTAACATAATACATTTCATTGAGCCGAGAGGCTCATTCTATAACTTAGTAAGATGTATAACGTTGTCCGTCCGTCATAAAGTTAAAATTTTGCTCATGTTGGACAAAATATTTAAAAAAAAAATCTAAAAATAATAAAAAATTAAATAACTATACAAAACATTTAAATAATGTCTACTCATAAAAAAAATTGCAAGTGAAGAAATTGGATCCCTCTCGGCTCATGTTAGATCCATATTTAAGATGGATCTATGCTGGTTTAAAATTTAAACTTAATGTAATACATTTTTGTTACATTAAGATGTTATAATTTGAAAATAAATGGCATGGCCCCCCCTGTGGGTGGGCCATATGTCGTCTTTGATTTTTCAGGAGGGCAGGAGACAATTACGGTCTTAGGATTCATTATTTCCCATGTCTATTAGGATGGGGCATCCCAGTTATCTCTTTCTGCTCTTATGTCAGGCCTGAGAAGCCTAGTGTTTCTCTGGGTAGCGATATAGAAGTAATTCGTATTGCGAGCCTATTTGCGTGAGATCTGATGGGAATGTTTCACTACATCTCTCTTTTGAGGGGCCAACTATTAACATGGTTGACAATACATTGGAAGCTTTTGCTTGGATATTGTCCAACCTTCAACTCACTAATGAATAATTGGATTCATTTTCATTTTTGGATGAAGGTGACCTGTTGACCATACTGACGCATGCTTGAGTTATTGGAAAAGGTTTCTTGTGGTTGTAAAGATGGCAGACAGGGATTAACCCTCTTACTACCAAACCCAAAAAATACTACATGTGGGTTAAACAAGTAATTTTTTCGATGGAGTTATGGACGGAGCAAATTATTATGAAAATGGCTAACAATATTGGAAAGTTTCATCTATTTCGAGGAGATGTCTCTCGTTTCCTTCAACAAGAGGATTTTATGGGTGTTAGTAGAGTTGGACCTGGAAAAGGGTCTACTAGCTAAAATGGACATTTACTTCGGTGATGTTTGTTTTATGCAAAATTTGGATTATAGGAAAGTCTCATTCTGCCACTCCATTTGTCACCAAATGGGACACTTGAAAGTCGCATGTCATATTTTGAGGTCAAAAGGTAATTAAAACCCTAGTCAGGGTAAAAATGGTTCACATTCAAATAGGAAGTATATTGGGGTTTCAGATGAAGACCTTCAAAGAGGAGATGTTGGCAATATGAAACAACCATGTACAGGTTGGATTCCCTCTAGTTTAAATACAAAGACACTAGAAGATCCAAAGGTTGAAGATATATCTCTTAGGGTCACACACGGTAATGGACCCTTTAAAGGGGTTTCTATAGTAATGAATATTCCTGGAGTGGTGGAGATTGATCCATCTCCATCAGTTTCGATGTTTGAAGGAAATTGGGACCCCTCTTCTTACCAGTATGTCATCTTTGGGAACCCCTCTTCTTCGGTTGCGGATTCTTCAGCCCTATTGGATGCTATATCAGGTAAGTTCGTCCATTCTCTTTACACAGATGATGCTTTGTTGTGTTGAGATTGCAACAAGATGATGGAGCTTAGTGAAAAGAGTCGTCTTCACTAAGTGGGCCCGCAGGCAAATTATGGCGCAAGTTCTATTTTTGGATCACAGCAGGGATGATCACAGCAGGAGTGACCACAGCAGGAATGATCACAGTAGGAATGATGACAGCAGGAGTGATCACAATAGAAGTGATCAAAGTCTATTTTTAGACTGGCCGTCAAAAATAGAAAAGTCAAATATTATTGTCTCATAATAATATTTGGACTATAAACTTGATCTTATTCTCTTGGAGCACTTTAGTTTGAGCTACAGATGTGGCACATGCAGCTGTCAGAAGGAAGTACGCTTTCTTTGTGGGTCAGTTGAGTTGTTGCATGCATGACTTCAGTTAGAACTCAATCAATTGAGTTTGGTGGAGTTGATTGTGGAGTTGATGGAGTTGTGTTCAGTTTGACTTGGTTAAACTAGTTGTAGTTAGTCTAACTACAAATAGACTAATGATGAGTTGTTAAACTAATTATTAACTCATAATGCAACTAAAGAATACATCAGTTAACTCAGTTGCATGTTAGTGCATGTACAATTCAGAAGGGACAGGTGTTAGAGGATCAGATTGCTATCAGTTGTGACTATAGTTGTGCATGAGGATTTGCACAATCAAGGGATTGAGTATGCCAATGAGTATTGCCCAGTATTATAGCCTCTGCTCACGTCTTTCCTAGTGTGAGTGATTCTTTGGAGGTAAATACGAGTTTGGTTAATCCATTCTCATTGATTCTTGAGCAGGTATTGAGCAGTGGAGGCAGGCAAGCAGTGGAATAGATTTGGAGATCAGATCTGAGTTGTATTGTGTGTAACAGGTGGAGCTGGTACTGGATTGCTTGTGATAAGCATTGTACTTTGTAATGTTACATGTTCTCAATCATTAATATACAGATAGTGTGGGGTTTTCAGCTGTAAGCTTTCCCCGGGTTACATACTGTGTTAATGTGTGAATGCTCTTGATGTTTTATTGTTATTGATGTTGCTAAATTGATGATCAACGTAGAGGAGCTTATGTATTGTGTATGTATTCCACAATAGTACATGATCAGGATAATCTCCATTGAATATGTGTTAAATTATTCAAAATTTCTACATGGTATCAGAGCTGTTGATCATCAGATCTACTATTCAGGAAGTGTTTACATTTTATTTCTTCAGGCAGAGTCTGTAATCGGGCCAGGTAGCCTCTCGATCCATCCTTCCTTTGGAAGGTGAGATATCCAGTGAATGCCCATACAGTCAATCTCTGTACGATAAATATTGTGTTCTCACGAATCTTAGATCCGAGGCGGTTGAGTTTGGAGCTGGTGGAAATCGAATTTGCAGCAGTGTTGTTGAAATGTCTTTCAACGGATTGCAAATGTTATTCCAAAGCAAGAGCGACCTGGCACTCAAGGATAAACTTAGAAACAATAAGTGTGAGAATGGATCTTCATCAAAGGTATCTGATGAAGAGAATTGCGCTTTGGCTACCAAAGCAAAGAAAGGGAAGAGCAAGAAAGCTTCTCATTCAGGTGTGAAAGGAAAGAAATAGGACATGTCCAAGGTGAAGTGTTTTCATTGTCACCAGCACAGACACTATGCCACTAATTGTCTGTAGAAGAAGAAGAACAAGCAAGCTGTTGGATCTGCAGCAGGAGAGGCTCTAACCTCGCAGTTTGAGCTTGATTTTTCATTGATCGCATGCTTGGTTTCAAGTGTGATGGGATCGGTGTGGTTCTTGGACAGTGGTGTGTCTTTTCACATGATGGGAGATAGAGATTTGTTTTCTGATCTGGAAGACAAAGATCTTGGAGTGCACATCAAGATGGGCGATGATGGTAGATACAGTGCGACCGGTATCGGCACCATTTCCTTTGAGAGGGAGTCTGGTAAACCCTTCGTATTGAAGGAAGTCATGCATGTTCCAGGATTGAAGAAGAATCTTATCTCTGTGGTGATGTTAGAAGACAAGGGGTATGATGTTGTTTTTAGCAAGGGAAAAGATTTCCTGCGCAACAAGACAACTGGTGAGACCCGGAAGATAGGGCTTCGAGTGAGGAACCTTTATCAGTTGCAAGTAGATGGATGCGCATCAATGGCAGGCAAGGCAGAAGGATTGGTGAGCCGGGATGATGGCGAGTTGTGGCACAGGAGATTGGGTCACCTTCACCATGGAGCCATGAAGATACTGCAGTAGATCACTGCAGGGCTTCCTAAAGGCACTCTTGCGCAGTCAGATTAGTGCAAGGGCTGTACTTTGGGGAAGTTTGTGAAAGCCACCTTTCACGAGAAGGATAGTCGCGCCACGACGATCCTTGAGAGAATTCACACAGACGTGTGTGGACCTTTCTCAGTTGCTTCGACAGAAAAACACAGGTATTATGTGATTTTTGTTGATGATTTCTCTCGTAAGTGCTGGATCTTCTTCATGCAGAAGAAGAGTGAGACATATTCAAAGTTCTGTGAATTCAAAGCACTGGTCGAGAAGGAGACGGGGAAGAAGGTGAAGGCTCTTAGGAGCGATAATGGTGGTGAATACATCTTGGACGAGTTCAAGGATTTCTGCAAGGCAGAAGGGATCCGAAGAGAGCTCATAGCTCCCCATAAACCACAACAGAACAGGGTAGCTGAGCGGAAGAATAGAACGATCGTGGGTGCTACATGGGCAATGTTGCATGATCAGGGCCTACCCCTTCACTTGTGGGCAGAAGCATGCAATACGACAGTTTATGTGCAGAACCGTTGTCCTCATAGGATACTTGGCATGAGTACACCTGAGGAGGCTTATTCTGGTAAGAAGCCTGATCTTTCTCATTTGAGGATTTTTGGTGCTAACGTTTACATGCATGTGACGAAGGATGCCAAGAAGAATTTGGAGCCGACCACAGAGGTTGGGATATTTTTGGGGTACACTGATACGCCCCACAACTATCGTGTGTATTTTCCAGACAGTGGTAAAACTGTTGTGCGACAGGATATAAAATTTAAAGAGGAGAAAGCCATTAAGTGTTTGCTTGAGAGGGAGCTACACTTGCATGTAGATGAGGAGCTATTAGTTCCTAAGGGTGAGCTTCAGGATGTGGATCAGCCATAGGACTAGGTTCATGGAGTGGAAGAGACCACTCATGCAGTGCCAACCATCAGAGGGTGAAAGCACTTGACAGAAGCTGAGCGACTGGCTCAATATGCAGAGAAAGTTGTAGGACCACCTACAGCCCAACGCAGGCAGAGACAGTCACCTGATCGGTACACTCGATACATGACTCCTATGAGTAAGTGTGTTGTGATTGAGCCATCCTCTTTCGAGGAAGCTGTGGAGGATCCCGCATGGGTAGACGCCATGGTGGAAGAGTATGATTCTATTGTCAGAAATAGTGCATGGGAGATTGTTCCTAGACCGGAAGGGAAATTAGTGGTGGGTTTGAGATGGATCTACAAAGTTAAGCAAGCAGCTGATGGGAGTGTGGAGAAGTACAAGGAAAGATTTGTTGCCTGAGGCTTTTCAAAGATAGAGGGGATCGATTATGAGAAGACCTTTGCACCTGTCGCAAGGTATTCTTCCATATGGACGATTCTTTCTCTCTCAGCACAGATGGGGTGGCACATTCATCAGATGGATGTGAAGACTGCGTTCCTCAACGGAGTCATTGAGGAGGAGGTGTACATTGAACAGCTCGAAGGCTTTGAGGTCTTCAACAGAGAGTCACATGTGTGCAGGCTCAATAGAGGCACATCGGGATATGGAGATTGGTACAGACAGGAGGATGTAGATTGGGCAGAGAGCTCAACGGACGACATTAGGTACCATCATATCAGAGATTGTGTGCAGCGAAGGATCATGTTACTTTCATACATTCCAATGGAGGATCAGGATACTGATATTCTGACGAAGGCTCTCACCAGGAGAAAAGTTGAATACCATCGAGGCAGGATAGGGGTGGCTGATAATACATATCTTGTCGAGAGGGAGTGTTGAGATTGCAACAAGATGATGGAGCTTAGTGAAAAGAGTTGCCTTCACTAGGTGGGCTCGCAGGCAAATTATGGCGCAAGTTCTATTTTTGGATCACAGCAGGGATGATCACAGCAGGAGTGACCACAGCAGGAATGATCACAATAGGAGTGATCACAGCAGGAGTGATCACAGCATGAGTGATCAAAGTATATTTTTAGACTGGCTGTCAAAAATAGAAAAGTCAAATATTATTGACTCATAATAATATTTGGACTATAAACTTGATCTTATGCTCTTGGAGCACTTTAGTTTGAGCTACAGATGTGGCACATGCAGCTGTCAGAAGGAAGTATGCTTTCTTTGTGGGTCAGTTGAGTTTTTGCATGCATGACTTCAGTTATAACTCAATCAGTTGAGTTTGGTGGAGTTGATTGTGGAGTTGATGGAGTTGTGTTCAGTTTGACTTGGTTAAACTAGTTGTAATTAGTCTAACTGCAAATAGACTAATGATGAGTTGTTAAACTAATTATTAACTCATAATGCAACTAAATAATACATTAGTTAACTCAGTTGCATGTCAGTGCATGTACAGTTCAATAGGGACAGGTGTTAGAGGATCATATTGCTATCAGTTGTGACTATAGTTGTGCATGAGGATTTGCACAATCAAGGGATTGAGTATGCCAATGAGTATTGCCCAGTATTATAGCCTCTGCTCACGTCTTTCCTAGTGTGAGTGATTCTTTGGAGGTAAATATGAGTTTGGTTAATCCATTCTCATTGATTCTTGAGCAGGTATTGAGCAGTGGAGGCAGGCAAGCAGTGGAATAGATTTGGAGATCAGATCTGAGCTTTATTGTGTGTAACAGGTGGAGCTGGTATTGGATTGCTTGTGATAAGCATTGTACTTTGTAATGTTACATGTTCTCAATCATTAATATACAGATAGTGTGGGGTTTTCAGCTGTAAGCTTTCCCCGGGTTACATACTGTGTTAATGTGTGAATGCTCTTGATGTTTTATTGTTATTGATGTTGCTAAATTGATGATCAACGTAGAGGAGCTTATGTATTGTGTATGTATTCCACATACGTGATCAGGATAATTTCCATTGAATATGTGTTAAATTATTCAAAATTTCTACATGTTGTTGGATAGTCTTGCAAACAATTCTTCCAAACAAAATTTTGTCACTAACCCTGTCTCTAAAAGTCTGGTCCTATCCACCATGTAACCTTCTATGGGAAATAATCTTCATCCATCTATCACTCACAAGTCCACTATATTCAATCCCTCTTCCTCCTCCCGCCAAAACCCCATTTTTCATTATGATGGCATCCCCAGGTCTACTTTTTCACCTCTGGTTGTTTAGAAAATAATCAACCCATCTAGGAGGTCCATTCTGAAACCTCTACACACCAACAAAACTTATCCCCTCTAATCCACTCTTATTCCTTAGCATTAAATCTCAAAGCTATTCCATCATATTCTCTCCCTATGTCTAATAGCCCTTTGCAAGAGAATCAGTTTCCATCTTTCAAAAGTGTTGTTGTTAGGAAGAAACACCCGAATAAAAAGGATATGGCTTGTGAATCTATCTCACAGGGTGATTCTTTAGGGGAAACCATGTTTGTTTGTTTTTGTTTTTGTTTTTGTTTTTTTGTTGTTTTGTTTTGTTTTGTTTTTGTTTTTGTTTTGTTTTGTTTTGCTTTTTTTGAATTTGAAAGGTTCGTTGGAGTGAGGCAATCCTCTTCATTCTTATTTCAAGTCGATGAATATCAGGGGAGTTGGGGGCCTCCCAAAATTCGAGGCCTTTATAGAATAGTGTCCACTCAATGGCCTTTGATCATCTTCTTTCAAGAAACCATGGTCTATGCAGATAAAGCTAGAGATGTTCTTTTCAAAATTTCCCCATATAGGAGTGTCTACTCTGTGGATGCAGAAGGCCAATCTATGGACCTAACTGTCCTTTGGGATGAAAAGAAAGCTACCCTCAAATCTTTCTCTTCCATGTCCAGTATTATCCTAGAAGGTCACCTCAAAGGTCTTGATGAGACAATAATGCTTGTAAACTATTATAGGCCTTATCGAGAAAGAGAATTCTTCTAGAACCATTTGTTCAATAGTGGGATTTTACTGGAACACTCCCTTTTTTTTGTTAGTGATATAAATTTTACCTCCTCTTTCTGAGAGATCTGGGGTGATAATGCTAGGCCTAACCCATTTGCACTAGTGATCTCTAGAATTATCTGTGAGTCTCACCTTATTGACATTTGTTTGTCTCCTCTTGGACCCACCTGGAAAAATGGTATATTAGGGATGGAGGGAGTGGAAAAATGCCTTGATATATTCTTGGTAGTCGATCCTTTGCCCTAAAAAATGGGAAAATACGACTCATGTATTTGTCAGGAAGTTATATAACATCACTATCCTATTTTCTTGCAACTGGATTTTAATAAATCCTCTTCAAAGTACCCCTTCAAATTCAACAGAACTTGGCTCAAAGAGAAATCCTTTGTGTGCCTTATGTATGAGTGTTGGAACAATTATCAAGTGGATCCCCCAATATATGGATCAATGGAGAATTAAAATAAAAAATTTAAAAATCCATGTAAAAGCTTGGGTTTAGAATTTTATTTGAGAGCAACGTCAGGAGTTGGAGTCCATTGAATCTGATATTTACTTATGCCAAAATTATTTTATTCATTCAATTTTCTAAGATGATATAAAGAAAATAATGTTCTTATAAGCTAAAAGGAAAGTGAGTTTTTTCAGATCGGAGGAGGAAAATTGGACGCTAAAAGGCAGGGAAATTTGGATCAAGGAGGGTGACCATAATACAAAATTATTCCATAAGCATGCCTCCTATAGGAAGAATAAGAATATTATATGGGGCATTATGGACTATAAGGGAAAATCCTATGCTTCTTAATAGGCACTGGAAACTTTAGGAATGACTCACTTTTCTGATTGTTTTAGGGATCTGGTGACTATTTAATACAAAACTAGCTTCAGGTCATCCAACATCTTCCTAGGATTTTATTGGAAGAGGATTCTGTAAAAATGAGTTAGCTTGAAGAACTAAAGGAGATTAAGGAAGTTTTGAATTATTTTGCCAAAGACAAGAGTCCCAGGTTTGATGGCTAGATGGTTGAGTTCTATATGGACTTCTTTTACTTGATTGGAGAAGATATCCTTAAAGTAGTTGAGGATGTGAGGGTGACTGGAAAGGTGTCTGGGGAAATCAATTCTACTTTCCTCGCATTGATCCCATCAAATCCATAGGCCATTAATGAATTTCGACCTATTTTGCTCTACAACCTCATATATAAGGTGATATCAAAGGTTTTGACATCCGGGATGAAGGATGTTATATATGATTCTCTATCCAGTGAACAATTTGGGTTTCTCAAAGGTCGATCGATCCATGATGCTATTGGCTTTGCCCAAGAGGTGATCCACTCTATCAAATTAAGGAAGTGATGTTCTCTTATTCTTAAGATGGATATTGTCAAAGTATATGATAGGGTGAATTTGTCTTTTCTCTAGTTACTCCTTCTCCACATCGGTCTAGATCAAAAGACGACTAATTGGATTATGGGGTGTATTTCGTTTGCAAACTTTACAGTGTTGATAAATTGGGCTCCATCAAATTTTTTCTTGGCCATAAGAGGATTACGACATGGATGTCCATTATCCCCACTCCTATTCCTCTTAGTCATCGAAGGATTGAACAGGATGATCATTGTTGCAAAGAGAGAAGGTCGCCTCAAGGGAGTCAAGGTGGGCTAAACTCATTCATCTTACTCATATTTTGTTTTTCGATGATATCCTTATTCTAGGGGATGAAATTTTTAGAAGCATTTTTCTGTTTGTTGTTAAACTCAGTGGCAGGATGATTAACCTACAAAAGTCTACCTTCTTTTATAACAATATCCCTTCATAGACTATTTATAATATTGAAAGAATGTTCCCATATAAGATGACTCCCTTGGATTAGGGTTTCCTATACTTGGGATTTTTCCTCAAGCCAAAATGCTACTAGGTGGAGGACTAAAACTGGTTAATAAAGCAGATTGAGGATAAATAATAAAGTTAACAATTGGTGTTATAGATGGCCTTCAATTGGAGGTAGGAGTACTTTGATTAAATTTGCATAAAAAATTATCCATGTTTTTTGGTTTTCTCTTGCAAAAATTGCAAATTTCACCATTCATAAGATTAGGCAATATATGAGTAACTTCTCGCGGAATGACCGAAACAAGTGCTCTTTTCATCATCTGGTTAAGTGGGAAATACTTTCCTAGCCAAAGCACCAAGGTGGTTGGGGCTTCAAGAACATTGATTGGTCCAATCTTGCAATGACTATGAAGAGTGCATGACGAGAAATCTCAGGTGAGGGTACCTAGAGCAACATAATTTTGGAAAATATTTACACAATCAACCTGTTATGGATCGATTATGGTCCTTTAGGCCTCCAAAACGCTCTGCGAGATCAAGTTTTTGGAGGGGAATGTTGGCCATTATTCCTTGGATAAAAAAATGGATAATGTGGAAAGTAGGTAAAGGGAGATAGGTAATTTGGGGTCATTTAATTTTATTGGGGATCATCCTTCTTCCATATATCTCCTGAGCTCATCAATTATATTAATTTGTGGGATGTTTTTAGATTATGCCATGCTTTTATGTCTTCATCTTAGTAGTCTCTCGCGATCAGGTAGAAAAGCGCTTTAGATCTGGTTTTTCAGGGTCCTTATGTTTTGGAATGGAATTGTTTCATAAAAAACCTCCTACTTAGTGGCCTTACTCTGAATGAGGAGGATGATTCTATAGTTTTGGCCTCAAACTCCTCATCTGGACAAGTCACTGCTTGCCTTGCCTATAACACTATATTTGATCGCTCTTCTATGCAAATGGATATATAGTGGCATAAAAAATATGTGACTTCCTGTAGCTTTGAAATTGAAACGTTTTATTTTACTGACATTAGAAAATTGAATTCAAACTTTGGACATGCCAATTCAAAAAGGTTTTTTAGAGCCAAATGTTTGTGTCCTCTGGTCAAAGGACTCTAAATCTATTAATCATATATTTTTTAGGTGTGACTTTTCCAAGACTCTTTGGCATGAAGCTCTCGAGTTATTAAAAATCCTGGATAACGACCCATTAATGCCTCTTGATCAATTACTTCTCCAGTGGGAGCAAAACATGGACATTTATAAAGCTTTTCCATATTCATATCATGAGGTATCTTGAAAGTCAGAAATAAATTTATCTTTGAGGGCAGACCTGTAGAAATCTATGGTATCCTGTCCGAAATCATGGGTTTCTTCTCATACTACATCAAGCCCTGGGAGCAACCAATAAATCGTCCCTTTCACTTCCCTCCCAGTCCACTATATGCAAAATGGTGGATTCTTTGATGGAACATATCCATATCTGTTTAAATTTTGGTTTTGGGTCAAACACCAAAGTAGAGGTATTTGCTACATGGATCCTTTTATATATTGTGACCTCAATAAACATATCTCCCTCCATGTCTTCGGGGATTCCAAGTGTGTGGTGGACTGGTTGACTGGGAAGGGTCATCTGAATGTCCTTTCCCTAAAATACTAGATGGATCAGATCTTCTCTCATAAAAGCCTCTTTCAAAATATTATCTTCTAGCATATTATGAAGCAATGGAACCAATACGCAGGCTATCTGTCCATTTTTTTTTAAACAATTCATTACTTTTAACTTTTGGGCAATATATTTTTGGCATTAGAGCAATTTTGAGGTCGAAAATGGGTCTCATAAGAAAAATGTATAATCAAAATTCACTTTATGAGAACCAATCACATTTTAGGGGATGTCATTATCCTCAATGGTTGAGGTGGCATTGCTTGAGTTAAAAATACTTACTTGTCACATTGATAAAAACTCATGGTTAACCATGGTAGTGCTCTAAGTACTTTTAAAGTCATAAAGTAAAATACTCATAATAAATGCCATTTCACACTTTTTGAATAAAATATTAGTATTGTCATTTCATATTTTTTGAAAAATACTATGCATATCCCAATACAATCTTCATGCCTTTACACACTTTTCAATAAATATTATAATTGTATATTTTCATATATTTATTTTTAAATTATATATTCATCTCATTTTATTTAATATTATAATTTCAAATTAATTATAAGTTAAAATCAAAATATATATATATATATATATATATATATATATATATATATATATATATATATATAGATATATGAAATCAAAATCAAAATAATATTATTATAATATTAATAACAATACAAGAATATTAAGATTAAAGAAAAAATGTATATTATTTTTGTATGATTTATGTTTTTTTTTAATAGATTGATCTTACAAATTCTGCTTACTATTTTAAGTTATTGAATAATATGTAAAATTATGTTATTATAACATTCCTAAACAAATAAATATGATAAGGATTATATAAAAAATTATAATATTTTTCCAAAGTAGAAAATAATACATTTTTATTATGTAAATTACAATAATAATTTTATTAAAATATTTAATGATTAAAAAGTGAATATAATTATTGGTCCTAAAAAATCAATTATATTTAACTTGAAATTATAATTGTGTTGTGATGTTTATCTTAAAAAATCAATAATATATATATATATATATATATATATATATATATATTAAGTAGTGAAAGGATATATTACATTTATTATATTATTTTATTTGATTTTTATATAGTATATTAATTACATGTTATTATATAATTTAAATAATATAAATTTAATTAATGGTATATTATAAAATTAAGAATTTATGAATTTATAATTTTAATTTATTTTAAGTTATTTAAGTACAAAGGACAAATGCATTAGTTGTTCAATGATAATGACTTTTTCTTAAAAAGTTCATTCTTATTTATAGTCATATCAACACAATTTTTTTATTAATTTTATTTTGGTACAACTTTTCAATTGAATTTAACCATTGTTACATGAATTGTGGTGCGAAAAGTGGATTGCAAATTCATAAATATTATTTTATTGGTTTAACTATTATTTTATTATTTTCTTAGGAAGCCCATTTTAGATCTCAAAATTCCCCTAATGCTTTCATTGGTTTTATATTATATCGATGGAGGGATTCCCTATAATTAGAACTTCGGGATATGGTTTTATGTTTTTTATTGATATACCATATATGTTTTAAGTTGATGATATTATTTCATATAATGGTTTTGGTTAGCATTTTTGTCTAAATACCCTTGTTGACATTGATGTTGATAAACAATGAGGATTTAGAGTTAAAAATCTATATATCTTAACTTTAATGAAAGGTTCATTTTTATTTTATGGAATTTTTTTTTAAATTATGATGATGATGATTAACGTTCACTAAGACCAAAGTGGTTTATCGGACCTCAAGAAAAAAGAGTCTAATTGTCATTCTTCAAAATCTTGTTTCTGTGATCAAGGAGTAGGGAAATAATCGTTCCAGGATCGCTATAGTTGGGATGACTTAATAAGTCAAGGAGATTAGAGGTGTAGCTGATGATAGGGAATTGAGAGTGGATGTGGGTAAGAGTCGGACAAGTCTAAAAGGAAGTGCTTTTTAGTATCACAAATCTGATAGATTCTATTGTCCCAGGGAGTCTTGGGAGTAGACCATCATCCGGTTTCACTCCGAAGCTCATGAGAGTAAGTTCTAATCTTAGCGATGTTCATTTTCTTCTTAGTGATAGTCAACATAAAGAGATAATTCTGGTTATCAAGGGTGGGGTTGATCACCTCCTTATAGTACCTTAGCTTCCTTTTACCCTCCAACTCCTTAGCATCCCACATCTTGTCCTTAAAACTGGAGGTAATAGTATCTTTTATATTGTCCTTGCTTTCCATGATGATCTCCTCCTTAATCCCCCAAAGGTTGAGCCAAGACTGAGCATCTTGATGCCACCAGCGCTTAAGGCGTAGGTGGGGGTTTTGACTAAAGTTGGAAGCAATTTTTGTGAACCTCTTGGATTCCGTATTGTGAATATTCTTCTTATACATCAAATATCTAAACATAGCCACACTTTCAATGGGGGGCAAGCCAGTTTCGATCAAGAGGATAAGATAGGGAGTATTTCCCTTGATCTTGAGATTATAGGTTATGAATTTATTTTGGATCATTTCAATATTTCTCCACGACTCCCTAGATATACTGCAACCCCAAATTTCGTATAAGATAACATGAGTGACGAGAATCTCAAAAAGTAATCTTTTTTTACTCTAAATGTAAAGATCGATAGACTTACAATTGTTTTCAAGTTCATTATAAACTTTCCAACCTCTACTAATTCTTTTCTTGATGCTATAATTCTAGTTAAGCTGATGAGGAAAGTTAATACCCAAATATTTATAAGAAGAAACCTACTCAAGACAATGGTTATCATAGAAAAAACTACCATGGGCGATCCTTTTGGATTTAATGATCATGACTTTAGTCTTGTCAATATTAATCATCATACCCATCTTAGAGTAGTAGACATGAAAAGTCTTAAGCTTCTTGTCAAGGTCATCATGGCTCCTTGCAAGAAGAACGATATCATTAGCATAAAGGAGAAGAGTAATGATAATACCAAAGAGTTCGGTGCCTTTGCAGCTGCAATTTCTATACACTCCTCTAGTTTACCGATGTAAATACCAAAAAGGGTAGCGAAAAGGGGACAACCTTGATTAACTCCGATATTGCATATAATATCTTATACCACCTTTTTTTGGTCTTAAGCTTGGAAATGGCAATCTCATAGAGGTAGATTACAACAATCCTCAGTTCAGGATAAACCATGATCTCTTCAAGCCTCTCCCAAAGCTTATCTCGAGGGATATTGTCAAAATCTTTTCTAAAGTCCACAAAACAATAGAAGGCATCATTTTTGCTATTGCGACATTCCTCTGTGATGATCCTAAGAGTGACAACATGGTCGATGATCAAGTGATGTCTCCTAAAACCAGCTTGCCCTTTAACTCTTTTACCCTAATTCTTAAGGCAAAGACTAAACATTTTTTCCAGAATGAGCCCATAAAGCTTGGCTATGATGTGGCTAATCATAATGGTCTTGTAGTTATATGAAACTCTTTTGTCCCCATTTTTGAATATAGGCACAATAAGGCTTTGTCCAAAGCTTAGGGAAGCCATGCTTTACAACCAAATTGAGAAGCTTGTGAAGATGAGGAATGAGCATAGATTTTCCCATTTTAAGGGTCTCAACTTGGTAACCTTCAATATCTTTGAATTTCTCATTAGCGGGCTTATTAATCCCAGACTCACTGTCTTCCAAAGAAAAAATATCATCCTTAATAGGAGTGTTTAAGATGGTGCCCATGGTGTCGGGAGAGTCATATAACTTCTTAAGATAGTTATCCCAATTTTCTAGGGGGATAAAATGATTATCTTTAGTTTTACGAGCAAGCACATTCTGCCAAAACTTTCTAAGCACAACTTTAGAAAGGTGGAGAAGATGCTCTTGTCTCTTATTAATATATGACCTCTTCTTCCTCTTAATGAGAGATTTGTAAATAATAATATTATGGATCTTAATGCTTTCATTAGGGGTGTCTCTGATTGCTTTATGGGCAATTTTACAGCCTTTATCGTACCAAGGATTGAAATTTCTAATATTTTTCTTATATGAAATCTTATTAGAGAATTTGCTAATGGCGGTGGAAAGGGTAGTAGTAAAATGGTAATAGATTTGGTCAATGTTGTTATTATAAGTAAGGGAGCCTAAATCCCTTTCCAAATCCCTTAAGAAAATGTCAACATTATTTCTATCGAAGTGAATGTGACTTTTTCTTTCACTGTTCTCTTGCATGTGGATGGTATGCATAACAAAAATTGAGGGATAAAGACAAAGGTCTGTGGTTAGAGTCAGACTCGCACTTGTTAAGAAGCTCACAGTTTGTAATATGGTTGAGGACATGGATGTCAGAAATTGCATAATCCACGACGCTGCTACTCAGCACATGGAAACAGGTCATCTAACCAGAGAGAAGCCATTTTAGTTTGTAAATTACTGTGGTGTGATTTTTGAAAGGAGTTCGGATTTTCCACAGTGTTCATGTTTAGAAGTCGACGTTTCGAGTCTGCAACTAGACTCATCATCAGGACAAATTTTGTGAGGAGAAAAGAAGGTGATTTTTAGGTATAAATATGAAACCCAGGATGCGAAGTCCAATGGCCGACACTTTTTCTTATTGATGATTTTAATTATTTTAAGCTTTATGATTTTACATTTATACAATTTTTATTTATTATAAGCTTTATGATTTATACATATTTTTATACCTAACTTGCAATTTATTTTTAATTATTCTATATAAATTACAATTTTATATTTTGTCTTATTATGTTATTATGCCTTATAAAATTTTTTTATTTCTCATTAATTCTGGTTTATGTTTATTTATATTTATGATGTTATTCCTAATTTATAAAAATATGATTTTATTATTATTGTTATGAAAGTTATTTATTATGACTTCTTCATTTTAAGATTATTTAGTATTATTCTTATTAGTATATTTGATATTTAATGCTCATTTTGTTTATATTCATTATTTGTTATTTGTTAATGCTATTTTAATTCTATAATATTATTTAACTCCTATTATCTGTATTATTATTAATGACATTCATTATGTTATGATGTTTATGAAGTTATTCTTCATTGATTAAATTGAGATTTTATTATTATTGTTATGTAAGTTATTTATTATGTCTATTTATAAATAATTAATTTGTTATTAAAATCTCTTTTTTCAATTCATAAGACTATTTTGTATTATTCTTATTAGTATTTTAATATTTAATGCTTTTTTTGTTTATATTTAATATTTGTTATTGTTAATGCTATTTATATTTATTATTATGTTCCTTATTATCTATATTGTTATTAATGTTATTTATTATGGTATTAGCTATATCTCCTTTATATATGTTTATTGTTATCTATTATGATTGATATTTATAATGATATTTATTAATGTTCTACTATATATACTTATTAATATTTCTATTATTTACCTATTATAAAGGATGCGGGCTTATTGATAGTTGTTAATCTATATTATTATATATGTTATTTACTAAGATATCTAAAATTGTTTTCTTATACCTGTTTATTATATCTATTACAATTTTTATTTGTTTTTATATTTGCTTATAAGTATATGATGGCAGGTTAGGAATTTATAACATTGTTATTAAGATTATTGGCGGGGGTTAGCACGGGGTTCCAATTTTTGCTAATTTCCATGCCACCATCCCTATTAAGGTTTCTAGGATGTTTAATGATTTCAATAGCTTCCCTAACTTTACGCTTAAAATGGTGTTCTACATTAGCAATGACTTTGGTGTCTTCTAAGCAAATATGATGATTAGTTCTACCTACATGCTCAGCTAAGGCTGAGGACTTGGTTCTTTCGTTACGAATGTCTGCACTATGCTCTTTGAGTCTAATCCTAACCGATCTACCAGTTTCTCCTATGTATTGGTCCCCACAAGAAGAAACTGGTAGATCGGTTAGGATTAGACTCAAAGAGCATAGTGCAGACATTCGTAACGAAAGAACCAAGTCCTCAGCCTTAGCTGAGCATGTAGGTAGAACTAATCATCATATTTGCTTAGAAGACACCAAAGTCATTGCTAATGTAGAACACCATTTTAAGCGTAAAGTTAGGGAAGCTATTGAAATCATTAAACATCCTAGAAACCTTAATAGGGATTGTGGCATGGAAATTAGCAAAAATTGGAACCCCGTGCTAACCCCCGCCAATAATCTTAATAACAATGTTATAAATTCCTAACCTGCCATCATATACTTATAAGCAAATATAAAAACAAATAAAAATTGTAATAGATATAATAAACAGGTATAAGAAAACAATTTTAGATATCTTAGTAAATAACATATATAATAATATAGATTAACAACTATCAATAAGCCCGCATCCTTTATAATAGGTAAATAATAGAAATATTAATAAGTATATATAGTAGAACATTAATAAATATCATTATAAATATCAATCATAATAGATAACAATAAACATATATAAAGGAGATATAGCTAATACCATAATAAATAACATTAATAACAATATAGATAATAAGGAACATAATAATAAATATAAATAGCATTAACAATAACAAATATTAAATATAAACAAAAAAAGCATTAAATATTAAAATACTAATAAGAATAATACAAAATAGTCTTATGAATTGAAAAAAGAGATTTTAATAACAAATTAATTATTTATAAATAGACATAATAAATAACTTACATAACAATAATAATAAAATCTCAATTTAATCAATGAAGAATAACTTCATAAACATCATAACATAATGAATGTCATTAATAATAATACAGATAATAGGAGTTAAATAATATTATAGAATTAAAATAGCATTAACAAATAACAAATAATGAATATAAACAAAATGAGCATTAAATATCAAATATACTAATAAGAATAATACTAAATAATCTTAAAATGAAGAAGTCATAATAAATAACTTTCATAACAATAATAATAAAATCATATTTTTATAAATTAGGAATAACATCATAAATATAAATAAACACAAACCAGAATTAATGAGAAATAAAATTTTTTTATAAGGCATAATAACATAATAAGACAAAATATAAAATTGTAATTTATATAGAATAATTAAAAATAAATTGCAAGTTAGGTATAAAAATATGTATAAATCATAAAGCTTATAATAAATAAAAATTGTATAAATGTAAAATCATAAAGCTTAAAATAATTAAAATCATCAATAAGAAAAAGTGTCGGCCATTGGACTTCGCATCCTGGGTTTCATATTTATACCTAAAAATCACCTTCTTTTCTCCTCACAAAATTTGTCCTGATGATGAGTCTAGTTGCAGACTCGAAACGTCGACTTCTAAACATGAACACTGTGGAAAATCCGAACTCCTTTCAAAAAAGAGAAGCCATTTATTAATACCATTACAAATGATTAGGTCCTGGGAACTACAAAGTTTGAGGAGCTTGGTGCCGATTAAGTTCTCAATCATGTCTGCAAATTTTCTCTTGAATCTATTAGTTAAGTTACCATCCTCATCAAGCCACAAACAATCAGGGCTAGAGTTGGTACTTAACATAATATCTTGGTTAGTGGCAGTTCAAGCATTAAAGTCCCCAAGCAAAAGGATATTGCCTTCACTCCTAAGGTTGTAGATGTATTTTTCTAAGGTATTGAAAGGAAAATTCTTATCGAGGTTTTTTTAATATAGGATGTAGAGTTGATAGGGGTGAAATAGCAGATCGCATGAAAGATCCTATTGGTTTTAAAATCAGAGATCTCAATCCAAAGGTATTGATTAAAGGGGTGGGTTTTATGAAGCCGAATGTAAGAGGAAATAATGTTCCTAATATAACATGCTATACCACCAAAACTTCTCTTGAAGGATGTCTTATTCCAGGCAGACTAAAGAGTGAACCCGTCAAGGTGAGGGACCCTAGATTCATCATGCTCCCAAGTTTCAACTAAAAGAATAAGATCAATATCACTCGGGATCCAACTTAACATAGGACCTTTACACCATGAAAATCCCGACAGTTCCAGAAGAGGATCCAAAGTGAGGTTCATGGAAAATTTTAGGGGTTAATATTCGCAAGTGGGCTAATTTTCCATGATTTTTCTAAAAAAATCATTCGCCAATTTCCATTTTTTATAAAAATGATTCGCCTAAATTTTACAATATAAAATTATTTTATCTTAAAAATCGTCAACATTATATAGGGAGTATATATAAAATATTATAAATTTGAATAATTTTACAAATGAATCAATAAACATTTTATAGTTTGCATATTAGAGACTAGCGATATTCGCCAATGTTTTTAAGCTTCAATATAATTTTCCATCCTTAAAATTTTCTGTGGTGAGGTTATTTCCTATTCATCACTCGTGTTTGGGACTCTATATCTAGTAATAGCTTTTCTATTCCTAATGATTGTCCATTTCCCTTCTTTTCTTGCCTCCTTGACCTTTTGTACTTTTTTCCTAAGTTCAACTTGGTCTTTTGGAATGAGATCTTCATTTATAAATATGCTCGTTCCCTTTAGGCTTGGGGATTTCCTAACTATATCTAATTTATGGTCATTACAACTGACCTTGACATGGATTAGTCTATGTTTATTCTCAAGTATCTTTCCTACCCTTATTGCTTCAGTGAGATAAGTTGTTTGAATTTGAGATTTTGTCTCTAATTGTTCTTTAACTAAGACTAATGTGTCTTCATTGTTTTGTTCTTCTATACCAAAAATTATAATGTGTAAGGCTCTTTTCTGACGCTCATGGTCGAGTACAATTAGTTTATTAATTTTTTCTTTTATGGGTTTAATATCTAATTTATTCTCTGTGTTATTTAGTGCTTGAGTTATTATGTAGTTGTTCTTTTAGATTTTTAATCTTGCTTTTCAAAATGTTATTTTCTTTAACTATTGCTTGTTTGCTATGTTCGATTTCTTGAATTCTACCTTTCATTCCTTGGAGTTCAGTCTCGAGTGAGTGTATTTTATTTTCTAATGATTTGTAGTTATTGTCAAACATTGTAGTTAATTCTAGTTTAAAACGATTTTCTCTTTCTTTTCTTCATCCTTCTAAAAATTCAATGTACTCATAAAGACTCTCTAAGGTAATTTTGCTTAATCTTCCTTTACTAGTGAAAAGTTTAGAAAAAAAAAAAATACTCATAGTAAAAACATTGAATACTAAAAATTTGATATAATAAAAAAATGGAAAATGTAAATTTACGAAATTATATATTTTGGGGAACTGAATACTATTTATGAAATGAATTTGATATAATAAATTTGTTTCTCACAACATTTTGTTAAAACTAAGTCACTTTAGTCATTTTGATATGCATAGATTTGTACAAAGGTAAAGCATGATAAAGCATTGTACGACAGAATATGGAAAAAACAAATTCATAAAATTATATATTTTTTATTAAAATTTAGAAAATGAAATATATACATGGAAAAAGGAAAAATAATGATATTTGAGAATTTGGATCCCCATATTATATAAGAAAAGTATATTCATAAAATTATATATTTATATAAGAGGTATATTTATGAAATTATATATTTAATATAAACGTTGGAAAATATAAATAATAATATTTAAGATATTTATGATGGTGTAGAGAGGTGTATTCGAGTGGAGAGCTGAGTGGAGAGCACCGTGGACCGACCTATCAGGTAAGATTCTGTCTCTATAAGACAAATACGTAGTCCTGAGCTCCATCATAAACCTATAGTTTTTCCACGAGGGAGGACAGATGCATGAAAGATACGTGTCCGAAATCCACGCGCATCTTTTTTGCCATAGAACAGGTTGAAGGTTTGGCTTCATGCGTTTCTAGACGTGTCGCCTCCACAGTGATTTTCCACAACCTTTTAATCTATCAGTGCGACTATTGCCGGTTTCACTCTCATTCCTACCATCTATGCCAGAGGACGGGTGATCTATGATGTCTGGAGTTTTCAAAATACCGAGTCTGATTCCCTACCTCACCTGTGAATAGGTTGACGCCTGTTCCTCCTAAACTTTTCGCTTCCCCAGAGGTCTTTTATACCCTTCTCCTTACTTTTGCGAGTGCTTTCGGTTATGCTCGAAGTCCTGCCTCATATACAGTAATCTGGTAGCCTCTGACTTTAATTCCATTAGTGGAGCTCCCCTTTTTATGTGTGGGAGCTGGTCAATCTGTGGTGAAATCATACACTTTTGGTTCATGAGGATCTCTGCAATCGGCTTCGCGGTGCTCTTCGCTCGGAAAGGGCTCATCTCTATAGAGGTCAGTTAATTTCCAAAAATCCATTATAGTTAAATATATTTATCTTTTTCTGAAATCTGGATAAAATATAAAGGCTGAAGTTTTGATGAGGAATATTTTATCCATGTTTTAAAAGAGAACAATGGCCTAGTTATAAACCTCCCTCTCCGAAGGTCTGCCTGTGCCGCTTTTCAAGTTCACATGTCAGGGTCTGAAAATTCTAGTGGTTTATGGGTATACATTTACAAATTGAAGAATTACTTTGTTATATATAAACCATGCTCAAACATCCGCTTTAAAATAGGATCTTGGTGGTGTATTTATGAAATATACTGCTGTTGTATAGTATGCCAGGATGTTTCATCTTGAAACACAAATTACAGAACAATGAATGACTCTGTGTTTCCCCTCCCGAAGTTGGTTACATGAGTCGAAATTTCTATGACTGATTAGGGTGGTCACATGATGCGGACTACCTGCCCAGCCCTCTAGCCTATCCATGTTTATGATTCTCACATATCTGGAGGAATGGTAGTTTCTCCTGGCTGTAGACTGTATGTTTTTCGACATAGTTGGCCTCCTGGTTTTTCCGGGCCAGAAAATTCAACCCCACGGGACTAGAAAATTTCAATTCCCGAGCCCGGCTTCTGAAGTCCTGCAGAGAAAGGAGATTCAAATCTCATAGGTTTTTGGGACGCTGGTACTTTAGGTGATGTGATCTGACTTTTGGGAATATAGAATTTTGATCTGCCCTCCACCACATCCTATGCCTCATCATGCAATCGTCATTCACCTTTATTACCTCAGGGCAGCTGGCTTCATGAGAACACGTTTCTCCCTCGGAAAGTGAGCTCCTCTTTCTCGAGGCTTCCTTTTGCCAGTTCTCACGTCAGGCAAGTCTTAACTTCCCTCTTTCGGCCTTATTCTCTCCGGGTAATATGCTCAGAGGAGGACAGATTCTATTTATTACCTGATTAAATTCCCAATCCGGAAAATCCTGTTAGGACTTCAAAGTACTTTAGTAAAGTCAGGGGGAGGGACTTGTGACATATGGATTGTGCGTCAGACACATCGGCCATGGAGGCCATGATTCGTGCCACAATGCAGGCTGAAGCTGGACAGGGGGGCGCCATATTATCAAGTGGCTGGCAGTCTACTCTAGTTGACGTGGTAGTCCAATCATCGCTACCAGCTACTGACATGGATGGTGAAGGCCCACAAAGAACGCAAACTTTCTGGGAGGATAACCAAAACACTTTTCAACAGAGGGAAAAGTTAACTTGTGAACATTCGAACCGCTATAATAAGAACCAGAATCCTGTTAAAACCATTCCTCCGCCAGCGACGATTAAACTGGACAATATTTACCTGACCGAGCGCATAGCAAGCCTACAGGAACTCGCTCTGGTTGGCCGATGGAACTTTCTAGAGATGGATGATGCTATGATGCGAAAGTGGCTTGAGACTCAGTGGAAACCACTGATCGGATATATACCCATTGTAGCTAAACTTATGAAAGAATGGTACTGCTTTCATTTTCTGAGTGCCAGTGACCTAGACACCATTCAGAAACGTCCATGGGTACATAGAAGGAGTTTCCTTGCCCTTTATAAGTGGTACATTGGTTACAACCCATTGAAGAACACCCCTTCTAATAATTTAATATGGGTCAAACTCCCTGGCCTTCCTCTGGAGTTGTGGTCGAAGGAAACTTTAACTGAGATAGGAGATGCCATAGGAAGATGTGTCTATGTTGACCCAAGATGTCTTGGGGAAAAAGACAAATGTGTAGCATAGATACTTATAGAAAAAGCTTACAGGGGAGGGTTTCTTGACCACATAGAGATATCTTGGAGAGATTTAAAAATAAATCAGAGATTGGATTTTTGGGGAATCCCTTTCAGGTGCTCAGCATGTCATAGGACAGGACACTTAATCAAAAACTGCCCTCGGCGACCTGTTCTAAAAAACAGAATGCATCATGGAAAATTCCAGTCGGATACAAACAAATATAAGATGAAGTCCCAGTCTCCTGGAAAGGCGAAGCTATCTTCTACAATTAGTCTATCTCCGTCAGAACCTGATGATCTACAAGGAATTACTAATCTGGAAAAAAAATTTCGCCAATCTCCTCCTCCCCTTCAAAAGTCTTATTCTCAGGATATTTCCCATCCATCAATTTTGTCTCAGAGTCACTGTACTCTGCCTGAAAGCTCGAGAAGGTTAGTCACCCCACCTGATAAAAAGACTCAAACTCTTTTTTGTACGCCTCCCCTGGAAACAAATGATGAAAAAGAAGTCCCTCCTCCTCCACCGATCCTCTAGCCTTTCAAAGATTTTACTGTGGGCTCCCAAGATATTTTTATTTCATCATCTTCCCCATCACCAAAAAAGGGAATCACTCCATCTGTGAAAGGAAAAGAGCCTATGGTGTCAGCTACCCCTCTAAACTCCCCCGTTTCTTCCCCAACTAATTCGCTTGATAGTGACTTGGACTATCTTCTAAGCAAGAAATCACTTGAACTTAGACCCCTAACCATTCATAAACCGAGGAAGCCATCGCCTCCACTTATAAGCCCAAACTCTGCAAGAAATATTACGGTGAGAAGAAAAAACGACAGAGGCAGTAGACACTTCAGGGGGAGGATTGATGGCACAGATAGAGGAGTAAGAAACCTTTCCCTTATTGATGTACCTATCATTGATATGTCAGAGAATCGGCCTCTTAGAGCAAGCACGGCTGAAGAAACCCCTCAATGACTTTCATCATATCTATGAACATAAGGGGTCTGGGAGCAGACCAAAAATTTTGGCGCTAAAGAATATTTTATACTCAGCTCAGCCCAAAATCATCTTAATCCAAGAAACTATGCATAACACTCCTGTATCCATTTCCTACTTTAGGAAAATGTTTCCTACCTGGCACTTGGTTGCTTCGGAGGCCAATGGCCTTTCTAGGGGGCTGGCGGTTTTATGGGACCCAGCTTGGATTAGAGCAAAAGCATATAAATGTTTTGCGGGCATTCTCATCTCGGCTTCCATCAGAGGAAAAGGCTGTCCCATTAATATTTTGAATATCTACGCCCCTTACAAGAACAGGTTCCCGTTCTGGGAGAAATTATTTGCATCAAAAATTTTTGATATCAAATCTTTGATGATTGCAGGCGATCTAAATATCACTCTAAATTCAGATGAAACATGGGGGAAAAGCAAGAAAAAAGACCCGTTGGCAGATCGTATCAGATATGAGCTATTACACAGGAATCTTGTAGACATAAATCCTACTAAAATGATGTCGACATGGGACAATGGAAGGATAGAAGAGGCTTATATTGCAAAAAGACTTGATCGTTTTATTTTACATGTCAGCATAATTGATAGAATGGGTATGCCTTTCTCCTCCATTGGAAATGTCTTCATATCAGACCATAGGCCAATATATCTCAGCTGGAGAGAAAAGGGTTTTAGGAAAGGATACCCGTTTAAATTCAACAGGTCATGGTTAGAAGAACCAGAATTTAATGAAGTCATAACAAGAACCTGGAAGGATTTATCAGCAAGAGATAAGATACCCCCTTTTTTTACCTTTAGGGACAAGCTATCCTCCATTAGAAAGGTTGTAAAAGAATGGCAGTTTAAGAAAATACAACTGAACAGAATGGCCCTTCGGGAAATACAGATGGAACTAGATAGTATCTCTGGAGTTTTGGCTGCTAATACACTTCCCCTTAATATGAGATGTCGTATAAAAGAGCTTGAAAGGAAAAAACAAAAAATTCTGAAGCAGGAAGAAGCTTCATGGAGACTAAAGAGCAGGGCTATTTGGCTAAAGGAAGGAGATAAAAACACAAAATTTTTCCATAGGTTTGCAAATTCCAGGTGTGAGAAAAACTCCATATGGAAAATAAATGATGGTCAGGGGGGCTTCCTATTCTCTCAACAAGACATCTCGAATGAAGTTGTAAGATACTTTGAAAACCAATATAAAAGATTGGATGATTGCAGGTTTCAGGATATTTTATGGGGCATTGATCCATTCCCACAAATGTTTGATGACGAACAAAATGAATGCCTTTTCCAGCCCATAATAGAGGAAGAACTGTTAGGAGTTATGAAATCCTTCAAGAAGGATAAATGCCCTGGCCCGGACGGTTGGACAATAGAATTCTTCATCCACTTCTTTGATCTTATTAAACAAGATTTGCTAAGGATGGTCGAAGGTGCGAGAATCTTAGGCAGCATACATCAGATAACTTCCTCCACTCAAATAGCACTTATTCCAAAGAAAATGGAAGCTGAATCTTTTCAAGACTTCAGGCCGATATCCCTCTGCAATATAGCTTTCAAAATTATCTCAAAAATTATTGCTGAAAGGATCAAAGCTACCTTATCTAGTTTTTTAACAAAGGATCAACATGCTTTTTTAAAAGGAAGGAATATATTGGATGCTGTCGCCAATACACAAGAAAGTTTGTTCACCATGCTTTCTAAAAAAAGTGAAGCTACCATATTTAAAATTGATCTACAAAAGGCATATGATTGCCTAGATTGGGGTTTTATTAGATGCTTACTTGCAAAGATTGGCCTGAAACCTAATATAATAAACTGGATCATGGCATGTGTGGAGAAAGTGAACTATGCCGTCATTATAAATGGGATTCCTTCCTCTTATTTTCTAGCAGCCAGAGGATTGCGTCAAGGCTGTCCCCTATCTCCTCTTTTGTTTATCTTGGCAATGAATTCATTAAGTCTTCATATTAACAAAGCAGTTAGTGAAAACAGGTGCCGGCATTTGAAGATATGCAGAAACAACTACATCTCACATAACTTATTTGTCGATGATGTGCTCATTTTTGGAATGCTATGTAGACTCACTTGGATATGTTTTCATGACATCCTAAAAAGATTCCAAAAAGCCACTGGACTTCAAATAAATAAATCCAAATCTGTCTTCTTCCATAATGATGTCAATATGGAAACAGTAGAATGGATATCTTTGTTGTTTGGGATAGAGGCGCGGTCCATCAAGAATGGAATAAAATACCTTGGATTTCAGCTAAAAGCAAAGGGATACTCTAAAGTGGATTAGCAATGGATAATAGATAGATACTATAAAAAGATATCAGCCTGGGAATATAAATGCCTATCATTGGTAGGAAGAGTTATTCTAACCCAATCAGTTTTAACACAACTTGCTGTATACTGGGCACACTTATTCTTCCTCCCTGCAAGCATCATCCAGAAAATGAACAAGATAACTGCAAACTTTATATGGGGTGGCCAATCAGAACAAAGAAAATATCACCTTTCTAAAATGGCAAATATCTCTATGCCGAAGAGTTTTGGTGGATGGGGCCTATTGGACTTGCGGTCCTTTGGAAAGGCACTCTTGTGCAAATCACTGTGGAGAGGGATTTATGGAGAGGGTCCCTGGAGCAACACAATAAAGAAGAAATATATGGGCGGCAAAGATATTGCATACTGGTACAGATTGGGAAGGATCGGAGCCACATATGGGTCAGCAATATGGTTAAGCTTTCGTAAGATTGAACATTATTTTCTAAGGAACTTAGCATGGAGCTTCCAATCTGGTAGCAGGATTCTCATTGGAATAGATCCTTTCTTGTGCAGATGAGAGGAGATAATACTACCTGAAATACTCTTAAATTTCTTCCATAGGAAAGGTTTTTTCACCTGGGATAAACTCATAGCAGTTTGGCAGGGCCCCTTCCCTCTCTGGAAAGAGGCTAACAATATGGGGATGTCTGATACATTGGCAAGGCAATGGAACATAATCAGAGATTGCTTGAGAAGCTGTGGCATACATCGTTCTTTGGTAGAAGATGTTCTTATCTGGAAAGATTCAAAAGCAAGTGCTCAGGTACGTGTAAAAGACATTTACACAAACTTGATTGGATTAAAGACTGCTCATGCCAGCCTAATATTTCCATCAATTTTTTGGAAAACCGGATGCCCTTCCAAATTAATATATTTCTCATGGTTGGTTTTCCACAACAAAAACCTGTCTTGGGAAAATTTGAAAAAGAGGAGCTGGCACGGGCCGGGTTTCTGCTTAATGTGCGAATCAGTTGAGGAAAGCAACTATCACATGTTCTTTCACTGCCAAAAAACTCTACAATTATGGCATGTACTGGCAGATTTATATGGTTTCCCTCATGTGTCTCATGCATCTATACAAGAAGCATTCGTGTGGTGGAGTGGGCAGAAAGATTCCTGGAGGCCAATAATTATTATTATCCTTTGGTGTGCATGGAGATGGAGGAACAACATAATTTTCAAAGCCAGGAAAGAACCTCTCATGGCAATCCTACAAAATATTGTATCCTTCTATGATTCCTTGCCGGCAAAGCAATACAAGTGGAAAAATGCTAATCGAAAAGAGCAAGAATATAATCACTCAATGTTTCCAAGAGCGTATTTTGACGGTGCTGCTCAGCAAAACTCTTGTGGTTGTGGGGTCCACATCATCATGGACGAAAATCTTCAATATCTCATTTCATGGAATGGGGGAAAGGGCTCAAACTGCAAAGTTGAGGCGATGGCTCTAGCGGGTCTTCTTTCCTTTTGCCTCTTCTTTAATATTCAGTTCGTTACAATTTTTGGGGATTCCAAAATCATGGTTGATCATGTTCTGGGAAAGTGCCACATCAGGAATCCTCACCTTGCAGGATGGATGGACAGAATCATGTATCTTTGGAGGAATGTGAAAGGGTGCTCCATTCAACACATTTATAGATCCCAGAACCAGCAAGCAGACATCTTATCAAAGGAAGGTCTTCTATCAGAAACAGGTATCTGGAACATGAAGGTAATATCTGACGAGGAAACTTTCTCCATCCAGGAGTTTTCCATCCCTGGTACTTAATTTTACTTCTTGCTTCTCTCCAGGTATGCACTGTTATTTTGTTCTTTTGCTTTATCTCCTCGAATATGTCTGGTTTATGAATGGTCGAAGTATCTTTTGAACAAGATTATATTCCAGAAGATCCTATTTTCATGTGCTGTATAAAAAGTTTTGTATATGCGAGCT
This sequence comes from Pinus tabuliformis, assembly GCA_031772625.1. NCBI lineage: Eukaryota > Viridiplantae > Streptophyta > Pinopsida > Pinales > Pinaceae > Pinus > Pinus tabuliformis. Next base: position 391,919,353 of record CM062820.1, read on the forward strand.
GTGTGACAGCTCAAAACACTATCTTTCTGGATGGACATCTCATCTAGTCTAGTTTTTGTTTTGACTCAGATTTCTCCAGCTTATTAAAGCGTTATGATGTACTATCTGTTTTCATTATATGTCTCATATAATACAATCATGCTTTTTTCACTCTGAAAAAAAAGTGGTGTGTGATTTTCTTTATGTTTATTAGTATAAAAGCTTTGTGTGATTTTCTTTATGTTTAAGGGATTGTTGATTAGTTAAAAAAAAAATTTGAAAAAATTACTTTTATTACACTAAAAATATAATGTATACTTAATATAAAAGTGTTGTCTGATTTATTTATTTATTTTATAATAAAAATATAATGTATAGTTAATATAAAAGTGTTGTGCGATTTATTTATTTATATGTTTAAGGGATTGTTGATTAATTTAAAAAAAAATTCTAAATAAAAAAGTTAGGTTTATTATAATAAAAATATAAGTGAAAATAGATATTTGGTTACATTTAATTAAAAGCATTATAAAACAGTAACAATCTCAATCTTATTGTGTTAGCCACATTATTTTTTAATATTACAACTTAATATAAAGAAGATATTTCAATTTCACTACAAAACCATAAATAAAATATATCAATGTCTATATTTTATATCAAGATAAAATAATTAAAAGTTAAAAATAAATTAAAAAAATCTTATATTTACCTTGTATATTTCAATATAGGACTAAAATAAATGTTTGAATATTTATATTAATTAATATATTTCAATATAAACTTCTTATGCATAGAGAAAGCATGTGTGCGTCTGGATCATAATATAATATTTACATGCCCAATAGGAAGAAATAATTAAAAGTAAAATAATTTTGTTTCATTCCTAATAAGAGAAGATGCATAATTCATTCAAATTTTATTATAAAATTGATATGTAGGATTCAAAAAATATTATTAATAATAAAATATTCAAAGTAGGTTATAAATAAAATATTTTACTATGCAAGGTTAAATAATATTGATATGTATTTAAGCCTATGGGGTGTAGAAGAGACGGTGATGGGGTGTACTATTAAGTCACTCCGTGAGGTGAAGATCACTCATTTGAAACTCTGTGGGCTAAAATCTAGCCATGTTAAGGGTTGGTGTGGTCCAAACCGGGTGCGATCCCTGGGTGATTTTAATGGCTTAGATGCCCTTGGATTGCGATTTCTCAAGCCACAAGGAAATCCTGATGTAATCTCTGGAGAACTCAGACCACTTGACAAAAAAAATATTGATATGTATTTAAAAAAATATTAATAAAAGAATAATATTTTAATATGGACAATGTGGTTTATAACTAAAATATGTCAATGTCCATATTTAATAAAATATTTCAATGTCAACCATGGATATATGTATATATTATAAAAGCAATTAAAAAATTTAAATTTATATCACTAAAAATTGATCTCTCTCTATGATTTGTAGATTTGTGGTTAAGATTGATGTATAATGGCTAATATTACAAACCAATATGAAGGGGATATGGTAAAAATATTTCACTTTCATTGTTAGAGCCATAAATAAAATAATTCTATGTTAAATATTTAGAGAGAAAAAGTAATTTGATGTAGGAGCATCAACCCCTAGTCCACTAGTTTTAATAGGCCTAGAGGGGGTCATGAAATTCTCCAAAGGAGAAGAAATTTTCTCAACTTTAATTTGTGTAAAATTAAGGGTTTTTTTATTATATCAATAATAGGTGTCCAGATTCCAAAATAATCTGGGTTAGGTTGTTAATTGAGCTGGTATTTTGGCCTGATGGGCCTTTATAAAAAAATAACAAATGTCAAGCTGAGGTGTTAGGCAATTTTAAGTTCTTGGGACAAATGTCCCATTTGTCTTGATTTGTTAGGATATTTCTTGCTTGTAGGAAGCTATACATATGTATGGTTAAATATTAATTCAATTAACGGGTCAATAGGGATTTTGGGGATTAGAGCTAGAACAACTTGAGGAGAGTTCGAATAGCTTAGACAAAGAGCCCATGTAAACCCTCTCTAAATATATCCCTTTTAGAGAAATAGAGTGTGTTTATTTTGTGAACGTGTGTTTTCATCTGTATGTGCACCATTATTCCATATAAATTCCATGTGAGATAAAAGAGAAGGGAAGGTGAATAAGTTTGGTGTTGATATAGTGAGCACCCTGCTAAACAGTCAAGTATCAAGGTCTTATAAACTTGTATGTTTGTTCTGAATTGTGAGCACGAAATTCAGTGCAAGGTTCCATTAGAGTTGCTGTAGGAAAATTATTGCCAAAGATATACTAGTGAGGTTTCAAGAAAAGATCTTTATGAAGTGTTACCCATCGAAGTAATTAACTTGTGCATAGTATAGAAATTTTAAGCAAGACTTGCAGTAATAATGTAAGATAGTTAGGGCCTTGACAATAAAGAAATCCCCTCTAATGAAGGTCAGCTTATCTAGTCAAAATCCTAGTAACTCTTCCATTGAAAATATTGGTCGAGCAAAAGATAAGTTTGACACAACAAGGAAGAAGACCCGTGAGAACCATTGCGGACCCCACAACCCTTCTACTTATGTCACAGGGGGAGCCCACCCTGTAATTCATAAGGTTTGTGAAATTCTACTAGGGATTCTCAGTCATTTGATTGATAAAGTGAAACCTTGAGCAGAACTATGAGTGTAGACACCCCTCACTGATGTCAGGGGTCACCCCCCCTGCAATTCATCTCTATTTTAGATTGTCATCTATTGATCGTGGATGTTAAATTTGAGGCTCCCATGCAATGAGAGCACATGGTCACAAGGAGTTGCATTAAACATGGTTCATATGATTTCAGGTTGAACCATAGTCTAAAGATTGGTTGGGCACGAGGAGTGAGCATCATACAAGAAAGCGACTCTTGGTCTATGAAGGATAGTGCGCATTGACCTCCAACCAAGTGAGAGACTCTTGCAGGGTTAAAGTTCTGAGAAGAAACCTAGATTAAGCTTGGATGCAACAAGTGGTATCAAAGCAAAAACATGCTCTTTGGGCATTAAGAGAAAAGGAAGTGATTAGAGAGGTTTGCTACCAACAAAGGGGGAGGTTAAGGAGATTGTTTATGGAGTATAGAGTGAGTCAAAGAACACATCCAACTCATGGTTAAATTTGGAAAAGGCATAAAATCACTACACTCGAATCTTGATACGGTTAGTAAGCTAACCATTGGATAAACTCTGTTTGAATGGTGATTTGGTGGGTAGTCAATTGGTGATTATTTTGATTGAGTTGTTGAATAAACAATCTCACAGTTTCAACCTTTGTAATGTGAATTCTATATGTTGTTTTTATGAGTTCTGAGATTTAGTTACAGGCTGCTAAATCCTATAAGCATATCTCTTCTTTTAATGAAGTCAAGGTTCAAATTCAAAATGAATCTAAGTGTATTAGAGTCTATCATGTGATAGGATGATGAGCCTATAATATATTTGCATGAGTAACAATTGGAAATGCAATTTGTGTGTTAAACTGCAGTTGATTCCAACAAGAAATGCTTTATGTTATTAGTTATAGGAATTTTGAATTTCCTATAACCACATAATAAGGGAGTTTATGGAAAGCAAAGGTTGTTGGTAGTATTAGAACTTTACAAGTAGAAAAAGGAATTAGAACTTTAGTATATATATTGGATAAAGAACCAGAACCGGGACATAACAGATTGGGGAGATTCCTAACCAAACAATAATTGGATTTGGATAAATTATAGTCCAAGCATATTGGAGAAATAAGTAACGAAGTGGTGAAAATGGTCACAACCAAGAGGGAACTGATGTTGTTCTTGAATGGCTAAAGGTCTCAGTGTTGAGGAGACCTTGTAGGTAAACTTGGTCATATGGTTTTATTTTAACTTAGTGAAGAAGTTGATACTTTTAAGTAGCAACAAGAGAAAGAATGAGCTATGGAAAAGAATCATTGCTACAATGAGTCTGCATTAGAAGTTTTCTAGTTGAGGTTGGAAAGGAGAAGAGGACAAAGGACGTCTTCAAAGAGAAGTTAACAAAATAAGATAATTTCTTGAGAGAGGTGAGCAGTAGGTACAAAATCCCAAAATATCATAGAAGGTTCTATAGGAGAGAACCATAGGAATACCAAAAGGATAAGGTATAGAGAAGGATTGTTGAGGTATTGGGGTAGTGGGTTATTCAAGAAGAATTTTTATGAGGGCTTGATTGCAGCCAATAGTGAGCCACAAGAAGCTCACAAAAGAGGAAGGAAGATGATTATTGATGGTCAATACAAAGGTTCAAGTGCAAACCACAAAAAAGGAAAAGAAGTTGCCAAAGAAAATGGCATAAGGGTAAGGATGAGTCAAGAAGAATTTGATAGAGAGTTTTTTGAGATAAAGGAAAGGATCAACATAATAATGAAACTACTACAAGAAATTGAGGAAGACTAGAGAAATGGTTTTTCGTTAAGGAGTAAAATGGTGAAATGACATATACTGAAAGAGAAGATGAAGCACATGAGTGCTTCATTAGAGAAGAAAGAACTTAGGAAAATTGAGTATGGGGGAGAGAATGTTTACCTCTGTGAACTAGAATAAGGAGGATTCCTTGGTGAAGATGATGATGAAGATGAGGGGAGGAGATTGATGGAAAGTATCATGGACTGTGTGAAAAGTATAGAAAAACAAAAGAATATAATGATAGAGGATGAGTCTGGAGAAGATTGCAATGTTAAAACTGACAAATTTTGTGTGAATGTAGGTTTTATAGGTAATGAAGGTGGAAAATCATTAAAGGATGTCACAAATGAAGAAGATAAGGTATAATTATCTCTAAGTTACAGAGACAAGGAGGATTCAACCAATGAAATGAAGGAAAACCAAATTGTGATGGTGAAATGGAATGTAAATCTTGGTGAACATGTGAAGAAGGAACCTACAAATGCTAAGGTAACAGGTTTACCTTTAATATATAAAAATTTGCTAAATGAATATGAAAGTATGCTGACAAGTGGGGAGTGGAAGTTTGTCTTTGATGGCAACAAAATAGATCGATAAGTAATCAAGGTGATGGAAGACTACACTAATGTTTCAGACCTAGCTAATGAACATGTTAAATAAGCATAGAGTGAGTATAAGGGTTTTTCCATTAAGGCACAAAAATTTCAGTTCAGAAAGTTCCCACAATAGGGGAATTCATATGAAAAGAAATCAAATATAGTATTGAAACATGAGGTCTCGGAAAGTCAGGAAAACATATATGTTATTTGGGATTTTGTCACTAGAGGTGAACTATTTGAGAAAAAAAATCATCAACAATGGTTCAATGAAAATGAGGCACACAAATATTTCCAACAACTTATTGATGCTACTAATTATTGTTATAGCAAAGGTGTTTACCATAGGGATTTAAATCTTGAAAATATTCTCCTTGACTCTCAGGGAAACTTGAAAACCTAAATTTTTTTATTAAGTGCCTTACCCTAGAAATTAAGGGAAGACAGACTCTTGCACACAACCAATGGAACACCAAATTCTATGGCACCTGAGGTTTTTAGCTATAAGGGATATGATGGTACATTAGTTGAGGTGTGGTCTTGCGAAGTCATTTTTTATACGTCAATAGTGGGATTTCTTCTATTTTACAAGTATGGCCTAAAAATCCTATATGGAAAGATCAACGAGAAAAATTTATCATGCCCAACATGGTTTTCCCTTGGTACCCTGATAGGTGAAAAGGAAATTGGGAGGAAACAATGAAGCTTCAGAATTGGTGAGGAAATATATGTTTTACAAATTCATAGGCTACAAGAAAATATTAAAAAAGGGAGGAACATAAGTCATCTCCATAAGGAAATGAGGAAGAAGGCATTATATGTGGTAGGAGATTCTTCCAAAGGAATATTGCAGGAAGAAGCAATCCAAGGAAGGACGGCTAATGAAAAGGACAGTCACAAGACATTAGAAATGGAACAACAATCTGAAGGCATCCTAAATTGGTTTAAATTTGCTATAATTAGCAAAACATATAGGGTCCTGAAAGAGGATGTGCAACCCTACATTGAAGCAAGCATAAAGCTTGTCAACGAAGAAAGGGAAGTTCTAGAAAATGGCAATGAAAAATCATCCAATCAATGGTGCATAGTTACCGTGAAGGTTTTTCAAAGGAATATACAGAAATGATGATTTTCGAAAGTCCCTTAAGTTGTAAAATTAAAATCATAATTGATATAGGTTTTGGAATACATATGGAAGAACATAAATCAATAGAAAATTGGGTGGATTATGTTTGGTTGGAAATCAACCTTCACATAATGGTGGTAAAAAGGGAGCAATAATGACCAAAGTAAAGGTCATGGTACTTTTACAAGCCTATAACAACCACCAATGGAAGGAGGCGAAAAATAGAAGAACAAGATTGGTTATAAAGGATTGCACCATCAACGTGAGAAGACCATAACAAAGAAGAGTGTGGGACCCTAGAACATTGAAGATAACAATAGAATAGCAGAACAAGCCAATAACCACTAGCAATCCAAAGTTTGGGATCTAAGAAGACTATAACAAATTTGAAGACTTATGATCAAGAGGTCACAAAATTTTCAACCTAGGGAGTCTGATGTCGAAGCATCAATCCATAGTAAGCCATTATAAAAAAATTTAATTAGTCTTACTATTTTACATTTTTGTCAGTTTTGAAGTATATCTACATGTCAATTTAATCTACAATCTAGCAAATACTTGTTGAAATTGAAAAGTTAAGTTGTGTAGTCTACACAATCCAAATGTCTAAGGAGACTTTCAAGGTATTGTATCTATTTATACATTCAAAAATGTAATTTAAACAACTATATGTATATATATAATTTTAGAGGGGTTAAATCTCTTGAGGTGCAATTTTTTATTTATTAGTTTTGAAAATTAAATAAGGTTTTCATGTCAAGAGATTTACACATGGAGCATGTTGTACCTATACATGTTAAAATTACATAACCATATTTTTAAAGTAGATTTGTTGTATGAGACATCTTCTTTTAAACCCCCCCATATAATGGTTAAGATCTATGTATGTTTATAACCTACATTAATTTTTTGTTATTATTAAATATTTTAAATGCCACATAATAATTTTATATTAAAATCCTAAATGAATTACAGATATGCCTTTTAATATTCTTATAAGGAAATAATTGAACATTTTTTCTTTTCAATTAATTCTTCTTTTTGCGATTGAAATATTTTATTATGGCCAACAGTACACACATATCAAACATAGATCTAAATTTAAATAAGGATCTAGCATGCATGATAGGGATCAAATCTCTTTAGTTGCAAACCTCATTTGGAGTACATTTTTTTTTTTTAAAATTGCTTTATACATGGTAGAACCATCTTACAAGTGCAAAGAGGGACCAAATCTATGTTTATTGTGTAATTGAGTAGAAGCAAATGCCACTATTTTACATGGTAGAACCAATATTTCATAAATGCCACAGGACCAACATGTCTATGGAGACATGAACCTACACAACTTTGGACACAACCAAGCGCCAAGAGGAATCAAATCTATGTTTATTGTGTAACTTAGTAGAAGCAAATGCCACTATTTTATGTGGTAGAACCAATATTTCATAAATGCCATAAGGACCAGCATGTCTCTAGAGACTTGAACCCACACTACTTTGGACACAAATCATGAACCATACCACTTGAGCTAAGTTCCTTTGACTAGACTAGTTTAGTTATTAATTGTAATTGTAATTATATATATACCACTTGAGCTAAGTTCCTTTGATTAGACTAGTTTAATTATATATATATATATATATATATATATATATATATATATATATATATATAGTATATATATATATATATATAGATATATATATATATATAATTTGATAGAGTGAAAATGTTTTAATTAGTACTTATAATTATACTTATTTTATTTTATATTTTGTTTTTAATTTAATTTAAATTTAATTAGTACTGTAGAATTTTGTAGAATTTTTCTACAAATTAGCTAGCTCTGATACCATGTAGAACTTTTTCTACAAATCAGCTAGCTCTGATACCATGTAGAAATTCCCACTGTAGATCACCTGGTAATGCAATGTACTAAAGCAAAACACTTGATCTACTTCTACAACCAATTTAGCGGAAGCTTAATCGAACATGAGCAACATCAATAAGAACACATATAATTGATATGGAGAAATCAAACACACATAACACAGAAGATATAAACAAGGGAAAGCACCAGCCTAAAACCCCATCTCTGTATTATCATACAAGTGTAAATATGTCCAGATTACACAAAGCCTTAGCTCGGAAGCTATCCAGCTCTCAGTACAATCCCTCTGCTGCTCATAGACAGTCAAAGGCTTCTCACAAACCTTCTCCTCTGCCCTCCAAGCCTCCTATTTCCTTGTGCAGTTTCCTTGGGGTCCAGTGCTGCCACCTGTGTGAATTAGCCTCTTCACACACTCACTAACCTCTGATCTAACTGCACAAACTTGGAGATAAATCCTCATCATGGATGAGCTTCCTTTATAGGAAAAATATTCATCCAACTGATAGTACACTGTCCCTTCTTTGATCTCAACTGGGTCTTTGTCTGAACTGACATGCACGAGTTATTTAAGCTATAATATTCAATTATCTGAAAATACCAGTTGTCACATGCATGCAAGCATTAACAAACTGAATCTCATTAATTTAACAACTTGTTAAATTAATCTAACTGGACTTGACTCAGTTAACTGAGCCAACTAATTACAAATCATAATTACAACTCATCCTTATCTCTTTAACTGATGGATAAATTCCTCAATTAATAGTTAAATTGTTGCATGTCCTCACATAGACTTCAAGTTTGATTTTCCTTAACTAATTAACTCATGGAGAATTAATTAATTAATATTCCAAACTGCTGTTAAGACCAAATTCGAATTTACTTCCTATAGATAGACCAGGGATTGCTATAAATAGGAAGGGACCCAAAAATGCTATTTGTAGAAGATTCTATTTTAGCAGTTTTAGCTCTCACCCAAGGTGGCCAAAATGCTCATTGGCCAAATTGCTATTTTTAGAAGTGCTATTTTTTAGAAGTTCTATTTTAGCACATTCTAAATTTAGCATTTCTTGTTGCACACTTTTGAACACTCCCTCTCAACAAGAAATACTTCCTCTTGAACCCAATCTTGTAACTCTGGAATGTTCTGCATGCAACACATCTACCAAGTGGTTGCTCCAGCAACACTCAGAACAAAAAACTCCCAACTGATCACTATGTTGGGCTAGAAACATACTCTGATGCTGAAGCTCTACCTGCTGCTGACAAGTGCTCCCTCTATGACCTCTGCGCTATTGCAACATCTCCAAGCATCTCGCACTGTTGCACCCTGCACTGTGCAACACACTTGTGCCTCTTGCATTGCTGCAGCTTGCATGCTCTGCGCTGTCCTGGGATTCCCTGCACTGTAGCTCTCACGGCTGCTCCATCCGCATTTGTCTCTACCCAATCAGTCAGTTCTACTACTCCTCAGTGGGGCTCCCGTAGCAAAGTCAAATCAAAGAGGTTGGGTACCTCAAGGATCCCGCCCCCTCCTCCTTGGGACAATCACTCCACATCACCCCACCTCCTACCTGGAGGTATGGCTGCATGTGATCCCTCTGCCTACCTGGCTCGAAGTTTCACCCTACTTGAGGTCTCTACATGAGTAGATGTCTCTATTCGATCTCCGCTCAACTTCCCCTGTTGTGTCTGCTCCACAACCTCCGAAAGCTGTGGCACCAATCATGGCTCCTCCACAATTGTTTGAGACTTCTTCTGGCGCTGCATGTTGAGAGGTAATTTACTCTCCCTTTCAACCACCAAGTATCTAACCTTTGCCTTGCTCCTCAAGGCTTTGCATGCATCTTGTACCTCAAGTGCATACAGGTTCTTGGCTAGCACACCAATCTATTTCCACTTTCTCGCCGTCACGAAATTTTCTAGAAAAAGAGCTGATTTTAAATCAGCGATATCTCCCTCATCCGAACTCCGATTCAACCGATTTTTTTTTTGTGTATTTTTCCACAAGGAATCCAAATCTGCTATTTATTTTTGAAAATTTTGTACAGAAATTTTCAGATCTACTCTGCAAACTCTCGGCCCAAAACTCAAAACTTTGAAATCTCCTCTCAGTATACTGTTCTTCCTTGATAACCTGGCTCTGATACCAGGTAGAATTTTGTAAAATTTTTCCTAAAAATCAGCTAGCTTTGATACCATGTAGAACTTTTTCTACAAATCAGCTAGCTCTGATACCATGTAGAAATTTCCCACCTGTAGATCAACCTGGTAATGGAATGTACTAAAGCAAAACACTTGATCTACTTCTACAAACAATTTAACGGAAGCTTAATCAACCATGAGCAACATCAATAAGAACACATATAACTGATAAGAAGGAATCAATCACACATAACACAGAAGAATTTACTTGGGGAAAGCACCTGCCTAAAACCCCATCTCTGTATTATCATACAAGTGGAAATATAGTTCGGATTACATAAAGCCTTAGCTTGGAAGCTATCCAGCTCTCAGTATAATCCCTTTGCTGCTCATAGACAGTCAAAGGCTTCTCACAAACCTTCTCCTCTGCCCTCCAAGCCTCCTATTTCCTTGTGCAGTTTCCTTGAGGTCCAGTGTTGCCACCTGTGTGAATTGGCCTCTTCACACACTCACTAACCTCTGATCTATCTGCACAAACTTGAAGGAGATAAATCCTCATCATGGATGAGCTTCCTTTATAGGAAAAATATTCATCAAACTGATAGTACATTGTCCCTTCTCCAATCTCAACTGAGTCTTTGTCTGAACTGACATGCATCAGTTATCCATGAGTGAATACATAGTTATCTGAAAATAATAGTTGTCACATGCATGTAAGCATCAACAAACTATATCTCATTAATTTAACAACTTGTTAAATTAATCTAACTGGACTTAACCTAAGTTAAACTAAGTCAATTGATCCTCCCATTATAGAACTCATCCTTAATTCCTTAATCAGTGGAGCAAATCGAGGACACATTCCCCAATTAGTGGAGAAATAATTGCATGTTCTCACAAAGACTTCAAGTTTGCTTTTATTTAACTAATTAACTCATGGAGAATTAATTAATTAATATTCCAAACTACTGGTAAGACCAAATTCGATTTTACTTCCTATAGTTAGACCAGGGACTGCTAAAAATAGGAAGGGACCCAGAAATGCTATTTTTAGAAGATTCTATTTTTAACAGTTTCACCTCTCACCCAAGGTGGCCAAAATGCTCTTTGGCCAAACTGCTAATTTTAGAAGTGTTATTTTTAGCAGTTCTATTTTTATCACTTCCTAAATTTAGAATTTCTTGTTGCACACTTTTCAACACTCACTCTCAATAAGAAATACTTCCTCTCAAACCCAATCCTGTAACTCTGGAATGTTCTGCATGCAACACATCTACCAAGTGCGGTTGCTCCAACAACACTCGGAACAAAAAAACTCCCAACTGACCTCTCTGTTGGGCTAGAAACATACTCTGATGCTGAAGCTCTACCTGCTGCTGACAAGTGCTCCCTCTCTAACCTCTGCGCTACTGCAACATCTCCATGCATCTCGCACCATTTCACCCTTCTCTGTGCGACTCTGCACTGTGCAACACACTTGTGCCTCTCGCATTGCTGCAACCTGCATGCTCTGCGCTGTCTTGGGATTCCCTGCACTGTAGCTCTCTCTACCGCTTCATCCGCATCTGTCTCTACCCAATCAGTCAGTTCCTGCTACTCCACATCGGGGCTCCCGTAGCAAGGTCTTATCTAAGAGGTTGGGTACCTCAAGGATCCTGCCCCTCATCCTTGGGACGATCACTCTGTATCGCCCCACCTCCTACCTGGAGGTATGGCTGCACGTGATCCCTCTGCCCACCTGGCTCGAAGTTTCCCCCTACTGGAGGTCTCTGCATGAGTAGATGTCTCTACTCAATCTCCACTCAACATCCCCTGTTGTGGTTGCTCCACAACCTCATGAAGCTGCTGCACCAATCGTGGCTCCTCCACAATCGTCTGAGACTCCTTCTGGCGCTGCATGTTGAGAGGTAATATACCCTCCCTCTCAACCACCAAGTCTCCATCAGTTTCCTTGCTTCTCAAGGCTTTGCATACATCTTGAACCTCATGTGCATACAGGTTCTTCGCTAGCACACCAATCTGTTTCATATTTCCCACTGTCACGAAATTTTTGGAAAAAGCACTGATTTTAAATTAGCGATATCTCCCTCCTCCGAACTCCGATTCAACTGATTTTTTTTTTGGATTTTGGGTATTTTTCTGTAAGGAATCCAAATCTGCTATTTGTTTCTGAAAATTTTGTACAGAAATTTTTAGATCTACTTTGCAAACTCTCAGCCCAAAACTCAAGACTTTGAAATCTCCTCTTCTTGTATATTTTCTTCCTTGATCACTTGTGCTCTAATACCATGTAGAATTTTTCTACAAATCAGCTAGCTCTGATACCATGTATAACTTTTTCTACAAATCAGCTAGCTCTGATACCATGTAGAAATTCCCAGTGTAGATCACCTGTAATGCAATGTACTAAAGAAAAACAATTGATCTACTTCTACAACCAATTTAGTGGAAGATGAATCGAACATGAGCAACATCAATAAGAACACATATAATTGATATGGAGAAATAAAACACACATAACACAGAAGATATAACCAGGGGAAAGCACCAACCTAAAACCCCATCTCTGTATTATCATACAAGTGGAAATATGTCCGGATTACACAAAGCGTTAGCTTGGAAGCTATCTAGCTCTCAGTACAATCCCTCTGCTACTCATAGATAGTCAAAGGCTTCTCACAAACCTTCTCCTCTGCCCTCCAAGCCTCCTATTTCCTTGTGCAGTTTCCTTGGGGTCCAGTGCTGCCACCTGTGTCAATTGGCCTCTTCACACACTCACTAACCTCTGATCTAACTGCACAAACTTGAAGGAGAAAAATCCTCATCATGGATGAGCTTCCTTTATAGGAAAAATATTCATCCAACTGATAGTACACTGTCCCTTCTCTAATCTCAACTGGGTCTCTATCTGAACTGACATGCATGAGTTATTTAAGCTATAATATTCAGTTATCTAAAAATGCTAGTTGTTACATGCATGCAAGCATTAACAAACTGAATCTCATTAATTTAACAACTTGTTAAATTAATCTAACTAGACTTGACTCAGTTAGCTGAGTCAACTAATTACAAATCATAATTACAACTCATCCTTATCTCTTTAACTGATGGATAAATTCATCAATTAATAGATAAATTGTTGCATTTCCTCACATAGACTTCAAGTTTGATTTTCCTTAACTAATTAACTCATGGAGAATTAATTAATTAATATTCCAAACTGCTGTTAAGATCAAATTCGAATTTACTTCCTATAGATAGACCAGGGACTACTATCAATAGGAAGGGACCCAGAAATGCTAATTTTGGAAGATTCTATTTTTAGCAGTTTCACCTCTGACCCAAGGTGGCAAAAATGCTCATTGGACAAATTCTTTAGTAGTTCTATTTTTAGCACATTCTAAATTTAGCATTTCTTGCTACAAACTTTTCAACTTTTGTATAATTTCACTAGTCAAAATGTTTACATAACATAACAAGACATGACATGAAAACATATTTTCCATACTGGTTGGAGAGAGCTGATTGACACATTTTTTTTAAAATAATATATACATAGTTGTCATTAAAATATTTTACATAACATGTGCATTGAGACATTCATCTATGAACTATAATAATATTTTTTAAACAATATATAATATATACATAGTTGTCATTAAAATATTTTACATAACATGTGCATTGAGACATTCATCTATGAACTACAATATCCGCATTGAAATGATATTTTTATTATTAATATATTTTTGATTATATGTCAATATTACTTAATATATGTTAGGAGATGCATTCTACAACCCAATCTAAAGCGATGTGTGATTCCATTTGTGCTCAACCTTGAGTTGACATTTGTCCCTCTAAAATAAAAAATCAAATATATTATAAATAAAAAAATTTCGGCTATAATAAAAACATAAATGAATGTACATATTTAGTTAGTTTAAACTAAAAACATTATAAAAAATTAATAATCCCACTCTCACAATATTCCTTCGGTTTGTTGTCTATTACAACCCATAGTGAACGAGATGTGGTAATTACAAAAACCCATAATGAAGGAGACATGGTAATTAATATTGCAACCCGATATAAGGAGACATGGTAAAAATATTTCACTTTTACTATACGAGCCATAAATAAAATATTTCTATGTCAAGTCTTTAGAGAAATAAAATAATTAAAAAAAATCTTATATTTTCCTTAATATTTCAAAATAGGATAAACTATTTGAATATCCATATTATATAATATATCTCAATACGAAATATATATGTGTGTGTGTGAAGTAAAATAAACTAGTGACTTCCTAATAAAATGAAGATGTGCAATTCTTTTAATTTTTAATATAAAACTGATATGTGACCTTTAAAAAAAATAATAATACAAAAATATTCAATGTGGGTCATAAATAAAATATTTCACCATATGAGGCTAAGTATTATTAACATGTACTTGTTGGAATAAATTGTCATTGATGTAAAATGATGAATGGGTCAACATTTATTTGGTGATTTGTGTGCACAAATTAGTGAATTTGCATGTGAGGACCTTCCAAATTGGTAGCCCTTGTCATGCCATTTTGTTTGATAGGTGGCATGCCCTGTGGGTCCTCTTGGTTGGAGAGATATTGATATTTGAAGTTTGATGCACCAAGGATGGGTTTAGCACTAGCACCTTTCCCCCAAAAGTTTATGACCTTAACAATTCATTGCCGCCCAAGAAGAAGGTCTAACATTCTAAATTAAATTGGCCTAAAACCATTGTCAAAGTTAGCTTTGAATCACGTGTTTTGAAAGACACAAAAATTAATTTTTAAAAGGCTAAAATTCTCCTCTTGAAGGTCAACATAATAACAATTTTCTCAAGTTGGCTTTAACAAAAGGTTGTGTCTTTTATGGATTAGGTTGGCCCTCCTATCACCTCTCATAAAATGCATATATATATAACCTCAAGTCATGGGCATTATGGAGCATCAATTATAAGCATATATGAATAGACATCTGAGGAGCAGTGTAGGCCGTAAGCTGATTGAATATCTAAAGAAGGAGGCCAAAAATCAAAGGTGTTCTCACTCATTCTCCTGTGGTGAATTTTTGGTGCAACAAGACTAAGTTTGATTCAAGGAAGCAAGTTTGAATCTAAGGTATCTTTTTAAGTTCTGGTCTCATTCTTCATTTGATTTTTTAGGCAAGATAAAAATTAGTTGCTAGAAAGATCTAAGGTAGTCTTAGGCTAGACCCGAGTTCTATGGAGGCCACAAGATAGAGGAAACCAATATTTGTGGAGGCCATAGGATAGAGGAACTTGAGTTATGTAGAGGTTGTAGGATAAAGGCATGTTAGGCCAAATTTCAGGCCCTCATGAGGTCAATCCGAACCTGTAATCTTAAGGCATACTAGAGGCAAAAGTTTGAGTTTGACTTCGAACCAATATGAGGCATAAAATCTGAAATTTCTAAAGAAAAACCTGAGGTCCCACTTGATGAAATTTTTGGTCTATCTGAGGCCTCTTTCTTAGGTTGATCTCAACCTTCTCTAAGGGCATTCCTGAAGCTATTCTAAGCCACATCTTGAAGTTTATCAACCTAGTTTGAGCCTATTCAAAACTATTCAAGGTGCATTGGAAGGAAGTTTAGGGGATGATAAATCACATTCTTTGAGTAGAATTTAAGGGAAGCTTAACGGAACTGTTAGTGTTAGTCTTTCCAGCCTTCCTCCAGTGATCAAATATGCTCTTACAAAGTGGTCTCAAGATGTCAAGGTCAAATTTTGTCATTTCAGTGAGTCTTCAAGCAAAATTTGGTCACTAAGCATTAGGTCTAGGGTTTGCTTTAACTCCTTCTAAAGTTGTTCAAATGTCGGTCCATGTAACCATTCAGCTGAGTTTATCATCATTCATAGGGTTTTCATTATCATGTCAGTGTCTAATGAGTCATTTTACATCTTGTTCATGCTTCATTACACCTAGGCAAGGTCATTTCCCTCTCCTAGGTTTTGAAAGCTAATTTCTCTTGAATGGTCAAATCATTAGAAAAACTTGTATCCTGATGTTCATACACCTTCCCCTATCCTTCATGTACCTTATCAAACACTTTCCATCACTGAGATCCCCCAAATTCCGCATTTTCGCACAAACCCTAGTTTCTAGCTACAACCTGGCAATTTTCTAGGTTTGACCTGTGTTTTGCCCTTTTGGACCCCTTCCCCTCACTCGATCTCTGAGATTCCACTTTCCCCTACTTCCTAACATCCCTCCCTACTTCCAAAAATTTCCCCAAGAATTTAGAAGCCCCTTATCCCCTTCATTTCGCTTCATTTCGACAAAATTCCTTGTTTCACACATCGGGATAAGTTTCACTCATAAGATGTTTTAGAGAAATAAAAGATGAATTTTGGGAAAATGAGAGAGGTTTTTGTCCACAACATGCCAAATAAGAAAAACCTCCTTCACTTTTTCCACAGGTGTCATGGTTTGAGAAAAATGTCAAGAATACCGTTGCCTCAGGGGAATCAAAGACACCTCTGGAGTGACCTTGGGAAAATGAAGTTTTATCCTAGCTTGGTTGGCCAAATGATTTGTTTGATGGTTAAAATGATAAATATACACAAAGATCTTTCCAATGAGCTAACATGAGCTCAATTTGGGGTTGAGGAAGGCATTCAAAAGTTGACTGCAACAACACTCTTCCTTGAGGTAGCCTCATTTGGCACTTTTTGACCAGTCTTGGGAGATTTGATTTTTGACAGGGAAAATAAACTTCAAATTGAAAAAATCCAGTTGGGTTGGAAAGTAGAGTCAAATAAATTTCCAACGAGCTATCCTGCACCCAATTCCGACACCGGGAAGGCCTCCAAAAGCCTCCTGCAAAAGCGCGCGACCTGTTGGGCAAGCGCGACCTGTCAGGGGGGTCTTACCAGTTGGGAAAATACACTGGCGCGACCTGTTGGGCAAGCGCAACCTGTCAGGGGGGTCTTACCAGTTGGGAAAATACACTGGCGTGACCTGTTGGGCGCGCGCGACCTGTTGGGAATTCATCCACAAAAAATCGCCAATAAACTGCAAATTGATCCCAAATCTCTTCAAGGTTGCAGGTAGGCCTCTAATCATCAAGGTTTATTGCTTGCTAAAACTTGCATGAGCATGAAAATTTGTTTTAATGCCATCAATTTGAAAGGAGAAGTTCATGTGTATTTTATTTAAAAATGTCAAAGTGCAAGTAAAGCTAGGGTTTTGTTTTGCTGCTCTCAAGGTCATCCCTTTCACTCCCATTTTTTGCCCCACATCCCAACCATCTCCCTTGTCATTTTCACCTAATCTCCTTACCAAAAATATCAAAGTCCCTAAACCCTACCTCCTATGAAACCCCTACAAAATATGATAATGTGATGGTATATGTTTCATAATTGCTTCCCTAATTTCCCCTTTCATATGAATTTTCCCTAAATCCCTTCAAAAGTCCCCCTCCCTAACATCTCCCTTGTGTTTTTGTCCCCTTGGAGCAGCATCTAAATAGTCAAAACAGCAGGGTATCCCATGGGAGGATTTTATCTCTCGAGAGGCTATGCTTCTCCAGGTCAATGCTCATTTGGAGAGGTTGTTGGCCAAGGCACTAAAACGACGAAAAAGGCCCGATCCCCTCCACATCTTGGTTGAGGCTTCCTTGAAGGAGCATGATACTAAATGAATTAACTTCAGCACAAATTTCAAAAAATTTTGAGCATTTTTGGTCACTTGTGAATTTTTGGGCAAAAAACAGGTTTTCCTCCCCAACAGGTCGCACACCGCGCGTGACCTATTCGATGGGCAACTCCATTTCGGGAAAACTCAGCATTTTTGGATTTTTCATGCAAAGATACACCTGCTCAGCAATTACCAAGAGATTTCATCAAGTTTTGAGCCTCCATAAGGTCAAAAAACAAGCAAAAAATGACTTTCTGCCACCTTTTTGACACACAGGAAGCAGTCTTGGGAGATTTCAATTTTGGAGAGGCAAATGGCCACCAAATTCAGAAAGTCCACTTGGGTTGGAAAGTAGACATCCAGACCTTTCCAACAAGCCCACGTTTGCTTCATTTGGACACCTGGAAGTGCTTCAAAAGTAGCTCCAAAGGCACGCGACCTGTTCAGGATCAAGGCGCGACCTGTTGGGAAAGTTTGCCAATTTTCATCTACAGCTCAGGAATTCGCCCAGCTTTGACCAGTTTTGACTTGTGATGGGATTTTTCACCCTCTTTGATGTAATTAATGTATTTTCATGTTGACATGACACTTATTTACCTATTCTAGAATATTCATTCATGAAATAGCAAACATTTAATGACTGAATTGGTTTCCTAGCTTATAGAGGCAAGTTGTTTTGACTGCCTAGATTTTAGTGCTCAGTTTAGAATTGGTTGAAATAGATCCTAGAAGGATGAGCTCGACCCCTAGAGGCAAGGAAAGGTGTTAGCTTGCCTATATTATGTATTTTCTAAATCATTTTCATGGTTGGAGGGTTGGACTCTTGAGGGAGAAAGCTCTATTGTATTACTCATTGTATCTCTGCAATTTTGGCAAAGGAAGAAAGACCAGGGTTTTGCAGTCCTTTTTGGGATTCCTGTGGTTACATGTATTGATGGTGTGTTTCTCTTTGTACTTGTAATTTTTTTATGTGATTCATCTTCTTACTTTTCCTTCTGCAAATTAGGCAAATGAAGTGTTAAAGTAGAATTCATGATTGCCATGCTCTGCTTTTAAGTTTGCTTAATATTTATGTTTTCATCTGTCTAAAGAGAACCCTTGAAGGTTTCTTGCTCTCTTTAGCTCCTCACCGGTCATTCCTATCCATTCACTTAATTCAAAGGCATCAGTACAGTCTCCTACCTTGCCCCAAAGAACCCCCTGCAAAAACTGTGTCCAATCCCCGCACCCAAAATTGCCTTTCCCCGATTTTCCCCGATTTCCCAATTCAAACCTTTTTATCAGTTTACTAGCCTAAAATCAGTGTTTCTTTATTGGTCATCTCGCCCGTTGAAGATCTTTACCGAGATAGAACGGAGAGAGCCCTCTCCTGCCCCGTAGGGCTAACTACGAGGCTAAGTGGTTTGATGTTGCCTTGGAGTTTACCTTTTTCAGCCTGAGGTGAAATTTCAAGCGCTAACATATTGGCGACCATACTGGGGAGAACAAGTTGTTTGTTGATTGATGTGTCGGTTTCATAAGTCTTAGACGGAGCCTGAAGTTACGCCAGGTAGCCTTCGAAAACGCTCTTGCTTTGCATCAGCGCAAGTAGATAAACGCTGCTTCAGTCAATCTCCGTGAGCTTGTGAATACAACACTTCATTTGCATTTCACCCCAGTACATGTATCAAGTTCAGATCTGATTGTTGATGGTGGACAACGATCAGACACTGGCAAGGCTGAAATCATTCACCTGGCGACTCTAAATCATTTTCGAGATCAGATCCAAAGACTCCACTGGAGGATGATCCCGACCAGCAAAAACATGAAAGGACAACATGGACAAATCAGGTATTCAAGTTGGAATTTCATCCAAGACATTTTGTTCTTTGTCATAAATTATTTCTTCTCTTTTCCCAAGAATGTCAAGAAGGCTTTACAAAGTATACTATGCATGAGAAAAGATCCTCAGCCTGCAGCTAATTCTTTCCCTTTGAAGATTGTGAAAACCAAAGATTTGCATGCCTTTGAGCTTGATCAAGATCCCTTTTCCGAATTTTGTGATGACCATATTCAAATTGATGAATCTCAAGAGACCAAGACTAATTCTATACCTGCTGTACATATCCCTACACCTTGTAAAATTCCAGATCGGTATAAACCTCTTGTTTTACCTTCTGTTCTCCATGATTTCCCCAAAAACTATGATCTATACTTGCCGAGGTTTGATGGTGAAAGTAAGAATGTCAACGTTGAGCAACATGTGCAGAATTTTGAGAATTTTCCAGATCTTTTTGAAGTTGATGAAGAAGATGTCAGTATAAGGTTTTTTGCTCTTTCTTTGCAAGCTAAAGTGAAGAGTTGGTTCAAAGCCCTGCCTGATGCAAGCATCTCAGATTTCCAGCAGTTCGTCAAAGTTTTTCTCGATAGGTGGATGATTGGGCAGAACCTTTTCTTGATTATAGAAGAATATAACCAGCTGAAAAGAATGCCAGGGGAGACAATACAACAGTTTTCGGCCAGATTTAATCAAGTTTATTATTCAATGCCAATTGATATAAGGCCTACTCCTAGATCTGCTCTCTTGCACTATCCGGGTGCCTTTGATCCGGAGATGGAGTTTCAGCTGAGAGAAAGGAATATTGCAACACTTCACGAGATGCAAAACAGTGCAGTAAATGTAGAGGCTCATCTGCTGATCCGAAGGGCAAGAATGAAGGAAGAAGAGATGAAAAACATAGATCCGGAAAAATCAACATCTCTAGAGGTGAAGCTTGACAATTTGGTAAGTGCAGTGGAAAAGATGATGGAGAAGGTCACCGCAAGAAATGCTTATGATGCTCAAGCTCATGGCTCGCTGATTGAAGAAGAACAAGTTGCTGATCCAAAACATTTTGTTTCTGATCCCAGTTGTCATAGTGATTGTTTTATAGATCATTGTGAAGAAGAAAGAACTGTTGATATGACCTGCATGCTTGATGATATGTTTTATACCGATGATTTGCCTCAGTTTGATCAGTATGATGATGATTATGTTCTCCAAACAGAAGCTAATCTTGTAGACAAATCAACAGCTAGTTTATGGGAGGAAGAGGTTCACTTACAGCAGCTCGAGTACAATGATCAAATGATGCATATCAGCTATGACATTGACGAGGAAAGTGCAACAAAGTTTGAAGTAAGTGAAGGATCTTTGCCTTTTTGTTTTGATTCGTTTCAGTTCATCAGAGATAACTACCATGCAATCAGAAATCAAATCTCAACAAGTCTTGATTTGAATCATATTGAGAGCAATGAAAACCTTGTTCAAGACTTCTCATATTCAGATTTGCAACCCCCGAAAGCCATTGATTGTCAAGTTGCAGCTAAAGACTTGGAAGTGGACACACATGATTTAATGATTCAAGGTGACTCCATACCATTCTGTTTTGAATCATTTCAGTTTTTGAAGGGTAGATTGCACAGTAAATCTTCAAATGAACAGCCTATAACAAATTAGCAATCTCTCAGTGTTAATGTTGAGGATGAGACAGATAACAAAATTCTTGAGCAGCCTGTAGCATCAGATTTGCAGCCACCAAATGAAATTGAAGGGCAGATTATAGATGAAGTTGTGGCAGACAAAATACATGATTTGATGATGCAGGAAGATTCTATACCCTTTTGTTTCGAAACATTTCAATTTATAAGGCAGAATCTTTGTAAAATCTCTCAAGAAAAAGATGAACAGCTAGAAGGATGTCATACATTTTCAATGGATACATTACAGCAGTCTTTTCAAGTTTTTCATGATCCAATAGCTGATGTTTTGGATGAGGTTTGCAGTCAAAGTCTTTCTCCATTTACTACATGTGAGCTTGAAACATGTGCTGATATGAATTTGATCCGGCAGCCAGTTTCTTTGTCATTTTCAGCAGAGGTCTCGTCACAAGGCTTAGATCAAAGTTTGCATTCATGGTATGAGGAGAAGAGAAATCCATTGGATGAGCTAAGTTCCAGTGTGCTTGAATTTCATGATCCTTATGCAGTGTTTTTGGAGGCGGATAGAGAATTCATATCATCCAACGGATCTGTTTCCAAGTTGTCATGGGAGTTGCCTTTCAGTAGTTCTCTGTTGTTGTTCATAAGTGAGCACTTGCGGAAAATTTGAACAGCAGATGGAATACTTACTTGGTTGCATTGGTTGTTCCATTTCACTTGATCAGGTGATGAATGAAGCTGTTAGAGTAGGTTTTGATGAATAAGCTCCACTTTGAGCATCATTTCTAGTTTGTCGGTTGTGTTTAAGTATTGAGTCAGTTTTTAGTTGAGTGAGAGTCAATTTGTGTTGTCAAGTCATCGTTTTCAGTCATGCATTTCAGCTTGAGTTTTTGATTCCATCGCCCAATGGATGAAGGCACTGTCTAGCTCTTCCAGAGGTCTGCGGTTCTTGGCACCTCCAAGGAGCTACCATCCCCATTGGATCCAATGTTAGTGTCAGTCTTTCCAGCCTTCCTCCAGTGATCAAATATGCTCTTACAAAGTGGTCTCAGGATGTCAAGGTCAAATTTTGTCATTTCAGTGAGTCTTCAAGCAAAATTTGGTCACTAAGCATTAGGTCTAGGGTTTGCTTTAACTCCTTCTAAAGTTGTTCAAATGTCAGTCCATGTCACCATTCAGCTTATTTTATCATCATTCATAGGGTTTTCATTATCATGTCAGTGTCTAATGAGTCATTTTACATCTTGTTCATGCTTCAGTTGCACCTAGGCAAGGTCATTTCCCTCTCCTAGGGTTTTGAAAGCTAATTTCTTTTGAATGGTCAAATCATTAGAAAAACGTGTATTCTGATGTTCATACACCTTCCCCTATCCTTCATGTACCTTATCAAACACTTTCCATCACTGAGATCCCCCAAATTCCTCATTTTCGCACAAACCCTAGTTTCTAGCTACAACCTGGCAATTTTCTAGGTTTGACCTGTGTTTTTCCCTTTTGGACCCCTTCCCCTCACTCGATCTCTGAGATTCCACTTTCCCCTACTTCCTAACATCCCTCCCTACTTCCAAAAATTTCCCCAAGAATTTAGAAGCCCCTTATCCCCTTCATTTCACTTCATTTCGACAAAATTCCTTGTTTCACACATCGGGATAAGTTTCACTCAAAAGATGTTTTAGAGAAATAAAAGATGAATTTTGGGAAACTGAGAGAGTTTTTTGTCCAAAACATGCCAAAGAAGAAAAACCTCCTTCACTTTTTGCACAGGTGTCATGGTTTGAGAGAAATGTCAAGAATACCGTTGCCTCAGGAGAATCAAAGACACCTCTGAAGTGACCTTGGGAAAATCAAGTTTTCTCCTAGCTTGGTTGGCCAAATGATTTGTTTGATGGGTAAAATGATAACTAGACACAAATCGCTTTCCAATGAGCTATCATGAGCTCAATGTGGGGTTGAGGAAGGCATTCAAAAGTTGACTGCAACAACACTCTTCCTTGAGGCAGCCTCATTTGGCACTTTTTGACCAGTCTTGGGAGATTTGATTTTTGATAGGGCAAATGAACTTCAAATTGAAACATTACAGTTGGGTTGGAAAGTAGACTCAAAGACCTTTCCAACTAGCTATCCTGCACCCGATTCCGACACCGGGAAGGCCTCCAAAATCGTCCTGCAAAAGCGCGCGACCTGTTGGGCAAGCACGACCTGTCAGGGGGGTCTTAATAGTTGGGAAAATACACTGGCGCGACCTGTTGGGCGCGCGTGACCTGTTGGGAATTCATCCACAAAAAATCACCAGTAAACTGCAAATTGACCCCAAATCTCTTCAAGGTTGCAGGTAGGCCTCTAATCATCAAGGTTTATTGCTTGCTAAAGCTTGCATGAGCATGAAAATGTGTTTTAATGCCATCAATTTGAAATGGTAAGTTCATGTGTATTTTGTTTAAAAATGTCAAAGTGCAAGTAAAGCTAGGGTTTTGTTTTGCTGCTCTCAAGGTCATCCCTTTCACTCCCATTTTTTGCCCCACATCCCAACCATCTCCCTTGTCATTTTCACCTAATCTCCTTACCAAAAATATCAAAGTCCCTAAACCCTACCTCCTATGAAACCCCTACAAAATATGATTATGTGATGGTATATGTTTCATAATTGCTTCCCTAATTTCCCCTTTCATATGAATTTTCCCTAAATCCCTTCAAAAGTCCCCCTCCCTAACATCTCCCTTGTGTTTTTGTCCCCTTGGAGCAACATTTAAATAGTCAAAACAGCAGGGTATCCCATGGGAGGATTTTATCTCTCGAGAGGCTATGCTTCTCCAGGTCAATGCTCATTTGGAGAGGTTGTTGGCCAAGGCACTAAAACGACGAAAAAGGCCCGATCCCCTCCACATCTTGGCTGAGGCTTCCTTGAAGGAGCATGATACTAAATGACTTAACTTCAGCACAAATTTCAAAAAATTTTGAGCATTTTTGGTCACTTGTGAATTTTTGGGCAAAAAACAGGTTTTCCTCCCCAACAAGTCGCGCGCCGCACGCGACCTATTCGATGGGCAACTCCATTTCGGGAAAACTCAGCATTTTTGGATTTTCCATGCAAAGATACACCTTCTCAGTAATTACCAAGAGATTTCATCAAGTTTTGAGCCTCCAGAAGGTCAAAAAACAAGCAAAAAATGACTTTCTGCCACCTTTTTGACACACAGGAAGCAGTCTTGGGAGATTGCAATTTTGGAGGGGCAAATGGCCACCAAATTCAGAAATTCCACTTGGGTTGGAAAGTAGACATCTAGAACTTTCCAACAAGCCCACTTTTGCTTCATTTGGACACCTGGAAGTGCTTCAAAAGCAGCTCCAAAGGCGCGCGACCTGTTCAGGATCAGGGCGCGACCTGTTGGGAAAGTTTGCCAATTTTTCATCTACAGCTCAGGAATTCGCCCAGTTTTGACTTGTGATGGGATTTTTCACCCTCTTTGATGTAATTAATGTATTTTCATGTTGACATGACACTTATTTACCTATTCTAGAAGATTCATTCATGAAATAACAAACATTTAATGACTGAATTTGTTTCCTAGCTTATAGAGACAAGTTGTTTTGACTGCCTAGATTTTAGTGCTCAGTTTAGAATTGGTTGAAACAACTCCTAGAAGGATGAGCTCGACCCCTAGAGGCAAGGAAAGGTGTTAACTTGCCTATATTATGTATTTTCTAAATCATTTTCATGGTTGGAGGGTTGGACTCTTGAGGGAGAAAGCTCTATTGTATTACTCATTATATCTCTGCAATTTTGGCAAAGGA
This sequence comes from Pinus tabuliformis, assembly GCA_031772625.1. NCBI lineage: Eukaryota > Viridiplantae > Streptophyta > Pinopsida > Pinales > Pinaceae > Pinus > Pinus tabuliformis. Next base: position 391,944,489 of record CM062820.1, read on the forward strand.
AGAAAGACCAGGGTTTTGCAGTCATTTTTGGGATTCCTGTGGTTACATGTATTGATGGTGTGTTTCTCTTTGTACTTGTAAGTTTGTTATGTGATTCATCTTCTTACTTTTCCTTCTGCAAATTAGGCAAATGAAGTGTTAAAGTAGAATTCATGATTGCCATGCTCTGCTTTTAAGTTTGCTTAATATTTATGTTTTCATCTGTCTAAAGAGAACCCTTGAAGGTTTCTTGCTCTCTTTAGCTCCTCACTGGTCATTCCTATCCATTCACTTAATTCAAAGGCATCAGTACAGTCTCATACCTTTCCCCAAAGAACCCCCTGCAAAAACTGTGTCCAATCCCCGCACCCAAAATTTCCTTTCCCCGATTTTCCCCGATTTCCCAATTCAAACCTTTTTATCAGTTTACTAGCCTAAAATCAGTGTTTCTTTATTGGTCATCTCACTTGTTGAAGATCTTTACCGAGATAGACCGGAGAGAGCCCTCTCCTGCCCCGTAGGGCTAGCTACGAGGCTAAGTGGTTTGATGTTGCCTTGGAGTTTACCTTTTTCAGCCTGAGGTGAAATTTCAAGCGCTAACAGGAACTTTGAAAGACAAGGCTAAGAAAAAAGTTTTAGGACATAAAAATGAGTAAGGAGGAACTCTAGTATTGATGTTTTGAAGTATAAAATAAACTTCTTTTTTTGGATGTATTCTTGAATATCTTTATAAGTCAAAAACATATTGCAAAGTGGACATGAAAAAGAAGTAGACTTGAAGTGTAATAGAGATAGTAATGACAAGTTTGATAGATATTTCTTACTAACTATGAAAAGGTTAAAACTTATTTGATATTCGTGACTAAAGGAAAACACAAGGGGAATGATCTTAAGTAGTTCTATAATAAGTTTTGGACTAGTAGAAGTTGGTCATAGAGCAAACCAATGGCACATTCGTTTATGCCCGAGGAAGCAGTTTAAGAACAAGAGTTGTAGTGATAGTAGAATTATGAATAAATGGAAGTCATATTTGCAGATAGTGATTTGTTGAAGAGGATTGAGCATTGTTGTAAGTGGGCCATTATACTTGGTACAAAAGCCCAATATTATTGTTCTATATTTATTCTTAAGGGTAGCAGGGATATGCTAGGATGTTGTCATCTCCTTTAAGTGGATGTTGGTAAAATAGGGGTTGTATCTCCTTCCAATAGTGGCTGGAAAATTTCTTGGGGTTGTAACCCTTCTAGTTGTAGCTATTAAAGTAGAAGTTGTAGCTTCCCTTGTAATATAAATAAAATTTTCATATAATTCTTGTGTATTTCATGATGTGATATTATTGAATAATGATTTTGATACTAAATTTGTAACCCTTCTAGTTGTAGCTATTAAAGTAGAAGTTGTAGCTTCCCTTGTAATATAAATAATTTTTCCATATAATTCTTGTGTATTTCATGATGTGATATTATTGAATAATGATTTTGATACTAAATTTGTAACCCTTCTAGTTGTAGCTATTAAAGTAGAAGTTGTAGCTTCCCTTGTAATATAAATAATTTTTCCATATAATTCTTGTGTATTTCATGATGTGATATTATTGAATAATGATTTTGATACTAAATTTTAAAGAGAAGTGAAACATTGATTCAACACCCCCCCCCCCCTAGTATTTCCAATAATTGGTATTAGAGAAAGGTTCCTTCATCACAATCTAAGAACTAGAAGGTAGATATCAGGAACAAGATGGGAAAGGAAAGAAGGCTAGCCTCCTGACACTACAAGGGAAAGGAAAAGGAAGTCTCATTTGTTTCTATAATGCAAAAACATACCGAAGTCATTAATGAAGATGAAGTTGACCCAATTTCCATGTCTTCACCACCTCTCGCGTTTGATGTAACAAACAATGAATTATGGAGCTGGTATATGGAGACCTATTTGAAAACCCTATATTATATATGGTTTGCAATTTTTACTAGAGATACAATCACAAAGGAGTCAAAAGAAGATGATGCAAGAGAAATGGACACCATTATAAAATTATTATCAAATATTATAACGCATAAGGTGGGACATTGCTCCTTAACTAAAGATATTTGGGAAAGACTAGAAGAGATTTATGTAAGACAAGATGAAAATGAAGTTGCTCGCTTAAATACTAAGGTTCAAGAGGAAAAAAGGAGAGAAGAAATTTTGAGAAATCATCTTAAAGAGAAATTCGAGGACGCGATCAAGCTACAAACTGAATTTGATCAATAAGAGAGAAGTTTTAAAGAATAAATTATCTCCTTGAAGACCCAATAGGAAGAAGCAAGAAGAATGGAAGAAGTGACCAAATGCCAACTCAATAAGAAGGAAGAATATTCAGAGAAGTGTGAAGAAAAAGCTGTATCATTAAGGGTTGAAGTCAACAAGCTTAATAGAAAGTTAAAAACTTGAAATGGCTAGATAAATTTCTAGCTACAATAAATAAAGTCTAGGTGAACCTTCATGTAAAATAATGCAAGAACCAAGTCCCCAAAGCAGAAATTTTAAGAAAAAATTAAAAGCATAATCTTTGTCCTCAAAATGCCAAGTGAGAACCATAAGAAGCATGAAGTTTCCAATTTTCTCAATAAGATTCCTTATCAATAAGAGCAACAGAATACTAGACTACCTCCAAGAAAAAATATTTTTAGAAGACTATGATGGAAATCCAACTCACCAAGGTACCAAAGTATATTTCTAGGTTGCTATTGTTGTACAAATTTTATGCATAAGGCTAGTGATTGCAAAGCTCATAACATGGTTAATTACAAAGGATATCATAAGAACCCTAGAAACATGTTCACAAGCAGACAAGTTAGAAACTCTAATGGATTCTCTAGCAAGAGGTACACAACATTTGCTCCATCATTTAGGTACAACAAAAAATGATTTAAATTCCATAATCTTCGGAATATTGCATGAGATTGCAGAAGTGATATGAAGTGGACTCCTAAGAAGATTAGGAAATAAATAAAACCCACTAAGGTTTGGAGAGAAAAAAATGTTGAAGAAGAAATATTGTGAGGGGGAGTAGCGCCACAAAAGCAAGACACCCTTTGCCATTGATGTCAAAGGGGAAGAGAAAAGGAAGTGCAACATGGATATAAAGGAAGTGCAACATGGAGACAAAGGAAGTGAAGCATGGAGATAGGGGAGCATGATGATAAGGGGTGCATGAGCATTGATAACAATGAAAAAGGGGGATATTGTTGGAATATATTGTCATTGATTTAAAAGTGTGAATGGGCCAAAACATGTTTGGTGATTATTATGCACAAATTAGTGAATTTGGATGCATTGAGATTGTAGATTGGTAGCCCTTGTCACACCGTTTGATAGATGGAATGGCCTGTGGGTCCTCTTGGTTGGAGAGATATTGATATTTTAAGTTTGATTCCCCAAGGATGGGTTTAGCGCCAACACCTTTGCCCCAAAATTTTATTACCTTAGCACTTCATTGCTTCCCCAGAAGAAGGACTAGCATTGTAAATTAAAACGTCATAAAAACATTGTTAAAGTCAACCTTGTACCATGTATTTTGAAGACACAAAAATTATTTTTTAAAAGGCTAAAGACATCCTCTTCAAGGCCGGCCTAATAGAAATTTTCTCAAGTTAGATCTAGCAAAACGTTATGTATTTTTATGGATTAGGTTGGGATTGATATTACCTCTCACTAAATGCACATATGAGCTTAGGTAGTGGGCATTATGGAGCACCAATTTGGAGTATTTGTGAGTAGACATATAATTAAAATTACAAACCATGAGCTGAATAAATATCTAAAGGAGGCTGAAAAATCAAAGGTATTTTGACTCATTCTTTTGTGGTGAATTTTTGGTGCAACCAAACAAATTCTAAGGCAAGGAAGCATGTCTAAATCTAAAGTATATTTCTAAGTTTTGGTCACATTATTTGTTTCATTTTTGAGACAAGATACAAATTAGTTGCTATACATATCCAAGGTATTATAAGGCTAGACATGGGTTTTGTGGAGGTCGTAGGATAGAGGAACCAGAGATCTATGGGGGTTGTAGGATAGAGGCCTTTTAGGCCAAATTTTGGGCCTTCTTGAGGCCAATCCGAACCTGTAATATGAAGGAATCCTAGAGGTATAATTTTGAGTTTGAGTTTGAGCAAATTTGAGGCATTAAATATGAAATTTCTGAAGCATAAACTGAGGCTTCACTTGAGGAAACCTTTTGACTCTCTAAGGCCTCTTTCTGAGGCTGATCTCGACCTTATCTAAGGAGATTCTTGAAGTTGTTCTAAGCCCCATATTGAAGCTAATCAACCCAGTTTCAGCCAATTCTAAGAATGTTCAAGATAAATTGGAAGGGATTTTAAGGGAGGGAAAATCACATTCTTTGAGTAGAATCAAAGGGCGACTTAAGAGAAATTTTGAAGGTAAGGCTAAGAACAAAGTTTCAGGACATAACAGTGAGTAGGGAGGCACTCTAGTACTGATGTTTGAGGTATGAAATAAAAATGATTTTTTGGATTATGTATTCTTGAAGATATTTGTACGTTAGAGACATATTGCAAATTGGACATGACAAAGAAGCCGACCTGAATTGTAACATAGATACTAGTGAGAAGTTTGATAAATATTATTGATTGATTGTGAAAAGGCTTAAGCTTGTTTGATATTCGTGACTAAAGGAATACCTAAGGGGCATAAGCTTGAGTAGTTCTAGAATAAGTTTGAGACTAATAGAGGCTAGTCATAGGGAAGACCAATGGCACATTGGTTTATGCTTGAGGAAGCATGTTAAGAACAAGAGTTGTAGTGATAGCATAATTGTGAATGATTGCAAAAAACAGTTGTAGATAATGATTTTTTGAAAACGATTGAGAATTATCGTAAGTGGGCCATTATCCATAGTACAACAACCAAATATTATTTTTCTATGTTTACTGTTAAGGGTGGGAGGGTGGTGTTAGGGAAGGAAGTTGTATCTTCCTTCAGGAGGTTATCACCTCCTTCCTGTGGATGTTGGTAAACTACAAGTTGTAGCTCCTTCAAGTAGTGGCTGGTAAATATCTTGGGTTGCATCCTTACTAGTTGTAGCTAACAAATTGGAAGTTGTAGCTTCCCTTGTAATACAAATAATTTGTTCTTATAATTCTTGTGTATTTCTTGATGTGATATTATTAGTTAATGCTTTTGACACTAAATTGTAAAGAAAAGTGCATCTATATATAAACAAACTACAAGAGGGATTAAATCTATTGAGGTGCATTTTTTTTTTTTTTTAATGTTTTGCACTTTAAAGAAGGTTTGCATATCAAGAGATTTGATCCCTCTCAGCACATGGTAGATGCGTGGTTATGATATATATATCTATATATATCTATATATATATATATATATATATATATATATATATATATATATATATATATATATAAGAGGAGAGAGAGAGTAGTCAATTTATGTAGAGGATTAACATTATTTTTTCAAAATTTTAGGTTTCCATTATAACACCAAAAGTATATCCAATAACTTGCAATCTAGATATACCAATAACTTATGACTACTAGACATATCGATAACTTACAATGACTTAGAAAGAGCTAATATATCACGTGGGTGGGGGCGTATACTCTTTGAGAATTATCACAATGGGATAAACATGTCCCCTAGAGTTGAACCAATGCAGATGGGAGAACAAATCATACTCCCAACTACTCAAGCTATTGACCTAGGATTAATATTAAATATTACTAGAATGTACATGACTTCATCATAGGTAGTCTAAAAAATGACCACAAGGTGCTATTGGCTTTGTTGTGGACACTATCTAGGGGGAAACTACTTTAATAGTCTTAAAGTAAACCCTAAAACAATTTTTCATTAGCTAAGGGGTCATCGTCCTTTGACATAAAAATTACTTTGAAATAAATTGCATCTGTTGTGAATACTATCTAAGGGGTAACCATTTTATTGGTATTAGAGTAAGACCTAAAACAACTTCTCATTATCTAAGAGATCATCTTCATTTGATATAAAATTTCCTTTGACATAAAATAGCTTAGCAATCGAAGATCTCAATGCACCTTATGGGAGAGAAAAAAGAACCACCAACAAATTGCTTTATGTGGTATGATTTAAAAAAAATAACATTGTTGAATCAATATGCATTCATTAGTAATGATGAATAATGATTGTTTCATAACTAAAGAAAAACCAAATTATGATATATCTTTCCATCTCACTATAATGGAAATTTATTTGAAAATATAACCACTTGATTCATTTTTACATACATCTTCTATCTGAAATATCAATAAATTGGTTTGATCAGAGGTGAAGTCATCGAAGGGAGGGTAAAATATTTGGAAGGTGTTGGCATTAGTGTTTGACATAATTAAAAAAGAAATTTTTTGGTAGGTAGTAAATGGAAGAAAAATAGACTTAAGCAAGGATCCATGGATAGGAGGTGATGGTATCAAAATAATCTCTTTAAATCTAGCAGTCGCATTAAAGTGCACAAGAATTAATTTGCTTTTTGAAGTGGTTGATCCTCGAGCTAATGAGATGTCTGTAATTCTTTGGAAATTAGCTAATGCTTTGGGCCTCTCAGGAAATATGGCATGGGAGTGGACAAAATTTGTCTTTTTACTTGCACATAATGGCATTATTTTTAGCATAAACCCAAACAAACTCATGTGGAAAATGGAAAAAATAATGTAGGGTGTGACAAAAAAACTAGCTTATGAACTTTTTATGATACAAGAAATAGATTTGACCTCCTTTCAATGTATAAAGTTTTTTGAAATTGGCATTTTCCTTTAATGATTCACCTCTTTTTACGGATAACAATAATTAACAAGATCCTCACTTAGGATAATATCCAGAGTGAGGTTGCGAAGGGCATACAAGATGCTCACTATGCTATGATAATCAAGAGTCAATGGCGCACTTGTTTGTGGATTTTGTTTTTTCACAGGTAGTATGGAGAATGAGTTTTCTTAAGGAGGCATACACGGGGACATCATCAAGTAGGTTATTAGGGTAATGACTCATAGAGTGCACAAGAAACCCAAGCCTGGATCACCTTTACAACCTTCCAAGACCAGTCCTTTAGAAAATATGGTTACACCAGATTAGTACCATATTTAATAATCAAATCCCAAATATTTGTTAGGTGGCACACAAATCAAAATCAACATTGAAGAAACTTAGCAAAAAAGATTTTAGGTTAAAAGCATGGAGTTGGGTTACATTTTTTGACAAGGGAGGACACGTTTAGGTGAAAAAAAGATAGATCAATCAAGTTCTTAAAGTGGCTCGATCGAGCCATTTTAAGCACTCGATCGAGCTCCCGGAGCGCTAAAACACAACTCGATCGAGGGTTAAATGCAAAGCCTCAATTGAGATATCGTTTAATCCGACATTATGTCTTTATCGAGCCCCTATGTTGTATTAAAAAGTGTGCCCGCAGTTTGCACAAGTCATTTTTGCGTAGATCACGAGCTCGAACGATACTTTAACACTCGACCGAGGATCTTAAAGCTCAATCAAGGGGTTCAACCATGGAGCAACCCAACCAACCTCCCCAAAAACCTTGCAAACATCCCAAAGGATTAAACCAAGGTAGGTTTCCTATCCTTTTTGTCTGTTTTTAATTTTTTTTTTCTTGCAAAATTAAATAAATTAATTTGAATGTTTGCTTGGGGTAGCTCAATTGGCAATGGCTGTGGAAATGAAGTCTCATCGAATCGGAAGTCCTTGGTTTAAATATTGTGCTATCACCCCCAGGCTGGGGTGAGAAGTTGGACATGATGAAGATGTAGTCCTACCAAGCTTACAAAAAAAGAAAAATTGAAAAAAAAACTCACCATACAAAAACCATGAAAACCACAAAAAACCACCAAAAAAACCCTTCAAAACAACAAAAAACAACTTATAAAACCAAAAAAACAACCTACAAAACCACAAAAAACCTCCAAGAAAATGCTTCAAAACCACCAAAAGAAAGTTATAATTTAGGTTTTAAATTTTTTTCTTACTTGCAATGGTAGTATGTTTACTATGGATTTTTTCTTATTTTAAATGGTAAAAAAAGTATTTTCTAATTATTTTAGGTTTTAAAGTTTTTCGTTAGCAATTTAGTGAAATAAATTTTCAATTTTTATTTTTTATTTTTTGTTATTTAAAATGCAATTTAAATTTTGAATAAATTTGATTGAAAATATACCCAAAAAAACACCAAAACTGCAAACAACCAAACTATAACCAATAAATAAATAAATTGTTGGCATTATGATACAAGTATTGTCCTTGATGGCAACTCACTCAGAGGTTAGTTCAATTTTGATAAAAGGCAACTCACTCAGAGGTTAGTTCAATTTTGATAAAAGGCAACTCACAGTGTAACATAAGAACAGGAAGATAGAACTAAAGTCTACTGATCATAATGAAGAAGTTGAAGGAAAAGGATGGTGTAAAGCAGTTTAAGATGTATACGCATATCCCCTTAGTCGAAACAACATATACACGCCAATTCACAGAACAAAAGAAGCATATACGTATACACGCACTTTCACAAGAGGAAAAGCACATACATGTTGGAAAATCAAGGACATTTAAGAGTAAAGAATACCAAGGGTCAATACCATGGTATTTATCGCACAATATTGAGCAGAGTAATGACTATTTGATCCTGTCCAAGAATACCATGGGTCCTAAGTGGTTTTGGTCTGAGGTATTGAGAAAGGCCAAAATCTATATAAGGAGGAGAAGATCAAAAGTTCAAAGTGTGCAAGTGAAAAGGGTTTCTAAGGAATAATTCTATATGAAGTATATTATATGTTGCAGGGGCTATGTTTTTGATTTGATCTGAAATATTTTGTGCACCTCGAATTCAATGTTGGATCAGGATCATGAGACCTGAAATGACTTATCATTGAATAATCTGATATTGGTTGGGCTAGACCCGACTGCGTACACCTGTTTTATTCTTTAAATTTCATGATCTGGGTTTGTCTGAAGTCTGAAATAGCAGCAAAGTTGTGAGTTAATATTTGCGGATCTATACGCTGGTTCGCCTCGGAAAGTGCATATACATGCAGGTTTAACTCTTCCAAGTAGCATATACAAAGTAAAATCCTATTCTTTAGAAATGACTGATCTATCTGATTAGTTCTGTTGTTTTACTGCTATCTGTCAATAAAGTATTCTTAGATCTAAATGTAAAAATGAATGCGTAAGGAGTTTGGTGTCTAATTGATTGATTGTCTAAGTGAGAAGGGTTATCTATGCTACCGCCTGTGTAAAGCTCTGTAAATTGACAGTAGATGTTCAGTATATTGCTGGTTGATACAGACTTGATTTAGAAGTTTTATGTTTCAGTAGTTTTGAAGGTATATGAAGGTTTGGTTAAAGGAAATAGCATATACAAACAAGTTGGGTTCAGTAAAGTAGCGTACACATTCCGATGCATGATTTTTGATGTTACAACTAGTTTTGAATGATGATGCAGGTTTTTGGGTTCAACACAGTGTTCTGGTGATAGTGATCTAACTGTTTAGATTAACTGATTATTGGTTGATATAATTTGGAAGTTCTAATGGGTCCAGTATGAAAATTTGATGAAATGAGGCCTTCATTTGTATTGTTGTGTACCAGGAGCATCCATTCTGAAAATTTATGAAACGTGGTCCCTGGAGGAAGAAATAAGGTCGTAGCCTTCTGTAGGCTGGCGCCTATGTACTAGTAAACACATTGGATAGTACAAGAGCTAGGGGGTTGTAGCTCCCTTCCAGTAGAAGCTGGAAAATGAGAGAAGGTTGTAGCCTTCTGCAGGTGGGTGCCTGCATACTGGTATGAGTTTTCAATAGTACACGATTGTAATTTTATTTTATTAATATTAAAAGAAGATAGAGATGACAACAGTAGGTGGTTTTTTTTCCACCTTAAATCTTGTTGTTTATGTGTGTTTCTTATGTGTGATGGTTTATTATGTTTTTACTGCATTATTTAACAAGTTATTGATGCACTGATTAAAGTTCAACAATGATAAATTGACTAAATCATAAGTTCTTTGGGTATACGCTGGTTTCTCTAATCATAGTAGCATGTACACGCATGTTCACTTCACAGAAGTAGTGTATATAAATCTGTTTGGGAAATGAAAAGTTATTGATCTGAAATTACTGATTCACCCCCCCTTTCAGTATTATTTCCAACAATTGGAATCAGAGCAGGTCCTTTAGAAGAAGCTTGATCGCTTGAAGGAAGATATTTCAAGATGAATAATCACGAAGGAATGGGATCTATCAGACTACCAATATTCAATGGGAGCAACTTGGTATATTAGAAAATAAGAACCAAATCTTATCTTCAATTGATTGGAGCCGATGTTTGGGAAATTGTGGAAGGAGGATATCAATTTCCAGTAGCAATACCTACAGACTCTGTAGGTAAGAAGTTATACGAAACCAATGCCAAAGCAGTCAATACGTTATTGGGAAGTTCGTCAGAATCATAATTTTTCAAAGTCATGCAACTTAAGACAACCAAGGAGACATGAGACAAAATCATTCAGAGCTATGAAGGAGACTCCCAGGTAAAACGTGCTAAGCTTCAAACTCTCAGAATTCAGTATGAAACTCTTAAGATGCATAGTGATGAGAGTATTGCTAGTTAATTTTTACGTGTAGATGAGATTGTTAATTGTATAAAGAATCTAGGTGAAGAGATAAAGGAAGCTCCTTTAGTTGAGAAACGTTTGAGATCTTTGTCTTCTAAATTTGAGTCAAAAGTATCTACCATAGAAGAAAAACTGGATCTTCAAACTATTACTGTGACTCAACTCCATAGAATCCTAATTGCCTTTGAAATGAGTAAAGGAGGTCCATCGAATATGATAGAAGCCAATTTTAAAGCTTCAACAAATGGAAAAGAAAAGGAAGAACACAATGAACTAGGATACATTTCAGAAGAAGAAGATGAGGTAAATTTTGTCAAGAAGCTTCAACGGGGTTCCGGAAGATTCAGAGGTAAGATACCATTCATATGCTTTGCTTGTGGTACAGTCGACCATTATGCTACCAAATGTCCTCATAAAGATAAATGTGAAAAGGGAAAGGTATATGCAAAAGGCAATAGAAAACAAGCTGTTAATAGAAGGAGTTACTATACGCATGAAGATAGTGATGGTTTATCTAATAATGATGAAGATGAAATTGAACAAGATTATAGACTTCTCATGGCCTATGACAATGATGATTTTTTGGATGCCTTAGAAGAGGAAGACTTTATTGAAGAAATCACAAAACTCAAAACCTATTTAGAAGAAAAGAATATGATCATAGATACGTTGACACGTCAACTCACTAAACGAGAAAAACACAATGAAAATCTAGAATTTGAAATTGTGGGTTTAAGAAAAGAACTTGAGAAGACAAAATATCTTAATCTCAGATTTTCTAAAGGATTAGAAACTTTAAATGAAATCATCAAAGTTCAGTGTTCTCCTCTTATAAAGATAGGCCTTGGATACACTGAAGAATCATCTCAATCACAGAAGTCGTCAGCCTCCACCAGAAGCTATCTTGATGCAACAAAGACCAGTGAATAGTATGTCAATCATCAGCAAAGGCCTAAAATTAATCATCAAGTAAATCATACTCAATTTACTCCAAGGATGAATATCAGCAGAAGCTTTAACCAATAGGTAAACAATGCCAAAATATTCTATGATCGTAGAAACTTCTTTAATGGGTAATGTTTTTTATGCCATAAATTTGGACATAAGGCTACTCAATGTGTTGCTTACAAAACCATCATGACTAGAAGCACGAAATCAAAGGAGTGTAATAGGAATCAAGAAAAGTTCCTCTAGTAACTTTTCTCCTCTTGAAGATGAAATAGAATGTTCAATTTGTAACAACTTTGGTCATGAAGAATCTGAATGTAGGAGCAAATTTTGAACAACAATTCAAAGGGAGAAAACATCATCAAATTCTAAGATATGGAGAAAGAAGGAATCTCAATCAAAAAGATGTGGCATAGCTCTATATGTAGAAGGACAAGAGAATCAATGGTACATCGACAACGGATGCTCCAAACACATGACATGTGATAAAGAGAAACTTCATTCATATAATTCTTTAGAAAGGAAAATAATGTCTCATTTGGAAATGCACCAGCTGTCATTAAAATTAAGGGCTCTATTTTCTTGAAAGAAAAGTTTAAAGATAGAAATGTCATGTATGTAGATGGTTTAAAGCATAACTTGTAAAGTGTCAGTCAAATGTGTGACCAAGGAAATGAAGTTGTGTTTTGATCAAAGGTACAAGAACTCCAAACAATTTATACGTACTCAAAGGATGACAACAACAATGCTATCTAAGAAAAATAGATGAAAATTGGCTATGGCATAGAAGATTGGAGCATCTAAGATTTTCTCAAATAAGAAAAGCATGTAGGCTCAAGGCAGTCTGCGATCTTCTAGATATCAGCATCCCATAAAATACCATATGCAAACCATGTCAAGTCAGTAAGAAAACCAGAGTTCATTTCAGTGAAAAAGAAGCATCAACAAGTAACCCTCTCGAACTCATCCATACTGATCTATGTGGTCCAACAAGGAAAAAGTCACCTCGTGGAGAAGAATAATTTATTTTATTTATTGATGATTTTTCCAAGATGTGTTGGATAGGTCTAATAAAGCATAAAGATGAAGCATTTGAAAAGTTTAAATCCTTCAATGATTTAGTTGAAAATGAATTTGATCAAAAAATCAAATGTCTCATATTTGATCGAGGGGGAGAATTCATATCAGATGAATTCTTTGACTTTTGTGAACAACATGGAATAAAAAGGCAATTATCCATCGCCAGAACTCCTCAACAAAATGGCGTGGTGGAAAGAATGAACGAAACAGTTCAACAAATGGCTCGAGATATGCTTGATGAATCTGGAACTCCTGCACCCTTCTGGGGTGAAGCTACATTTGCTGCCATAAGTATTCTCAACAAAGAAAATGTTTGAGTAAATAGCGATCAAACTCCATATGAACTTTGGTATGGTAAGCCGCCTATTGTAAAACACTTTAGAGTTTTTGGAAGAAAATGTTTCATCAAAAGGACTGATGAAAAAATTGGTAAGTTTGAACCTAGAGCAAACGAAGAATTATTCTTCGTTATTCATCCGGAAGTAAAGGATACAAATGATATAATAAAAGACTTCATAAAATTGTTGAATGCATTGATGTTGTAATTGATGAAGCATGCAAAAATCCGGAACAAATGAAATCAATAGAGGAATATGACAATGAGGAAGATGGGGAATACTTTCTCGTATCAAATCAAAATGATATAGAGGAAGAAACTAATGAAACATTAGAAGAAGACACAACAGACAGGGAAAAGACTCCATCCAGGTATGTTCAAAAGAATCATATAGAATCTCAAATTATAGGAGAAAAAGGGTCTGGAGTATAGACAAGAAGAACTCTTACAAAGACCTCAAGTTATCTAGCATTACTATCCTCCACAGAACCACACAATTTAATTGAAGCTAGCAAAGATGAATGTTGGGTTAAGGCCATGGATGAAGAACTTGGCCAAATTGAAAAGAATGATACTTGGGAATTAGTTCCTAGACCTCATGATAAAAATGTTATAGGAACAAAATGGATATTTAAGAATAAGTTGAATGAAAATGGAGAAGTTATTAGAAACAAGGCAAGACTTGTTTGTAAAGGGTATGCTCAACAAGAAGGTATAGATTTTGAAGAAACTTTTGCACCTGTTGCCATAATTGAAGTCATAAGAATGTTTCTTGCTCTTTCTAGTGTTCAAAAATTCAAAGTATATCAAATGATGTAAAATCAGCTTTTCTTAATGGAGATTTAGAAGAAGAAGTTTATATTGAGCAACCACAAGGATTCATTCTAGGAAATGATGCAAAACTCATATGCAAGCTCAAAAGGGCACTTTATGGTTTGAAACAGGATCCAAGGGCTTGGTATTACTGTCTTGACAAATATCTACAAAAATAAGGTTTCACAAAAGGTTCTGCAGATAACAACTTATACACAAAGATTGAAAATGATAAAATGCTAATTATTGTTGTTTATGTTGATGATATCATCTTTGGTAGCAATGAAGAATCTATGAGTTAGAATTTTGCTTCGGTAATGCAACAAGAATTTGAAATGTCCTTACTTGGTGAACTTACTTATTTTCTTGGTCTACAAGTACAACAAACAAAAGAGGGTATTTTTCTTTCACAAACCAAATATCTCAAGAAAATCTTGAAGAAGTATGGAATAGAATATTCTAAACCAATATGTACACCAATGGTAATAGGATGCAGTCTCAGTTCTAACAAAGAACCACTAGCAATAAACCAGCCAACTTATAGATCTATGATTGGAAGTCTGCTTTATCTAACAGGTACTAGACCTGATATCATGCATGTAGTAGGAATTGTTGGAAGGTTTAAGAGAAATTCTTCGGCGTAAATCACAAGATAAATCATTTGTCGACGCGTTTCGAACCAACTAGTGTGGTTCAACTTGTCCTGACGATGAACCACACTAGTTGGTTCAAAACACGTCGACAAATGATTTATCTTGTGATTTACGCCGAAGAATTTATCTTAAACTTAATATGGATCATAGAAACCTCAATTCAAAAATTGAATCCCTGTTGGAAGGTTCCAAGAAAATCCAAAGGAATCACATCTTCAAGTAGTTAAAATAATTTTAAAATATCTTCAAGGAACTAAAGGCTATGGACTATGGTATCCTAAAGATACAAATCTTACTCTTCATGCATAAACAAATGTAGATTGGGTAGGAAATGTTGATGATCAAAATAGCACTAGTGGAGATGCATTCTATATGGGTTCACGGTTAGTGTCTTAGTTCAATAAGAAACAAAGCTCAATTGCATTATCTACAGCTAAAGCATAATATGTGGCTGCTGCATCTTGCTGCACACAAACTACTTTGGATGATGCAAACATTGCACAAGACATTATGATCACATGTACTCCACCCATCTCCATTCTATGTGATAATACAAGTGCCATCAGTATTTCAAAAAATCTTGTCATGCACTCCAAGACCAAGCACATACCCATTAGGTACCATTTTCTATGAGAAAAAGTGCTTAAACAAAAGGTTAAATTGGAGTATGTCCCCTCCAAATAAACGTTTGAATATCTCAGACAAAAGCTAGTAGTAGTTGTTGCATCATCCTGCTCATAAATCCAGTTTTTCAGAGGAAGGTTCTTATACGTGAGTTTCATGAAGTATAGTTGTGTATATACGTGGGTTTCTGTGGCTGTAGAAGAATATATGTTTTTCTGATAGAAAAACAGTGGGCCAGACTTTGATATGGGTTCTAAATCTAATATTGATGTTTACAGTCTGAAGATATGATTTGTTCATTGATTTTTATATGACTGACAAAGATGCCTTGATGAATGACTTGTTGACAATGGACAGGTAGCACAGGTTCAGGGGGAACATTAGCCTTCACACACATTCTGCATTGCTGGCCTTATATTTACCGAGTTCAGCTATGGTTTTAGATATTTATATCATTTTTTGCATAAGTCATGTAAAGATATAGGGTGTGATATGACTCCTTCTGTCATAGTATACATTTGAATAAGTACTATTGGACATATGATGTAATTTTTATCCCCACTATGCATGGGATGGATGATGTAGTATTTGCTGTATTTCAGTCATGTATAAACAATTGTTATATCCCCACTTGGTTGGGTGGATGAGTCAAATGTGGTGTATCCCCACTTGGTTGGGTGATTGATGGATGTATGAGTCATTGGTCTTAGAGAGGTCATACTCAGTTGAGTTATATAGTCATGTTATTATTTCGAAACATATCTTTGCAGACTTTGCATGTACTTAGGGGGAGCATGGACAACATAATGTACATCAAAGGGGGAGAGTGTCTTGGTCCGCCCTTTGCCCTTGATGTCAAAGGGGGAGAGTATTTTTGTGTTGCTTTGGTGTTTCTTGTTATCTCTAACAGTTTCAATAACTTGCAGTAATCAACACCAACATGGTTGCCATCAAGTCCAAAGGGGGAGATTGTTGGCATTATGATACAAGTGCTATCCTTGATGGCGACTCACTCATAGGTCAGTTCAATTTTGATAAAAGGAAACTCACAGTGTAACAGAAGAACAGGAAGATAGAACTAAAGTCTACTGATTAGAATGAAGAAGTTGAAGGAAAAGGATGGTGTAAAGAAGTTTAAGATGTATACACAGGTCCCCTTAGTCAAAACATCATATATACGACAGTTCATAGAACAAAAGAAGCATATATGTATACACGCACTTTCATAAGAGGAAAAGCGCGTACATGTTGGAAAATTAAGGAAATTCAAGAGTAAAGAATAACAAGGGTAAATACCATGGTATTTAGCCCACAATATTGAGTGGAGTAACAACTATTTGATCCCGTCCAAGAATACCACAGGTCCTAAGTGGTTTTGGTTCGATGTATTGAGAAAGGCCAAAAACTATATAAGGAGGAGAAGATCAAAGGCCCAAAGTGTGCAAGTGAAAAGGGTTTCTCAGGAATAATTCTATTTGAAGTATATTTTATGTTGCAGGGGCTATGTTTGTGATTTGATCTGAAATATTTTGTGCATCTTGAATTCAGTGTTGGATTAGGATCATGAGACCTGAAATGACTTATCATTGAATGATCTGATATTGGTTGGGCTAGATTCGATTGCGTGCACTTCTTTTATTCTTTAAATTTCATGATTTGGGTTTTTCTGAAGTCTGAAATAGCAGCGAAGTTGTGAGTTAATATTTGCAGATCTATATGCCGGTTCACCTTGGTAAAAGTGCGTATACATGTAGGTTCGACTCTTCCAAGTAGCGTATACAAAGGAAAAGCCTATTCTTCAGAAATGACTGATCTATCTACTTAGTTCTGTTGTTTTACTGTTATCTGTCAATGATGTCTTCTTAGATTTGAATGTAAAATTAAATGCATAAGGAGTTTGGTGTTTGATTGTCTAAGTGAGAAAGGTTATCTCTACTACTGCCTATGTAAATCTCTGTAAATTGGCAATAGATGTTTAGTATATTGCTAGTTGATACAGACTTGATTCAAAAGTTTTATGTTTCATTAGTTTTAAAGGTATACGTAGCTTTGGTTAAAGGAAATAGTGTATACACACAGGTTGGGTTTAGTAAAGTAGCGTATACATTCTGATGCATGCTTTTTGATGTTACAACTGGTTCTAAATGATGATGTAGGTTTCTGGGTTCATCACAATGTTCTGGTGATAGTGATCTAACTATTCAGATTATTTGATTATTGGTTGATACAGTTTGGAAGTTTTGATGGGTCCAGTATGAAAATTTGATGAAACGAGGCCTTCATTTGTATTTTTTTGTACCAGGAGCATCCAGTCTGAAAATTTATCAAACGTGGTCCCTAGAGGAAGAAAGAAGGTCGTAGCCTTCAATAGGTTAGTGCCTACGTACTAGTAAACACATTGGCTAGTACAAGAGCTAGGGGGTTGTAGCTCCCTTCCAGTAGAAGCTATAAATGAGAGAAGGTTGTAGCCTTCTGCAGGTAGGTGCCTACATATTGGTATGAGTCTGCACGAGTACAAGATTGTATACTTATTTTCTTAATATTAAAAGAAGACAGAGACAACATTAATAGGTGTTTTTTCTCCCGCATTGGGTTTCCACCTTAAATCTTGGTGTTCATGTGTGTTTCTTATGTGTGATGGTTTATTGTGTTTTTACTGCACTTTTTAACAAGTTACTGATGCATTGATTAAAGTTAAACACATGATAAATTGACTAAATCATAAGTTATCTAGGTATATGCTGGTTTCTATAATCACAGTAGCGTGTACACGCATGTTCGCTTCACAGAAGTAGCATATATAATTTTGTTTGGGAAATGAAAAATTATTGATTTATAAATACTAATTCACCCCCCCTCTCAGTATTATTTCCAACATAAATTAGGAGTTTGAGATTGACATGATGAATATGGTTGCTCATGGTGACCCTCTATTTATCAAATAAGAAATTTTGTTTCATTTTATTATTTTAAATTTAAATTAATTTATATTTTAAATATTTTTTTAATAATAAATATAGTACTAGTTTCAAAAAATTAATTATTTAAATAAAAAATTATCTTTGAAGTTAAAAATCTAAAAGGATTTTTTCTTTTTTTTTTTAATAATTAAATTTTACTAACTATATATACTAGCATTTTTACTAGACGGGTGCAAAGACACGCTGATAGGACTACAAAAATGGAAGATCATATTATTAATGAAACATCAAACTTAATATTCCTAGATATAACATTGGAAAACATTGCAACACATATTTGTTTTATTCGCCGGTGTTGATCAGGAAAAAAGTCCTAATCAACATTTGGGGAAATCCATGAAGTAAAAATTTGTAACTTAGATCTATATATGTTTAAGTGGTGGTTCTGACTAGTATAATGGGACAAGTTATCCTTTTACACAACAAGTGTACAATAAAGGAATAAATGAAAGATAAACTATAACTCTAAGGTATGTATTGCATACATATTAATCTAATATAATGTAAACTATAAGCCTATTAAAAAAAGGAAGGATTATCCTTGTATAATATTAAAAATCTTGTAAAATTGGTTGTTTGAGTTCCAGATCTATTTGTTTGATGTGTACTAAAATAGAGGAAGATATGTATTGTAGTGAAAACACAACACCCCATTTTATTTTATCATAATAGACATGGGGACCCTTTTGGCATTGCATGCAGACTTTGAGTGTGATTGCTTCATTTCAAATCTAATTTGTTTTTTATTTACACTTGTTTTATTTTTTTTTTATGGTTTGCCTAAGTTTGTTTGTTAATAAACTTTGTAAATAAGTTTTTGTTTTAAACATCATATTTAATTAGATTAATGAATAAAATAGCCCCTGAGACCAATATGTGTGCATAGGATTTAAGCCTTAATCATTAAACAAGTGGTTATAATATATCAAAGATATCGAAGCTTTGACATCGGAGGAACCCTTTTAGAATTCCCCGATGTTAAAACCCCAATTCATAATATAGTGGCTTATGTCATAATAAAATAATATAATATCCAATCCATATAAGTGGCATGGGGGGCATATTAAATTCGAAATATGTATGTGGCAAACCCTTTTTATAGACTTCAGAGTATTAAAACAAACATATCATATAACCAAAGTCTGACCATTATATAAAGGCGCTATAATTTAAAAGACTTTTCGGAGTACCCACATTCCACGTCATTGTTTCCACTCTCGCATATTGGAGGTAATTCATATAAGATATTTCCTTTTGAGGCACATGTAAAAAGCTTCGATATGATTTCTCGCCGATATTCTGATATGCCAATCCCTCCGATCTCCGATTTTTGATATGCTGATCCCACCGATCTTTGATCTCCGATAATCATATCCATCCAATCTCCGATCTCTGATATTCATACCTCTCCGATTTCTGATATCCCAATGCACCTCCCCCTTTGACCTCCGATATTTGTCAGGCTCCGATATGTCAGACCCAATATGGAATTAATTATGGTCTATAAATACATCGCATCCACTCCATACTGAGGTCGACCAATATCACAACTATTTCATTTTGTCTCATTCTATAGGTTTTGATGAGCTTACCTTTGATACCACTCAGCTCTAGCCACGTATAAGTAAAAGCCACTTGATTAATTTAAAAATGTATCTTTGCATAAGGTCTCTTGGCATAATGGAAGGGGAGGGAAGATCAAATATATTTAAGGTAAAGAAAAAACCACCTTTTCTAACAAGTTAGTGTTTGTAGTTAATTTCACAAAACATACTATAAAAGGATGCAAATATACTGCCTTGTTTAGAAGGAAGAACAAAAGAGCATATATATTATATTTAAAGGTATCAAATGCAGCATTATCTGAATGTGGAAGTTGCAAATTGTAACATAGGTGTATATACATAGAGGGTAGAAGTATAACGATGAAGTGAATAAAGCAACACCAGTTTGTACCTACAACAATACCAAGATGAGAATTGCAGGACTGCTAATCCATCGAAAAGTGTTTTACGTTATATGTATAATGCGTTGCAGGAAGGCCTTCAGCTTATTGACAAGCTTAATAGTTGATTGTATACGATGGAGAAGGAAGACTGGGCACAGAAGGAGTCTAGCCCTTATGTCAAGAAGAGAAAATTGCTTGGCATGTATCTATTTACACTATCCATATAGTAGGGATAGGTACTCTCTATCCATCTTGATAGTCTACAAAAGGGGAAAAACAAGAGCTGCTAAATTAATTGAATTCAATAAGTGGAAATAATAATCATAATATTATGAGTAAAGGAGAGTGTAAAAAATCGTTAAATGCAAAATCACTACAAGGATAGCAAGTTGTGGAGGAGGAAGATTTTATTTATTTGAGAAAGGGAAAAATATTGAAATTTCAAGTGAGTTTTGCAGAAAATATTTGTAAAAGAAAGAAAGTATATTGAAATTGAATAAAAATTATACTTATTGAAAGGGAATCAGAAGGGACTAGTCACTAGATGCAGCGATCAGACTGTAGTTGGTTGTAAAGACTTTGATGCTAACATGGATTCCTCTTGTTGCCTACTTTTGATGTAAGCATTGTCTTGCATGCGCAAGTAGCGACTTATGGGAAATAGTGGAGAGATGCAAAGATCAACCAATGTTTTAACTCTGGAGATGGAAGTGAATGCTAAGCCTTTCCGGTTAGTGTTTCCAATGTCAAATGTTGCCTTTGGTAATGTCATGCTTTGTGATTTATGTATTATCAAGTCCCATGCCATTCGAAGGGGAATTTTCTTGTGAGACCCTCATGTTATTGGGGGAAGAGGAACATAAAATTGGTTGAAGGTATCCCATGGAAGGAATTTTTATTAGAAGAAGTCAACAACAAGAAAGGATGGAAACTGAGAGTGTTTTCATCATGGTGCATAGAAAATGGAAACTACTTTTCCAAGTGCTCTGTTGATAAGACCTGCTTCAACCCACAAGTTGCATGTGAGGAAAACTTGTTTTTCATTGCAAATAAGAACTTTTGCATCCAAATGTTCATCTTCTTCATGTGTACCAATAGGATGGTGGTTCCTTTTCTCTGCTAGCATCGTGCAATCAACATGTTCAATTTTTTTAGCATTTTTTTGTTATGCAATGGGACAACTAGGTTGGTTGGATATAGGTGCATTGCATTGTCGAAATCCTGTTGCCCATCGCTTGACAAAAAGGAATTTTTCCTTGACATGATAAGGTTCCAGTCCTCCATAGTTGGTGTTGCATTCTTGAGATTCATGAGCATTTGGCGGAATGCAACTTGAGCAGGGTCGGTCCCCTATTGACGAAAGATGGTAGATAATGTGATGACTGTGTCAAAGCTATGCCAAAGGGCATTGCCTCATGAAGTGCCGACATACATGGGGATGTCTTTCAAATAAGGTAGTTGGCCAAGATCACCAACAAGTATGATAGACCGATTTCTAAAGGGCACACTCTAATATGAAGGAAATACCTCCCTTAAACGATCGTCTATGCATGAAAGAAGTTTAGGATGAATAAAGCTCATTTCATCAATCAAAATGTATTTCACATGATGAAGTTTCTCTTGGAGATGTAGAAGTGCTTGCCCTCAAGAGGATGCATTGAAACTAAAGGAATGTGAAGAGAAGAATGGATTGTAAGCATCTTTATGTTAAATGCTGCAACACCTGTTGGAGTGAGTAGGAGCAATGGGCTTGAATTGGGAGTAGATTCAACAAGGAATGTATCTTTTAGTCAATCAATTAAGTGAGACTTCCCTGTGACAACAGTACCTTGGATGGGCATTCTAAGTGGAGGAATGGAGGAAGTGGTCCTAAAGTGGGTGAGGACAAATTTGAAAGCAACTTGCTGGGTGGGCAATAGTGAGGCAAGGGAGCAGAGAAATGGATAGAGGCTAGAATGGATTTGTGTGGATGAGCGACTGAAGTCTACAAAACATATGGTTGTCTCTTTCAAAGTGGAAGGGATAGTACTATGGGCCCAATTTTGGTTTGAGTCAAAGTTTCAATGGCCAAGCATGTTAAGGTCATTATTTTCCATGTTATTTCTAGGGTATAGTTGAGAAATAATTTCCATTCATCCATGTCTACAGATTCAGGGGGGTTCAACATAGCATTAGTGGAGGTGTCATCTGAGCAAGGGGAAAGGGGGTATTTAGGGGCACGATGAACATGCCATGCAACATACACATTTCTTTTTTGATTACAATGTGAAATGATTGCTTCACCAGTGCATGCAATGTTTGATGTGAGTGTGCGAAAAGGGAAGTATAGAAGTAGTTCACTCCAACGGAAAGAAGCGTAGCATGCATCAGCAAGACAAGGGATCAAGTTATAGCAAGGCAGGACATGAACAATATTGGAAGGGTTTATTTTTTTCCATTGGTTATGTTTTCAGCGAGCAGAGAAGGACCAAGAATGTGCAGCCTCAAGAAGAGTTAGTGTTTAAAGCGAAGGAGGTCTATCCATGTATGCTACAATGAAAGGTGGTGTTGGGAAGGGGGCACCTAGACCATGAGAAACACGTCTAAAAATAGCTGGACTAACATTGAGGGAAACAAATGAGTGGCTACAAAGTGAAAGGGGAAGTTTTTGTAGCATGTGGCATGTTTCTTGTGCGCTGATGTCCCTATCAACAACTGTTTCTATTAAGATTTTTCGGACAACATTAACAACAGGTGCTTTGGGGTGGACAACCTATAAGACATGTGACAACATTTGGTGATATATTTTCGATATTGTCTCTGATTTCGCTACATATTTCGATATGTAGTGGAGAATAGCATGGCGAGACAAAACCAATTGGCAGTCGATGTTTGCTCTCCATATGGATAGCATGTCAGAGTTGTGTACATTTAACCCGTCATCATTACAAGTGGGGACATGTTTCTTTCTTCCATTGTCATCAATGATCAAAGAAGATGTGGGATGAAAATCCCATGGAACTCCATAGCGAAAAACAAGTGTAGGACCTTTTTTACGAAGACAGGAAGAGGGGTGGAATTTTGTATGCCATTGAATGCAATTAACAAGGTCCTCGTAGTCCTGAATGTGAGAGGATGAAAATATCAATAATGATGGGAGGATGTAGGCATCATGATTTATAGAGTGGTGTACATAATGTTCATGTTGTTCAGTAGGCTGAGGATTCCAAGCAGAAATGTGTTGATCAAAGTAGTACTTTGCTATATCAACAACAACTTGGTCATGCTAATCGAGGTTGTCCATATTAGGTGCATTTTCCAGCCAGAGGAAACCATTTATGTGTGCGGAGCCCCTATGTTTCCACTCATACCTACAAAGATGAGAAAGGAAAATTTGTGAGGCGAGTGTACATCTAGGAAAAAAGACAAAGAGGAGAAGGATGGTTCGAAAAAACCTACACCAAAAGTCCTCTGCATGGATCGACAATGAATGTACTGTGATGTAAGATGTGGATTCTTGATTATATTGTGGAATCTCTATTGAGACAAATTTGATGAATTTAGGGTGGGGGGGGGACCGCCAGGCATGACCATGTGCAGGTCATGCCATTTGGTGTCAGCTACACTAAGGGTGAAGAAGAAAGTAGGGCTACCTATTTGTGTGATCATATTAGTGAGTTCACCTCTGCGTTTGTTCCAGAACAAGTGTGTCCCCCTAAGGCCTGATTTGAAGCACATAATATGGTCAGGAAACATGGAATCAAGCATGTCACAGAGGTGTGCATGAAGGTTTGCAATGGTCATTGACAAGTCCTCTTCAAGATTTATTTTCATGAAAATGACAACAATTTCTTGACTATGATGCTGCAACATAAGATTGTACAAGTAATACCAAAATATTGGATGCTGGACAAAACAGATATCATAGTAGCGTATGAGTTGCAAAGCATATTCGTGAATTTCAACTTTTCTAAGGCGTGGTTGACCAATAATGGAAATCCCTGTGGGGGAGAGTGTGGGGAAGACCATATCAAAAAGGCCTTCTGTGATGTATTCATTGATAACTGAGAGGGAAACAAAAGGCCATGAAAGTGAAGTACTGGAATCAAGATGGGGAAAGTGTAGGTAGTTGCATATTTATTCAGGCTTAGTATGGGAATTTGGGAGTGCTGATACAAAAGAGGATGGTTGGAGGTTTGTTGGGGTGGGTTATGCAGGAATGTCATCATCCAAAGCAGGGAAGGCAAGTCCTAGTTCAAGAGAGGAGGAGGTGATGTGACAGAGGAGAGAAGAGATATCGATAGGGTGAGTTAGCAAGGTAGATATTGCATCTTGGTCCACATGGAAATCCTTGTAGTAGGGATCATGGGCTAGTTTGTACTCCAAAGCTGCAACAACACGTTTCTTGCTTACAATGAAATCATATGTTTTGTGGTCAGAGCCATGTCTATGTTAGAAAATTATATATTACGGAGCAATGGAACACATAAAATATTGCAGAAATATAAACACAGAAAACACACAAAACAAGAGAGACACAGATATACGTGGTTCACCCAGTTTGGGCTACGTCCACCCCAAACAGCCAATCCTTCCTTTCTATTATCCAGCAAAATGAAGAGACACAACCTACAACAAATCCGTTGTAATATCCTCTGTTTTCTCTCACAGTCTCACCTCTCTGTTTCTCGCTCACAGAATACACATCTATCACACAGCCTCAAATACAATACCCTCATACAAAGAGAGGGGTTGCCTTCTAGGGAAAAAAACCCTAAACTAAACATAAGTTCTACCGTCAGATCATCCGCCTAATGAACGGCCCAGATTGACTAGAAATTACTATACTTTTACAAGGCAATTTTACAGCTATTTTTAGCTTCGGGGGCGCTGCCCCCGAAACCCCCTGCCAAGGGGGGGCTCCCAAAGGTCGCAGTCGCCCCCCCCTGGACCCCCCCTGCAGCGAATATGCTATGGGCGGCGTTGCTGCCCCCATTTAGAACTGGGGTCCTATGTGGCGATACCTTTGAATATAGAAGATAATTAGGCTCCACACCCAACAGTCTATTAACAACTACGATGTCCAATTCAGAAACCCAATGTGGCAAGATGTTGGGAATATTAGTTATGTCTTGGGGGAAACAAATAGTATGACGAGTGTACTTGTACTTCCCACCTTGTACATGGCTGCTTTGTAAGATTGGGTTGACACACGCTATGAGAATTTCCTCTATTTGTGTTAGAGAAACAAGGACAAACGTTTGGTTTCCAGGGTCCATGTAGTTTACAAGGGAGAAGTGGTGGGTGGACTTTGTAGTTGCACATAATGAGCAACATATGTTACCACGCAAGAATCTTGTTTCCATATTTGGGTATGATTCCTTGCATATGGAGTAGATATGTAAGGGAGAGAGGTCATCTATCCTTTCACGAAATTGGTGGTGTGCATGGTTAAGGGTAGCGTTGAACAAAATTAGGGATGGGAGGGTGAATAAGCATGCGTCAATGGTGGGGTGTGTGATGTAGATGGGGAAGAAGTGGTAGTGACTAGAGGAAGCTGAAGGGAAGGTAGATTGGGAGTAGGGAAAGTTGAAGGATATGGGTTTGCAAGTGAAGTTTCAAGATGTTGGTGAAGAGAAACATTATAAGGGGGTATATCTGGAAAGGTTTGGGGGTTTAACGTAGATTTATATTTGAGACGTCTTTGTTTGTTGTAGGTGTCTTTATTCTGTGCATAGAGGAGTCTCTTGCGAACATTTCTTGAGGGGTTTCCAGAAGACTCTGGCATGTCCATCCTGATACAAACATGGGGACACAAATATTAGTGAATACAGGAGATGAGAGAGAGTAGTATTGAGCGCAAAGAAAGAGTACATGGAGGAGTGTTCGTAGGAGGAAGAATGTTTAATGGAAATGGAGGGAAGAAATCTAAATTCAGAAAGGGAAGGAAATAGGAGCAAGTGTTTTTTTTTTTTTTTTTTTGTTTTTTTGCAAATTGTGAAAGAGTGTGTGCATCCACATAGGATTTGTTTTTATTTATTTATTTTTATTTTGTAAATTTCAAAAGACTGTGCACATACACATATTAGTTGTGTGACATGAAGACGTGCAAAAGTAAAGACGTATAAAGATGCAATATGCGAGATAAGTAAAGATTGATTATATTTTTCTTTTGTTTTTATTTTTATTTTTGTAAATCGGGAAAGAGTGTGTACATCCAATGTAAGAAGTATAAAGATCCAAGATGTAACATAATTAAAGATAAAATAGATTCAAGGTGAAGAAACAACAACCTTTTCTAATAAGTCAATGTTTGTATTTAATTGCACAAAACATACTTTGAAAGGATGCAAAATTTACTACCTTGTTTAGAAGGAAGAACAAAAGAGCATATATATTATACTTAAAGGTAAAATATGCAACATTATCTAAAGGTGGAAGTTTCAAAATGTAACATAGGTGTATATACATAGAGGAGAGAAGTAGAATGATGAAGTGAACAAAAGAAGAGGGTGAAAGTCACATTTTGGAAAGTCCCCACCAGAGTTTGTGCAGTGGCACATTTCAATTGAATGGTGGACACATATTTTCATGTACTGAATGCCATAAGATGAGAGAGGGTATGAAAATATAGTACCTTGTTTAGAAGGAAGAACAAAATATCATATATATTATATTTAAAGGTAAAATATGTATAATTATCTAAAGGTGGAAGCTGCAACATGTAACATAGGTGTATATACATAGAGGAGAGAAGTATAATGATGAAGTGAACAAAAGAAGAGGGTGGTAGGGGAAGAAATGAGAATGAATGGAGAAGCATATAGAAGTTGTTGTCTACATTTCAGTTTGACATGGGGGAAGAAAAGGGAGTTTCAAAGGCAGCGAACAACTGAAGTAGTAGACATTTTTTTGATATCCTTGAGGACAAGGGAACATGTAGAGCCATAGTTGATTTCCTATGAATTGATTAGTACAAGCTTCAAGCGTTCGACACCATTGGACTTATTTGTTGTCACAGATAGTGTGAAGAAGAAATGACAGCATGCAACCCTTGAACGAAGCTCGTGGATACCACCAAGATAAGTGGAGCATATGAACAAGTCTTTTGCCTAGACACCCATGAGTTCAGTTGTAGCATCATCAAAATCTGTGACATTTTTTAGTAGGCCTATGTGGTCATGCATTTCAAATTTTGGCACATAGTGATAGTCACATTCTAGGAAGCCCCCACCACATTTTGTGTAGCACCACATTCCATTTAAGTGGTGGAATTTTTTTTTCATGCATTGGATGCCATTAGATAAGAGAGGGCATGCAAGGAAGTAGAAATCTTCCATGTCAATAGAGGTGATGGTTCCATGAATAGAGAACCATGCTGCTTTTTTGAGGGGATGCAAGTCTATGAGGTCAAAAATTGTGCCTTGTGGGTGGGCTCACTTGGAAAACCCAAATAACTTTTTACTTAATGATGGTGAAGAACCCAAGTAGCCTTTTTCATGAAACCATCACTGAAGCTAGTGAGTCTTTGAAATGCCGGGATATAGTAGGAGGCTGCCGGTGGAGATAGTCCCTAAATTTCATCAATTAAATTCGACTATGCAGCCCCCTTTGATTACAAGCATGGTCGAAGCACCAGAAGAGAGGAGTTCAACAATTTCCTTGCCTATAGTGTGGCAATGCTCACCCCATAGGGTGATGTTGATACTATACCCAAACATGTCTTCCAAGCTGAGATTTTTTCTAGGTGTTTCAGACCCATCTCTTCGACGAATGGTGGAGGTTGGAGAAGTGGACCTCACCACACCAATGATGTCCACAATTGAGCCGAGGTTTGCAGATCTGATTTCACTTATAGATTTGAAATGGAAACGATGGAAAGGAATTGTCGGAACATCATCCAAGCAAGGTTCAATAGTGGAAGTTACAGAGAGGAAGACTTCTCATTTTCTATCGAGATGGTTGTAATTTGTGTTTGTTGGTTTGACTATCCCATTTGAAACCATGTAAATCTGCCCAATTTGGACAAGGTCATGCAAGGAATCTACTAACTCACCGAAGGTTGAGAGATGGATTGCATCATTGGCACAATCAATGAGGTAAAATTGAAAGACATTTCTGAAGGCACAAGAATTATTGTACGAGTGAAGGGCCATTTTTGCAAGCACCCTACCCTGGATCGATCAATGTTTAAGTAGGGGCTTAACACCATGAATGACATGGCAACAGGCACAATAGAGGACACTTGAGTTGATGATGATGCATAACCCTGTGTTGAATCAAGAGTATGCGAGAAGGGGCCGTGTGACGTTGAAGAGCCTACTTGGTATGTGGATGGTTGTACAATTTGAAGAAGGATCGGGTCCCCAATCAAAGCTGCATGACATTTGAGAACTTCAAGTTCAAGAAATTTTATAGTCCTAAAAAGAAGGAAAGAAAGAGGAAATAAATGCATCATTAGTTGGAATGTCAGTGGCAAAGAGAGGGAATGAAAAGTATTATGGGAATTTTGAGGTCTAAAATGGGCCTCCTGAGAAAAATGTACAACATAAATAAAATTTATAAAAACCAATAGGATTTAATATGATGATGTCAACCATGGGGGATGATTCACCATTTTTGGAGTAAAAAGGTAAAAATATTAAAAATAGTAAAATAATAAAATTACAATGCGTATTTTCAACTTATCTCCCTAAGACTTTACTCAAATTTTGAGCGAGAGTACTCATTCGATGAAAAATTTAATTCCTCATCCAAGGAGTACCCATGTTGCATACTTTTGATGGACCCTGCTGTCATCACTCCAAAATTTCCCTAGGGTTGTGATGTTGTGTTTAAAGAAATAATAGAGGTAACCACAAACCTACTTTTGAGATCAGGATCTAGTCTTCCTAACGCTCAGAGAGCGCTCTCTCTTAATGATTTAACTTTGTTGATTTAATTGGTTTTAGGCTAGTTATGTAAGCTTGATTTGGTTTTGATTTGATTTGTTGGTGGAATTACTGATTTATATGGATAGAATATTGTCTATTTTCCATTGGGCTATGGAGTCAATGTGTCAAGAAAACATCACTAAATCAAGTTCTAAAGGAAGTGTCCACAGGGCAAGGTAGCTAAGCAAATTCAGATCTTTTAGGCTAAAGGGTGAAGTGGTTTTCAATTGGGATCAAGGAGCAGTTAGGGATTCCTCAAACCGGATAATGAGGGAAATGAAAGAGGTTAGTCGAAACTACGGAGAAATGAAGAATTCCCTACTCTAGATATCAGAAGAAAACATAAGAATGAGTAATTGTTCAAGACAGAGTCTACTTTTACAAATTCTGTAATAATATTCCAGTTATTACATCCAAATTTGGAAAACATACAAGTTTATGGAATACTTAAAACATTAAAAACTTGAACAATTGAAAGATACTTCACTGAAATTTCCCAACACATGAATCCTGTAATGCAATTCCTTTATTACTTGTCCAACCTGTTGACTTGAAAAGGGTAAAATAAAGAAATGATTCTGGATTTGAGACATCTATGGTTTATATCTTTTAATTTAGAAGCCAGAGAACCCACAGTAATAACCATTTTTCATCAACATTTCAAATCCCAACAGGGATCCATCATCTTGGGATTTGAAACGTTGATGAAAAATGGTTATTACTGTGGGTTCTCCGACTTCTAAATTAAAAGGGAAAAATAAACCCTCAGGTTGTAGATGAGTCCCAATAAGGAAATATTAAGAAATCCACACTTAAATACTTCGAATTGTGAAGTATTTATACAAAAACTATTACAAAATATCCTAAAACTGATTTAGGAATTATTCAAGGAAAATGAAATATCTTCATGCAAGAAGATAGTGATAACTATCTAACTAATGCAAGTTGTCCCTGTTTATTTGGCTTTGTTGTTTGCTTTCATTGATATTTTTCAGATTTATCTCTTTTGTTGTTTTTATTTATGCTGGCTATCCCTTTACTTTGCCTTTGACTTTTAAATTCTATCTTTCATCTGATACTCTTTAACTTAACTGATTTGTTACTCTTTACTGTTTTACCTTGATTGCTCTTGACTGCTCCGTTTTCATTGTTTTACCTTTAATTTTCACAGTAAATCATTCAAATTTTCCCAAGACTCCACATTTTGTAATTTAATCTTTACCATTCTTCTAAAGATTTCATCAGCCTCTGTGTATTTTAAAAATGTAGGTTTGTTGATAAAGAGATATTTTACCTCATGATAGAGGTAAAAGAGATTCTCAAAAGTCTGATAGAGCACTTTTCCTGTTGGAATTCCTTTCATGGTTGGATTGTTTGCTTGTTCCTTTGCCACTTCTTTGATTTTCTTATCATAATCTTCATGCCTCATCGACCTATCATTAATGACCAATGGATTAGGCAGACCTTTCTGCCTCAAAACATCAAATTTGACCATGAACTTGCCTATTGCTAGGTCCATTGTTTGGCATTTCTCCTCAAGTTGTACCATCAAGTTCCTCTTAGAAATCACCTTTTTCACTTCCAGAATTGTTTTAGTCCTATCACTTATGCCAATCTCTTCCAATTCCTGTTTGTTCTTGGAATCAAGAAACTTAATGATTTCATTGGCCTCCTCTGGCTTCTTACCAAGTTCTTCCTTAACTTTTTGAATAACTTCAGTTGCTTCCTTGATTAAATCTTTCTGCTCAAAGATGACTTGGATGGATGGCCAAATATCATTATCAGAGTTAATGATATTGGCCCACAATTGCTGCTTTGCTTGGGAAAGTGGTTCTTTCAATGTCAATTCTTTCTTTGACTTCTCTATTCTCTCAGTCAATCTATTTGACTTGTGCGTTTCATTTTTATGCATGATTTGTGTCAACTTCTTTTCATCTTCTAGAATTTTTATTTGATCTTTAAGTCTATTTATCTCATTTGTTTGGATGGACATATCCTGCATAGCTTTGACTAATTTACCTACTTCATCACTAGGATGCGCTGCAGTTGTAGATGACTCTATAACTGATGTAGTTGTTGATGTAGTGGGAAGTGTTGTAGTTGCTGGAACTGCTGTGGCCGCTGAAGCTGCTAAAGTAGAAGGAACTGCTGTAGTAACTATAGGAATAGCAGTGACAAGGATTAATTCCATGATGGCCTTTTTCTCCTGTACTAACTTATCCATCTCATTTTCCATTTTTGTTAATTGAGCAGTTAATTGAAGAATGAAGTTCATCATCTCATCTTTTTGGTTTTGATTCTCTAGAACTTCCTTGGTCTATAGATGTTCAATAGGAGACAATTTTAGCCGTTTCTTCAATGCAACAATGTCTGCATTATTTTTCTTAATGAGTTGTTCTGCACCTTTGACATTCTTTGGATCATATCCCACTTGAATAACCAAATATTCAACGGATTTAATTCTGTTATCTTTAGCTTGTGAGGATGCATTATCTAGTTTTAATTGTGCTTTGATGTTCTCTAGTGAATTTGGTAGTTTTTGTACACTCATAGATTTGTCAGTCATAATTGAGTATAACATTTGTCCAGCTTGCTTATGAAATTCTATTTGGTCTATAGGATGAACATCTTTGGCAGGAATCTCATAATCTATCTTTTTGTAATCTGCCGATGACTTAGGATGCTGTACTGTGGGCTGCAGAAAGGTCATCTGCATTTTTCCTGCCATGTAATCAAATGCAGAAAGTAATCTGTTATGGTCGCTAGGAGTTTGCTTCAAGTACTGTGAATATATTTCAACTTTTATTTCTTCATTATTGGCCTTAATATCTTTGTATCTTTCTTTGATGTCTATTTCTCTATCCATTGGTTCACTTGAAGAAGAGATTTCAACACTATGCTGCTTCTGGATGATCTGAGCACTAGAAGTTGAAGGCTAATGAGTTTCCTTTGAAACTAATGGAAGTGCATTTTCTTTAATTATAGTGTCTGTATCAATGA
Organism: Pinus tabuliformis; assembly: GCA_031772625.1. Lineage (NCBI taxonomy): Eukaryota > Viridiplantae > Streptophyta > Pinopsida > Pinales > Pinaceae > Pinus > Pinus tabuliformis. The sequence continues at coordinate 391,976,442 of CM062820.1, forward strand.
TCTCAATTGTATCTATTACTTCTTCTTGCTCATTTACTAGATTCAGCTTTTTTCTTTTTCTATACATAATTTCAAATTTGTTATTCGTTGTATCTTTGTTTGAGCGAGAACCTTCTTCTCCAGTCCTTTTTTCATTTCTGTCCTGTAGGGCTGGAGTATGCAGAATGGAATTAGTAGCCATGTGCTCCTCCATATCCAGTAAGGTGTTTTCCAACCACTTTGACTGGTTGGCATATCTTTCAATCTCTGGCTTAGACTCATGCATAAAAGGGCTCAATTTAAACTTGAGTCTTAGTTTTTTATGACACCCAAAGGATCATACTGCCGTTTGAAACTATCACTAAACTTCATTTCTTGTAAACATCTTTCGGCTTCCTCTCCAGCATCCCTCTTATTGTAGATAAAAGGACCAAGCTGGTTCTTGATTTTGAACTGTGTTTTCCTCTTGGCTGATAGAAAATTAACATCATCTGAATTTATGATGTGCCTGATATATTCTAGTGCAAATATTCTCACGGGGAGATATTTGGGCAGCATATATGGAGTGAGTTGACATCCATACACCCTAACTTCAGTGTAGTTCTGGTATAAATACCAGTCTCTTGTTCTACTATGTTTGGACAACTGTAAAACTTTCTTTATTTCATCACTGACCCTGGGTTGATTTCTACTACTTAGCATGTTAACCACTGGGTGAACAAATGAATCAATGAAATCCTTGTAGCTAAAATCAGTGGAATATATTCAGATTAAGGGTGTCCAAAAGATAACAGATCTAGGATTGGCCTTAGTGTCTAGTTTTTGGATGTTAACTATAAACCTTTCTGATTGGAAATATAGAAACATACAGAACAATATTAAAGAGTATTTGAATACTCTTTCATCTAGAAATTTGATCAATTGATCATGGATTCTATCTACTAAGAATTGGGCAAAATTGAAAATTGTAGCTGGAGGCTTGTTTGGGAAAAAAATAGAAAGGAAACCAAGTATAGGTTCATCTACATGTTCATCAGTAGTATACCCTAGAATATAGGACATCATGGTTACAATTTGTCTGACTCTCTCAGAGAAAATGGTGGTAGAATATGGAGGGCTGTCTGTAGCAACTTGAGCTTTTTCTAGGAGGAAAGTTTGAAGAATTTGGGATCTCTTGGGAAGTTCCAACTTTAAGTATAGATCACTTAGGTTTTCAATAGAAAATGGGGCTTCATTAGGCTTTGGATGGATCTGCAAGATTTCATTTATTGATCTCGTAGTGACTGTGAACAAAATTTTCCAGTTAGGAGAGACTATGGCTCTTTGACTTGGGGAAAAGAGCTGGCATAGGTGGATGATTTCAGGGAATTGGTATACCTGTGGGAAATGGTATTTGGGTAAATTTGACTCCCATATCTGAATATCATCATTTTGGTTGAGGAATTTATCTTTGCTCCAGCAGTGGAGTTTTAACAGATTGTTAGGGAGGCTGTGTCTTTGATCTGGAAATCTCTAGTGGCCGATGGGAGGTGGTCAATATCTAGGTGAGGAATTTGGAGGGCTTTTGTATCCAGAATGCTTTGGGAAGCCATAGATTTGTTTATTTTATTCAATTTATCATTATATGGCTTAAGAAGTAGGCGTAGGACCTCTGGAATAGTGTGAAAAGATGAATACAGTCTGCAAAAGGGTTTTGGATGCAACAATGTCTTTCTTTAGGTCAACAAGGCTTTTAAATTGGTTCAATTTGACTAATCCTATTAGAAATGTTGTGCAAAGCTTAAGTACAGGCCTTCGACATTTCAAGAATACCTAGAAAATGAAGCTTTGGTATGCATAAGGGTTCTATGGGGGCAACGGAGGCTTTCTAAGGCTTAAGTGGTCTTTATACTACTTCAAATCAGAGTCGGCAACGTCTTCTGGTAGTAAAAGTTTGAATTCTAGTTGTAAATGGCTTAAAATAGTTCAACAGATATTCTAGCCCTTTAGAATAGGTCGACAAAGGTTCTTGTATGCAATCATTAATAGAATAATGATGAAAAGATTGGAAAGGGAGGCTTCTTTCGTTTTTAACCAATAGTGGTTAATCTTTGGGCACGGGGTTAAATTTAAACAGCAGGGTGGTTTCATTTGATGCGAGAAGGTGGTAAGGTGGTTTACCACACTGCTTTAAAGTGGTATGGTGGTATTATTTTGGAGGATGCGATATAACGTGGGGTTTCCACGTAGAAAAAAGGCGGGCGGGGAAAACAGCTTATCTCACGTGTTGTTGGGATATTAAAAGTCAGATGTTGGAGCGTGCAATATGGAATGTGGCCGTTGGATCTGGAGGTGGGTGATTAGAGGGTTATCGGGTGGTGGAGTTGTGAGGGATGAGTCGGGGTGTGGGGTCGGGTTAATTAATAAGGTGGAGATTAATATATTATTTTAATTAAAACTAAGTTTTAATTAAATTAAATATATGGAGGGGTAGAGGTTAATTAAGCAGGGTTAATATGATAGCGGGAGTTAAAATGAAGTGGGACCCAATATATAAAATGTGCTGCAATCTTTGGATAAATGGGTTTTTCCTATTTTATATGAAAAATGCAGAGTTGGTAAAGGGAAGGAATGATTAGTGATGGAAATGGGTTTTAAACTAGGGAAAGGAGTTTTAGGAAGGGGGACTATGTTTTTAGGAAGGGGGGAATGTCTGGAATAAGGGGAAAAGGTTAGCTTGAAGGGAAAGGGATATTTTTACAAGGGAAAATACCTTTTTAGATGGAATTAGGGTTTTAAGCAAGGGGAAGGGGATTGTGGGGGATATTAGTGATATGAAATGACCAATTTGGTGTTCTCCATGCCTTGTGAAAACTTCTTCTGCCTACCCATCATTTATCCTAACATTTTTTCTTCATTTACTGGGTGCATTTGAGGTTGCTGACCCTTTATTTCTTTTCCTTTTGTAAGAAAACTATCTAATTCTAACCTTATGACTTTCCAATGGCTCAGATTAAACTGTTGAGCTCATTATTATTCTCTATCTAACTACTGATCTGCCAATATTAAATAGTTTGGCTAGATTTTTATTCTCTATCTATTAGCATGAAATTTAAAGCATGAATGAATCAAGATTAAACTATTTGACCATCATGGATTGTGGCCTTTTTGACAAGCTGCACACAATCTTATTTTGCAAAGTAAAGTAAAAAGTAGTGGCATTTGAATTTGCATCACTTTTAGAATCTATTTTTTTAATTTCTTTTTGGTGGGGTTTATACTTTATACTCTTTTTTATTTTTATTTTTTCTTTTATTAGTCCTTTGATTTTTCTTTTAGAACTTCACCCTCTTTACATTTTTTATTTTTAATATGGGAAAACATTTTGCAGAAAGAAAAAGTATGTACAGTATGACAAGACTAATCACAGTCAATTCAAAATTATGAATTTGATTATTATAGGACCCTAACAGTGGTTCCACATGGGGATGGAATTTCTTTGTGAAATGTCAAGAACTTTAAGATCAGTAGCCTTTGGAACTTTCACTGTGCTTGCCTTGTAACTGCTCTTCTATGATCTGCTTTATTCATACATATGATGCTATACCTTTCAAAGCTTAGGGCCTTCTCTTCGGGCTTCAACCTCAAAAAGGTAATCATCCAATCCAATCTAAACTACGCAATGTTATGTATAGTGAGAAAAGTAAACAAATGAACTAATGTTAATCTGGGGAAAAATAATGCTTCAACATTCTACCATTGACTGGTCCACCTGGTAGGTCTTTTCCATCTAACTGCTTCAAGAAAAATGCATTTTTACCTCTGTAACCATAAATTATGTAAGGGTCTTGCCATAGGAAATAAAATTTAACATATTTACCTTTTCCTTCTCTTCTGGAATCCCATTTGAGTACTTTTTCACCTATGTAAAAATCATCAGCTTTGGTTTTCTTATCAAAAATCTTTTTGATTTTATCTTAGATCACTTGGGATTTGTCATAGACTTCTTCCCTGGTTTGCTGCAAATGTATTTCTTGATTTATCCTTCTTTGGATATCTTTGGATTGTACCTACAGTTCTTGGATCATCTTCATCACTAGTACTCTTAAAGAGGATGGAAAAACACCATCTATTCCATATACTAGTTGATAAGGAGATGTACCAACGACATTTTTTGTAGTTAGTTTTTCTGCCCATAAGGCATTAACCAACTTTTTGTTCCAGGTCTTCTTATTATCTTCTAACAGTTTCTTGATGATATTAAAAAGGATTTTGTTTGAGGATTCAACAAGTCTATTACCTTGAGGGTAATAGGTTGTGGAATGACCAAGGGTGATGTGGTATCGGTTACAAATGTCTACCATTTTCTTGGATTTGAAGGCATCGGCATTATCAGTGATGAGCTTTTGTGGGCATCCAAATCTAGAAAGGATGTTGTTCTCAAGGAATGAAATGATGACATAATCTGTGGCTTGTCTAGAACGGATGAGTTCTATCCATTTAGTAAAGTAATCAGTGGCTGTCAAAATCCATTTATGTTGTGTTGAGGATGGTGGGTGAATTTTTCCAATGAAGTCTAGAACCCATTTTTGAAATGGCATTTCTATGGAGATGGGTTTGAGGGGTAAAGGTAATAGTTTTTTCTTGCCTTCAAATATTTGGCATTTGTGACAAGAGGTCACATATTTTCTAACATATACAAAAAGGGAAGGCCAGTAAAAACCTGCCCTTAAAATCTTTTCAGCAGTTGTTTTCCAGTATAGGTGTCCCCCACAATCCCCTACTTGAAATTCCTGCATGACTTTGTTAGTTTCATCTTTTAATAAAAAATTTAACAAAATGCCACCATTATCTTTCCAAAATAAAACATTGTCTAAAATACAATATTTCATTACTTTCATCTTTAGGAATCTACTTTTAGTTCTAGATAAACCAGGAGGAGCTTGTAAGTTGAGTGAAATGAAAATAATGTCTGCATACCAAGGTGAATCTATGAAAGCTTCATTGATTTGTAGAGTCGCCATCTCTTCCTGATCATCTATAGCATCAATGAAATTTATGTCTAAGGCTCGACAGTTTGATTCAGCCACGAGTTTAGCTAAACCTTAGCCTTTAATCAATTTTGTAGGCTTGATCTCAATGTCATATTCTAGTATGGTGGCAATCCATTTACCTCTTTTTCCATAAGCCAATTCTGAGTTAGAATTTCCTTTACAACTGAGTTTGGAACATATGCTATTATGCGAGAGTACAAAATATATACTCTGAAATCCTTTATGGCTTTCACTAAAGCAAGAGCTTGTTTTTCCATTATATTATACTTTAGTGTAGCATATTTCAAAGCTTTACTGAAGGAGGCGTTGGGTTGTTCATAAACCTCATCATTCTTTTGCAACAAGACTGCTGCAATAGTGTATTTTGAAGCAAATGAAAAAATTATGAAGTCTTTGATGAAATTAGGACTTATGAGGACAGGTGTTTTAGTAAGGGATTCTTTGATTGCTTCAAAAGACTTCTTAGCATCTACTATCCACTTAAGTGTTGAATCCATTTTCAACATGTTATTCAAATATCTAATTAGTTCTGCTAAGTTAGAAATGAATCTTCTAAGAAAATTTATTTTACCTAAGAATGATTGCAATTCTTTAATGTTCCTAGGATGGCTGATGTTTAGGATTGCTTCTATTCTAGCTGGATCAATTCTAATTCCCTATTTTGAAATTATGTGTCCTAAGAGTTTACCTTCTTCTAGTCCAAAAAGTGAATTTTTAGGATTTAAGGATATGCCAAATTTTCTTCACTTTATGAATACCCTTCTTAGACGATCTAGACGTTCATTATCTGACTTGGAAAAAACTATTATATCATCTAGGTAAATGACCAAAAAATCATGGATTTCTTTTGCAAATGCTATGTCCATTTCTCTCTGGAATGTTGCTCTAGCATTCATCAATCCAAAGGGAATTTTCAAATACATGAAAGTTCCCTAGGGAGTGGTAAATGCAGTCTTTGCTTGATCCTCTAGTTGAACTAAGATTTGGTTGTATCCAGAAAACCCATCAAGTAATGAGATTCTAGATAATCCTACCACCCTCTGTAAAATATGGTCCATTTTGGGGAGAGGATAGTTATCTTTTAGTGACACTTTGTTTAAGTTTCGAAAATCAACACAAAGTCTGATTTCCCCTGTCTTTTTCCTAGTGGGAACTAAGTTAGAAACCCAATCTGAATATCTAATTGGTGCTATGATTTGTGCCTCATACATCCTTTTTACTTCTTTTTCAATCAATGGCATAAGAACTGGATTAATCCTCCTAAGCTTTTGTTTAAAGGGCTTCTGATATTCTTTGATGGGTAGTTTATGTTGAATAATGCTGGTGTCATAAGATTTGAGGTCTTCATAACTCTAGGCAAAGACATCTTGAAATTATTTAAATAGACTTATGTATTTCAACTTTCCAGCTCGAGGTAATGCTTTGGATAATTTAATAAGCTTAGGTTTTTCTTCTGTTCCTATATTACATTCTTCTATGTCTGATCTTAAAGGCTCCATTTTTGGTTTTCTAGCTACATCTACAACATTTATATCTATCTCACTATTTATGATGTCATCTACTGTACAATCAGTGTCTATGTTATAGTTTTGGAATTCTCCCTCAGCATTCATAAAATTATAGATATGAGAATCTTGTCAAAAAATCTGCCAATATTTTAGATTATCAGGTATAACAGGCCTATGTCTTACCTCTGGAGTGTACTGGTGATTGCGCTGAAAAGGTAATCTTTAATGCTAGCAAAAGTAGCCAAACTGTGAGCTTGCATGTTTTGTTTCCTAGGAATAACAATAAAATCAATTTCAAGAAGTTCTTTAATCAGATCTAGAACAGTTTCTCTGTACTAGATAAGTCTAGGATTATTCACATAATACTCTCCTTTATTTGTTTTATGCTCAACTCTGAGTCTCCCCTGACAGAAACTCTCTTGGCTCCAAGGTTTCTTACAATTTGCAATCCTAAGATTAAAGATTCATACTCTGCCATGTTATTTGTGCATTTAAAGTTTAATCTAAAGGCATGACCTTCAGAATGATTATTTTCCATGTTATGAATCCAAACTCCTGTGCCTGATCCTAATCTGTTCACTGAACCATCAAAATCTAGGTGCCACCTAGATTCATGAAACATATTATCACTGTCAGGTTCTTTAAGTTTTTCTTCTAAAGTTGTGATTTCATCTTTTCCATTGTTTGAATTATACAAGATAAATGATTCCAGATCAGAATGCATGGAATAAATAGGGTAATTCTATGGTCTTTTTGAACTACTTACCATGTATTTCATCAAGGTTTCTCTGTAAAGCTTTCTTTGCTGTCCAAATACAGAAATGGTAGCATATGACATGTCTACTTGCAAAGATCCTTGTAATTTTGCTCCCCATGAGCGAGATAACAACATGCCATATTTAGGTGGAATATCAACAACTACTATGTCCATAACAATACTTTTTGCTGGGCATTGGACTAGAGTTACACTGAGATCTTTTATCAAGCCTAGGCATTTGACTTGACTAGAATCAAAGGAAAATAGGTCCTTGTAGGGTCTAGTGATGTCTAAGTTTAATATTTCCATGACTTCTTTAGGCATTAGGTTATGAGATGCTCCTGAATCTAACATAGCATTATGCAGGATTTTATAATTAACATTTAAGCTAATGTAGAATGGAGGAATACCCCCTTGTTGATGTTTTCCATTCACTTCTCAACCACATAATAACTTAGGTTGATCATCATTAAGGTTTACAACATCTTTGCCTTCACCTATGTAAAGTGTTTCAGTAATTTGTGCTTTGTATGATTCATTTTTCACCAGCTCTGTTAAAGGAACTGGTATTTTCAATTTGTCTATCTCAATTTTTATATTGATTGGCATTTGAGTTTTGCCTAGTTGAATGATTTCGTCTTTAGCAATTTGGGTTTGTGTGTTTTTGTCCTCTTTACCAGCACTTGGTAATTCAGTTTGTGTATCAACAATTTTGCTTTCAATTTTCTTGTTTGGAATAGTTTGAGTCGCAGTTGAAGTTTGAGTTTCAACTGAAGTTATGTCTACAATTTCAAGGCTAGAAGCCTCCTGAGTTCCTCTAGGTAGAATTCGTAAAACTTTGGTCACAGGAGCTTCTACTATTTTCTTAGTTTGGGTTTGGACTGATTTCTTAATAGGAACTTCTGTGTTCTTTTTTATTCTAAGGCTATATTGTTTGTGAACTTCATAGATAGCAGATTCATAGCCTTGTTTATAGTCAAAGGACTCTCCAGATTCTAATTGTAATTGCTGTAACATGTACAATTCTTGTTCTTCCTGGGTAAGAAAAATGGCATCTTCATTGTTCACTCTCATCAAGTTTATCTGGGTGTCCTGGTCTTCTTCAAGCTATTGTGAACTTTCAACATAATTTTCCTGGAAAGGTGGCCTAATTTGTTGATTGGGTGTACCTTCTTTTGATTTTCTAGTATTAGGATTTTTCCTAAAGTTAGGGTTTCTGATTTGAGGTCCTTGTTGATTTTCCCACTAAGTTTTTCTTTCCATATTCTCTAATATATCCATTAACTTTTCTAAACTTTTAGCCAAACCATATATCTTAACATCTAAATTGGATGGTTCTTCCTTAATGGTAACTCTCCTCTCATTCCTCATTCTAGGTATTTTAGCCAACAAGTTAGCTTCTACACTAACCGCATCACTCTGCATATGTTCTAAAGTTGTAGGGTTTCTTTCTCTCAATTGGTAAGACATATCAGTGTCAAAACCATTAGGAAATTTGATTAGTTCCAAGTCTGGTGGAGGTTTGATATTTGTAGGGATTGCATTATAAATACTGTTAAACCTAGTACAATAGTCCTGAACAGATTCATTAGGAGCTCTTCTAATGTTTTCATATTTAGACAATATTTGTAAAGGATTTTTCTTTCTTTCCCATCTATTGATAAACAATCAATGAAAAATTAAATCAACAATATGACCAGCAGGTAAAGTTTTAAACCATTTATTGACATCTCCTGCTAGTGTTTTTGAAAATAATCTCATTTGTACATCTTCATCAATTTCATGTAATTCAAAATAATCATTCATTTTATTTACATGTTGTTGTGTAGCATATTGACCAGTACCATCAAACTGAAAGATTTTACTCTGGTAGTCTTGGGGCATGACATGTACTTGAGATGGTAAGGTCAAAGGAGCATATCTAGTAGCCATGGCTAAGATTCTAGCTTGGCTAGGATGTAAAGTGGTAGTGCTTGAAGATGAACTTGAAGTGCTTGTGGATGAGCTTGAAGTGCTAGAAAATGTAGCGGAAGTGCTAGAAGATGAATTTGAAGTATTTGGAGATGGAAATAAAACTCTGGGCTAAAGAGGAAACTTGAGGACAAATGATTTTGTGGAATGAAGTGTAGTGGAAATAATAGATGTGGTGGTACTAAATAAATATGAATTTATAGACTCTAAAGGAATGGTAGAAGGCTTAGGAGTAGCAACAATTAGGGCAACTAATTCAACTGACTGTTGAAAATAGGCTTCGTCTATGTGCCTTATCAAAGTTGAGGTTAAAGCATCAAGTTTGTCAAAAGTGTCTAGAACATGTTGATCTAAATCAAGATGTATAATATTCTTCTTTGATTCAATAAATTGAATAAAAGTAGGGTCTATTACAGTATCATGGACTGAATTTTCAGATTTGGTATGAAACAAAGAATGCTCAAATGATAAATCAAATTGTAAATCCTCTAAGTTTGATAACTCTTTAGGGAGTGAATTTTCTTTGATCAGCTGACTAATGCTTTCTTGAATTTCTACTTTATTCTTTTTTCTTAAGATTTTGTCTAGATTATTAACAATTATAGCAGGGTTTGGATCTGGATGTGCCCTGGTATAGTATGTTCTTTTGGAAGCCAAAATTTTAATTTTTTTATTTTTTAATGAAACTTTTTGACAACCCTGAAATGGCCTCAAGGTGAAAAGATGAGATTTAGAATTTCCTTTAAGGTTTATTAAACTGAGGACTGATATCCCCAGTATGGTTTCCACTATGTTATCACTCCAAAATTTCCCTAGGGTTGTTGTGTTGTGTTTAAAGAAATAATAGAGGTAACCACAAACCTACTTTTGAGATCAGGAACTAGCCTTCCTAATGCTCAGAGAGGGCTCTCTCTTAATGATTTAACTTTGTTGAGTTAATTGATTTTAGGCTAGTTATGTAAGCTTGATTTGGTTTTGATTTGATTTGTTGGTGGAATCACTGACTTAGATGGATAGAAGACTGTCTATTTTCCATTGGGCTATGGAGTCAATGTGTCAAGAAAATAGGAATGAATCAAGTTCTAAATGAAGTGTCCATAGGGCAAGGTAGTTGAGCAAATTCAGATCTTTTAGGCTGAAGGGTGAAGTGGTTTTCAATCAGTATCAAGGAGCCGTTAAGGATTCCTCAAAACGGATAATGAGAAAAATGAAGGAGGTCAATCGAAACTACGGAGAAATGAAGAATTCCCTACTCTAGATATTAGAAGAAAACATCAAAATGAATAACTGTTCAAGACAGAGTGTACTTAAACAAATTCTATAATAATATTCGAGTTATTACATCCATATTTGGAAAACATACAAATTTATGGAATACTTAAGAAAATAAAAATTTGAACAATTGAAAGATACTTCACTAAATTTTCCCAACACATGAATCCTGTAATGCAATGCATTTATTACTTGTCTAGTCTGTTGACTTGAAAATGGTACAATAAACCCTCATGTTGTAGATGAGTTCCACTGAAGAAATGTTAAGAAATCCACACTTCAATACTTCGAATTGTGAAGTATTTATACAAAAACTATTACAAAATATCCTAAAACTAATTTAGGAATTATTCAAGGAAAATGAAATATCTTCATGCAAGAAGATAGAGGCAACTATCTAACTAATGCAAGTTGTCCTTGTTTATTTGGCTTTGCTATTTTCTTTCATTGATATTTTGCTACTTTATCTCTTTTGTTGTTTTGCTTTATGCTAGCTGTCCCTTTACTTTGCCTTTGACTTTTAAACTCTATCTTTCATATGATACTCTTTAACTTAACTGACCTGTTACTCTTTACTGTTTTATTTTGATTGCTCTTGACTGCTCCGTTTTCACTGTTTTACCTTTCATTTTCACAGTAATTCATTCAACTTTTTCCAAGACTTCGCATCTAGTAATTTAACATTTACCATTCTTATAAAGATTTCATCAGCCTCTGTGTATTTTGCAAATGTAGGTTTGTTGATAAAGAGATATTTAACCTCATGCTAGAGGTAAAAAGATTCACAAAAGTCTGATAGAGCACTTTTCCTGTTGGAATTCCTTTCATGGCTGAATTGTTTGCTTGTTCCTTTTCCACTTCTCTGATTTTCTTATCATAGTCTTCATGCCTCATCAACCTGTCATTAATGAAAAATGGATTAGGAAGACCTTTCTACCTCAAAAAATCAAATTTGACCATGAACCTGGCTATTGCTAGCTCCATTGTTTGACATTTCTCCCCAAGTTGTACCATCAAGTTCCTCTTAGAAATCACCCTTTTCACTTCTAGAATTGTTTCAATCCTGTCACTTATGCCAATCTCTTCCAATTCCTGTTTGTTCTTGGAATTAAGAACTTAATGATTTCATTGGCCTCCTCTGGCTTCTTACCAAGTTCTTCCTTAACTTTTTGAAGAACTTCAATTGCTTCCTTGATTAAAACTTTCTGCTCAAAGATGACTTGGATCGATGGCCAAATATCATTATCAGAGTTAATGATATTGGCCCACAATTGCTGCTTTGCTTGGGAAAGTGGTTCTTTCAATGTCAATTCTTTCTCTGACTTCTCTATTCTCTCAGTAAATCTATTTGACTTGTGTGTTTCATTTTTATGCATGATTTGTGCCAACTTCTTTTCATCTTCTAGACTTTTTACTTGATCTTTAAGTCTATTTATTTCATTTGTTTGGATGGACATATCCTGCATAGCTTTGATTAATTTACCTGCTTCATCAATAGGATGAGCTACAGCTGTAGATGATTCTGTAACTGATGTAGTTGCTAATGTAGTGGGAAGTGTTGTAGATACTGGAACTATTGTGGCCGTTGAAGCTACTAAAGTAGAAGGAACTTCTTTAGTAACTATAGGAATAGCAGTGACATGGATTGATTCCATGCTGGCCTTTTTCTCCTGTACTAACTTATCCATCTCATTTTCCATTTCTATTAATTGAGCAGTTAACTGAAGAATGAAGTTCATCATCTCATATTTTTGGTTTTGATTCTCTAGAACTTCCTTGGTTTGTGGATGTTCATTAGGAGGCAATTTTAGCTATTTCTTCAATGTAGAAATGTTTGTATTCTTTTTCTTAATGAGTTCTTCTGCACCTTTGACATTCTTTGGATCATATCCCACTTGAATAACCAAATCTTCAAGGGATTTAATTCTGTTATCTTTAGCTTGTGAGGATGCCTTCTCTAGTTTTAACTATGCTTTGATGTTCTCTAGTGAATTTTGTAGTTTTTATACACTCATTGCTTTGTCGGTTATAGTTGAGTATAGCATTTCTCCAGCTTTCTTATGAGATTCTGTTTGGTCTATAGGATGAACATCTTTGGCAAGAATCTCATAATATCTTTTTGTAATCCACTGATGACTTAGGATGATGTACTGTGGGCTGCAAAAAGGTCATCTGCATTTTTACTGTCTTATAATAAAATGCATAAAGTAATCTGTTATGGCCGCCAAGAGTCTGCTTCAAGTATTGTGAATATATTTCAGCTTTTATTTCTTCATTCTTGGCCTTAATATCTTTCTATCTTTCTTTGATGTCTATTTCTCTGTCCATTGGTTCACTTGAAGAAGAGACTTCAACACTATGTTGCTTCTGGATGATCTGAGCACTAGAATTTGAAGGCTGATGATTTTCCTTTGAAACTGATGGAAGTGTATTTTCTTTAATTACAGTGTTTGTATCAATGATCTCAATTGCATCAATTACTTCTTCTTGCTCATTTATTGGATTCAAATTTGTTCTTTTTCTATACATAATTTCAAATTTGTTATCTATTGTATCTTTGTTTGAGTAAGAACCTTCTTCTCTAGTCCTTGCATTTCTGTCCTGTAGGGCTAGAGTATGTAGAATGGAACTAGTATCCATGTGCTCCTCCATATCTAGTAAGGTGTTTTCCAACCACACTCATTGGTTGGAATATTTTTCAATCTCTGGCTTGGACTCATGCATAAAAGGGCTCAATCTAAACTTGACTCTCATTTTGTTTATGACACCCAAATGATCATACTGTCATTTAAAACTATCATTGAACTTCATTTTTTGTAAACATCTTTCGGCTTCCTCTCTAACATCCCTATTATTGCAGATAAAAGGGCCAAGCTGGTTCTTGATTTTAAACTGTGTTTTCTTCTTGGCTGATAGAAAATTAACATCATCTGAATTTATGATCTGCCTGATATATTCTAGTGCAAATATCCTCATGGGGAGATATTTGGGCAGCTTATATGGAGTGAGTTGACATGCATACACCCTAACTTTAGTGTAGTTCTGGTATAAATACCAGTCTCCTGTTCTACTGTGTTTAGACAACTGTAAAGCTTTCTTTATTTCATCATTGACCCTGGGTTGATCGCTACTGCTTAGCATGTTAACCACTGGGTGAACAAATGAATCAATAAAATCCTTGTAGCTGAAATCAGTGGAATATTTTCGGAGTAAGGGTGTCCAAAAGATAACAGATCTAGGATTGGCCTTAGTGTCTAGTTTTTGGATGTTAACTGTAAACCTTTCTGATTGGAAATATAGAAACATATGGAACAATACTGAAGAGTATTTGAATACTCTTTCATCTGGAAATCTGATCAATTGATCATGGATTCTGTCTACTAAGAATTGGGAAAAATTGAAAACTGTAGCTGCAGGTTTGCGTGGGAAACAAATAGAAAGGAAACCAAGTATAGGTTCATCTACATGTTCATCAGTAGTATATCCTAGAATACAGAACAACATGGTTACAATCTATCTGTATCTCTCAGAAAAAATGTTGGCAGAATATGGAGGGCTGTTTGTAGGAACTTGAGATTTTTCTAGGAGGAAAGTCTGAAGAATTTGGGATCTCTTGGGAAGGTCCAACTTTAAGTTTAGATCAATTAGGTTTTCAACAGAAACTCGGGCTTCATTAGGCTTTGGCTAGATCTGCGACATTTCATTTATTGATCCTGCAGTGATTGTGAACAAAATTTTCAGGTTAGGAGAGACTATGGCTCTTTGACTTGGGGAATAACAGAGCTGGCATAGGTGGATGATTTCAGGGAACTGGTATACCTATGGGAACAAGTATTTGGGTAAATTTTACTCCCATAGCTGAATATTATCATTCTGGTTGAGGAATTTATCTTTGCTCTAGTAGTGAAGTTTTAACAGATTGTTAGGGGAGGCTGTGTCTTTGATCTGGAAATCTCTATCGGCCAATGGGAGGTGGTCGATATCTAGGTGAGGAGTTTGGAGGGGTTTTGCATCCAGAATGCTTTGGGAAGCCATAGATTTGTTTATGTTATTCAATTTATCACTATCTAGCTTAAGAAGTAATCTTAGGACCTCTATAATAGTGTGAAAAGATGAATACAATATGCAAAAAGGGTTTGGATGCAATAATGGCTTTCTTTAGGTTGGCAAGGCTTTTAATTTGGTTCAATTTGATTAATCCTATTAGAAATGTTGTGCAAAGCTTAAGTACAAGCCTTCGGCATTTCAGGAATACTTGGAAAATGAAGGTTTGGTATGCAGAAGGGTTCTCTGCGGGTAGCAGAGGCTTTCTAAGGCTTCAATGGTCTTTATATTGCTTCAAATTGGAGTCGACAGTGTCTCCTGGTAGTAAAAGTTTGAATCCGGGTTGTAAACAGCTTAAAATAATTCAGCAGATATTCTGGCACTTTAGAATAGGTCGGCAGAGGTTCTTTTCTACAATCCTTAACAGAATACCGGTGAAAAGATTGGAAAGAGTGACTTCTTTCGTTTTTAACCAACAGTGGTTAATCTTTGGGCATGGGATTAAATTTAAACAACAGGGAGGTTTCATCTGACGCGAGGAGGCGATAAGATGGTTTATCACATAGATTTAAAGTGGTAGGGCGGTATTATTTTGGAGGATGCGATATAACGTGGGGCTGCCACGTAGCAAAAAGGCGGGTGGGGAAAATAACTTATCTTACGTGCTTTTGGGATGTTAAAAGTCGGATTTCAGAGTGTGCGATATGGAATGCGAGCAGTTGGATCTGGAGGTGGGTGATCAAAGGGTTATCGGGTAGTGGAGTTGTGAGGGATGAGTCGGGGTGTGGGGTTAGGTTAATTAATAAGGTGGATATTAATATATTATTTTAATTAAAACTAAGTTTTAATTAAATTAAATATATGGAGGGGTAGAGGTTAATTAAGTGGGGTTAATATGATAGCGGGAGTTAAAATGAAGTGGGACCCAATATATATGAAGTGCTTCAATCTTTGGATAAATGGATTTTTCCTATTTTATATGAAAAAAGCAGAGTTAGTAAAGGGAAGGAATTATTAGTGATGGAAATGGGTTTTAAACTAGGGAAAGGAGTTTTAGGAAGGAGGAATGTGTTTTTAGAAAGGGGGGAATGTGTGGAATAATGGGAAAAGGTTAGCCTGAAGGGAAAGGGATATTTTTACAAGGGAAAATACCTTTTTAGAATGGCATTAGGGTTTTAAGAAAGGGGAAGGGGATTTTGGGGGATATTAGTGATATGAAATGACCAATTTGGTGTTCTCCATGCCTTGTGAAAACTTCTTTTGCCTACCCATCATTTATCCTAACATTTTTTCTTCATTTACTGGGTGCATTTGAGCTTGCTGACCCTTTATTTCTTTTCCTTTTGTAAGAAAACTATCTAATTCTAACCTTATGACTTTCCAATGGCTTAGATTAAACTGTTGAGCTCATTATTATTCTCTACCTAACTACTGATTTTCCAAGATTAAATAGTTTGGCTAGATCTTTATTCTCTATCTACCAACATGAAATTTAAAGCATGAATGAATCAAGATTAAACTATATGAGCATCATAGATTGTGGCATTTTTGACAAGCTGCACACAATCTTATTTTGCAAAGTAAACTAAAAAGTAGTGGCATTTGAATTTGCATCACTTTTAGAATCTATTTTTTATCTATTTTTGGTGGGGTTTATACTTTATACTCTTTTTTTATCCTTTTCTTTTATTAGTCCTTTGATTTTTCTTTTATGCCTTCAACCTTTTTACATTTTTTATTTTTAATATGGGAAAACATTTTGCAGAAAGAAAAAGTATGTACACTATTACAAGACTAATCACAGTCAATTCAAAATTATGAATCCTATTATTATAGGACCCTAACACCTTCTACATAAAAAATGAGAAATACATGAAAAAACATGATTGCAATAAAGTTTTTCATGTATTTCTCATTTTTTGTGTAGTAGGGTCCATCGAAAGTATGAAATATGGGTACTCCTTGGACAAGGAATCAAATTTTGCATTCAACGAGTGTTTCTGCTTGAAATTTGAGTAAACCCATAAGGAGATAAGTTGAAAATATGAGTTGAAAAAATAGTTTTTCCCTTTTCCTTCTCAAATTTGATGATGTAATCTAATCTTATTTTATTATTTTCACTATTATTTTATAATTTCCTTAGGAGGTCCATTTTAGACCTCAAAATTCCCCTAATGAAAAACATAAAGGATGTGGTGAAGACTGTGAACATACACATAGTTTTGAAAAAGTGTGCAAGTGGCTTCTTTGACAATGATAATTGACTGTAACTACAAATCATTAGAGGCAACATGGTCATTATAAGAAGATGGAAGAAAATTTCTGTGCTAAGAGGTACCATCGAAGAGGGAAATGCGGTAGCGTTGGGATGATTTCTTTGTCAAAGGAAGAAGGCCGAGTTCAACTATTTGGAGTGATGGTTGGATTGTTGTAGAGCCAACTAGCAACAAAGTGATGGAATCCGCTATCGAGTTAGGCTCCATGATGAGTAGGAAAGGAGGCATCTTGAAAGGTGAAAGCGAGTGAAATGCTGTTAACATTGAAAATGAAGGGGAAATAAATCAAGCAGCGATCTCTCAGTCACAGGATTACCATATTTGAACGTAAATGAAAGAAGAATGTTTCAAAATTTAGATTGCTACTAACATTGAAAGGTAAGTGGAAATCAAACATGATATATTTAATAATAGAAAGTTTTCTCTCTATATATGACGTTTCAGAAACTCCACACCTTGCTATTCTGTACGTCCAAGAAATGCAGATATTCTTCTTATAGTAGAAACATGTAAAAATAGAAGCTATATATGCAGCATTTAACATTGATGCTTGGAATCTGATTTTACAAGGCAATATGGTTAGCAGGTTCTTGATTCTCACCTTCTTGTTAATGGAATTCCAGGATAGGTATCCGCGTGAAGGAAACAACAGTAGGACATGCACTAGCAACAATAAGAGAGTAGCAACAACACAACAGCAACAACAAAAATTTCAACCTAAAAAGCAACAAAATAGATCGAGGTGAAGAGGCTAAATAGAGCACACATCCATCCACCAACTAAGAAGAGGGAGAAATAAATGAGAGTAATGACATATGACATAGAGCTTGGTGCTAGTAATGACAGAGATAATGATAGAGATCTTCATGCGAGTGATAATAAAGTGATAATAAATGCACATAGTTGGTCCATTAATTATATTAATGAATAAAATATCCCTGAGACCAAGATGTGTGCATAGGATTTAAGCCTTAATCATTAAAAAATGTGGCATATTGATTAAATATATATCAAAGATTTTGGGCATTGAGACTTTGACATAAGAAGAATCATTTTGGAAATTGTTGGCTTGTTGGGCCTGACCCAGGTTCAGAGTTAATTAGCCAAACAAATCCCTGTATTACTGGCCCTTTCAGCAATAGTCCATGGAGCGTGGACTGAGGTCTCACCCGAAGCAGTATGGGGAGATGCTGGAACTAGGTTTCCACACCCTTGAGATGTATGAGGGGTTGATTTAGTCCAACTGTGAATACCTTTGTGTAGTTTACTTCATGTACTTCCCTGACCTGCGGGGCCTTTGCACCCTGTTATATTCTCCTTTGTGCAACCCTAAACAGGGGTTATGGGGCTTTCACAATGTTTGAGTAGCGATCTGCACTCTTTCCCCAAGTCACACCATGGATTTTACTTATCTTCTTACGACAATTAGTTATCTTTGCATAAACAGATACCTTATATTATATTCACTTACTTAGCACATTTATATAATTTCGCGCAGTAAATAAACAATAACCTCGAAATTCATACCCAATATACTTCAATGCATAAAATAGGAAAAGATACACAGAATTATGGTAAAACTTCTCTTTATTAATGCTTCCAATGGTTACAGACTCTACCTGACTTGCACACTTAGCTGTAGGGGTCTGCGCACTTAGCTGCAGAGCCTTATCATACTCTATGACCCCAAGACACAACTCTACACTTCGACTCAATGCTTCATGGATTGATTTTCTTCTATCCTTCAATGTCTCCTTACACTTAGAGCCTCTCTCTATTTATACAATCCCATGGTCACTGGACCATGGGTAGATCTCTCAAACCGACGCTACATTTATAAAAGTAAGGGCAAAAAACCCTATGACTCTATTACAAATTTGTGCTCTGCAACCACAAATCGCAGAGTATTTACAATGGACTTAGTCAAAAATTGGGCTTTAAGCCCCAAAACTTGCCTTGGGGGGGATCCCACGCTCAATAGGCCCCCAATACAAACATCGTGACTCACCCTCAAGTCACTCTATTGGTGGGGAGATCTTTGCGCGGAGACCTCCCAACTCTGCTCGGATGGTTACAAGGTCGACAACACAATGAGGAGCTGCCTGCTTTATCTCTTGTATGCATTTTTCTGAGACCACGGTGTCAGAACTTCTCCCTTGTATCTGTTCCTGCATACCTTGCAGCTGCACGAGCTTGCCTTCAATTATTGTTGTGATTACGAAGGCCTCATCAATCCAAGGCTAAACACGTGCCTTCAAAACTGCTTCTTTGTGTCGCACTATGTCTACTTGCTCTTTAAGCACTTTGGCCTGTTGCATTCGTGTGAGCCTCTGAGTGAGGGCCACCATCTGCGCGGTCCCTTTGACGTTGTCGTACTGCTACTGTAGCTCACGCACCTCTGTTTCTAAGCGTTGTATGTTCAGGTCCTCCTACAGATTTGTGAGGACCTCGAATGATTCTTCCAACATTCTGGTGTAGTCCCTTACTGCACTACTGATCTCCTCTAGCCCTGATGTAATGGCACTGGCGCACTGTTCCCTTACCTCTGGAGGAGTTGAAGGCTGCGCCTTCAACCACAGCTCTGCGATCTGAAGGTTCAACTCCAGCTGAACCTTAGCCATTTATTCTTGCGCCTCATGCACCCCTGCTGCTAATCTCTGGATGCACCCCTTTGCTAGTGATTCTGCTGAGATGGCCAGCTCAGGGACCATCTGGCATGCTTCTTCAAGTACCTCCACCATCTTCCTATTTTTAGGCATGACCTCGTCGCGCTGCAAGCTCAACTACTCCATGTTGATATTTTGTTCACTCAACACCAGCAGTGCACGACTCTCCCTAGCCTGTAGTTCTGCAGTAATCCCATCCTGCAAAACATAGAGAGTCTCCCGAGGGAGCACAACCATGTTGATCCTTATCCCCTTCAATGTACTAACTGTAGGCTGGTCGGCCTCATTTTTTGTAACCAATCCCCCTTCTGGTAGCACTATTGTGTTGGTTGTATGATTGTGCAACATTTCCTTGACTGCGGTTGTTCCTACTGCGAGGCTTGTCGAGAGCGTACCAACTTGAGGAGCGCACACCTGTAACTCCTGAATCTATGCTCGGAGGGCCCCCAACACAATCCGATTCTCCTCTGCAAAGTTTTGGAGGGCCTCTGTGGTGACGTCATGCACCATCTCTCCTATATCATGCATATCCCCCTCAGTAAGGGTGATCGAGTCGATAGACAGCTTAGATGCTTTTACCTTTTTGCGCGCCCCATCCACTCACTTAGGTGTTGGCGCTTCAATTGTGTCGACATTGTCTGTGGGTCCACACTGCCCTTCTCTATCTCTATTTCCATCTCTTACTCCCGCTCCAACGAAGGCAACTTCTGGTCCTCGCACTCCTTCTCTACTACCTTCTGTGCTACTGCTGCGACCTTTTTCTATTCTGCTACTGTTTGCACAACATCTTGTGCCTCCTGCGCCTTTGCTGCTACTGCTTCTTTCTTTCTCTTTTCTTCCAACTGTGCTACGCGTAGTTTTTCCTCCTCCTTATTTTTCTATGCAACAAACTTTTCTAGTGCAGAGATGTTTGGAGCGCGCCACTTGGGTGGCCACGTCTCAAGTATGTCGACAATCACATCATATGTGGTTATGTAAGGTAGTTCGTCCCACTTCTTTGCATGGTCCTTGCACACCCTGAGGTAGATGTGATGAAAGTATGCTTTAAACTCTGTGAAACTTTGTAGGCTGTTGTAGACAGTGGGTGATAACCACGGCTTGCGGTTAATCCCCATTCTAATGTTCATCTCCATGAACACCCAAAATATTTTACTGTCGCGGATCCGGTTCACGTCCTTAGTGGCCCACAACGAAGCATACTTCGTGGCCTCCGGGAGATCCCTTGCAATTATGGGGAACTGGTTGTCCTTCGGTAATTCCCCAGCCACCAGCACTATGGACAACAGAAGCCATGCATAGTGGAAAGTTTTTCCTTGTTTTTGTGCCTCGCAGAAATTCTCTAGGAACTCCTTGCACAAGAATTCGGACTAGTTAAACTGGACCCCTTATACATACTGTTCAGCAAATGCCACCACCAGTGTGGGTACCTCATTCGCACGACACTTCTGCATGACCTTACTCGCTAGTATTTGAGTCGCCACTCTGACTGCTTTCTTGTTGATACTGGAGATTGCGTAGCCCCTCTTTTTCTTCTCTAGCGTGTATTTCTTTTTCATGGCCTCCGCGATGGAAAAATCACTACTCTTCCCCTCCGAAATGTTTGTGGGGTCTTCACCTTTACACGAGAGTCAGGTAACTTGGTGGATTAGGTGGTCCGTGATTGGGATGGGCTCCTCCAGCCACAAACACCCACCATGCACCAGGCAGAGCAGCTGCCTGATGACGAAGATAGTCTCTGGGGCGTGATGGTAATGCGGCACCTAGAGCAGGTTCAACAACCCTTCCTTTTCGACTTTTCTTAACCACTTGTGCGGCTCTAGTTCTATAAATCTCCCTGCGGTGTGTTTCATTGGCTTCATGAGGTGCACAGTCGCCAGGTGAGGGAATTTATCGTGGTTAAGGAGATCCCAGTCTTTGAATTTTAAGCTCGGCACCCTTCCCAAG
The DNA here is from genome assembly GCA_031772625.1 of Pinus tabuliformis. Taxonomy (NCBI): domain Eukaryota; kingdom Viridiplantae; phylum Streptophyta; class Pinopsida; order Pinales; family Pinaceae; genus Pinus; species Pinus tabuliformis. The sequence goes on from CM062820.1 coordinate 391,997,892, forward strand.
TGCATTCCTTCAAAGATGATATCGTCTAGGAGGAGTTGATTCTATAGAGAGCTCTTGCTCTCATCGAGGTCCTTGGGCACCTTTGCCTTCCCCTTTCGTGGAGGGACATACGCGGGCAACTTAGTTAGAGGTACCACGCCCTCAGTTTCTTCCTCCATGCCCTCATCCTCGTCCTCTTCAATTATGATATCCTCCAGGTCTTCTTCCTCCTCATCGGTTTCTAGGTTAATTGCTTTCCCTTTTTCCTCCATTGTTAATATGGTTCGTAGCGGGTTTCGGGGGGACACCTGCACCGGAATCATTAGTTGTTTATCTTTCTTTGGTCTTGGCGTGCGCGGTGATTTAGGGATTTCCACAACAATCTCGGCATTCTTAGGGGCATCTTCTATGGCCATGGCCTACGTGGCTTCTTCGGTAGGCATCTCTGAGATTCCCCTAGCTTCTTTAGACGTTCCCATCTTGTTCGTCCAAAAATCTCTCAACCGTTCACTCAGGTGCTCAACCAATGCTCTCCACATGAGAAATAGGTTTCGGTTCAAAATACGTGGGGCGCACAACAACTCAATTTTCAAATAACCAAGTGTGTTTTGTTGGGCAGCCCTTTGTAATTTATAGCACCTTTTGAATTTGAATTTGACCGTTCCCCCAATATCTGGTCCATTAATGCTCCCTTGGTGGTAGATTTTCCCAAATCTTGCCCGTAAAGCTCATCTTAAATGCTGCTGCCCGCTCCATTTGGTCTCAAGTCAAGCATGACATCATGAATAGTGACTACAATAGTCACTTTCCAACCAACCTGTGCCGCAATGCAACCCCCCTTGTGTAGTCGCAAACCTTGTGACACTTTGCTCCTACGCGCACCCTCGACATCACGCAGCCCTCGCGCAGAGTAGTTTATAGTCTTGCACCTCCTTTCAACTGTTTGGATCACTAAGACTGTACTTCCCATGGCTAGTCAGGTGGTTGTGCCACCTGTATAGGGTTTCAATAGGTCATCCATCACTTTCCTTGGGAAAAATCCGCCTTTTATTTTTAATGGTTGCATCGCGCACTTTACCATCTACAACGCACCACCATGGGTGATCCATTTAGTAATATGTGGTCCAATCCAAGGCATCAAGTTAATCAAATCTCGGCGATAGTCCCCAAATTCATGACCGTAGTCATGCGCACCTTGTTTTATCATCCCGATTTTCTTATCGAGAAAATCCTTCTTTATTTCTTCCTAAAGCTTCTTGACTTCCGCTTCCACCAAAGCGCTTTTCTCCCTTATTCGCACCCTTTCTTTCATGAGTTCTTGGAGCCTAAGATCACCATGTTGGATTTCTGCCTCAAGTCCCAAGCATTTTTCTTTGCTCAGTTGTGCAATCCATTCTTCCAAGGCCATGCGAATCATCACATCTATTGGCACTGCTATGCACGAACTAGGCATATTGTGCTTTATTGAAACTACATTGTTTGATCCATAGGCCAACCTAGAAGGTGTCTGCCCCATCAGCTTTTTGCACGTTGCCCTATAAGCCCACAGAACTGTTGGTACGTGCAGGTCCCAATCACTTCGCTGCACATTATATACCCTGTTCAGTGCTTCACACACTTCGTTAAAGGCTTTTGCATGGGTAACCTTCTGCACACATGTTCTTTCCAAACTTCGTCATCCCAACTGGAGGGATTGTTTGTGCAATTTCCTCGCCAACACCTGCTTATTGACCGTGTTCTCGAATGCAAAGTCCATGTGCATCTGCGCAGGTTGTTTACCATATGCCTATACTCACCTGGACAAATGCGTGTGTGGATCATCCTGTCCATTATTCTTGTCTGCTAATCGCATCTAAGGCTTCCCAAAATGCATGTGCATCATTATCCTGCATTCGCGCTAGTCCTCAAAGCTTCCTTAGTGCATACCCCACCACCTCATGGGCATAGTGTGTAGTACCCATTTCAAAGCCTTGAAACGTTGTTGTTCCGACACCTCTCTTTCAAATCTGTTTAGGAAGGCATCTACCTCGCTTAACCCATCATACATAGGCAGATCCCTTACTTCCATTGATACGCAGCGCAATGATCTTGTCATCATGTTGCAGTTCAGCGTGGTTACCTCGTGTAACCGGTTCTGCCATCAATCTATCTCTTCATCCAAATTTGATGTACAGGAGCTTTCGCGCTCCCATGAGATTCATCCATCTGTGGTAGGATTTACCCAATGTTTCTCTTGTGCGGTTATCTTGTAGATGTAGTCTAAGTTGTCATCGCTTTCATGGTCGCGCATTGGCTCTGTGTAGCGTGATCCTTCTATAGGGTCCAAAGGTACGACTACGCACAGAGACTTTTTCTCAAAAATCATCTTGCGCTTCTTCAAATTTATCACCCCATTCATTTCAGTGGCCCAATCTATTCCGAATAGTGCAAGGTAGGGATTGCTATCATCGACAACATCTATCACTTCAAAGTCTGCTAGCGCGCTTGCTACTTCAATATCCATGGTGATTCCCTGCAATCTCCCCATAGGTATTATATTTTGCTTGTTCGCCATTCACAGCTAGATAGGATACCATTGTAGTGTAGGCCTTCCCATGCGCTCCCATGTCTGCTTCGGCTGAACGTTCACATCCGATCCTAAATCCAGAATCACTTGGCCCATCTCATATTCTCCAATCTGTGCGGTCAATCTCATTTCTCTTCTCGTCCTCGTCACATTCTTTCCAATATTCTGGACTATGCGTGGTTCTCCTGGTGCGGTCCCAGTGCATCTATTAATGAGTTCCTACAATCCATTTACAACCTTACTGTCACGCAGTAGCTTCATGCATGTTTCTAGGAACGTCGTGAGCATTGATGGGTCCATTTCTGGCTCCGATCTGTCTTTGCTTCCTGAAGTGGAGGCATCAGCGAAGCTCTTCCTAGCTTCCATGAAGGTTTCCTTAGTGTGCTCCAAATCAAACTCTAGTTCTTTCATTGGAGCCTTGTGAACCCAAGTACTATCTTTAGGCTACTTGCCTTTATCATCCCTTATCGTCATCCCACTTCGGAGCACAATGTTTGCGTTAGGGTCTTCCTCACACGGCTTAGACCTCATCATTTACAAGTTCTGATTCAGGGCAGGTTGGAGCGCTCCCTTGTCACGCAACCTCACTATTAGTGTGGGACAATTCTCTGTCTCATGATCAAACAAGGTACAATACAAGCATGATGGACGCGTTGGATTCATGCAATCACGGGCATAATGTCCTGGCCCCCCGCAATTGTAACATATCAGTTGTCCACGACCTCTTCCAGGTCCTCCTCCACCTAAGCCTCATCCGTGTCCCTGAAATCTGGTTCGCGCTACTCCTGCATTCTGGTCAAGGGGCTGTGTACTTCTGCAACAAATGACAGTTGTCAGTAGCTTGCTTTCCTCCTATTTGACAAATCGCACACCACAAAGGAGGTGTCGTGCTAGGTCCTGATTGGGCCTCCAGTCTTAATGACATCGGTTCTCCTCTCACGAGGTAATTCAAAAACACTTGGCAGTGGTCCTTTTCATGACCCTGAACCTTACATTTAACACACCATACCTTGTCGTGCACTTCCGGGTGAGCTGTCCTGTCCTGTTTCAGACTTTGCATCTTAAGGCACAAGTTTTTCAATTTTGTGTGGATCTGCTAAACTCCCAGGTTAGGATCTTGTATTGGGGTCTCATGCAGCCTCATCGTGATCTCCAAGGCCTCTGCCTAATTTGTTAACCTTTGTTGTGACAACACGTTTGTTAAATGCGGCGTTAGCGATGCTACAAACCATTCACAGTGCTGTCAAAGTCATATTAGCTTCGCGAATCATGCACTTTAGTCTCTAATCTAATTCCCAGAGGGTTTCGCCTGGTAGCATCGTGATCTCCTTAAACCCAATGATCAACTACACCTTTGACTTCGGCCTGCTAAATTCTCTGTTTAGCACAATTTGGATATCCGCGATCCCTACATTCGGATTGTCATTAGAATGCTTAATATACTAGGTCAGTGCACGATCCTACAGAGTGATGACCAATGTCGCCTTCTTTATATTGTCATCTGTAACTCCCTGCGCTTCCTCTACATCTTTTATCACGAACCAAAATTGGTCCAGATCTTCATTTTCTACTCCCTTGAACGCCAACAACTTTATCGCGCTTGCCAAATTCACTCACAGTGGTGGCGGAGGTGGTACAAGTGAAGATGGGGGTGAAGGCGATGAAAATGGTGGTGGTGTGGGTGGGGGTGGTATGCGCAAAATCCTCCACCTTATCAAATTGATCGCACTTACTGGTGAGACCTTTACAAGCTCTTCCTTGTCCCCTCGCAGAGGTGAAATCAAGGGGCTAGTTTCTAGTTCTGCACTACCTTTGTTTCTGTAAATTCTCCCACTTTAGTAGCCCCAAACATCAATGTATTTGCATAATCCACTTTTCACACAGTAGCATTTTAATCCAAGTTTTGAGAGACTTAATGTACTTACCTCGGGGTCTTTTGAGGAAGCATCGCTTTGCCTTGCTATAGCTGACTAAAGTATCTACCGTGAACTCAGTAATGAATCCTCCAATAATTCGATCGAGCCAGTGATCGACAATTCGCGCGATATTATCCTTTGATGCCTCCAATCTGCGCACCAACTCTAGGGTCCACACAATAGAAATGTTGAGCTTGCACCTTCCTTGGATATCTGCTAACTTTGCGATCCACTCGTACAACTAAGTAGGGAAAGATGCAAAGAAAATTTCTTGTATCTCTATGTACAAGTAGCAGTCTAACCACTCTTCTTTTAACAGTCGCGGATTCTTGTTCTCCTATGCCACGAATTCGTGAATTCTCCTGTCCAACCAACCCTCAATCTCTTTCTTAGTTGGATTCCAATTATATGACATGAGACATCTCTATGCAGATTCCAGTCCCGACAACGAAACCACTTTTTGGCTTGTTGGGGCCTGACCCAGGTTTAGAGCTAATTAGCTAAACAAATCACTGTACTACTGGCCCTTTCGACAACAGTCGGCGGAGCGTGGACTGAGGTCTCACCCGAAGCAATATGGGGGGATGCTGGAACTAGGTTTTCAAACCCTTGAGATGTCTAAGGGGTTGATTTAGTCCAACTGTGAATACCTTCGCGCAATTTACTTCGTGTACTTCCTTGAGCAATTTACTAGGGGTTGTGGGGCTTTCGCATTGCTAGAGCAATGATATGCACTATTTCCCCAAGTCACACCGTGGATCTTACTTAGCTTCTTATGACAGTTAGTTATCTTCGCATAAACAGATACCTTATATTATATTCACTTACTTAGCACATTTATATAAGTTCACGCAGTAAATAAACAGTAACCTTGCAATTCATACCCAATATATTTCAATGCATAAAACAAGAAAAGATACATAGAATTATAGTAAAAATTCTCTTTGTTAATGCTTCCAAAGGTTACAGACTCAACCTACCCTGTGCACTCAGTTGCAGGGGTCCGCGCACTTAGCTGCGGACTATTAGGCCTCTATGCACTCAGCTGCAGAGACTTCTCCTACTCTACGACACCAAGACACAACTCTACACTTTGACTCAATGCTTCATGAATTGATTTTCTTTTATCCTTGAATGCATTCTTATTCTTAGATCCTCACTCTATTTATACAATCTCATGGTCCACGGACCATGGGTATATCTCTCAAACTGACCCTACATTTACAAAAGTAAGGGCGGACAACCCTATGACTCTATTACAACTTCGCGCTCCGCGCCCAAAAATTGTGGAGTCTTTAAAATGGACTTACTCAAAACTTGGCTTTAAGCCCCAAAACTTACCTTGGGGGGATCCCACACCCAAAAGAAATCTCTGAAACCCAAAGTCCGATCCATCATATTGATGTGGCTCTTTTCAATAAATGTATATTATAAAGTGGCTAGGGCGTAAAACATATGATAATCAAGTGTCAGAGTAAAGGATCCACATTCCATGTCATTGTCTCCACTCCCACATATCAAAGGTAATGCATATCAGAGATTTTGTTTTGAGACACACTTAAAAAACCCCGATAAAATCATTCGCCGATACTTCGATATGGTTCCTCATCAATATTATGATATGCCAATCTCCCGATATTCTGATACACGTTGCCTCTTCGATAGGAATAAAGTTTTGATAGTGTTAAAAACTATCAGGGAACACCGATAAATATTAACAAAGGATTTCATCATAAAACCAAAGGTTGATGAGCTCTTTCCTCTCTCCTCTAGCAAGGCATGTGGCATCATATGATTGGTTTCGATAAGCTACACATGGAAGCATATGAATGGATCTGATAAATACGCATGACAACATATGATTGGTTTCAATAAAGTTACAGTGGCATTTGATGTGGTGGACTGGAAGGACACGTGGCAAGAAGTTTTTCCATTTTAAGGGGCTGAAGGGGAAAAATGTGGGTGACACATGGCACCATTCACGAGGTGCAATGTGGAATATGATGACATCATATCGACATATCAAAGGTCAAGATGCCAGAGGTCCTACATATCAGTGCATCACATATCAGAAGTCCAACATATTGGCGATCACAACATTGGAGCATCAGGTACATTAACGCATCACAATATCGGAGCATCGACACATCACAAGGTCAATGAATCAGAACTTCTTAAGGTGACAACCTTTAAAAATTTGCGATATGCATAAAGTGTCGATAATGTTAAAAACTGTTGGGGAGCATCGATAAATATTAATAAAGGATTTCATCGCAAAACCAAAGGTTGACAGACCCTTTTCTCTCTCCTCTAGCGGGACACATGGAAACATATGATTGGTTCCGGTAAGCTACAAATGGTAGCATATGATTGGTGTTGATAGAAACACATGGAATAATATGATTGGTTCCGATAAAGCTAGAATGGTATATGATGTCAGCATGATAGGACATGTGGTAGGTACTTTTTACGTTTTGAGGGGCCTAAGGGGTCAAATATGGGTGACACCTGGCACCACTCACGAGGTGACACGTGGAATATGATGACATCATATCAGAGGTTGGCATATTGGAGGTTGAAGATGTCAGCACTTTTAACAGTTGGTGATCAGAAAGTTGTGATAAGGGGGCTCCATTATTGGGCTGGCACATGGCTGAGAATGATTTAAAGGACACAGGACATAAAGCGCTTAACAAAGGAGAAACAACCCTCGATAGGAACAAAATACCCTCGCACCTTAAGGCTAAGCAGCAGGCCATAGGAAGTGCTCCTATGATAAGAAATGCGGGGAAGAGCTAAGCGCATAAGGGCCAAAAGAGTTACGAGGGATGATTTGACAACTATAATTCTAGAACACCACTAAGGCCACCACAGTTGAACACTCCTAGCTATAGAAAGTGGATGAGTCAATTAACACCATTGAATTGGTATATTATTTCTAGGTCGAAAAATTTTCTATAGTGTTGTGAGGATGAACCTCATAATAAAAGGCCTACCGGCTTAAAAATTAGAATATATATATATATATATATATATATCTATATATCTATATATATATATATATATATATATATATATATCTATATATATATATATATATATATATATATATATATATATATATATATATATAACTATATAACAAAACATAAAGTTATATATAATATAATTATATATATAGCTATAACATTCTAGTATATAACATAACATAACTATATATATAATTGTTGGCATTGATAATGCAATTTTTGGATGTAGTGTTGTTGGTTAGCATTGATGTCAACCTGGTAGCATGTGTGGCAGATGAGTGTGTTTTAAGTGACTTGTATGTGGATGAGTGTGTTGATGGTCCTTGGCATGTTTCTGATGAGCTATGATCTATGGCCTGTGTGGATCCTGTGATGGATTTAGCAACTTGGCTTGTTAGTGTGGAGATGAGTTCGTTTATAGTTATGTCTCTAGTGGTGCTTTAACAGTTGTACATGTGTTGTATGTGTGTGGAGTAGGTTGGAACTTGGTATTGATATTACCATGGTATTTTCATGTGATATTTGGCCTGCCTCGTATTTACACTTGCTATTGATATTACCGTGGTATTTTCAAGTATTTGGCTTGCCTGGTATTTACACTTGGTATTGGTATTACCTTAGTATTTTCCCGCAGTATTCGATTTGAGATTGATGAGGTTAGTTTGCTATATACTTATGAGTAAGTATTGAGTTGGTGGATGGTATGGATGGAGTGAGTGTGTGAGAGAGTGTTATATTGCCTTGCATAGATTACTGTATATCTATAGTTGACTTCAATGTATGTTATCATATTTTATTTTCAGATCAGAGAGGCTGTTGGGTTGATCATGTTGAGAATATTTGAGAACCCGATCTTAAACATTTTGAAACATGGTTTGCATGGAGGAGTTGGAGGTGTAGAGACTTCATTCTTGCAGATACTAGCAGACAATGATTAAAGGAGGAGACTCTTAATCCAATGGTAGTTGGATAGTCTAATGGATGTTGGGAGAGGCTCGTTGGTTGTGGTGGCTTCTAGAAAATGAGTATTTGCAAAGTCGTGAGTAGGAACTTCTCAGCTGATGGATTTTAGCACACTATTGTAGGAGTCGAGTCTTCCAGCTAGTGGGTGCTAGCTACTTCATGTATAAATTTGTTTAGCTATTAATTGAAGATTTGAGTAGGAGAAAAAATGGGTGGATTTTTCCCTGGAGAGTGTTTTTCACCAAAACACTTGTGTCCTCTTATGTGCACGTTTTTGATACTATTCATGGTGCTTTTACATGCTAATTTTATGTCTAGTTCATATGTTAGCTAATGGGTTACTAATTCTTGTTTTCTTTTGGCAAAATAAATGAACCTATCACCGCTGATTCACCACCCTCTCAATAGTGAGCTTATTTCCAACAATTGATATCATAGTGGGTTCTCTTGAAGGAGCTCGAGGGTAAATTTTAGGATTATTGCCAAGAGTAAGAGGAAACAATCTTAGAAGAAGAAGAAGAGCTACAAACAAGCCAAGAGTGCTACAAAATCTGAAAAACCTCTCCTCTTGGTTAAAGGTATGGTAGGCAATGTTTTCAATCATGAACATTTTATTTCTTGTTGCTAATCTAGTGATGATTATTTTGGGGTTATAGAGGAAGAATATAATCATTTTTTTGAAGTTGATTCTTGAAGGAGGAAGGTGTCTTTCTAGTGCAGAAGTTTGAAGATGAAGAGCTTAAGAGGTTAGTGAATCTTGAAACCAAAAACAAAGCTCAAGAATGGCTGATAGAAAAGTTGATGTTTGACAATAAAGACTTGAATAAATTGCTTCAGATTCTTGAGGAAAGAGAGTTTGCTCTCAAAGAAGAAAATCCTGATCTAAGAACCTAGTTGGAGAAGACAAGGATGATTGAAGAAAATATTGAAAACCAACTTAATGATCAGATCATCCAATGTAATAATTTAGAAGTTGAGCTAAAAGAGAACAAATCCACATTAAGAGGAGTTAATGTGGTAATGGTTGAAAAGACCAAGGTAGAAATTTGCAGCAACAATGAAGAAAATCATCATCAAAATCAAGAGCCAGAGAATGAAACAAGAAGAGCTATGAGAAATGTTAGATGCTTTAACTCTAAATTTTTTGGTCACATTTCAACTTGTTGCAGAGGAAAAAATATCAAATACCCCAAGAAATGCAAGCTTCCAGATCAAGACAATTCACAAGCAACCAATCAAGGAAAAATGGTCCCATCAGTTTTCAGGGTCACAAATTTCTTTTATGGGTACTGTTACTTATCTAATGATTTCAGGCATAAATATTTTGATTGCAGGGTTCATGGAAATCAAACCAACCAAAGATATGAGCCTTTTCCTTAATATCTTTGTCACATAATATGTTTTACTCGCAAAAATATCGGTCATAAGGCCAAATACTATAAGCTTCCTTTAGCCATCATGGAGTTTAGATGGAAGAAAAAGAACCCTCATGTGAATACCTTCAACATGCATCAAAGCAACCTGCAAAAGAAATGCAAAAGAATCTGGAAGAGGAAAGAACAACTAGAAATAAAATTGTGGGAAGAAAAGGAGTAGCAAGTGGCTTCAAAAAGGAATTGAAGCCAGCCTGGCCTCAAGGGGAGCAGGTAAGATCCTCCAAGTAAATGAGGTTCATTTAATAACAATGACTTTGTTTTGATAACTCATCTCTAAGATGTTTTAGAAATGGTTAAATTAATGGACCCGTTGCAAATAATTCAGCCATGGATAATATCATTAAATTTGATTTATGTATTTTGAGCGTCTGTTAGTGTCTGCATCAAAATAAAATAATGTTTAGAACCCAAAAAATGATAATAGAATGGATAATATTGTTGGGGCATTTTGAAACCAATATAAGCCTAAATGATAGCATGTGATTAGAAGGCTTTGCATAAGAAATTTGTGGCAAAATATTGTGTACTCATGCATAAAATGGCATGCATATGAATAAAATATTACATGAAATTGGGTAATTACATAAGGAGATATATGGTTAGTATACTTATCACACAAAGAAACATCATAGGAAAATATAACATTTGAGTAAAGTGCACATACAATTGTAGTAGTCGATTCAAAATGAGGGAATACAAATGCATGGAATTTCTTGGTGCAAAATATCTGGTTTCAAATGTGTGAATACGTTAATTATGTAATTGCTTATTTTGGTTGAGAATCAATGGTCATTTTAGTTTTAATTTGGTACCTAGGTGTAATGGAAAATATTTAATGCATGTGTTTCCATCTGCTATAGTCGTGGCGTGTTTTGGTCAAAACTACATTGATCATTCTTTTATAAAATATATATATATATACTCGATCAACCAAATCCATACCTTTAATTTCATTTCACAAGCCTTTTGAAAATCATTTCACACCATTAAGACCAGATCATAAAAGAAAATGCAATTTTAATAATGCATTTTCTTTGATGATCTGGTCTTAATGGTGTGAAATGATTTTCAAAAGGCTTGTGAATATATCTCTCTCTCTCTATATCTATATCTATCTCTATATATATATATATATATATATAAAATATAAAGTGCATTTTCTTGGCGTGATCTGGTCAAAATACATTGAAATGATTTTCAGATCTATGATATGAAATTAAAGGTATGGATTTGGTTTATGGACCAGTAGATAACATTTATTGTTTTTGGTTTAATCTGGTCGATGTGAAAACATTTGACACCATTAAGACGAGTCAGGAAGAGAAATGATCATGTGTATAAGTGCAGCTCGAGATGAGATTTTTATATAAAAGTGAGAAATGATTTTCAAAATTAAGACGGATGCCAAAAAAAATGCACTTTTGGATTTTCCTTTGCTCAAAAGTTTGAATTTTACAAGTGCGCATGCAACAGTGATATCTTAGTTTGGAGAACTCTCTTCCAAATTCGATATCCAAATAAAAGTGAACATGATGTGATATTTGAAGCAAAACACCATTTCATCACTCCTATCACTGAAGATCCTAACAGGCTAGATCATATCCTTTCATATATCAAGAACAATGGCTTCAACTTGAGAGAGGTGCAAAAACCAATTTCATGCACTCCTAATAACTGAAGATCGTAACATGCTAATGAAGATATGATTAATATTCTAAAGAGGATTGCTCATTAATGATGATCGATTGCATATATATAAATAGATCAATAAGTATGCAATCGATCATATTCTTGAGCAATTATATATATATATTATAAAAGTCGATAACATACTTTGTTGAACATGTAGAAGTTGAGTTTCTCTGAAAAACCACCATAGTGGTCTTTCGGATACACTTTGATTCCCAATTTTTGGTTCTTTTCACCATGTTTGGGTTTCCATACAGATAATGGAGACTCAAGCCTTTATTAGGAATTCGCATTGTCTCTATCTATTTTCTTTCGATAATATGGGGCAAGAGTCTTGTCTAATCCCCCGCCTATTTTAACCTCACTCTATTGAGGATTTGATGTTCTTCATTACTAATGAGATTATCCATATGGTTTTTTGAACTCTCATGTTATTCAGTCAAATAGCTTATTTCCAGCATGTTAGGTTATTCCTTTAAATAAGGTACGGAGTATGGATGACACCCACCCAGGTTGGAAGTGCAAAATAGGATCTACCGTGGTTTAGTGGATCCAGAGGATATACTATTTTATCCCATTTCATGGCACGCCTGGTGTGAAAATACAATCTATTTTGAATTTATGGATGAGTTTGATGGAAATTTGCACGTACTTTGTTTCTTCTGTTTTAATGTGGCTCTCCAAAGTTCTTGCAGAAAATCAATGACAGCAAGGGATGATGAAAATGATCACGCTCCAAAGCAAAACACATGTGAGATAGAATGCAAGGATGAATAGTCATCCTTGTATTTGAAGTTCTTGTTGAAACAAATTTCAAATTGGGAGTGAATCTAAAATAAAAGGAAGTGATAAAAGAGCTCTCATGTTGAGAAGAAATGTAGTGTCAAGATTCAGGGAACCTTGTGGAGCTATAACTGAATGTTGAACATGATCGAGTGACCTGCTAATTTGCGAGTCGTTAATGGTGGCCCTGCAAGGTGTAGGAGAGATTTTTTCAAGCAAGAAATAAAGATCGATCAATCCAAAAAGTGAATGACGGAGAGTGTTAGAGATAATTTTTTTTTGATAAAATTTTCTAGAGCATGAACAACAACAAAATATGGTGGTAGTCAAAGAAGTGGATGCGAGCGGAAGAAAATGACAGAAAATCGTATTAGGCATATCTATGATGTCGAGTGAAAAAACATGCTTGGAATGGTATTAATAGGAGATGTTGTTCGAGCAGTGGTGAATGAGCACCGAGAGGAACTCGAGCATTTCGATGCATATTAGATGATGATGGAATTTTGAAGGAAAACTCCAACCTATGATGAGACATAATTTTCTAGTTAGCCTTGCAGTGTGGAAAAAAGGGTGCTTTTGATGTATAATTGAAGTATATATTTTATAAAAAGTTATTGTTTAGTTTGAGAAGAGAAGTACAAGAGATCAAGATAAATGTAAACAATGATAGGTGTGCATTCATATATTATACAGGGAAAAGGAAGAGCTGTTGTAGTCCCTCAAAATTTTTCATGGATTCAGACAAGTCAAGTCACTCTATGGAGGATTATTTATGCATCTAAGTTCAAGAAAATAAATGGCCACAAGTTGGGTTTGGTTACTATATTTGATGGTCATTTAGGTGACAATGTTCCTTCATGACGTTCCAGAGGTCGTTCGCACTCATTACCAACTCATTAACATTTCATAAGATGGCTTTGTTATCCTGCTTACATAGAGTGGAGAACGCCTCATATTCCTAGGTGAATTTCATTTCAAACATACTGATAGATATAACTAGTTATTTGAATTGTGGGAACGTAGTGTTTTAGAAAAGAAAATGTTGGAGAACATAATATTTCCAAGACATCGTTGCGAGACAAGACATGGGTGTTGTATGCATCTCAGTGCCGATATGTGGAGGTTTGTTTTTCAATAATTGTACATTGCATAGGATGGTTTTGTGGGACTAAGCCTGATCAAGTTGTGAGAGTTTGCGAAAAATACAAAAAGCTTGAAGAAGCTGCATGATTTGCAACATGAAAAGTGCATAGGAAAAATGTGCTTCAAGAATAAAGAAATTATTGAGACAAATCATGAACACATTCAGTTCTGTAAGACCATGCATTGTCAAGGGACTTCTAAAACAAGGGTATATCGTTCACACCTTCGTGAGATATAATAATAATAAAAGTTGTGAATATGAGTGGCATAATAATTGAATGTTGTCACCAGAATTGAAATGAGTTAGTGATGTGAGTTTGGTTAGATTTCTATCATATAGCTACTCTGAGAACATCCATGAAAATTCAACAACCATCTTCTTTCTTATTGACGCCTGAAAGAGTGTGTCTTCTACAATTGGGACAAGGTTGTGTATTCCTGCATATTTCATCTACAATTGAGTGCGTTGGGTCAAAAAGTTACTATGCATTGGTGAATGAGGAATATGCTACATATTTTGTGCATTGTTATATACTATGTTAGGCCTAGATTTTTGGATTTTGATTTGAAGATGACTACTATCATTATTTTTGTGCTTCTATTGCTAGATCTTCTTATGGTTTGAAAAGTTTACACAATCTTGTGCTGCTCCAAATTGAATATATTTTCTTCTCATTGTTTGTATCAGTATTTCTATAAAACTTTTTAGAATTGTTGCTACCACTAGAGGAGTATGGTGGTTATCTTTTGTTGTTGATTGTTACAAAGGTTACAATATCTTGTGTTTTCCATGATGTAAATCCATGTAAACTATGTAAATGGGTTGTTGAATTGAGTTGACATATAATGTCAAACTTGATGTATTTGGAAGAGGTGTTGGTCATGTTGTCTTGAAATGAAGCAATATCTATGTGACATAATGATTATGTATGTATGTTGTTGCTAAAGAAAATTGTATGCAGAGTTACTATGCATTGTATAAATGAGATGCTATAAGTGTTTGTCATGATGGTTGTGTGGAGTCAGTGCTTTGGTCCATTAGGTGTAGTTTTCAACAAGAAGGTATTGATTGAAGCTTGATAATGATGATAACTTCAGTTCAAGAACATTCTCAGTGGGAACATGTCTAGTGTGTGTTTTTTGATCATATGTGGTTGTCATGTTGCTGCCTAAGGGAGTTTGGATGGTCATAATATGCTATGTGTTGAGAGTGATATTGATGGAGAGTGTTGTTGTTGTTGATGGTCATTATATGATTGAAAATGTAGTTGGTTTCGATGGAGTTTCTTCTATTGTTGTGTGCTGGTGATCGAATTTTTTGTTGCTTCTTCTTGTTGTCATCCTGCTATGGGGAGAAAAAAAGCTTTCTTCTTGTAGATGTATTAATCCATCTAATGTCTAGGGGAGTTATTGACTATTCAGTTATGTTGATTTGGGGTAGAATTGGATGTGCTATAGCCACAAAATTTGGTGGAGAGGTTGGAGCACATGAGATCTCCAATACCTAGAAAGGGTTTGGACAGATTCTAAAGAGATCAGGAGATATTAAAATAATTAATATTTTTAATGGAGTCCCTAAGTCTAAACTTAGGAAAAATAAAATATTAATGTGTATTAATATGAATTTGTGTTAGAATGGTCCAAAAGACATGGATCAGGCCAGATATAATCTTAGTCGTTGATTAGGGACTTAATCTCGACTGTTAAGATGTAAACAGGAAAAGTATAAGAGGAGGCTTGAGGGTCACTTGGAGGATACACTAGATGATCAATCATTGTATTCTCTAGAGCGGGGTTTGCTAAGAGAGATAGAATCATTGATTGGGAGAGCAACTGAGGGGCATTGAGTATAAATGAACAAAGAAGGTATAGATTGTGTTGGGAGAGCAGCGCAGCAACAAAGGAGGGTGACGTAGAGCTAGCAAGGGCTTACGCAGGGCCACGTAGAGGCAACCAAGTGCTGTGGAGAGCACCAGAGGGGCCAGCGTAATTGACACAAAGGCTCCCAGAGCTGACGCAGGGCCTCCTAGGGCTAATGCAGGCCAAGAAAGGCTGATGCAGGGCCAACATGAGATAAAGAGGGGCTGACACAGTCCAGATTGGGCAGACACTAGGGTTGTAGGAGCAATTTTGTGCTAAGGAGCTGCCGGAAGGGTTTTCCGGGGTTTTAGCTAGGAGATTTCTCTCAAACTGTGAGGTATAGCTGCTAAGGAAATTCTCTATTAGGTAGGCTAGTTATGGCACCCAGATTATACTCTGATATTGCTTAATAAGAAAACCCTCAGATAACTCCACCGATTTTCCCTTATTGGGTTTTTCCAGGGACATTGGTCCAAAAATAATGGTGTCATGTGGTGTGTTTGTTCTTGTTTCTTTTAGTTGTTGATCTGTAATATGTTAAGCATGTAGTGGTGTTTATTTTCAGTATTTACTTTGTAAATAACTTGTTAAAGAAAAATAACAAGTAGGTAGGAATAAATCAGAAAAGGTGCATGAAGGGTTTCTAAACTAAGTAAACTTAGAAACTTCAACTTGGTATTAGAACGTGATTGTAGATCACAGGAGGACTAAATGACATCAGACGAGCAGAGTAATAGCAGTGGAAAAAGGTTGTCCCGAGGTGAGAGAAGCTGTTTCTAGCAGTGCAAAAGCCAAGAAGTGTGATGCAGAGCTAGCCAAAGCCACGTAGAAGAAGCTGGGAGCTGCGTAGAGCCTCAGAGAGGCCAGCATTGCTAATGCAGAGGGCCAGAGGGCTGACAGAGGGCATCCCAGGGCTGATGCAGACCCATCTGGGGTGACACAGACCCATCTGGGGTGACACAAAGCCAGCGGGAGGTAGAGAGGGGTTGACACAGTTCGCAGAGAGGCATTCGCTGGAGTTTAGAAGGCTATAGAAATATTGCAGAGTGGAGTTGGTGAGGTACTATAGTCAGAGTAGTACCTGACAGAGCAGGGCCAGAGGAGTTGTTATCGAGGGTTTCTAGTCGAGGAACCTGGATCAGTAGTACAGTTGCACAAGACGATCAGAGTAGGGGGAATCTTGACAAGCGGTAGAAGGATTTCTAGGAGGGAAATCAGGACTCAGAGGAAGTCCAGAAGAGAACTGCCAGATGGGAAGTAGAGAGTCAAAGGAGTTGAACGGAGAACTTCCAAGAGGGAAGTACAGGAGCATCATGGCACTACACGGGGTAAGAGACTAGGATAGATTGGATGGAGCATCGAACTTCGTAGTTTGGAAGGCCAACATCTTATCAGTGCTTGACAAGAATCGTGTCAAGAACTTTTCCTTGAAGGATATTGTTATCTCAGTCGACCCCAATGATAATTAAAAGTACGAGGAGGCAATGGCGAGGGGAAAGTGCATTATCCTTGATGGGGTCAAGGATCATGTGGTGCCACATATAATCGAGAAGGAAATGACAGTTGAGATGTGGGAGGCTCTCAAGAATTTGTACCAGCATACTTATGTGCAGAGAAGAATGCTGCTCGAGAACTAGATGAGGTCGTATCAGATGAAGAAGGGTCAAATGATTGACTCCTTCCTCAGAGGACTGAATGAGATCTGAGATCAGTTGACTGCTATAGGAGCGACACCGGATCATGAGCTTATGGTGAGGACAACCCTAAATGCTGTCTCAGAAGAGTGGGAAGTGTTTGTCCAGAGCATCCTGGGTAGAGGGACTCTCTTACCTTGGGACGAGATGTGGGCAGCTCTTCGCCAAGAAGAGATCAGATGGCAGTCAAAGACAGGTAACAACAGCAAAGGGATCAAGGTCAAGTAGGAGGAAGAGGATGTGGCCCTAGCATCTAAGGGAAAGCAAGAGAAGCGGAAGAAGAAAGATCTCTTCAAGATCAAGTGCTTCCACTGTGGGGAGATGGGTCACTATGCGACCTAGTGCCCAAGGAAGAAGAGTAAGGGAGAGTCTTCTGATACTAAGGTGGTGTCAGCACAGGCAAAGAAGGAAGTTTTGACAGACGATGATTGTGCCATGAGTGCACATGCACCACTTGAGCAGAAGTGGGGAGACATCGAGTTGTAGTCAAGCAGAATACAGGCAATGAGGGGAAGGATCCTTGAGGTACCCAGCCTCTTGGATTAAACCTTTCTATGATAGCCCCATTGAGGAGTAGCAGTACTTGCTCGGTGGGTAGAGATGGATACAGAAGAAGCGACAGAGAGAGCTACAGTGCAGGAGTCTCAGGATAGCGTAGAGCTAGCACCATGCAACAGTGCAAGAGGCGCAGGAGTGTTGCACCAGTGCAAGAAGGCACAGAGAGGTGTGCAACAGTGTAAGATGTAGGGAGTTGTTGCAGCAACGTAGAGGTCAGAGAGGGAGCACTTGTTAGCTGTAGATGGAGATTCAGCATCAATGGGTGTTTCTAGCCCAACAGGGAGGTCAGTTGGGAGATCAGTTACTTACTTCTCAGTAACGGAATTGTAGTGCCATGGTGGGCAACATGATGGAACATGATGAGAGGAGGTGTAGTGTGGATGCAGTGCTGGGAGAAAGGACCAGCAACAACACAGATATAGAGGGAGCTGTCGTACATATGCAACAGTGGAAGTGGCAGAACCATGGGCAACAATACATGAGGCAGTAGTGCAGAGGATGTTGGGCAGGAAGGCCTAGCATCAGCACAGGTACCAATGCCGGATGATCAGAGTAATACTCAGTGTGGAGTATTGTTAGAGTACAGTCCTCGCTAAGAGACAATGTTGATTTTGGGTAGCATCGGATGTGATCTAGCCACGAAATTTGGTGGAGAGGTTGGGGCACATGAGATATCCAATACCCAAAAAGGGTTTGGACAAATTCTAAACAGATCAACAGATATTAAAATAATTAATATTTTTAACGGAATCCCTAAGTCTAAACTTAGGGAAAATAAAATATTAATGTGTATTAATATGAATCCATGTTAGAATGGTCCAAAAGACAAGGATGAAGCTAGATCTAATCTTAGTTATTGATTAGGGACTTAATCTCAGCTGTTGAGATGTCAACAGGAAAAGTATAAGAGGAGGCTTGAAGGTCACTTGGAGGATACACCAGATGATCAGTCATTCTATTCTCTAGAGTGGGGTTTGCTAAGAGAGATAGAATCAGTGATCGGGAGAGTAGCTAAGGGGCATTGAGTACATAGGAATAGAGAAGGCAGAGATTATTCTGGGAGAGCAGTGCAGCAGCCAAGGAGGGTGCAGAGCCAGCAAGGGCTCACGCAGGGCCATGCAGAGGTAGCCAAGTGCTGTGCAGAGCACCAGAGGGGCCAGCGTAACTCATTCAGAGGCTCCCAAAGCTAACGCAGGGCCTTTTGGGGCCGATGCAGGCCAATAAAGGCTGATGCAGGGAAAGCGTGAGACAGAGAGGGCCTGACGCAGTCCAGATTGGGCAGACGATGGGGTTGTAGGAGCAGTTTTGTGTTGAGGAGATGCTAGAAGGGTTTTCCGGTGTTTCATCCAGGAGATTTCTCTCAAACTATGAGGTATATATGCTAAGGAAATGTTTTGTTGGGTAGGTTAGTTACGACACCTAGATTGTACTCTGATATTGCTTAATAAGAAAACCCTTAGATAGCTGCACCAATTTTCCCGCATTGGGTTTTTCTAGGACATTTGTCCAAAAATAATGTTGTCATGTGGTGTGTTTGTTCTTGTTTCTTTTAGTTGTTTATCTATAATAGGTTGAGCATGCACTGGTGTTTATTTTCAGTATTTACATTGTAAATAACTTGTTAAACAAAAATAATAAGTAGGTATGAATAAATCAGAAAAAGTGCATGAAGGGTTTCTAAACTAAGTAAACTTAGAAACTTCAACAAGTTATGGATATTATTGATGATTTTATCCCTTTGACATTGATGTAAAATGGGGAGAAAGTGAGGAGATCAATTTTTAGATGTCTCTCTCAGTTGGTTGGATCAATTGGAGTTGCCATCAATGCCAAAGGGGGATATTGTTGGCATTGATGTTGTCATTGTTGGATGTAGTGATGTTGGTTGGCATTGATGTCATCCTGGTAGCATGTGTGGAAGATGAGTGTGTTGAGGGTGACTTGTATCTGGATGAGTGTGTCAATGGTCCTTGACATGTTTACGATGAGCTATGATCTATGGCCTGTGTGGGTCATATGAAAAACTGAGAAACTTGTCTTGTTAGTGCGGAGATGAGTGTGTTTACGGTTAGAGGGTATGACACTGGTGGTGCTTTAACAATTGTACATGTGTTGTATGTGTGAGGAGCAGGTTAGTAATTGGTATTCGTATTATTGTGGTATCTGCATGTGGTTTTAGGCTTTCCTGGTATTTACACTTGGTATTGGTATTACCTTATTATTTTCCCATGGTATTGGATTTGAGATTGATGAGGTTAGTTTGATATATACTTGTGAGTGAGTATTGGGTTGGTGGATGATGTGGATGGAGTGAGTTTATGAGAGAGTGCTACAGTGCCTTGCATAGATTAATGTATATCTGTAACTAGGTTCAAAGTATGTTGTAATATTTTATTTTCATATCAGAGAGGCTGTTGGGTTGCTCATGTTGAGTAGATTTGAGAACCCAATCTGAAACATTTTGAAATGTGGTTCACATGGAGGAGTTGAAGGCATAGATACTTTGTGCTTGCAAAGACTAGCAGACAATGATAAGAGGAGGATAATCTCAATCCAATGGTATGTAGATATCCAATGGATGTTGGGTGAGGCTCGTTGGTTGTGGTGGATTCTAGTGGATGATTATCTGTAGAGTCATGTGAATAGGAAATTCTAGGCTAATGGATATTAGAATAATGTTATAGGAGTTGAGTCTTCTAGCTAGTCAGTGCTAGATATTTCATGTATAAATTTGCTCAACTATTAATTGAAAATTTGATTAGCAACAACAATGGGTGGTTTTTTTTCCTGGAGAGGGTTTTCCACTAGCACACTTATGTCCTCTTATGTGCATGTATTTGATACTTTTCATGGTGCTTTTACATGTTGATTTTATGTCTGAGTTCATATGTTAGCTGATGGGTTACTAATTCTTGTTTGTTTTTCGAAAAAATAATAACAATTAAATAAACCTATCACTACTAATTCACCCCCTCTTAGTAGTGAGCTCATTTCCAACAATAATTAGATATATATAATTATATAGTTTATAACCATAACATAACTATATCTATTTATTATATTATAGTTATACATATATCTATATATATATATATATATATATATATATATATATATATATATATATCTATATATATATATTTAATATAACTGTTGATGTACCATTGATTTTCCTGTCCTTCCGCATATAAGGCTATCCCACATCTCCAATTGCATTTCTTTCTTTTTCCATGTTTTGGAGCTCAATGAAGTTTGCTCCTTCTGAGTTGTTTGCCGAAACCTACTTTTGCATTCAGAATCTTCATGACCGAAGTTGTTATAGATAGAACATTCTATTTCATTTTCAAGAGCAGAGAAGTTATTGTAGGTTCTTTTCATGATTCCTGTCATACTCCTTTGTTTTTGAGCTTCCCTAGTCATGATGGTCTTGTAGGCAACACATTGAGCAGCTTTATGACCAAAGTTATGACAAGACAAACATTGGCCATTGAAGAAATTCCTGCGATTATCAAATCTACCAACCATATGATTGTAGTTTCCATCCATTCTTGAGCCAAATTGAGAATGATTTACCTGTGGTCGGTTGAGGCTTCTGTTCATCGTTGTAGATTTCCCCTGATTTACTTGATAATCTTTGATCATTCTTGAAGAAAATTGTCCCTGATTTACCTGGTGATCTGCATTATGCTTTTGCTGTCGATTGTCAACTTGTTCGCTTCTCCTTGCTGCATCAAAATAACTTTTGGAGGTGGATGGCTTCTGCGCTTGCTTCTGAGCTTGAGATGATTCTTCGGAATATCCGAGACCAGTCTTGATTAGAGGAGAATGCTGTACTTTGATAATCTCATCTAGAGCTTCAGATCCTTTAGCAAATATGAGATTAAGGGCTTTTGTTTTCTCAATTTCTTTTCTAAGTCCCACAATTTCACATTCTAACTCTTCATTGTGTTTATCTTTTTCAGCAAGTTGGAATGTTAGAGTATCTATAATCATATTCTTTTCCTCTAAACAAACTTTAAGTTTAGAAATTTCTTCATAAAGACCTTCTTCATTTATAGCATCCAAGAAATCATCATCTTCAAAAGCCATCAAAAGTCTATCATCATTACCTTGTTCATCTTCATCACTATTCGACAATCCATCACTGTCTTAAAAGGCAACTTACCTATGAATCTTCCAGTTCCCCGTTGAAGGTTCTTGACAAAATTTGATTCTTCCTCTTCTTCTCACATATGTCCTGACTCATAGTAATCTCCTTTTCCTGAAGCCTTGAATGCAGTTTCTCTCCTGTTTGATGGTCCTCCTTTTCTCATTTCGTAAGCAGTTAGAATTCCGTGTAGCTGTGACATGGTAAGGCTCTGTAGATTTTTCTTTTCTTCTATGGCATAAACTTTTGAATCAAACTTAGGAGACAAAGATCTTAGAACCTTTTCAACCAAAACGACTTCTTTTATTTCTTCACCCAAGTTTTTCATACAATTTACGATCTCATCTATACGTAGGAAATAGCTAGCCACACTTTCATCATTATGCATTCTGAGACTTTCATATTGAATTCTAAGAGTTTGTAATTTTGCTCGTTTTACCTGTTTATCTCCTTCATAGCTCAGAACGATCTTGTCCCATATTTCTTTTGTGCTTTTGAGCTGCATAACCTTGACGAATTCTGATTGAGATAGACTTCCTAATAGAATATTGACAACTTTTGCATTTGTTTCATACTGCTTCTTACCAGCAGCATCTGTAGGAGTTGCTGATGGAAATGTGTATCCTGTTTCCACAATATCCCAAACTTCTGTACCAAGAGATTGAAGATAGGTAGTGATTCTTACCTTCCAATAGACGAAGTTTCTCCCATAAAAAATCGGTGGCCTGATAGATGCTTCCTTTTCGTAGTTGCTCATGATGATAGATATTCCTTCAAGCGATCAAGCTTTTCTTAAAGGACCTGCTTTGATACCAATTGTTGAAGATAATACTGAGAGGGGGGGGTGAATCAGTATTATTAGATTCTTTTTCAATTTATACAAAGATACTAATGAAACTTGCATATACCTTCCTGATTTATAATTTTAATTTATTCTTCAGATGTTGATCATTAATTTGTGTGTCAGAACCATATAACAGTAAGCAGGAACATAAAAGTAGAGCAGACAATCACACAAAAGAACACCAGATATAAGGTGGAAACCCAATGTGGGTGAAAACCACCTACTGCAATATGTCTCTATCTTCTTTCAATTAGAAACTTCTTTTTACAATGATTCTGTACTGGTGCAGTCTTATACTAGCACGCAGGCTTCAACCTCCAGAAGGCTACAACCTTCTCTCATTCCCCAGACTCTTCTGGAAGGGAGCTACAACCCCCTTAGCTCTTGTACTAGCTGAGGTACTAGCATGTAGGTGCTGACCTACAAAAGACTTCTCTTTTCTTCCAGGGACCACGTTTCATAAATTTTCAGACTGGATCCATGAAGATCAATCAAACATCAAATAGATCTGCAATCAACCAACTTCCTTATACAAATACTGAATCAATAACTTCTCAGAACACAGTACCAGTAACCAGACACCAATTGAGAACCTGGAACACTGCAGTAATAAACAAAAGCAGCTAAAACATATTTCAAGAAAAGTCCGCAACTTCACCAATAGAAACTTGCGTACGTACACAGTATTCACTTCCTTAACTGCGGGTATCCGCGCCTCCACTGTGTCAAGCCTGCAGGTATCCGCACCTGTGCTATGTCAAACCCGCGTATGTCCACACCTACGCGGTGTCGAGCCTCCGAGTATCCGCGCCTGTGCTGTGTCTAGCCTGCGGGTATCCGCGCCTGTGCTGTGTCTAGCCTGCGGGTATCCGCGCCTGCGCTGTGTCAAACCTGCGTATATCCGCGCCTGCGCTGTGTCAAGCCTATGGGTATAGATAATTTTCTAGACTTCAATTATACCCCAAATTATCAGATTTACAGATCTGATCATGTGCCAAAGAGATCTCGGCCCATCAATAGATCTGTCTTGTAATGCTCAAGTTTCTCCTTGATTCAGGTCCAGCTATAACTCACCAACTGATCACCAGTATTTCAGATCTTGCTCTTCTCAAGATATTCAACACATTAGTCACCTCAAGCCAAATGATCTCCTTTCCGTTTTATAGTCTAGGCCTTACTCAAACCATGGTCCAAAACCATAGAGATCCAATACTAGGGACCCAAAACCTGGGTTCAATACTTTAGATGCAAAACCACGGACCAAAACCATAGGATCAAAAATGTCGGACTAAATACCATGGGCCAACCATGAGATTTTCCACGTGCGCGCTTTTCTTTGCATGAAAGTGCGTGTACTTTACGTACGCACTTTTTGTTCGGTACACCTGCGTATATATACACACCTTTTTTTCGGCGCACCTGCGTATGTATGCGACTTTGTGAACGGGAACCTGCAGGTATCTCATTTTCTACTATTTTGAGAGCCTGAACTTGTGATCTGCTATTTGAGTGAGTTGCCATCAAGGACAACACTTATGTCATTGAGCTAAACCTATGTCATAATGCCAACAATCTCCCCCTTTGGACTTGATGGCAACCCAAAGTCACTCAAAGTCTTTCCTCTCCCTTTGACATCAAGGGCAAAGGGTTATGCTCCCCCTGAGTACATGCTAAAATCTTTTCTCTGCTGTGCTATCCAAGCTCCCCCTGACATATAGGCAAGATTTGCAAGAAGATGTTCTACAAAAGAAATATGACTTTATACATCATAACTGACCTTCCTATCACCAAAGACTCATACATATGACTCCCAACCAAGTGGGTATACATTACATTATCCATCCCAGGCATAGTGGGGCAACCAAGATAGGCCGTTAGATGACCTTGACAAAAGAAAATTAGAGACAAAATATCAACAGCATCTGTCAACCATCATTCAGATCAGTATCCATGTTCTCCTTCTGCACTTGCTCCTCCTGAAATCAAAACAACTGAAGAATTGAACCAAGATCTTCTATGATAATTCCAACAATCCATTATTAGAAGAATATATGCCCCCCCTGAATCTGTGCGAGATGGTCTCTGACAGACCCATATCAGACTCTTCTCATCCTTTCTTTTCTTCAAGTCGACTGTACCCACATAAACTAGCGTATGTACGCGTATACCCCATATGAACCTCGCGTACAACCAACAATCTCTGAGACAGACAAGATTCAACAGCAAGATGATGCATCAACTACCCCCAGCTTTTGTCTGAGGTATTCAAAGGTCTCCCTGGGCAGTGGTTTGGTGAGAATATCAACAACTTGTTCCTTAGAGGGAACATACTCCAATTTGACCTTTTGTTCAAGCACTTGTTCTCGGAGAAAATGATACTTGATTGGTATGTGCTTAGTCTTTGAATGCATGACAGATTCTTTGAAATACTGATTGCACTTGTATTATCACAAAAAATGGAGATCGGTGGAGTACAAGTGATTTGAAGATCTTGCAATGTTTGCATCATCCAAAGGAGTTATGTGCAGCAAGATGCAGCAGCTACATATTCTGCTTCAGCTGTAGATAATGCAACAAAGCTTTGTTTCTTGCTGAACCACGATACTAATATAGGACCCATGAAGAATGCACCACCACTAGTGCTTTTCCTGTCATCCACGCTTCCTGCCAATCCGCATCTGTGTATGCATGAAATGTGAGATCTGTACCTCTAAGATACCATAAGCCATAGTTTTGAGTTCCTTGAAAATACTTGAAAATTCTCTTAACTGCCCGAAGATAAGTTTCCTTTGGATTTGCCTGAAAACTTCCAACTATTCCCACTGCATACATAATGTCTAGTCAGGTACCTGTTAGATAGAGCAGACTACCAATCATGGATCTATAGGTTGGTTGATGTACTGCTGCCGATTCATCATTTGCGCTGAGGCTGCATCCTGTCACCATAGGGGTACATACTTGTTTCGAATCCTCCATCCTATATTTCTTCAAGATCTGCTTGAGATACTTGTTTTGTGATACACAAATGCCGTGTTTGTTTTGTTGGACTTGTAAACCAAGAAAATATGTGAGCTCACCTAGCATGGACATTTCAAACTCTTTCTACATCACCACGGAAAAATTTTGACTCATGTATTCTTCATTGCTACCAAAGATGATATCATCAACATACACAACAAGTATCAACAACTTATCATTGTCAAATTTTATATATAGATTGCTATCAGTTGATCCTTTTATAAAACCTTGTTGATAGAGGTATATATCCAATTGATAATACCATGCCCTTGGAGCCTATTTAAGGCCATAGAGAGCATTTTTGAGTTTGCATACAAGTTTTGGATCATTTCCAAGAATAAACCCATATGGTTGTTCAATATATACTTCTTCATTTAAGTCTACATTCAGAAAGGAAGATTTTACATCCATCTGAAATACTTTGAACTTCTGAAAGCTAGAGAGAGCAAGGAACATTCTTATAGCCTCAAGTCTGGAAACTAGAGCAAAATTTTCTTCAAATTCTATGCCTTCTTGTTGTGCATATCCTTTACAAACAAGTCTTGCCTTGTTTCTAACCACATCCCCATTTTCATTCAACTTATTTTTGAAAATCCATTTTGTCCCTATGAAATTCTTCTTTTGGTATAGGAACCAATTCCCAAGTGTTATTCTTTTCAATCGGCTCGAGTTCTTCCTCCATGGCCTTGACCCAACATTCATCTTTTCAAGCCTCTCTTACATTCTGCGGTTCAGTGGAGGAGAGCAGTGCTAGATAGCTTGAAGCTTCTGAAATGGTTCTTCTTGTTTGTACACCTGCCTCTTTCTGCCCCAAAATTTGAGATTCTGGATGATTCTTCTGAACATATCTAGATGGAGTCTTTTCTTCTATTCTTATCTGTTCTTCTGGTGCCTCATGGGTTTCTTCTTCATTATGAATCTGATTTGATGTTGACGGATAGTCTTTGCCATCTTCAAAATCTTCAGATTTTACCTGCGTAGGAGTGTTTCCTTCTTCATCAACCACTACATCAATACTTTCAACAATTTTACCAAGTCTTTTATTGTAACATTTGTAAGCTTTGCTGTGGGGAGAGTAGCCAAGTAAAATGCCTTCATCTGCTCTAGGTTCAAACTTGCCAAGATTTTCATCAGTCCTTTTAATCTAGCATTTTCTTCCAAAAATTTGAAGTATTTTACCGTGGGAGTCTTACCGTACCAAAGTTCATGAGGAGTCTGAGTGCTGTTTACTCGGACGTTTGTCTTGTTGAGAATAGTAACAACGGCAAATGCGGCTTCACCCCAGAAGGTTGTGGGAATTCCAGACTCATCAAGCATAGCATGAGCCATTTGTTGAACTGTTCTGTTCATCCTTTCCACTACTCCATTTTGCTGAGGAGTCCTTGCAGCAGAAAATTCCTTTCTTATTCCATGTTCTTCACAGAAAAATAAAAATTCATTTGAGGTAAATTCCCCTCCTCGATCAAATTTGAGGCATTTGATTCTGTGATATGATTTGTTTTCAACCAAAGCTTTGAATGACTTGAACTTTTCGAAAGCTTCATCTTTATACTTCATGAGTCCTAGTCAACACATCCTTGAAAAGTCGTCAATGAACAATATGAAATACTCTTCTCCTTGAGGTGACCTCTTTCTAGTTGGACCACATATATCGGTGTGGACAAGTTCAAGTGGCCTGCTAGCTGATCCTTCCTTCTCAGGGAAATTAGTTCTGGTTTGCTTACCAAATTGACATGATTTGCATATTGTATTGTTTGGAATTCTGATGTCAGGAAGATCATGAACTACCTAATATTTACATGCTTTCCTTATCTGAGAGAAGCTAAGATGCCCCAGTCTTTTGTGCCATAGCTAGTGTTCATCATTCTTGCTTAAATAGCATTGTTGTTGTTCTCCCTTGAGTACGTATAGGTTATTTTGAGTTCTTATGCCTCTGATCACTGTTTTTCCTGTATCAAGCTCACGAACAATACATCCATTTGATCGAAATATCACCTCAGTTCCTTGATCACACATCTGACTGACACTCAATAGATTATGCTTTAAGCCATCAACATACATAACATTTCCAGCCTTGACCTTTTCTTTCAAACGAACAAATCCTTTACCTTTTATGAATGCTGGAGTGTCATTTCCAAATGAGACCTTCTTTTCCTTTTCTAAGGCACTATATGACTGAAGTTTTTCTTTATTACCTGTCATATGTTTCGAGCATCCACTGTCGATGTACCATTGATTTTCCTATCCTTCTACATATAAGGATATCCCACATCTTTCCGGTTGTGTTTCTTTCTCTTTCCATGTTTTGGAGCTCAATGAAGTTTGCTCCTTCTGAGTTGTTTGCCGAAACCTGCTTCTGCATTCAGAATCTTCATGACCGAAGTTGTTACAGATAGAACATTCTATTTCATTTTCAAGAGCAGAGAAGTTATTGTAGGTTCTTTTCATGATTCTTGTCATACTCCTTTGTTTTTGAGTTTCCCTAGTCATGATGGTCTTGTAGGCAACACATTGAGCAGCTTTATGACCAAAGTTATGACAAGAGAAACATTGGCCATTGAAGAAATTCCTGCGATTATCAAATCTACCAACCATATGATTGTAGTTTCCATCCATTCTTGAGCCAAATTGAGAATGATTTACCTGTGGTCGGTTGAGGCTTCTGTTCATCCTTGTAGATTGCCCCCGATTTACTGGATAATCTTTGATCATTCTTGAAGCAAATTGTCCCTGATTTATCTGGTGATCTGCATTATGCTTTTGCTGTCGATTGTCAACTTGTTCACTTCTCCTTGCTGCATCAAGATAACTTTTGGAGGTGGATGGCTTCTGCACTTGCTTCTAAGCTTGATATGCTTCTTCGGAATATCTGAGACCAGTCTTGATTAGAGGAGAACGCTGTAGTTTGATAATATCATCTAGAGTTTCAGATCCTTTAGCAAATCTGAGATTAAGGGCTTTTGTTTTCTCAATTTCTTTTCTAAGTCCTACAATTTCACATTTTAACTCTTCATTGTGTTTATCTTTTCCAGCAAGTTGGAATGTTAGAGTATCTATAATCATATTATTTTCCTATAAACAAACTTTAAGTTTAGAAATTTCTTCATAAAGACCTTCTTCATTTATAGCATCCAAGAAATCATCATCTTCAAAAGCCATCAAAAGTCTATCATCATTACCTTGTTCATCTTCATCACTATTTGACAATCCATCACTGTCTTCATGCGTGTAATAGCTCTTCTTATTCTGTTTTCTGTTCCATCTAACATGTTCCTTACCTTTGTCTAGTTTATCTTTATGAGGACATTTTGCAGCATAATGACCAACTCTTCCACAAGCAAAGCATTTGAAAGGTAGCTTACCTCTGAATCTTCTAGTTCCCTGTTGAAGGTTCTTGACAAAATTTGATTCTTCCTCTTCTTCTGACATATGTCCTGACTCATAGTAATCTCCTTTTCCTAAAGCCTTGAATGCAGCTTCTCTCCTGTCTGATGGTCCTCCTTTTCTCATTTTGTAAGCAGTTAGAATTCCGTGCAGCTGTGACATGGTAAGGATTTGTAGATTATGCTTTTCTTCTATGGCAGAAACTTTTGAATCAAACTTAGGAGACAAAAATCTTAGAACCTTTTCAACCAAAACAACTTCTTTTATTTCTTCACCCAAGTTTTTCATACAATTTATGATTTCATCTATACGTAGGAAATAGCTAGCCACACTTTCATCATTATGCATTCTGAGACTTTCATATTGAATTCTAAGAGTTTGTAATTTTGCTCGTTTTACCTGTTCATCTCCTTCATAGCTCAGAACGATCTTGTCCCATATTTCTTTTGCACTTTTGAGCTGCATAACCTTGACGAATTCTGATTGAGATAGACTTCCTAATAGAGTATTGACAGCTTTTGCATTTGTTTCATACTGCTTCTTACCAACTGCATCTGTAGGAGTTGCTGATGGAAATGTGTATCATGTTTCCACAATATCCCAAACTTCTGTACCAAGAGATTGAAGATAGGCAGTGATTCTTACCTTCCAATAGACGAAGTTTCTCCCATAAAAAATCGGTGGCCTGATAGATGCTTCCTTTTCATAGTTGCTCATGATGATAGATCTTCCTTCAAGCGATCAAGCTTTTCTTGAAGGACTTGCTCTGATACCAATTGTTGAAAATAATACTGAGAGGGGGGGGGGTGAATCAGTATTATTAGATTCTTTTTCAATTTATACAAAGATACTAATGAAACTTGCGTATCCCTTCCTGACTTATAGTTTTAATTTATTCTTCAGATGTTGATCATTAATTTGTGTGTCAGAACCATATAACAGTAAGCAGGAACAGAAAAGTAGAGCAGACAGTCACACAAAAGAACACCAGATATAAGGTGGAAACCCAATGTGGGTGAAAACCACCTGCTGCAATATGTCTCTATCTTCTTTCAATTAGAAACTTCTTTTTACAATGATTTTGTACTGGTGCAGTCTTATACCAGCACGCAGGCTTCAACCTGCAGAAGGCTACAACCTTCTCTCATTCTCCAGACTCTTCTGGAAGGGAGCTACAACCCCCTTAGCTCTTGTACTAGTCGAGGTACTAGTACATAGGTGCTGACCTACAGAAGACTTCTCTTTTCTTCCAGGGACCACGTTTCATTAATTTTCAGATTGGATCCATGAAGATCAATCAAACATCAAATATATCTGCAATCAACCAACTTCCTTGTACAAATACTGAATCAATAACTTCTCAGAACATAGTACCAGTAACCAGACACTAATTCAGAACTCGGAACACTGCAGTAATAAACAAAAGAAGCTAAAACATATTTCAAGAAAAGTCCACAACTTCACCAATAGAAACCTGCGTACGTACACAGTATTCACTTCCTTAACCTAAGGGTATCCGCACCTCCGCTGTGTCAAGCCTGAGGGTATTCGCGCCTGCGCTGTGTCAAACCCGCGTATGTCCGTGCCTGTGCAGTGTCGAGCCTGTGGGTATCTGTGCCTGTGCTGTGTCAAACCTGCGTATATCCGCGCCTATGCTGTGTCTAGTCTGCGGGTATCTGTGCCTGCGTTGTGTCAAACTGCGTATATCCACGCCTGCGTTGTGTCGAGCCTACAGGTATAGATAATTTTCCAGACTTCAATTATACCCCAGATTATCATATTTATAGATTTGATCATGCCCCAAAGAGATCTCGACCCATCAGTAGATCCATCTTGTAATCCTCAGGTTTCTCCTTGATTCAGGTCCAGCTATAACTCACCAACCGATCACCAGTATTTCAGATCTTTCTCTTCTCAAGATATTCAACAAATTAGTCACCTCAAGCCAAATGATCTCCTTTCCTTTTTATAGTCTAGGCCTTACTCAAACCATGGTCCAAAACCAGAGAGATCCAATACTAGGGACCCAAAACCTGGGTTCAATACTTTAGATGCAAAACCACGGACCAAAACCATAGGATCAAAAATGTCGGACTAAATACCATGGACCAACCATAAGATTTCCCACGTGCATGATTTTCTCTGCATGAAAGTTCGTTTACTTTACCTACGCACTTTTTGTTCGGTACACCTGCATATATGTACGCACCTTTTCTTCGGCGCACCTGCGTATGTATGCGACTTTGTGAACGAGAACCTGCGGGTATCTCATTTTCTACTATTTTGAGAGCCTGAACTTGTGATCTTCTATTTGAGTAAGTTACCATCAAGGACAACACTTATGTCATCGAGCCAAACCTGTGTCATAATGCCAACAATAACATATAATTATATATAACATACTCTCTCTCTCTCTCTCTCTCTCTCTCTCTCTATATATATATATATATATATACATAACATTAAACTATAACTATAGTTTATAATGAAAGTATAGAATCAATTATATGATTCTATAATGATATATATTTAACTATTCGAAACATAACATAACATAACATAACATAATGTAACATGTACATCATAATATAACTATAACATTTAACATAACATAACTATTTAAAACATTATATATATATATATATATATATATATAAGTTCAATTTCAACAATGCATCATTAATAGACACATTAAATTGATCATGAAAAGTGCATTTAAAGCGAATAAAATTATTTTGACTATTTTCTAATTTGTAGCATATTGTTTCATTATGTATTGTGTTGTACCATTGTCTTCATGTGCTTTCACTTAGTAAATGTCGCGTGTCAAAGTCAAACATTATAAGAACTTATAGCGTAATGGAGTATTTGGCTAGCATGAAATTTTATTAGTTTTGCAATATAGTTAGTTAGTTTTAAATAGTTATGATATGTTAAATGTTATAGTTTAGTTTAATTCCTATTTTTAAATAATGTAATTTATTCATATGACATAAACATGTAAATATATATGTAAAAAAATTGAAATAAACACACACACACACACACAAGTTCAAGTTTCAACAATGTATCATTAATACACACATTAAATCCATCATGAAAAGTGAATTTAAAGTGAATAAAAATATTTTGAATATTTATTAATTTGTACCATATTGTTTCATTATATAGTGTGTTGTACCAGAAACATTGTCTTCATGTGTGTTGACACCTAATATTTGGGATTAGGAAATCCATGTACATATTGTAAATATAAAAAATAAAAGAAGCTGGAAGATGAAGAGACATTGAGATATGAAACCCAATAGTCCCCCTCTCTTTTTATATATTCATATTATCTCTTAATACAAATGTGTCGCATATTGTAAATAGAAAAAATAAAAGAAACTGGAAGACGAAGAGACCTTGAGATATGAAACCCAATAGTCCTCCTCTCTTTGTATATATTCATATTATCTCTTATTAAAAATGTGTCACATTCATTTGGAGTTACTCCTGGCCTGACATGGTATCAAAGCCAACTACCAAATTTAGTTATGTGCTCCTATATAATGCCTGGTATTTCCCTGCCATTATACTCTATGCCTCTGTGTTCTATTTATCTATGCGTTAACTCCAAGACTGTGTGTAACTCCTATATGTTGGTGGAAAATCATTTTTGATGAACTTTGCATAATTCTTATGCGTCCTTGAAGCAACTTCACATTGATTTTGAAAAGGCCGCTAGTTGAACTATTCGTGGATTTGAGGACTGAATTTTTTTTCTTTGCTCTTAGTTTTTCCCAAAAACTCCTGTTCTATGAAGGTTGAATGTTCTTGCTGGTCCGACCTGCTGGAATGGTTGAATGGTCTGCTGCATAGCCAGGGTGCTACATTGATATGTGGTTATTGGGATGCGAGCCCAATTCTAGTATTTTACCTCTATTGGTGCGTATGACCTCTGGTTCATATGCTGTGAAGGGAGAAACAATGGTGCAATGAGCATGGAAGTCAAGTTTGTGGTGTTGAAGCGGTTGTATGTCCAACAAATTTTGATTTCAACATACGTATTGTGATTTCAACTAATTTCATTCTCATTCGTTCGAATGAGCTAGAAGTTTCTTTTTTGATGTGTTAAATCATTTTTCGATTCTTGTACATTAACCATACTTGAAGATTGGGTATTATATAAGTCGTGAAGCTGTGATCCTTAAATTCTTAAAGGGTATATATATATATATATATATATATATCTGAAGAAGCTGCATGCCTTGAAAAAATGGAGAAGAATCATGCACAAGATTCTTCTAGAGGAAGAGGTGGCCAAAGAGGAAGTGGAAGGAGGTATTTTAGAGGCAGGAGGGGTGGAGGGGCAGAGAGTTCCAAGGAAAAAAGTATGAACTTCATTGCATATGATGCAATAGAGATGGGCATGATGCTTCCACATGTAAGCCACATTGGGACAAAATTGAACAAGAAAGAAATGAAGGAAAAGGTAAAACAACTTACAAGGGGAAAGGTAAAGCACCAAAGTCCGCTCATTATGTTGTGGCACATTTCAACATTGGAGTAACTAAAGAATTATTCAATGATTCACTTGCTTCATGGAAAGATGTTTGGTTTCTTGATTCAAGAGCAACTTTCCACATGAATTTTAGGAGAGATTTATTTGAAGAATTCACTGATAATGTTGATGGAGTAGTATATTTTGCAGACAAGTCAAAATTCAAGCCATCAAGGCTTGACACCATCAGGCTCAAACTGCCCGGTATAGACTTTCTTCTACATGATGTTCTATACCTCCTAGAGCTAAGGATAAACTTGTTGTCTTTGGTCCACATCTCCCAGCATGGACACTCCATTCATATATTTGATGCAAAGTTCAAGGTCAGCAAAGCATCAGATCAATCACTTGTCATGACTGGGATAAAAGAAGAAAGACTTCTGAAGCTCCAAGGATCCTCTGGTCGTGCACCTAATTTTTTATGCAGTTCTCATTATGATGAATGTACATTTCCATCAATTCTTTTATGGATTGCTATATTTGGACACTTGAACTATGGAAACCTACGTTTATTGAAGAAAAATGGTGTTACTAGTTTACCTACAATTCCTAGGAAACTTAAGCAATGCGATTCTTGTATCTTAGCAAAGCATAGCAAATAGTATTTTCATGATTCTCATTCTAGAGAACATAGAAAACTTGAACTCATTCATTATGATTTGTGTGGTCCAATTCCCATTCCTACTGCAAATGGTAATAAATATATGATGACATTTATTGATGACTACACTAGAATGCATTGGATTTATTTATTGAATGTTAAACACACATGGACAACAAAGACAATATGAAAGATAAAACATGCAATACCATTTTATTAACAAGAGATTTACATTTATAGTACATTATGTGACTCTTGGGTTTCAGATCCCAAGGTCTCTTGGACTGCTTAGTCTTTTCGGCTTCCACACTAACCCATTTAGGATTAGGTGTCCAACATTCCCCCCCTTAATCTGAAGGGTTATGTATGAGTCCAAGAAGAGAGCTGTAATACAAAATGTGCAAAAAATGCATGGCAGCACTAGGCTGAATATGCTCTATGAAATGTTGGTAAAAAAGGGCGGTGGTTAAATGATGACCACCAACACTGGAACGCTTAGTGCAGTTCCCAGAACTCTTCCAAAACTGGCGAGAAACTGAAGTTTTCTGCTAGAGGAAGTGATCCTATTGTTTTAAAGAGGGAAACCTTCAACCATAAAAGGGAGGTCTCACCCCGCATAAAAGGTAAAACTTCAACCTGAAAAGGGAATGTTGGAAATAATACTGAGAGGGGGGGGGGGGTGAATCAGTATTATCAGATCAGTAAAACCTTTCCAATTTCATACTCAGAAACATATACACTACTTCAATTAAGTGAACCCGCGTGTACACGCTACTGTGTCTAATGCAACTAGCGTATATCTAGAGATCTTATAATTCAGTTAGCTTAATCTTCAGTAAATGCATCAGAACATTATTAAGAATATTAACAGTAAACAGGTGCAGTATAACAGAACAGAACATCACACAAGAGCCACACACATGAACACCATGATATAAGGTGGAAACCCAATGTGGGTGAAAACCACCTGCTACAATTCGTCTCTTTCTTCTTTAATAAGAAACTTCTTTTACAATGCACTGGTGCAGTCCTTTACCAGTACGCAGGCTACAACCTGCAGAGGGTCGTTTTCCAACTACTTCTGGAAGGGAGCTACAACCCCCTCAGCTCTTGTACTAGCCAATCCATTTACTAGTACATAGGTGCTGACCCTACAACCTTCTTTCCTTCAAGGACCACGTTTCATCAATTTTCAGACTGGATCCAAGAATACAAAACAAACATTGCTGCAATACAATCATCAACTTATACTTGCATCATAATTCATTAAACAACCCAATACTGAATCACTGAAACCCTGTCATCAAGAACACAGAACCCAAACCAGAGCCCAGAACTATGCAACAACCACCAAAATCAACAGCAACCTAAAATATCAAATCTTATTATGCATACACTACTTCACTGTACCAAAACCGCGTGTATACACGCTTTCTCCAAAGGCAACCCGCGTGCAGATCTAGAAATAATTACTTATGCCTTCGCTGTCAGATCCGACCCTTGCCAAGCGTCCCGAACAGATAAACAAAAATACCAGATCTTCTCACTTCATCAGACACACAATGCATACCCTTTGCCTAATGATCTTCTACTTATATAGCCTTAGGCCCTTCACAATACCACGGGCCAAAACCATAGTAACACAATACCATCAACTTCAAAACTAGGGATCGACACGTCCGTCGAGACACCATGGTCCAAAACCATAGGCACAACTTCCAAGGACTAACCGTCACGGACCAAAGATAAGTTTTCCACATACACGCTCTTTTACTGAAGCCAACCTGCGTGTAGCGAACCTGCGTATACGCGACTTGGTATATAGTGAACCTGCTTGTATACGCGACTTGGGCTTAATGAACCTGCGTGTATGAACTTTCTTGGCCTGCTGTACTAAGATCTGTCCTCTGATTAAGTTGCCATCACTTGTACCTGCTTCTGAGTGAGTTGCCATCAAGGACAACACTTGTATCACAATGCCAACAATCCCCCCCTTTGGACTTGATGGCAACCACTACACCAAGTCACTCTCCCCCTTTGACATCAAGGGCAAAGGGCGGACCAAGATATTCTCTTCTTTGGTATACCTTCTGCTGTCCATACTCCCCCTGAGTACCTGCTGAAATCTCCAAATGTGCTCCCCATTTGTGTATGCCAAAGTGTACCAATCTATCCATCCTGCTCTTGCCGAATTGTGCTGTTCATGCTCCCCTTGAATCTAGGCAAGATCTGCAAAAGATGTTCTTCAAGAAGAACAAAGACTTATACATCATAGAAGACCTTCCTATCACCAAAAGACTCAATACATACATTCATCACCCAACCTAGTGGGGATATACCAATATTGACTCATCCACCTAACCATGTGGAGATACATTAAGAGTTTACTCATGATAAGACATGAACATTACATCATTCATCCCAGGCATAGTGGGGAAACCAACATGGGCCGTTACATGACCTTGACATCATAAAAGAGATATCACAAAAGAGATACATGACATAGTGATGAAATAACTAGACCAAGACTTATGAAAGCCACCAGCAGCATCATGATCTGTACCATAAGCATCAGCCTGCAATACCATTCCTTTGATCAAACAACAAGATGTATCATTTAGCTTCATAGACTTTATCAACAACTTCTAACCATAATGCCAACAATGCATTATTTGAAGTATATGCTCCCCTTGAGTGTGAGCCAACCATTTCCTGAGTCTGTTCTTCTCCCCCTGAGCTTGAGCCAACCATGACTGAACCTGGGTCTGTTCTGCTGCCCTTTCTTCATATACGCAACTTTGCAGCCTGTAACTTGCGTATATACGCGACTTGTCTTCATTATATCAGCGTATGCAAGGAATACTGAAATTCATCACTTTCAGATTCCCCTGTGTCTGTTATGTTAGCTGACTGAGTTATGCCACACTTTTCTGTCTCTGTCTTCTTCAATTCCTGGAACTGTGATGATGTATGGTCCTCTTGTTTTGAATTTTGAAATCTGCTCCTGCATTCCCTTGCTTTATGTCCATATTTGTTGCATGTATAACATCTTACATATTTCATGTTCCTTCTATCACAATCAATTGCTTTGTGTCCATATGCATTGCAGGCAAAGCAATATCCTCTGAAATACCTGGGATGCAATGATCTTTTGTAATGGTCTTGAACCATTCTACTTCTACATCTGGCTGCAACATGTCCAAGATTATGACATACATGACATTCAACATTATTCAGTGGAGGAGATAATCGTCTATCACGTCCATAGTTAGGATTAAAGGATCTTCCTTGAGGAATTCCTTTCCTTGGTTGTTCCTTGTTGAGCATTTCAGATTTCTCCTTAGAATTTCTCGCCTCACCTTGTGAACTAGATTCACCTTCAACATATTCATGAAAACCAAGACCAGTTTTGATAGCAGGAAACCTTTGGCTATTAAGAATATCATCGAAGACTTTAGTACTATCTTGAAATTGTAAAAGCTTATCCTTTTCTTCTAGTTTACCTTTCAAGATATTTACCTCAACTTGATGTTGTTCTTCCTTTTTCAGATACTGATTCCTTAGGTCTTCTTCAGCTTTTCTTCCTTCTTCCACTTGTCGCTTTAGTTTGATCACTTAATGTTCTTGATCTTCAAGAGCTTCTCTGTTTAGTTCTCTTGATTTTTTAAGATCTTCTTTTAGAGAGAGGATCTTTGATTCAAGTCTTTGAATAGTTATGCTCTGATCCTTTACTATATCCTGCAATTTCTTCCTTACCCTGGTTTCTGTCTCCAATTGTTCGTTTAATTTGGTAACTTCTTCAGTTTCTACATTCTTCTGTTCATGTGCCATGAGACTTCTAATATCTTCACTATTATTGGATGAAGCATTCTTCTTTTCATGTGCCATGAGACTTCTAATATCTTCACTATCATTGAATGAACTTTTAATATGGGTATAATAGCTTCTACCATCTTCTTCAGATATCTTTCCTTTGTTATGAGGGCATCTAGCAGCATAGTGACCAACTCTACCACATAGAAAACATTTGAAAGGTAGCTTACCTTTGAACCGTCCAGTTCCCCGTTCAAGATTCTTAACAAAATTTACCTCATCTTCTTCCTCTGACGCTTCGAATGCGGCTTCTAATGGTACCTCTTGTCACATTTCAAAAGCAGTTAAGATCCCGTGAAGCTGTGACATGGTGATTTTCTGCACATTCTCCTTTTCTTCTATGGCAGATACTTTAGAATCAAATTTAGCAGACAGAGATCTCAAAACCTTTTCAACTAAGACAACTTCCTCAAATTCTTCACCCAGATTCCTCATACAATTCACAATCTCATCCATACGTAGGAAATAATTAGCTATGCTTTCATTACTAAGCATCTTAGGAGTTTCATACCGGATTCTGAGAGTTTGAAGCTTTGCTCTTTTTACCTGATCATCTCCTTCGTAGCTTGTGACAATTTTTCCCATATTTCCTTAGCTGATTTGAAATGCATGATCTTCATAAATTCTGATTGTGTCAAACTACTCAATAGGACAGTAACAGCTTTGGCATTGAGCTCATATTGCTTTTTCTCTGCTGGATCTGTAAGAGTTGCTGATGGGAATTTGTATCCTCCTTCTATGATTCCCCAAATTTCTGCTCCAAGTGATTGTAGATATGCAGCGGTTCTTATCTTCCAGTGAGTAAAATTGTTCCCGTCAAAGACTGGTGGCCTGATGTGTGCCTCTCTTTCTGGATTAGCCATTCTGATGGATCTTTTCCTTCAAGCGATCAAGCTTCCTCTGAAGGACCTGCTCTGATACCAATTGTTGGAAATAATACTGAGAGGGGGGGGGGGTGAATCAGTATTATCAGATCAGTAAAACCTTTCCAATTTCATACTCAGAAACATATACGCTACTTCAATTAAGTGAACCCGCGTGTACACGCTACTGTGTCTAATGCAACTAGCGTATATCTAGAGATCTTATAATTCAGTTAGCTTAATCTTCAGTAAATGCATCAGAACATTATTAAGCATATTAACAGTAAACAGGTGCAGTATAACAGAACAGAACATCACACAAGAGCCACACACATGAACACCATGATATAAGGTGGAAACCCAATGTGGGTGAAAACCACCTGCTGCAATTCGTCTCTTTCTTCTTTAATAAGAAACTTCTTTTACAATGTACTGGTGCAGTCCTTTACCAGTACGCAGGCTACAAGCAGAGGGCTACAACCCTCTCTCGTTTTCCAACTACTTCTGGAAGGGAGCTACAACCCCCTCAGCTCTTGTACTAGCCGATCCATTTACTAGTACATAGGTGCTGACCCTACAACCTTCTTTCCTTCAGGGACCACGTTTCATCAATTTTCAGACTGGATCCAAGAGTACAAAACAAACATTATGCAATACAATCATCAACTTATACTTGCATCATAATTCATTAAACAACCCAATACTGAATCACTGAAACCCTGTCATCAAGAACACAGAACCCAAACCAGAGCCCAGAACTCTGCAACAACCACCAAAATGAACAGCAACCTGAAATATCAAATCTTATTATGCATACGCTACTTCACTGTACCAAAACCGCGTGTATACGCACTTTCTCCAAAGGCAACCCGCGTGCAGATCTAGAAATAATTACTTATGCCTTCGCTGTCAGATCCGACCCTTGCCAAGCGTCCCGAATAGATAAACAACAATACCAAATCTTTTCACTTCGTCAGACACACAATGCATACCCTTTGCCTAATGATCTTCTACTTATATAGCCTTAGGCCCTTCACAATACCACGGGCCAAAACCATAGTAACACAATACCATCAACTTCAAAACTAGGGATCGACACGTCCGTCGAGACACCATGGTCCAAAACCATAGGCACAACTTCCAAGGACTAACCGTCACGGACCAAAGATAAGTTTTCCACATACACACCCTTTTACTGAAGCCAACCTGCGTGTACACGCGACTTGGTATATAGCGAACCTGCGTATACGCGACTTGGTATATAGTGAACCTGCTTGTATACGCGACTTGGGCTTAATGAACCTGCGTGTATGAACTTTCTTGGCCTGCTGTACTAAGATCTGTCCTCCGATTAAGTTGCCATCACTTGTACCTGCTTCTGAGTGAGTTGCCATCAAGGACAACACTTGTATCATAATGCCAACAATCTCCCCCTTTGGACTTGATGGCAACCACTACACCAAGTCACTCTCCCCCTTTGACATCAAGGGCAAAGGGAAAACCAAGATATTCTCTTCTTTGGTATACCTTCTGCTGTCCATACTCCCCCTGAGTACCTACTGAAATCTCCAAATGTGCTCCCCATTTGTGTATGCCAAAGTGTACCAATCTATCCATCCTGCTCTTGCCGAATTGTGCTGTTCATGCTCCCCTTGACTGTAGGCAAGATCTGCAAAAGATGTTCTTCAATAAGAACAAAGACTTATACATCATAGAAGACCTTCCTATCACCAAAAGACTCAATACATACATTCATCACCCAACCTAGTGGGGATATACCAATATTGACTCATCCACCTAACCATGTGGAGATACATTAAGAGTTTACTCATGATAAGACATGAACATTACATCATTCATCCCAGGCATAGTGGGGAAACCAACATGGGCCGTTACATGACCTTGACATCATAAAAGAGATATCACAAAAGAGATACATGACATAGTGATGAAATATCTAGACCAAGACTTATGAAAGCCACCAGCAGCATCATGATCTGTACCATAAGCATCAGCCTGCAATACCATTCCTTTGATCAAACAGCAAGATGTATCATTTAGCTTCATAGACTTTATCAACAACTTCTAACCATAATGCCAACAATGCATTATTTGAAGTATATGCTCCCCCTGAGTGTGAGCCAACCATTTCCTGAGTCTGTTCTGCTCCCCCTGAGCCTGAGCCAACCATGACTGAACCTGGGTCTGTTCTGCTGCCCTTTCTTCATATACGTGACTTTGCAGCCTGTAACTCGCGTATATACGCGACTTGTCTTCATTATATCAGCGTATGCAAGGAATACTGAAATTCATCACTTTCAGATTCCCCTGTGTCTGTTATGTCAGCTGACTGAGTTATGCCACACTTTTCTGTCTCTGTCTTCTTCAATTCCTGGAACTGTGATGATGTATGGTCCTCTTGTTTTGAATTTTGAAATCTGCTCCTGCATTCCCTTGCTTTATGTCCATATTTGTTGCATGTATAACATCTTACATATTTCATGTTCCTTCTATCACAATCAATTGCTTTGTGTCCATATGCATTGCAGGCAAAGCAATATCCTCTGAAATACCTGGGATGCAATGATCTTTTGTAATGGTCTTGAACCATTCTACTTCTACATCTGGCTGCAACATGTCCAAGATTATGGCATACATGACATTCAACATTATTCAATGGAGGAGATAATCGTCTATCACGTCCATAGTTAGGATTAAAGGATCTTCCTTGAGGAATTCCTTTCCTTGGTTGTTCCTTGTTGAGCATTTCAGATTTCTCCTTAGAATTTCTCGCCTCACCTTGTGAACTAGATTCACCTTCAACATATTCATGAAAACCAAGACCAGTTTTGATAGCAGGAGACCTTTGGCTATTAAGAATATCATCCAAGACTTTAGTACTATCTTGAAATCGTAAAAGCTTATCCTTTTCTTCTAGTTTACCTTTCAAGATATTTACCTCAACTTGATGTTGTTCTTCCTTTTTCAGATACTGATTCCTTAGGTCTTCTTCAGCTTTTCTTCCTTCTTCCACTTGTCGCTTTAGTTTGATCACTTCATGTTCTTGATCTTCAAGAGCTTCTCTGTTCTGTTCTCTTGATTTTTTAAGATCTTCTTTTAGAGAGAGGATCTTTGATTCAAGCCTTTGAATAGTTATGCTCTGATCCTTTACTACATCCTGCAATTGCTCCCTTACCCTGGTTACTGTCTCCAATTGTTCATTTAATTTGGTAACTTCTTCAGTTTCTGCATTCTTCTTTTCATGTGCCATGAGACTTTTAATATCTTTGCTATTATTGGATGAAGCATTCTTCTTTTCATGTGCCATGAGACTTCTAATATCTTAACTATCATTGAATGAACTTGTAATATGGGTATAATAGCTTCTACCATCTTCTTCAGATATCTTTCCTTTGTTATGAGGGCATCTAGCAGCATAGTGACCAACTCTACCACATAGAAAACATTTGAAAGGTAGCTTACCTTTGAACCGTCCAGTTCCCCGTTCAAGATTCTTGACAAAATTTACCTCATCTTCTTCCTCTGACACTTCGAATGCGGCTTCTGGTGGTACCTCTTGTCGCATTTCAAAAGCAGTTAAGATCCCGTGAAGCTGTGACATGGTGATTTTCTGCACATTCTCCTTTTCTTCTATGGCAGATACTTTAGAATCAAATTTAGCAGACAGAGATCTCAAAACCTTTTCAACTAAGACAACTTCCTCAAATTCTTCACCCAGATCCCTCATACAATTCACAATCTCATCCATACGCAGGAAATAATTAGCTATGCTTTCATTACTATGCATCTTAAGAGTTTCATACCGGATTCTGAGAGTTTGAAGCTTTGCTCTTTTTACCTGATCATCTCCTTCGTAGCTTGTGACGATTTTGTCCCATATTTCCTTAGCTGATTTGAAATGCATGATCTTCATAAATTCTGATTGTGTCAAACTACTCAATAGGACAGTAACAGCTTCGGCATTGAGCTCATATTGCTTTTTCTCTGCTGGATCTGTAGGAGTTGCTGATGGGAATTTGTATCCTCCTTCTACGATTCCCCAAATTTCTGCTCCAAGTGATTGTAGATATGCAGTGGTTCTTATCTTCCAGTGAGTAAAATTGTTCCCGTCAAAGACTGGTGGCCTGATGTGTGCCTCTCTTTCTGGATTAGCCATTCTAATGGATCTTTTCCTTCAAGTGATCAAGCTTCCTCTGAAGGACCTGCTCTGATACCAATTGT
Source organism: Pinus tabuliformis (assembly GCA_031772625.1). Classification (NCBI taxonomy): domain Eukaryota; kingdom Viridiplantae; phylum Streptophyta; class Pinopsida; order Pinales; family Pinaceae; genus Pinus; species Pinus tabuliformis. Next base: position 392,041,023 of record CM062820.1, read on the forward strand.
TGGAAATAATACTGAGAGGGGGGGGGGGGGGTGAATCAGTATTATCAGATCAGTAAAACCTTTCCAATTTCATACTCAGAAACATATACGCTACTTCAATTAAGTGAACCCGCGTGTACACGCTACTGTGTCTAATGCAACTAGCGTATATCTAGAGATCTTATAATTCAGTTAGCTTAATCTTCAGTAAATGCATCAGAACATTATTAAGCATATTAACAGTAAACAGGTGCAGTATAACAGAACAGAACATGACACAAGAGCCACACACATGAACACCATGATATAAGGTGGAAACCCAATGTGGGTGAAAACCACCTGCTGCAATTCGTCTCTTTCTTCTTTAATAAGAAACTTCTTTTACAATGTACTGGTGCAGTCCTTTACCAGTACGCAGGCTACAACCTGCAGAGGGCTACAACCCTCTCTTGTTTTCCAACTACTTCTGGAAGGGAGCTACAACCCCCTCAGCTCTTGTACTAGCCGATCCATTTACTAGTACATAGGTGCTGACCCTACAACCTTCTTTCCTTCAGGGACCACGTTTCATCAATTTTCAGACTGGATCCAAGAGTACAAAACAAACATTACTGCAATACAATCATCAACTTATACTTGCATCATAATTCATTAAACAACCCAATACTGAATCACTGAAACCCTGTCATCAAGAACACAGAACCCAAACCAGAGCCCAGAACTCTACAACAACCACCAAAATCAACAGCAACCTGAAATATCAAATCTTATTATGCATACGCTACTTCACTGTACCAAAACCGCGTGTATACGCGCTTTCTCCAAAGGCAACCCGCGTGCAGATCTAGAAATAATTACTTATGCCTTCGCTGTCAGATCCGACCCTTGCCAAGCGTCCCGAACAGATAAACAACAATACCAGATCTTCTCACTTCGTCAGACACACAATGCATACCCTTTGCCTAATGATCTTCTACTTATATAGCCTTAGGCCCTTCACAATACCACGGGCCAAAACCATAGTAACACAATACCATCAACTTCAAAACTAGGGATCGACACGTCCATCGAGACACCATGGTCCAAAACCATAGGCACAACTTCCAAGGACTAACCGTCACGGACCAAACATAAGTTTTTCCACATACACGCTCTTTTACTGAAGCCAACCTGCGTGTACACGCGACTTGGTATATAGCGAACCTGCGTATACGCGACTTGGTATATAGGTAACCTACTTGTATACGCGACTTGGGCTTAATGAACCTGCGTGTATGAACTTTCTTGGCCTGCTGTACTAAGATCTGCCCTCTGATTAAGTTGCCATCACTTGTACCTGCTTCTCAGTGAGTTTCCATCAAGGACAACACTTGTATCATAATGCCAACAATCTCCCCCTTTGGACTTGATGGCAACCACTACACCAAGTCACTCTCCCCCTTTGACATCAAGGGCAAAGGGCGGACCAAGATATTCTCTTCTTTGGTATACCTTCTACTGTCCATACTCCCCCTGAGTACCTGCTGAAATCTCCAAATGTGCTCCCCCTTTGTGTATGCCAAAGTGTACCAATCTATCCATCCTGCTCTTGCCGAATTGTGCTGTTCATGCTCCCCTTGACTGTAGGCAAGATCTGCAAAAGATGTTCTTCAAGAAGAACAAAGACTTATACATCATAGAAGACCTTCCTATCACCAAAAGACTCAATACATACATTCATCACCCAACCTAGTGGGGATATACCAATATTGACTCATCCACCTAACCATGTGGAGATACATTAAGAGTTTACTCATGATAAGACATGAACATTACATCATTCATCCCAGGCATAGTGGGGAAACCAACATGGGCCGTTACATGACCTTGACATCATAAAAGAGATATCACAAAAGAGATACATGACATAGTGATGAAATATCTAGACCAAGACTTATGAAAGCCACTAGCAGCATCATGATCTGTACCATAAGAATCAGCCTGCAATACCATTCCTTTGATCAAACAGCAAGATGTATCATTTAGCTTCATAGACTTTATCAACAACTTCTAACCATAATGCCAACAATGCATTATTTGAAGTATATGCTCCCCCTGAGTGTGAGCCAACCATTTCCTGAGTCTGTTCTGCTCCCCCTGAGCCTGAGCCAACCATGACTGAACCTGGGTCTGTTCTGCTGCCCTTTCTTCATATACACGACTTTGCAGCCTGTAACTCGCGTATATACGTGACTTGTCTTCATTATATCAGCGTATGCAAGGAATACTGAAATTCATCACTTTCAGGTTCCCCTGTGTCTGTTATGTCAGCTGACTGAGTTATGCCACACTTTTCTGTCTCTGTCTTCTTCAATTCCTGGAACTGTGATGATGTATGGTCCTCTTGTTTTGAATTTTGAAATCTGCTCCTGCATTCCCTTGCTTTATGTCCATATTTGTTGCATGTATAACATCTTACATATTTCATGTTCCTTCTATCACAATCAATTGCTTTGTGTCCATATGCATTGCAGGCAAAGCAATATCCTCTGAAATACCTGGGATGCAATGATCTTTTGTAATGGTCTTGAACCATTCTACTTCTACATCTGGCTGCAACATGTCCAAGATTATGGCATACATGACATTCAACATTATTCAGTGGAGGAGATAATCGTCTATCACGTCCATAGTTAGGATTAAAGGATCTTCCTTGAGGAATTCCTTTCCTTGGTTGTTCCTTGTTGAGCATTTCAGATTTCTCCTTAGAATTTCTCGCCTCACCTTGTGAACTAGATTCACCTTCAACATATTCATGAAAACCAAGACCAGTTTTGATAGCAGGAGACCTTTGGCTATTAAGAATATCATCCAAGACTTTAGTACTATCTTGAAATCGTAAAAGCTTATCCTTTTCTTCTAGTTTACCTTTCAAGATATTTACCTCAACTTGATGTTGTTCTTCCTTTTTCAGATACTGATTCCTTAGGTCTTCTTCAGCTTTTCTTCCTTCTTCCACTTGTCGCTTTAGTTTGATCACTTCATGTTCTTGATCTTCAAGAGCTTCTCTGTTCTGTTCTCTTGATTTTTTAAGATCTTCTTTTAGAGAGAGGATCTTTGATTCAAGCCTTTGAATAGTTATGCTCTGATCCTTTACTACATCCCGCAATTGCTCCCTTACCCTGGTTACTGTCTCCAATTGTTCATTTAATTTGGTAACTTCTTCAGTTTCTGCATTCTTCTTTTCATGTGCCATGAGACTTTTAATATCTTTGCTATTATTGGATGAAGCATTCTTCTTTTCATGTGCCATGAGACTTCTAATATCTTCACTATCATTGAATGAACTTGTAATATGGGTATAATAGCTTCTACCATCTTCTTCAGATATCTTTCCTTTGTTATGAGGGCATCTAGCAGCATAGTGACCAACTCTACCACATAGAAAACATTTGAAAGGTAGCTTACCTTTGAACCGTCCAGTTCCCCGTTCAAGATTCTTGACAAAATTTACCTCATCTTCTTCCTCTGACACTTCGAATGCGGCTTCTGGTGGTACCTCTTGTCGCATTTCAAAAGCAGTTAAGATCCCGTGAAGCTGTGACATGGTGATTTTCTGCACATTCTCCTTTTCTTCTATGGCAGATACTTTAGAATCAAATTTAGCAGACAGAGATCTCAAAACCTTTTCAACTAAGACAACTTCCTCAAATTCTTCACCCAGATCCCTCATACAATTCACAATCTCATCCATACACAGGAAATAATTAGCTATGCTTTCATTACTATGCATCTTAAGAGTTTCATACCGGATTCTGAGAGTTTGAAGCTTTGCTCTTTTTACCTGATCATCTCCTTCGTAGCTTGTGACGATTTTGTCCCATATTTCCTTAGCTGATTTGAAATGCATGATCTTCATAAATTCTGATTGTGTCAAACTACTCAATAGGACAGTAACAACTTTGGCATTGAGCTCATATTGCTTTTTCTCTGCTGGATCTGTAGGAGTTGCTGATGGGAATTTGTATCCTCCTTCTACGATTCCCCAAATTTCTGCTCCAAGTGATTGTAGATATGCAGTGGTTCTTATCTTCCAGTGAGTAAAATTGTTCCCGTCAAAGACTGGTGGCCTGATGTGTGCCTCTCTTTCTGGATTAGCCATTCTGATGGATCTTTTCCTTCAAGTGATCAAGCTTCCTCTCAAGGACCTGCTCTGATACCAATTGTTGGAAATAATACTGAGAGGGGGGGGGGGTGAATCAGTATTATCAGATCAGTAAAACCTTTCCAATTTCATACTCAGAAACATATATGCTACTTCAATTAAGTGAACCCGCGTGTACACGCTACTGTGTCTAATGCAACTAGCGTATATCTAGAGATCTTATAATTCAGTTAGCTTAATCTTCAGTAAATGCATCAGAACATTATTAAGCATATTAACAGTAAACAGGTGCAGTATAACAGAACAGAACATCACACAAGAGCCACACACATGAACACCATGATATAAGGTGGAAACCCAATGTGGGTGAAAACCACCTGCTGCAATTCGTCTCTTTCTTCTTTAATAAGAAACTTCTTTTACAATGTACTGGTGCAGTCCTTTACCAGTACGCAGGCTACAACCTGCAGAGGGCTACAACCCTCTCTCGTTTTCCAACTACTTCTGGAAGGGAGCTACAACCCCCTCAGCTCTTGTACTAGCCGATCCATTTACTAGTACATAGGTGCTGACCCTACAACCTTCTTTCCTTCAGGGACCACGTTTCATCAATTTTCAGACTGGATCCAAGAGTACAAAACAAACATTACTGCAATACAATCATCAACTTATACTTGCATCATAATTCATTAAACAACCCAATACTGAATCACTGAAACCCTGTCATCAAGAACACAGAACCCAAACCAGAGCCCAGAACTCTGCAACAACCACCAAAATCAATAGCAACCTGAAATATCAAATCTTATTATGCATACACTACTTCACTGTACCAAAACCGCGTGTATACGCGCTTTCTCCAAAGGCAACCCGCGTGCAGATCTATAAATAATTACTTATGCCTTCGCTGTCAGATCCGACCCTTGCCAAGCGTCCCGAACAGATAAACAACAATACCAGATCTTCTCACTTCGTCAGACACACAATGCATACCCTTTGCCTAATGATCTTCTACTTATATAGCCTTAGGCCCTTCACAATACCACGGGCCAAAACCATAGTAACACAATACCATCAACTTCAAAACTAGGGATCGACACGTCCGTCGAGACACCATGGTCCAAAACCATAGGCACAACTTCCAAGGACTAACAGTCACGGACCAAAGATAAGTTTTCCACATACACGCTCTTTTACTGAAGCCAACCTGCGTGTACACGCGACTTGGTATATAGCGAACCTGCGTATACGCGACTTGGTATATAGTGAACCTGCTTGTATACGCGACTTGGGCTTAATGAACCTGCATGTATGAACTTTCTTGGCCTGCTGTACTAAGATCTGTCCTCTGATTAAGTTGCCATCACTTGTACCTGCTTCTCAGTGAGTTGCCATCAAGGACAACACTTGTATCATAATGCCAACAGGGAAGTCTCAACTTGTGATGGTTTAAGGATAACCAACAACTCTGGAATGCTTAATGCAATTCCTGGAACTCTTCCAAAACTGGCAAGAAGCTGGTGTCTTCTGCTAGAGGAAGTGTTCTCAATTTTGTTCCCGGAACTCTTCCAAGACTGGCAAGAAGCTGAAGTCTTCTGCTAGAGGAAGTGTCCCAAATTTCCAACTGAAGGCATGTTCACGAGCATCTTTGTCTCTGGCTACAACTCTGAAACTAGTGTGGCAGGTTGTGGCTCAGGCTTGCTTGATGTGGCTTTGAAGCTTGTAGATGACCAGCATTTCCCCCCCTGTCAGATACAAGGTGAGATGATGGAGAAAACTCAACTGCAAGACTGTTCAATATTCTGGAACAAGTTCTGACATGTGTTTGGAATATCTTCTTGGCTGTTGATGCCCATTGCCAAGAAGTGATCCATCCAAGATGAATCTTTGTTCTTGCAGGATGTTTATTTCTGAAGCATCTGTGTGAAGAATGGCTGGTTTTATGACAGTGCTTACATGGATGAAGATCAAAACAGTGATCTTTCAAATGGCCAACTCGGTCACAGTGTTGGCATTTCACTATCTATTGTTGTTGTTGTTGCTGTGGAAGAGGGGAAAAATCTGGAACAGCTGAAGCTGAACTTTTATGAGGAGCAGGTGAACTGTCATGAATGAATCCAGCACTCTGAAACTGAATGGGCTTGGCATAGTCTGGAATATGAAAGGACAAGTCCTTGTCATATCCAAGACCAGTTTTGTGCTTGTTGTGGACAAGCTGTTCCCAAGGTCTGATGATGGGCTTGGGAAGTGCAGACTGAGTTTCTGCATCTGCATATACAACTGATTCTTTATTTGAATGAACTGTAACATTATTAACATGTTGCTGATGGGTGGTTGTCTCAATGTTCTGAACAAAAACAGGTTCAGAATGGTGTCTATTTTGATGTAGCTCTTCTTGCTGTAGCTGTGATTCAAGCTGCAAAAAATCGATCTTTTCCTGTGCATCATGCAGGCAGGTCTGAATGTCACAAAGAGTGTCTTTGCTAACATTTACCTTCCCACCAATAGTGGAGTGTATTAGTGTATTCAGTAACTCTAATACATCATCAAATCTAGCCATTGTCTCAACAAAGAAATGAACACTCAAAAATCCTAGTGGAGACTATAGCAAGTCTAGACAAACCCCAGCTATTGAAGATTTCAAAAATTAAGAATATTAGTTTGAAAAATGCATTGTCCAGTACCAGACTTTCATAGATTCTGTTCTTTAAATTCTGTAGAAATTTCACATCTGACTAGGCTTTTTAAATTGAGTTACGTAGCTGATTCCTTCAAACTTTATAGAACTTGCCTCTATATCCCTTCTGGAAGCTCAGGAATGCAAAAAGAATAAAAAATCCACGAATACCAGCAATGGAGATACGGCTCAAACTCCACGAATATACACAAGGGTAGCTCGACCTCTTCCTTCAATAATAAATCCAAGAATCTCAACCCCTTTTTTATTGGAAATGACCCCAATGATGTAAAAACTTCACCGAAGGTATTCAAAAGGCACTCAACTAATTCCAGCTAAGAATTTAGCCAATCACTAACAGATTTGTGTCCAACAAGAATGAGAGGCTCATAGTCCTTCCAACACAGATACAATAGATATGTTTCACCCTTAAAATGCTCAGGTATACCAAGATACGCTTTGTATGGATGCACAACTAGATGACTTCTTCCTTCTTTGAAATTCGAACTTCAACTACAAGAATGGATTACATATACCTCTGATATATCAACTCTAATAATAACAGAGATCTGAAGTAGAATATACCAGCAAATGTTAGGAAGAACAGTGGCTGTAGATAAGTGTTATAACATCAAAGAAGCTCCATCATTACAGAGAAAACACCACAGTGATAATATATGCAACGTATTCAGCTCCAAGACAGAGAAATAAATATGGAGTGTCTTCAATATATTCACAGCCACACATCCAATGAGATGAGGAAGTTTGAGACCCTATATAGCAGAGGTACATCACCAAACATTACTTCCAATAGTCTATACTCATTAAGATTTCAAGCACAGGTACAGTGATATGCTGCTCAACTGAAACAACCACAGAAAATACAAGTTTGTAGCCTTGGGGCTAGATCATTCTTTATGCCCTTACCCTCTCCCCAACTACAACTTGCACAATCTTCCAGAATGATTTTCTGTTTGCATATGTTCACACCAGCAACTTACAGGAAGAGCACAATTCACTGTGATGGAAAACTCAACCTATTTCTTAGACTAAAGTCGACCACTAGAAGGGAAAAGAACTTGTCCCTTGAAATAGAATGAAACTTGCCCTTTCGTGGGCAGAACTTCAATCTCAGTGAACGGATGCCAAATCAACACACAATCACCCTTGCTATTCAAAACCTACGAATGGAATGTGAACAGCTGATAAGGTTCCTTTTGGTGGCGCTGATAACCAGCTGAGCATTTCTTCTTCAACATATCACGCAAGATAGATTGTGCATCATCAATACATCGAATGTAGGGTTTATTCCATTAAAAGAGACGCGGTGTGGAGGTATGTTAAACACACATGCTTTCAATTCGGGCTTTGCCAAATAACCAACGCTCCATCAACTTCCAGCAAAAGAACATTCCACTATGATGTTACCATACCTTTTAATGGGATTTTGTCCAACACATATACTACCAGGACACACATAAGCCATGTACTGCAATCAATGGATTTTAACATTTTGATCCCATGACTTAATTGTACCACTGAGGTCGAAATAGGAAGAACGGAGCAACGATGTTGATTGTAATTGCACCGAACCAAATAAGCAATACAAACTGATCAAATGGCTCGTTCCCCACACTGATCAGATCCCTATCAAGGACATGACAATAATGGAGCGGAATGGATCTCACTTTGTGGTGGATGGCAACGAATTGTATGTTAATGGGTGGAATTCGTACTGGTTAATGGACCAAAGCGTGGACGATTTCAACAGGCACAGAGTGAAGAAAATACTCAGGAGAGGTGCGGAAATGGGTCTCACCGTGGTTCGAACATGGGCCTTTAATGATGGAGGATGATACCAAGTAGTGTTATGGTGACAACACTCTGAATGTGTGCGTAAATACCACAGCGTTCACAACATTCAACATAAATATCACAACGTAAATACACAACATTTCAATATATATAACACAGCAGTCAATGTCATACCATCATCCATTTTCAGTGCATAGCACCTCTGATACACACAATTCAACACACCACAACACCTCTAGTCGACGCAGCAACTCACAGTTGGAAATTCATCGTTCAACCAAATGCACGTACTTGATCCTCCAACAACAGGAAGAATGGCAGAAAAATCAAGGAGTCGGGTCTGAGCTAACGCTATTTCGAGACTGTAGACTTTCTTTGGTCGCCTCTTCCTGCGTACATCAGACGATGGAGGAGGATCCGGCAATTGAACAGGCGCACGCGGATCTGAGGTTCCCTCCCGTGTTGTTGATAATAGACTTCGCCCGGGAATTAGATTTCCCAGGTTCCAAACCTCTTACGACTTTATGATGCTCAGCGGTGGGGTAGAGCAGGCGGTGGACCGTGCCTCTCCCGATCTCTCTGCAGGTGCTCCGTTCTGCTATCCCTGATATTCTAACACTGCAACATGATGAGCTGGGTCAGGAAACATTGCTGAATCTCCTGCTTCAAAATTACTTGCACTAAAACCTTTATGACCAGGCAGAGAAATTACGATCCAAAGCTCTGTGGTTTGTAGCTCATTCAAATCAACAATTTTGTCGATATTTGTAGAATACGAACAATACAGCTAGAGTACACAGATGCAAAAGAGAGTCTATTACAAGCAGCTCGTAAAGCTCCAGCATCTGCTCAGGGCTTCCGTATTTAGTGCAATAAATAGGCTGAAATTGTTCGCCTGATCTTTGGTGAAATTCCAGAGAGCAGATTATGTCAGGACAGAGGCAGCGCTGGTGCGCCAGAGAGCGTTATAGCGCAGAGACAAAACGACAAAGGCAGAGAGCGTTACATATTCGAAATCGATTGGGTTGTGTAGCAGGCAATCAATTTAATACAATAGAGGGGTTAAGTGCGCAATTCCAGCGGAGAGTTCTGGTGATGCAACTGAGAAATAATCGTCGCTCTACTCACTAACAGGTTATAATGAGGTGCAGTGATTCGATGAACTGATACAAAGAATAATGGCAGAAGCGTTTTTGCATTTTTTCATGGGAGAATATATAAAACGCATAGCTGACAAGCGCAGAGATACCGTGTCAGGCCCAGAGCGCAGGTACAAGGACAGTCCAAACGTTTCAAATCAGGTCAGAATGACAGCACAACAGAAGAGCAAGGTGCAGGCCGGACTGTATTAGAGCAGATGTGGCAGATTGACATAGCCGTTTGAGGACAGAGCGCTGGCAGAGGCAGAGAGAGGAACGTTTCATACGTTCAAGTGAATATGGCAGACAATGCACAGGTCTGTATAAAGGAATAGGCAGAAATACACTGCACAGAAAGGCCATAAACAAATGGCTCAAATTAATTATACAGGGCAGGAATACGCCTGCTCTGATACCATGTTAAACACACATGGACAACAAAGACAATATGAAAGATAAAACATGCGATACCATTTTATTAACAAGAGATTTACATTTATAGTACATTATGTGACTCTTGGGTTTCAGATCCCAAGGTCTCTTGGACTGCTTAGTCTTTTCGGCTTCCACACTAACCCATTTAGGATTAGGTGTCCAACATTGAAGAACAAATCTAAAGCTTTTGAAACATTCAAGAAATTTCATGCATGGATTGAAAATGATGCACAATATCATATTGGATCTATTTGTACTAATAATGGAAAAGAATATATATCAAATGAATTTGAAAACTATCTTCACCAACATGGGATTAAAGATCAAACAACAGTGCCTTATAATCCCCAACAAACATATTAGTTGAAATAATGAAGAGGAAAATATTAAATATGGTACGTTCCATGATGTTTTTCAAGAATTTTAAGCTAATATTTTGGGCTGATGTAGTTCTATGTGTTGTGTATATAAAGAAAAGATGTCCATCTAATGCTATAAAATATAAGACTCCCTATGAAATGTGATACGACCTTTAGTGAGGCATCTCAATGTTTTTGGTTCCACCTATTATGCCTTGATACCCAAGGAATAGAGAAACAAACTCGGTGCAAAGAGTCACAAGTGTATATTCTTGGGGTACTCAAATACCTCCAAAGCATACCATCTCTATGATGAAGTGAATAATAAGTTTATAATATATACATATGTGATATTTCTTGAATCTTCCAAGATTGACAATGTTGTTGAGTGACAACTTGATCACTTGGATAGATTTAGACATGAAAAGTCTTTTGAATAATTTTGTAATGAGATTTCACATCTTGAATGGGGGATTCCTATATTGGATCAATTTGTGGAATCTTGTTTTGAAGCACTCTCTCCCCCACATGAAGCTCCAGCCACTGATCTTGATGAAAATTTGAGTGATGTGATTGACATAATTGGGAGAATAAACCTTGAGTCAGCCCCAACTCAGTCAATTGAGCATCCTGGACCATCTCAGAAAGGTCCTCCAAAATGGATGACAAAGAAACTTTAAAGTGTTCGTCTTGATGAGGTTGGAAATATAGGAACAAGAAGCTAAACTACACAGAATGGAGCTAATGTAAAAGATTTTGATTCACCTGTTGATATGGATGTTTCTTATGATTGTGAAATGAATTTGTCTACAGATTTTGAACCAACTTCCTTCAAATAAGTCGCTTCTCATGATGAATCAAAAGAAGTGATGTAGGAAGAATAGGATGCTTTGATAAATAATGACACATGGAAGCTGGTTGATCCTCCATTGGGAACCAAACTAATAGGCTACAAGTGTGTCTTCAAGAAAAAGTATAAAGTAGATGGCTCACTTGACAAACATAAATCCAGGCTTGTGGAAAAAGGTTTTTCACAGAAGGAGGGGGTCGACTATGAGGAAAATTATGCCCCCCCCCCCCCCCCCACAAAAAAATGGGCTACCATCTAGACACTCTTTTCCATGGTAGCACATAACAATTGGAAAGTCCATCAAATGGATGTTAAAACTGCTTTCTTGAATCGAGATATGAAAGATAATTTTTTTATGTCCCAACGAGAAGGATTTGTTGTGAAGGGTTAGGAACACCAAGTATGGAAGCTTGTAAAATACTTGTATGGCCTCAAGCAAGGACTGCGAGTTTGGTGTGAAAAATTGATTGAGCATCTTTTGAAACTCAATTTGAAACATTATGATTTTGATGATGCAACTTTGTTTGTCAATAAAGTTGGAAATATAGTTGTATATATTGTGGTGCATGTAGATGATCTTTTGATGGCAAGGAACAATGAGAGCTACATTGAAGTAACTCAACATTTGAAGTTTATATTCCTCTCTCAAAATAAATACATTAGAGATCTGTTGAAGAGGGTTGGCATGACCGAGTGCAATCCTTTGACTACTCCAATGGAACAAAACTTAATGCTCACATCCATTTAAGCAAAATAATTCAAGGATCCAACGAAGTATAGATAACTCGTAGGAAGTCTCAACTATCTGACTACTACCAATCCAGATATTTCATTTGTTGTTGGAATCCTCTCCAGGGTTACGCAAAAGCCTTTTGAGGGTCACTGATCTACTGGAAAAATGGTTCTAAAGTACTTGAAGGGAACTCAAGACTTTGGACTCAAGTATACATAGGTGGATGAGTTTAGCTTGATTGGGTACTCTGATTTAGATTTCGATGGAAATAAAGAAATTGGGGTATCTACTTTAGGTTATGTTATGATTCTTGGATCAGGAGGTGTCTCTTGGAGGTCACACGAATAGTCAGTTCCAGTAGATTCCACAATTGAGGTAGAATATGTGGCAACAAATGAAGCAATGAAGGAAATCATGTGGCTCAGGAAAATTCTGGAAGATTTGCAGGAAAAACAAGTACATTCAACTCCTCTTTTGATTGAAAACACTCCTGCAATAAAGTTAGCCAAGAACCTAAAGTTCCATGATCAAACAAAGAACATCAATACAAAATACCATTTGATTCAACATCATGTTGAGGCCAAAATAATCCACCTATGAAATTGTTCCACAAATGAGTAGATTGCAGACATATTCACTAAAGTGCTTGGAAAGGAAAAGTTTGAAAGATTCAGAATGATGCTTGGACTCAACAGCATCCCTTCAGATTAAAGGGGGGGATGTTGACACCTAATCTTCGGGATTAGGAAATCCATGTACATATTGTAAATAGAAAAAATAAAAGAAGCTGGGAGATGAAGAGACATTGGGAGATGAAACCCAATAGTCTCCCTCTCCTTGTATATATTCATATTATCTCTTAATGCAAAGGTATCACATTCATTTAGAGTTACTCCTGGCCTAGTAATGTGCTTTCACCTAGTAAGCATCATGTGTCAAAGTCAAACAGTATAATAACTTATAGTCTATTGGAGTATTTGGTTGGCATGAAATTTTATTAGTTTTTCAAATAGGCTTATTTCAAATTTTTACATATATATTTAAATATTTATGCCCTATAAATAAAATGCCTTATTTAGAAATGGGAAAAATTGTGAAGGTAGATTTGATCACTTATTTTGATTGTGTTTATATGGAACTCAATACTTTGGTTGATAAATTATAAAAAAATGGAATCTAAATTTTAGGACTTTATGCTAGATTATTCTACTTGAAAGAGAAATGGTTTTCTTGTTAACATTCTTTCTAAGTAAACTTTTTTTTCTTGGATAAGTTTATATGTATCATATGTAATAGTTTTGTATTATACGTAATTGTTTGGTCAACATATTTTCTTTTGGATTAATTTATATGTATTAAATATGAATTATATGTAGTATGCTGAGCCAAATCATTTACGCCCCCCAACTGCATGCCACTAGAGTGTGAGGGTGTTAGAATCACGATTTCGATTACACCAAAGCTCATAGATGTTACTAAAGAAACACATCGCTAGAGTTAACGGATCCACGAGAGGTAGTTCAAAATATGTCACGAAACACATGGGGAGCGCTGGTTTATTCAATGTCCAAAAATCTCCCCCTGTGTGTGAGCTGTGTGTGATTCGAACTTGAGACCTTTGACTCTGATACCACTTGTTGGAATTATGATTGCCCTTACACCAAAACCCATAGGTGTTAGTAAATAGACACATCGCCAGAGTTAACAGATCCATGAGATTCGGTTAAGCACATGTCATGAAACACATGGGCAACATTGGTTTATCTAATGAACAACAGAGGGGATTTGCTATACATGGTCTGGCTCATGATAAATCATGTAGCCCAACTAGAGTGTGAGTTCCACTCGTAGATCCTGGCTCTGACACTAGTTAGAGTTTCAAAGGAATTGTTTCTGTCTCTTTTGATGATCATCTTACAGATAGTGTACAATCTTCACTTACTGCAGGTGCATTTTTAAATCCACTTTAAATTTTTTATATGTTTATGTCCTGAAATTGTCTTTGATTTTTAAATCTTCTTCAACTAATGTGTTTGAATTCAATGTATATGTTCTTATGATTATAGTTTATTAAACATATATGTTAAAGTATGTTTATGATTTGCAGACCGTCAGCAGGAAGAAACTGAGGACCATAGTGCAGCATCGATCCCTCCTTGGGATGATGCTATAACTAGTATCACATTACAGGAAATTATGACCCAACATACATGGATCACCCTAGAGTTGGGTAAAATCCCTGCTAGTTCACCTACTAGGTGTAGTTTGCCTTGATGTTGGATAACATCGATAGGTTGATCAAGACATACCAAAGGGTGGGACCACAAATCCAACTCCTATATTCCGTGCAGAGGATTAGGAGGTAGGAAGTTAGAGGCCCACATACTTTGGAGGTGGTGAAAGAGGCCACTAAGAACATTGGATTTGATAGGGATCTGTTCAAAATCCCTCTGAAGCACCCCGCTAGACATAAAGGTATGATTCCACTTAAATATTTTAAAAATGTTGATGCAACTGCTTTTGTTTATAATCGATTCATTAAATCTTACAGAAAGTCCCCCCACCATGACTAGGTCCCCCTTTACTTTGCAAAGCATATATATATATATATATATATATATATATACAAAGTTCGTGCTACATATGAGGCTAAATTACACCAATAATGAATTTGAGTATTATGGACATGGCCTTGGACGTACCTATGATTGCGATGATGCTCATAGGGACCCTGGGCATGTACCACCACATCTGAGATTGTTGCCATGACTGTCTCGGAGCATGGTATTACCGAAAAAATAGAGGAGACGTTGAAACTCGACACTGAGATGAGGATACCATTGTAGATAACATGCAGAGGACATTGGCCAGTGTGTATATCGCATTGCATGGAGAGATGAGCATGCCACCACCATTTCCTTGTGAGCCTCCAGTTACATTATATGATGATTCATATATTGTGAGTCTACCCGTTGACCAACTTTTGTCATATATATGTATGTATCATGATGCTATATGTGACACTTGGGGGGTGCGCTTCTCGCGTGACACATACTAGGTACATATATACGAAACTTTTGACTCTTATTGTCAAATTATACATAATTATTTATGTTAATTTAGATCATATTATATTGCATTTATATTAATAAGTTCATGATAACATGTAGACACAACCTAGCTACATGAATGAACTTATGAGGTCATCTGAGGGGGTAGTTGATCGGCCAGACCAACCTCCACTAGTGCATGTTTCCATGGATTCTCCTCCACCCCCACCTCATAACAATCATGTGGAGGAGAGTCACTATGTATAACTACATGGACTAGCAGTTGAGGTAAACTTTTTTATTCCTAAGATTTTAACATATTTTTTTTTTAAGTTACATGCATGCTAATTAATTCTTAGACTAATTATAATTTGTCCTTGCCATTATGTACACATGACCATATTCAGAGTGTTGTTGATGTTGCATTTATGTGGACACATGAGTGGGATGTCGGGTATAGAAGTGCTAACGATGCAGGTCCATTGATGTAGGCCCCAATCTTTGAGCCATAGGCAAAGGAGAACCGAACCCTAATTCATTAGATCCCCCATCCTATGTGACTTGCATTTGGAATCAAGTGAGGTTAGTCAATTCATATATGTAATTAAATGTGGCTAAAAATAATTTATTTCCATATTTTTTTGTACAAATAATGATCTAATTAGTTTGAATTTGAATATGTTATATTGAAGTATTGGAATTAGGATTTCTGGTGGTACTTAGAATGGATAGTTTTTATATTTTCAGGCCCATTTCACAGGGAAAATTCACATGTGATACATATTTTTAATATTTTCATACATGGATAGTTTGTGGATGTACATGAAAATTATTTCAATTTATGTATATTTATTATTTCAATTTATGGATGTTCATGTAACATTTGTAATTTGTACATATTTTCATATGGACAATTTATTGATACATTCCTTACATCAGTTTATGGATTTTAATTAATCTTGTTTATGGATGTTCATTAATTTTTGAAGTTTATAGATTTGTTAAATATTTCGCTAGTTTTATTTTTTATATAGTATAACTTTTCTCAAATCGGATGCTTCTGTGATTCATGATTTAAGCAAAGATCTTTTGGAGGAATCACATAGAAATCTTATGGTCAATGCATTTCATAGAAATATTTACCGCTGCATCTGTGATATAAATAAGTGATTTGTTGATCTTGCTCTCCAACCTTGTCTTGATGATGAACCTCGATAGAGGCTTGAAACACGTTGACCCTAAGATTTCTATGTGATTTCTCCAAAAAATCTTTGCTTAAAGTATAACTCTTATTAATAAATATAACAATTTTGATTTCTAGTTTCATAAACTAAGAAAATAAGTACAATCTTAAGTTATGATGCAAATCACTTTGATTCTTAAAATTAACTAAAATATATGATGGTTGAATTAAAAAACACAAATAGTATTGAAATAAATTTTAAATTCAATTTTAAAAGATGTTTCGTAAACAACAAATAAGTTTTATTTAATTTTATTTCTTTTGAGACCAGCTACAAGAGCTGAGTGATAACATGATATTTAAGTCATATGTATTGGAATTTAATATATCAATTTAAACAATTAATCATATTATATGTTTCTATAATTTTATATATCATTAAATATTAACTTTCCTAAATTTACTTAGCTATCTCAAGGTTCAATTAAAAAACACAAATGAAATTGAAATAAATTTTATTCAATTTTAAAAGATGTTTTGTAAACAAGAAATAAATTTTATTTCTTTTGAGGTCATCTACAAGAGCTTAGTCATAACATTATATGAGTACAATTTTACTATGATGCAAGTCACTTTGATACTTAAAATGACCTAAAATATAATGCGTATCAAACTAATATTGAGCATGGAAAGAATTACAAATATGATTCATATTGAGTGTCTTTTAGTGCAATCAACATGTATGTTATTACAATTATTTTAAAAATAAATTATTTGAATTCTAAAGTCATCCATATTATAATTAAAAAAATCTATATATGGAAAATTTTGTGACCCACCCATATACAATTACATGGCCAACTCTTTTAAGTATATTTCAATCAATTCCTTATGTCAGGGTTCAATTAAAAAACACAAATAGAATTGAAATAGAATTTATTCAATTTTAAAATATTCCTTGTAAACAACAAATAGGTTTTATTCAATTTTATTTCTTTTGAGGTCATCTACAAGAGATTAGTCATAACATGAAATAAGTAAATCATATTGGAATTTAATATAGCTAAAAATATATATATATTATAACATTTATATAATTTTATATAATGCTATCAACTTTCCTAAATTTACTTAGCTATCCAAGTATTTCAATCAATTCCTTATGATTGAAATAAGATTTATTCAATTTTTAAAAATGTCAAGAGGTAAACTACAAATAAGTTATATTCAATTTTATTTCCTTTGAGGTTATCTAGAAGAGCTTAGTCATAACATGATATATATATATATGTGTGTGTGTGTGTGTGTGTGAGGCTGGTTGAGTACAAGAGGTCAAGGCTTAATAGGAACAAGAGAACAATTAAGAGAGCCTATGAAGGTGTTTTATCTAGTTTAGTTGTCTATGACCAGTAATGTGATAATTATTTTCCTAAAATGGTTTGGTTATTAATGTCGTATTTTTTTAGCATCAAAAGAACAATGTTTAGGGTATCATGTTCACTCTATTTGTCTCTCTATATATAAATATATTCTTGATTATTCATGCATTTTTAATTTGTTTTAAATGCCTCTCTTTTGTTAGAAAATCAATCATCAGTCAACACCGATCCCCTTTGTTCTAGGTTATTGTTTTATGACTAATAGGAGTTAGGGTTAAGATGCTCCTTTTTTTCATGAAATGCACATTTCCTTGTCGTGGTTGAAGGTTGAGAACTAACATATTGAATCTGATTGTTTGTCATGTTCATATTTTGGTGAAAATATTTCTATGTAATAGAAATGGAAAGCTAAGCCTTCTTTCTTCATAGGAAATATGAGCCTTTAGAGAAAAACACTTTCACATATATGATATGATTCAATTATTTGATGTTCCCGTCGAATTGATATCAAATGATCTTTCATTCCTTTCTTTCCATAGAAAATAAGGGAAAGTTATGGATGACAAGATTTGAACTTGCGACATTTTGGACCCAAAAACAAACATGCTACCAAGTTGCGCTACATCCCTGCTAATCCTTTTTTGGACTCCTAGGGTCTGGTTTCATATTTTTCTTCGTAATAATTGGTTCAATTGTGCAAAAAACACCCAATTCATTGGGACCTTCATATAAGTTCAGATCGTTTAAAAGAAGGTAGATAGAAAGATCTCAATTTTCTATACAATAAGTGATGAAATATAAATCCTTTAAGAAATCAATGTTATTTCTAGAAAAACATTTTTTTTGGGATCCATTCCTATTTCAAAGGTAGTGCCTTGTGTTTTCACATCGATAATTTTTTGTTTTCCCCTTTGTTTGCTCTTTTCACATCTTAATTTCGATTCATTTCTCACTAGTGTAATCAATAAATTAAAATGTATGGTACATTCATATGAGAATATTTAGTACATTGTAACAAAATCACATATTTGATTTTTGTATCAATTTCATCTAAATAGAAAAAATAGGTTGTCCGTAATTTGGCTCGGAATGGACTTACTTTAGGATTTATATATTTTTTTTGTCCAGGGAAGGGAGAAGAGATCATACAAATTGATTTGATGAAACATTATGTTATCACTAAGAGGTTTTCTTGGTTGTGGGAGAAAACTATTAAGGTAACATCAAACTGCTTTGGGATTGAAAGATGGCCCTTCAATCTGGACATGGATTTCTCCTTAACTCTGCTACTCAAAGTCACTATAGTAGTAGGTCACTAATGCGCTAAGTGGCCAGATTTAACTTTTAAAAATGATGAATTTGGCTTGGAAGGAAAGGAAAAGGGACCATTGGGCATGGATTCTCTGACAGAAAAAGATATCTTCTAGTCACAGGTCATATGGACAACTATAAACAAAGGCAATATTGATTATGATTTCTTTGATAGGTTAACAAATGAGATATGGTAGAAGATTATAGAAAATAAAAATTAAAAATAAAGCACTATGATTTCTGCAATGACATATGGGTTGAAAAAACATTTAAGTATTTCAAAGAACATGAACCTTAGCATTCAATGTGAATTCCAATTGATCCAAGTTTATCCAAATACTAAAGATTAATTTTTAAAGGCATGGTTGAGGAGAAAATGAACATAGTAGAAAAAACAAACAAGAAATTATTCACACATGAATATGTGAAACTGCACATATAACGCTACTTATAGAAAATTATTTTAATCTCCAAAGTATACAACAGTACACAAATATTTGTATTTTTCCAAAATTTTGAACCTTGGTCCTCTTTCATGATCAACTTTATAGAACATTTACAAACTATAACCAGGTTTTTAGAAAGATCTCATTATAAAAAGTCTCAAATATCTACGTAAATCTCTAACTAGGTTCAAATACATGAAATATAAATTTCCTTGATGTACTATTTGTTTAATCATAAAACAAGATGATAAGATGTTGTATCTAGAAGTTGAGTTGTAGTTGCAAATCTAGCTGAAACGGAGAACAAAATCACCTGCTGATATCTTGCCAAAATCTTTTAAATCCCATGCTTTGTAATTATGTTTGAAATAGTAGCCTTGCCTCAAAATTTTGGCTTGATTAACTAGAATAGGAGTCTATTACATGAATCCATATTTCATAAGACTTATCTGCTAAAACTCCTTCTCGCTGCCTCAAAAACATAGTTTTTTTTCCAGCCGCTGACATATTAATTTGTACATATCTTATCAGGATAAAAACTGTGAACTACTACCAAATTAACTATCAACACTTGCATGAAATAAAACAAAAATAAAATTGACAATTTAATTGTTAGTGCTATGTCAAAATGTTTTCAAAAATAATGTTGGCGAATTAATAATCAATGCTGTGAAAAACCCTACTTGATTCTGTTGCTGGCCTCTAGCAAAATATCTACATTATTTTGATTCACTTTCTTAATCTTCTTGGTCTTGGGGATGGTTTCTCTTCTCCTCTGAATTTTGTGCTTCTTAGAGCTAGAAGCCACCTCCATGTTTATCATCAAGTCTTTTAATGGTGTGTCATCTACATCAATCACCTAATTTGCCAAGGTAGGGTTCTATTTTAGTTTGAACTTAAGCCCGAGTTTGTTTATAGGCTTGGTATGAGGCTTTATGACCCTATAGATTTAAGCTAGAATGGGTTCATTTACAAACTCCCTTTCCTCTGTTTCAGGTTGAACCTCCCCTGTTCCACCAAATTATTTCTCTACAACTTCCACATGTTCTTCTAGCAGTTTAGGAGATGGATCTCGAGGAGGAGATAGGGTCTTTTTCTCCACAACCTGTTTACATTTTCTTGTATAAACCCTTTTTAACTCAGGAACTGGAACAAGGATTTTTGTTTTCCTTCTCAATGAGGCTTTCATATTTCTTTTGGTTTGTACCAAAGAGGTTACTTTTTCTGGGATCTCAGAGGTCTAGATAAGTTTCTTTTGTTTCCTCTTCTTGCTACTAGATTTAAATTTAGGAGAGACTAACTCTGCGAACCCCCCTCGCCCCAACAAAACAGGAAATGCTTCCAAGTTCTATTAACCTTTTTTAAATGTTTGAAAATCAAAATATTAATCAGACTCTTATGGAAAACATAGTGAGGGGATGAATTTGGCTTAGCCTGAATCCGTGTTGACATTTTTCTCAAACTCATAAGCAAAAATAAGGGCATGTTCATTATGACCTGTCCATAAATAAGAGTGAGAAATATGAAGTAGTACATGCTAAGCCTATTCTAGCATCCCTCATAGGTAAAATAAGCTTTAATTATCCTTAGGATCTGATCCCATTCAACTTTGAGTCAAGAACTCTGCACTCCCAAATGTTAGGGCTTATCTTTATGCTCCACTTTAAAAAATAAGGCAATATCGACACTTTCCAAGGTTCGATTCTTGAACCATTGATCCCCATCCAACATGAGGCCTATATCATATGCAATTATTTCCTTTGTCACTAGGAAAGAAATGCTAACAATGCTGACATTATTTCTGTTAAATCCTTCTGCAAAGGCACGAGCCACTCCATCATGGAAACCGTCACATTTGAAACAAAATTCCTCCTAGTTTGCTCGTTTTAATTTCTCCAGAAATTATGGGATGGCTTCGAGGGCCTCAGGACCCTTAGGATCTCCCTTGTGCAATTGACCTCTCTTTCCCACGACCGCTAATAAACAACAACAAAATCTAGGGAAAGAAAACAGGTATTTGTTCGTGCTGATTCTAGAAACTTAACTAATATCTTACAACATAAGGAAACAATGGCACTGTTATACGATAATATTGCAATGATTCCGTTCACATGAAATCTCAAGTTTAGGGTAGACAAGTGAAGATAAAATAGGTATAATCATAATCATTATTCATGCCTCGATCATACCATCAACTTTGATAATGATTATCACTTTTGGCGGTAGTAATTTGAACAAAATTTTCATTTTGGGAAACTTTAATAACATTTCATACCAACTAATTGATCAATGCCTGTTGTTGAATAATGATTGATTGTGTGGGAAACTACTTTTCTAGTTCTCACTTGTTCAAAAATTTAAATATTCGCCGAAATTTGATTTGTTAGTGCCTTTGTTTCAATTTTTTTTAATCACTGTTGACAAATGATTTGTTAGTGCATTTGAAACCTTTTATGGAAAACTTATGACAACTGTTCCAAACCATTACATCTGAACCCTCTATCCTAAAACTAAACTATGATAACAACTGGCTCCAATTGGGATTCTATCACCTTAAAACATGAAATGCTCCCAGGTTCTATTAACCTTTTTTAAATTATTGACAATCAAAAGCTTAATCAGGCTCTTATGGAAAACATAGTGAGGGGATGCACTTAGATTAGCCTGAATCCTTGCTGACATTTTTTTGAGACTCATAAGCAAAAAGAATGACATGTTCATTATGACCTATCCATAAATAAGAGCAAGAAATATGAAGTGGTACATGCTGAGCCTATTGTAGCGCCCCTCACAGGTAAAATAAGTTTGAATTATCCTTAACATATGGTCCCATTCAACTTTGAGCCACGATATCTGCACTCCC
This sequence comes from Pinus tabuliformis, assembly GCA_031772625.1. NCBI lineage: Eukaryota > Viridiplantae > Streptophyta > Pinopsida > Pinales > Pinaceae > Pinus > Pinus tabuliformis. The sequence goes on from CM062820.1 coordinate 392,063,386, forward strand.
AAAAGCCAGGGCTTATCTTTATGATCATATTTAAAAAAGAAGGTTATATCGATACCTTCCAAGGTTCGATTCTTGAACCAATGATCCCCATTCACGAGGAGGTTTGTAGCCTCTGTAATTGTTTCCTCTTTCATTGGAAAAGAAATTCCAACAATGCTGACATTTTGTCCGTGAAATCCTTATGCAAAGGCATGAGCCACTCTATCATCAAAACCATCACATTTGAAACAAAATTCTTCCCATCCTGCTCGTTGTAATTCCTCCTGAAATTCTAGGATGGCTTCGAGCTTAGGCTCTCCCCTGTGCAATTGACCACTCTTTCCCATAACCGCTAACATCCAACAACAAAAACTGAGGAAAGAAAACCGGTATTTGTTTGCGCTAATGCTGGAAACTTAACTGATATCTTACCACAAAAGGAAACAATGACACCATTATATGATAATCCTACAATGATTCCCTTCACAACAAATCTTAGGTTTAGAAAATACAGGTGAATATAAAACCAATATAACTGTAATCATTTTTTCGTGCCTCGATCATATCATCAACTTTGATAATGATTATCACCTTTAGCGGTGATAATTTGAACAATTTTTTCATTTCGGGAAACTTTAATAACATGTCATACCAACTAATTGATCAACTTCAGTTGTCGGATGATGATCGGTTGTGTGGGAAACTAATTTTCCAATGCTCACTTGTTCATAAATTTAAATATTTTATAACATTTGATTTGTCAGCACCTTTGTTTCAAAAAGTTTAAACAAGCACTGAAAAATTAATTGTGAGTGCATTTGAAACCTTTTATGAAAAACTTAAGACAACTGTTCCAAACCATTACATCTGAACCCTCTATCCCGAAACTAAACATTGATAACACATTAAATCAACAACCCAATAGGGAGTTCGATCAACTCAGCATGATCGATTAATTTCGGATAGGAAAGGTCCACTTTCCAAATCTCCATCAAATTTCAATACTAGAGTAGATCATATATTCATTTCCCAATGGGTCAGGTTCACTTACTTCTGCTCCTTTTTTTCCACTTCTTTTGAAGACTTGTAATTTCAAATTACTAAGTATCCATAATATCTTTGATATTTTAAAAAAATTGACAATGGTGGAGTAAAGCATCGACACGAGTAAGTGTGGATGAAGTGGAAGTGACAATGTTGGCTTGAGTAACGAAAACAATGGTGAGAATTTAATACCCTTAAAACCTAATGGTTCCTCCGAAAGGTTTGCCCACAGAGGGTGAGTCAGGGCCTAAGATCAGTTCAAAAGGCATAGTCAATGGACAATAGGTGAATATTCCTGTACTACCCTTTGTTGGTCTCGAGGGACAGAGGAAGCTAGGTTAGTTGAAATATGGTTATCAGTTTAAGGATGCAAGGTGACCCATTTCAGGGTAAGAAGGGGTAGAGAAAATGCCTCGAAAAAGATATATTTTACATGTACCAAATAAAAATAATTTTTTAAACTCTCCCATATCCATCCCTCTCTTTCCTCGAGGCTTTGAGCCTCAATACTAAATACATAACAAATCCTTTTGACTTTAACAAATGTTTTGTCTGGACCAATAGGAAAAAGGTCAATTTGGAAAAAGCTTTTTGCCAACCTTTTTTCAATAGATCTGATTCAAAAAGAAAATAACTTTAATTAGTGCATTAAAAAAAGTTTCAGTTCAAACATGGATAAATTATAGTTATAATATTGACATAATTAAAGTTTCAACAAATAGTTTTTAAATAAAATAGATAATTATAAATATAGAGAATCCAATCAATTAATGACGAGGTACACATTTTCATAAAATTAACAACATAATTAAAGTTTTCGCTTCAAATTTTGTTACATATTTCGGGGTTGTTAAAAATTTCGTAACAGGAAGCATACTCTCATCTACATATTCCAGATTGTAAAATTTTCATAATTAAAGTTTAAACATTTAGTAACAATCTCTAATGTTTGTGTTAAAAATTTAGTAATAAGGATCACACACTTATGAATACATATTAATTAATTAATTAATTAATTAATTAATGATACACTAATATTTATTTATTTATTTTTTCAGAAAAAACATTATTTTCATACCATGTTATTCATGCACAATAAACTATTTATTTAAAATGGTATCTTTGGTTTTTCAATTTATTTAAAAAATTGAAAAAATCTTACATGAACACATGTGTCTTTAAATGCAATTGCAATGTTGCTTAGCCAACTTCGAAAAATAATAAAAAAATATAATTTTTCATAAAAAATAAATTCTGAATATGAGAAACTTAGCTCCCTTTTATATCATGCTTATTTTTTTTTCACATGTGGTTCACGGATACCCATGGTCACTGGGTAGCCGCTACGTCCACAGTTCAACACTAGGGTGGATCCCACCCGAAGGGGATCACACCCCTTGGTCTATTTATTGACCTAACCCCAAAAACTTTCGGGAATTGACCATGTGACCTCTCGATGGGCGAGGCATTGATGCTTATATATATATATATATATGGATAAATATATACATAAGTTATGCTACTTGAACACACACATACCTCTTAAGGTGTTCGAAGAATTGCAAGGACAATCATTTGCTCATATATATATATATATATATTGAAATACTACACCAAGTTATGCTACATGAACACACACATACCTCTTAAGATGTTTGAAAATTTGCAAGGACAAGCATTTCATTTAATGAAAAATTAACAGACTATATGAAACTGAACCTTTTTCTCAAAAAATATCATTAGGACAACAAAATAATTCTCCACAAATTGCCTTTTTACTCTGAATCAAAATTCACGATGCTTATATGAATTTTGATGGCTTTAATTTGATAAAAGAGGAAAAAAATTAAATTTCATCGCCATATTTGGCACAAAAGTGTAACCCATCTTCATGCATTCACCCTTACAAAAGAATAATAGAATTCTTATTGGTTCCAAGATAGGTAGTTCGAAGTCTAGGGAATTATTGGATGGAGCCAAAATTTATGCTAGGGATGTATGTGGAGCAGGAGCTACATTTCATCTGAAAAATAATCACTCTTTCCAACTTAGCCTAGTGTTGAGGCTTGAACTAATAATAAATTATAATTAAATGGGATTTTGCTCGTCTTTCACTTTGCAATGTCTAGGAAGGTGGAATGCTTACAAATATTTGGTGATTCTCAAGTAATTATTGATTGGTGCTTAGGAATCAACACATTATATAGTTTGGCCCTAAATCCTTGGAAATAAAGAGTTAATCAAGTACAATATTTTTTGAAGAGTTGGAGATATCACATATTCATAGAGAAAACAATGTTGTAGAGGAAAAAGGATCAAATGAAGCATTACTCGAGCCTGTAGGACATTTAGCGATTTCAGAAAAATTCAATGATGTTCTAAAGGTGAATGACAACAACTCTTTTTGAAATGAAGTTGTTATATTTGTTTGCCTCCTTGTAGGTTTTCAATGTTTTGACTATTTATGTTTTGGTTTAGTATACTTCCATAGATATTGACAGACTAGTTTGGGAGAATGTGTTTGAACAATAATTTATATACTTTAATTTCTATGAAATAGAAAGTATATGATTTTTTTACGTGGAAAAAATGAAATATCATTAAATTATCATTATTAATATGATAGATTTTCTCTCATAAGTTTCCTTTTATAAAAGATATATCTATTGTAGGGTCAATAATAATTGTTAATGTATATACAACATCATTATTGTATATATAATGTATGTGATATTGTTTTGTTAAATAAATACCCTAATCATATAAATTAAATCGCTGATAAATGCCAATAGACATCAAAACACTTATATCATGATATGTTTCACATGGTCAAAAGTAAAAAAAATAATGGAAATTAACTAAATTATAACTTTATTTTATATTATTATTATTATTATTAATTATTATGAAAAATTAATATACAAATTAGAGATACATACATTTAAAAAAACAAGTAACAATATTCTTAACTATGGAGATTCACCCTCACTTTACTATGGAGATTCTTAAAGTGTAAATAAGTTTTATTACCATACCATGGGCCAATACCATGACTTACAAATACCACATGCCCAAAAAACCATAACTCATGTTCACATGGAACATTTTTATATGACATTTCATTTAACTAGCGCAATTATATAAATTAAATGTCTAGTATATGCCTATAGGCATTAATCAATAATAACCATTGAAACTCTTATTTCATAATATATCTCACATTATTAAAATTTAAAAAATTATAAAACTAACTAAATTATAATTTTATTTTAAATTATTATTGTTGATTATAAAAATAATTAATATATAAGCTAAACATAAATACATTTGAAAAAACATGGAACAAGATTCTTATCCATGGAGATTTATCCTCACTTTACCATGGAGATTTATCCTCACTTTACCATGGAGATTCTAATGTGTAAATATACTTTGTTATAATACCATGAGCCAATACCATGGCTTATCAATACCACATGCCCAAAAAACCATAACTCATTTCATATGCTGCTTATACACATGACAATTTTTTTTCATTAATCAATTTAATTAACATAGGAGAAAGGGCATAACTACTTTGGAGATAAATATCAATCTTGGTTTTGTGTATACTACTAAGAATATTCTAGAAAATTCCATGGAGGTTAAATCTCTATCATTCACCTAATAATTATTGATAATTAAGTCAAGAGGCGCATTCTACAATCCATTATGAGGGAAATTTGTGATTCCATTCATGCTCAATGTGGAGTTGACACATGTTCCTTAAAAAAAATACTCTAAATAAAAAAAAATGTTGGCTATAATAAAAACATAAATGAAGATACATATTTCATTAGATATAATTAAAAACATTAATAATCACATTTTTTTTAAGCCTAAGAGCTTTTATTAATTCAGAGGAAATTTACATAACTAAAAATAATTCACCCAATTCTTCTGGCTCGACTTCTACTCGATTTTTTGGCTAGAATAAAACACCAAGACACATGAAAAAATTCCCATACAACTGTAGAAACCAAAAACAATATGGCCAATGAAACTAGAAGACATACAAAACCAAAAAATAGCAAAAAACCATCAGGGTTCATAAGAGTTGACTGGAACAAGATTCTTTGGTATAGTACTAGAAGAGGAAGGAGGTTGAAAATCATACTGAACATGTTTTTCCATATGGGAAAGCCTCCACTCCAATTATTCCATCTTCTCCATAATTCTTCTTTGACCCTTCACCAAGATGGCCAACTGATCTTACATTCTCCACTGATTGCTTTGTACATCATTGAGGAATTCTATGAGCACATTTCAGTCCTCATGTCTATCATGACTAAGCTGCTCTAGAATAAGGGAAGCTCAGTTAAGATGATTGCCAAAGAAATCTAGAGAAGGTGGTTGTTATGTATCCAGATATAAATAAAACACAAAAACATATGAAAAGATAGATCGATCTTAATAATAAGCCACTTCAAGGGGGAAACCTCCTTTTACATCACATAAATGAAAATTTCTTGGATAATTCAAATTATATAAAGGAGTCTAAAGGGTCAAAATATAATTAGGGTCTACACAACAATAACAATGCAAGGGTACAATAACAACAATAGTGAGATTCTATGGGGTACAACAATAATAATACAGGGGTTACACTAGTATTATAGGGACCTAACATGCCCCTCTCCTTCAAAATAGTGTTGTCCTTAACACTTGACTAGTTATTAACGCTTGTGTATAAAATACTCATACTCCCATATAGAATATTTAGTAGGTAAGTTCTTCCTCTTAACGAGATACTTTGAAATTGATCAATTTCGTAGCAGCCAAATTCTTGTTTCCATGATTATTTCAGGCTCTAATACGATTTTTCCTTCCTCATCAAGTTATGGAAATATAATTTGAACTTGGAACTTGTCACCTATGACATTATTTAAGTATGAAACATGGAAAATTGGGTGTACTCACTGTTATGCTCCTATACCAATAGGTGTCATATTTCATGATTGACTTGATCAACTATGAATATGTTCATACCTTTCCTTGTTGCAAAGGTTTTCCATATTGTCAAAAATCAAAAAGTTTAAAAAATGTAAGGAGGGTATACCCTAAAAGAAAAATCAAAGGGTGAAAAGAATAAAATATGGTCAAAAAAGTGAAAGAAAATGAACCCCACCAAAAGGAAGACCAAGGAAAGTGTGCAAGTCTAAATGCCACTACTTTTTACTCTTGTACTTATTCTTGTACAAATAAACAATTGTGTGCAGCTTGTTAACTTATGCCACAATTTATGAACAGTCAAACAGCTTAAGCTTGGCAAGTTCATATTTGAATTTTACGGTTTAGAGATAAAGAACAAAATCTGACCAAACTATTTAAAATTGGCAAATAAGTAGATAGGTAGAGTGAATAAAAGGAACTCAACAGTTTAATCTAAGCCCTTGGATGTAATAAGGTTAGATAGATATCTACATGTAAAAGAAAAGAAAGTGTGATAAGGGTTTTCCAGTCTAAGTGCACCCAAATAAAGAAGAAAAAATGTTAGGTTAAAGTAGGTAGGGTAGGTAGATGATGTTGCAGAATTACATGTGATGAATAATGACTCTAAATATGTTAATCTTTACTTTCATCACAAGTACAAGGCAAACTTTACACCGTAAGAATTTCAAGCTAAGCAAGGTCAAATACTTAACTTCCCCCCTTCATTTTTTCGTAAATTCTCACTAATTTCCCCTAAGTACTAAGGCATTTACTAAATTACAGGGGCTCAAAGCATTTCTCTGACTTCTGGAGGGACCGGACCCTCGACCCAATAGTTTATAAAGCCTAAAGCACTTAAAGATATTCATAAGAACACTCATTCACCTTCATAATTCTTTTCCTAAGTAAAATCCTATTTTACTTAGGAAAATTGCAAATATTTCTCATATAAACCCTTTTCATACCAAGCCTAAGTTTAACTACACATGTCAAATGTTTTTATACTTAGCGCTTTCGTTTTATTGTCATATTAACTTTTAACTTATATTGTATAAATCCCTTACAATATTTTCCCTTTCCCGTATTATTTAATATATTAAATATCCCCAAATTGTTATATACCCCGCCCCCGGTTGAATACAACCATAATCAGCGTTTAAAATAGGATTAATGAATTAATCCGTAATTCATTAAGAACCTTAACTCCTCGCTGCACAAAACGGGATTAATTAGCCCTCACAGTTAATAAATAACTTTACCAGCCAAATCCTGCTGCTCTCGATATGATTAAATTAACTCTTAAATTATCAGGCCGGCCTTTGTTAAAACTCTGCATATCGCATCCTGTGTCAACCGTCCGATCAGGTCCTCAAGATCTGACGGCTATTATCAATATCGCACAACCCTTTGTGACCGTGCATTAGCGCGCGATCACAAAGCGGTTTTCTCACAGCACCTCCGCCACGCGTCGAATGTTCTATGGAATCGCTGGCTCAAGGTCGATTACTGCCTTTCTCCAATAGCGGTGCGATAGAAACCACTTACCGCCTTCTACTAAGCGAAAAAATGTCTCATCATTTAGTTGCCACCAATTGTCATTTTCATTCACCCGCCAATACCAACTATTTACCTGTTTAAACACAAAAACCCCAGTTTTGCTCGTTTTCACCTGATTGTGCAGTAAAACCCTATGTAACCCAGCTGCGCCACCTGAAACCTCTGTTAACCAATTTGAGCATGGTTTACCTCCCGAAAATCATTCTGGACTCACTCCACAGACCTCTCAAGCTCAAATGAAACCTTTTCGACCTCCCCTACAAACCAATGCTTTCTTAACAGTTCGTTTTGTTTTACAGGTGATCAGAAGACCACATCCTTGGATAAACAGTCTTAATACTAGTCATAAGACTTGTTTACTCGAAGATTGTTATCAAATTTATTTGAATAGAGATGTAAGATAAAACATACAGTTGAAAGACAAGCAGAGGAAACATGAAATTAAATGATTTACTGATGAAATAGATAGTAAAAACCTAAAATACACATTGAAGGTAAAAGGACACAGTAAAGAATAGTCAAAGTGTATCAAAATTAAAGAGTATCAGATTAAAGACCAAGTCAAGTAAATCAAATATCACAAAGATAAATAGCGGGGAAGACAGTTACAAAACAGAGTATACAAATTCATGTCAAAGTGAAGACAGATGAAAAAACAGAGCGGTAAAAGTAAAAAGTAAAAAGTAAACAGTAAAAGTAAACATGAAGACATTAAGGGTTAAACAAAGATGAAAACACTTTCACTAGCTACAATGAATTTTATCCAAAGTAAAAATGAAAAACAGTTAAAAGAAGTTTAACGTTAAAAGATGAAATTAGAGCAAAAAGGGTACATTCTTTAGAAATTTCCTGTTTAAGTCATAGTTTTGCAGAAACTATTGTGGCCAATCCAAGAAGTATTTTGAGAAACTAGAGGAGTTTTTTGTTCCCAAAAGGCTCATCTACAAAAACCTCTCTCACTTTTTACACAGGTATTACCAAGAGGGAGATAAGTGCATGTCTTCACAGCCTATGTTTCAGTTTGTGCAAAGTCCTGTTTTTGACATCTTTTGGCAGAGAATATTGTGAATAGATGGAGATGAATTTTTGGAAACTGAGAGATTTTTATCTCACAAACATTCTTATCTACCAAAACCTCTTTCACTTTTTACATATCTATTACGGATTTAGATATAAAAGTGTATCATTGGACCCTAAGTTTGCAGAATTTCTGGGGCAGAATGCACAAAGGAAGGATGCAGTTAGTGACTGGGATGCCTCATCATCAACTAAGAGTTGCTATCGAATTCGATTTTCTCTTATTTGTCACCATTAATCCATAGAAATAGTGCCAAATAGATTCATTAGTTTTGAATGCCCTTTATTTAAGTTCTATTAATGTAAACAATTGGAGATATTTGTGAAACTAATCTTGATATTTTTTCAAGATATTTCAGTTTACAATTAGTATAAATACTCCCTCAACTAGAATATTGAGGGTGGATTCCTAGAAATTGCTGTAAGACTGAGCATTTTGGAATAAATTGCTGTTGGACAAAATTTTGCATGGCTAGATGGATAAAGAATTGATGCAAGGGACTTTTCATAGATTTCTTGAGTCAGACATTGGATCAATAAGTCTTCTATATCTCATGTTTTAGAGTTCTCCTTGTTAATTGTATCATCTGTGTTACAGGGAAAAGTGTCTACATAGAACTGCTTATCCCACTAAGGTGTGGTAGCTATCTTATAAACAAACAAAGTAAAGCTACTTTCATTTTTCCTTTATGAAATATAGATGAGAGAAGAACAAAGAAGACCAACCTCTGTCTTCCGCTAATCTCCTAGTGTGATTCCTCTCTCTCTTGATAGTCTTTCGCTACTTGCTCCCTTGTACGCCTAGCTTCACAGAGTACCTGTAAGATCATAGTAGCATAGCACTATACATGAAAATAGATCTATAATCATAAACAATCTAGGATCAGATGTAAATTGACCATACAAATGCATAAAACATAAATGACACAAGAGTATGGAGGAAAACTTGAATAGCTTTTATTGATAAACAAGAAAGAGCCAAGGGAGTTACAACCAGTTGTTCTGACCCAGCATCATCCTCTCAGCAAGGAAGCCCCTCTTCACCTCATACAAAGCTTAGATCACCCAACAATTTGATGTTGTCTCAAGAAACTAACAACAATTCCTTACAATGTGCAAAATTCCAGCCTCTGGATCTCTAGGATGAGGGATCCATATATAGATATTTGTAAGGGAGATGAGTCAGCTTGTGATTTGATTAGTGTCTTCCCTGTGATAGTTCTTGCTTCCAGTTGGAGATTGATGATCTCTTACTCATCCTTGGTCGAATTCAGAGAGGCAAGTGTCACAGAAGAAGTTTCTGGAAGTTTCCATGCCTCTCCACCTCGCGGAATGACACTGCCATTTGTCACTTCTCGCCCATCGCACCCCATAGAAGGGCTGTTTGAAATGCAATGCACCCACACAGTGTATTTAGGTGAGATGCAACGCACTTTGCCTATGGAGCAGCTGAAATGATCCTGTTTTGACCAATTCTGAGCAGTGTTTCATGGAGAACTTCTGGGAGAAGCTGTAATCAGTTGACCTTGTTCCTTTAGGGGTTAGAACAACACTTTTAGGGACTTAGGAGCCCTTGGTTTATGGACATTTCATGCTTGGGACAGTTGCCCCCTAAAGCATGAGGTCGTTAATCTTTTGATGTCGGGTGAAATGCTTTATTATGAGGATCCGAAGTTCTTTCAAGCTGGGAGGAGACCTGTAATAAGATACAATACAATACATTATCTTCATAATATTTTCATGATCTAGCTGAGGCGGACATTCCCATGCTCAGCTTTATAAATTCATTTTCATGTACATAGGACAGACAATCGTCTGAGTGTAGATTGATGATTCTAGTAGAGCCATCATCCCTTTGATTGGATGATTATCTGTGCAGCAATAATGTACATTTGATGTCTTTATTTCCATAAATATATATCGCAGCCCAGATGGATGAAACTAGATCTGGGGTCTTCAATCTCGTTCAATCTTCACTCGAAGTACAAGTCTATCCATGTGAGAGATGTTCTGGAGTCAAACATGGAAAGACATCGCCTGATTACCAGCCAATGATGTAAGCTGTTAACAGGCGTGAGAGGAATCACCGATAATGATAATGACCCTCAAGGTACTGCAGTACAATTCACGTGGTGTGAATAAAGGACTTGGCGTCGAACACCACGTAAAATCTTGCGGTCGAAGGTCATTGATGTAAACCTGTCGCCGGAAGTGAGAAACTTGCCATTGAGGCATGCAAGCTTCAAAGTACTGAATGGGGTGTTCCTAGATCGACTTCTTGGATAATGAGCTGATGTCGACAAGAAGCGATCTGTCATAGGAGGGCCTTAATGAATCCCACATCAATGACACGGAACGGAGCAAATGATTTTAATGGAGGTGAAAACAATCTGATGACATAAGGTTCAGGGTGGCGGTCATGAAAGAATGGAGTGTAAATGTATTGTAGCGGGTGAGACACAGGTGAATTCTCTGAATGACTTCTCTTGAACATATCGGCGAAACTGACGTGATGGACTGGTAGCATTAACCCCAAATGTGGATGGTGTGATGGGACCATTGTGATGTGACTGGTGAATGAAACAACCCAACCCGACTTAGATGCGGAGTGAAAGTGTCATGTTCAAGAGCGACTTGCTACCAACAAAGTTTCTTCAAGTTTTTTTCCCCATTTTTCCCTAGTCATTGCTAACCAGTACCTCTTTATTTTTGTCAAGCTTGAGGAGGATAACATATGCTTGTTCTATAATTTGCCCTGCGGGCAAACCCGTCGCTATGTTTTAACGAGCCTAGCGATAGTGAAACTCGTTCTTGTCTGCTATGGACAAGTTTGTCGCTATTAAGTTTTAATGAGTTTAACGACAAAGATAACTCGGTCCTTTTCAATTTTAGAGAGTCTAAAAAGGAACGTAAAGGAAACTCCAAAATTCCTTTTTCGTCATCTAATCCCTTAAGTCCGAAAAAGTATAAAACAATACAGAAGGGATGAATTTTCGATACTTTTAACGAGCCGAACAAAAACAAGCACTCGATCTTTTTGTGTAATAATCCCTCAGGTCCAAAAAGATTAAAATTTAGAGGAGGGATAGCACTTCCGGTACCTTTAACGAGCTGGAGAGGCCAATGGCTCAGCAATCTTTTCATATTTTACGAGTCAGTTGAAAAGAGCTTAAAGGGGACTCGTATTTTGAGGAACGAGTGATAAAATTGGGTAGCAGTTGATTCCAGGTAAGGTTTGGAATTTTCCAATCATGGCAGTGTTACAAGGATGGCTAGTGAGATCACTCTGCGCAGCTGTTCCTCAAAAGGGGTAAACAATCAAATGGAGGTGAATGATCGGCCAATACAGAGTGGAGGTGATGATGAGAACACGACCAAGGCTTTTAAAGGCTGAAGTACTACATTCACGATGGTTATTTACCGGGAAATAGTTCATTTTTTAATGAGCTTAAATGCGGGGGAAACATTCGCTCATGGCTTATGTTTATTTTTTAACGAGCTTGAACTATGCACTAAAACTGCTCGATTAATCCAGTCGTATAATAAGAATGCCCCATTTAAAAATGGCAATTTTTAGAGTTTTGCCCCACATCCTTTCTTTATGCAAGTTAGGAAACGACCAATCCTACGAGTTTAAAGGGTTAGTGGACCTACAAATTTAAAAAAAATAAATAGTCGCTCTTCGCTTGCATTCTAAAAGGTTTGCATGCCCCCAGGTATAAAACAGAGTTTCAAGGTGACCTTTTAAATCTCCAACAAAACATTTGTTTTATCAGGAAAGGTCTACCTCTTTCAGGTTACCAAAGATTGTTCTATTCACAGCGCAAACAAAACACTTCTTCGGCGATGTCTACCGAAATAGACAAAGGTGAGACAATCCACTCACATAACTTTGACAAGAGAATCTTATTCCAGTCTAACCCCCTCTTCCAATCACGGACGGGAGTATAGTTCGGTCATATATCTCTCGCGGAAACCTACCCTATACCCGAAGTTTTCCTACCGAAGCAGACCAGGGTGCATGCCCCCTAGGTTTCAGTCATGTTCCCCGAATCACTCGCGCTCATCGGGTGGACGGACTGGAGATTGATGAGACATTCCTTGTGTGAAAAGACCATTCAGGGATGGCATATGACTATTTGCTCTGTGTGATCCGGGAAATGAAAGCTGGTCTACGAGCTTGACCACTCTTCCTTCGTGCGGAAAACACATCACTCTAAAGAGTGATGAGACAATGGCTCCCATGCAATAAATATAGTCTCGTCCAAGGAGTAGATTATAATCCAGGGGTCCTTGAACTACCATTACGTTCATGTGAACGGTTTTCCCTCTCAATGTTATGGGCACATTGGGAAGGATCCATAATGGTCGACTGGTTCCTTTGTCAAAACCTGTTAGATTTCTCATCTCAGGCAAAAGCGATGGTGAACCAAGCGCTTTCCAAGCAGTCGAGGAAAGGATACTCACATAAGCCCCTTCATCTATGATGGTACTGACCATAACCATTCTATATATTTGAGCAATAATTCGGAATGGTATACTAGCTGGTAAACGGGGTTTGCCTAGTTGATTCCAGTCGAAAGAGACAACTAGGTTGCTTGGAGGTGGGACCGAATAGACGGCCCGGTACGACTCTGACGAACTTCCTTCCTGCGGTAAAGGAACGGGTAAATTGCCCCCATGTTCATCGGAGTCTGTGCTTACGAAAAGAATTTGGACGGTGTCATCCTTATTCTCTTCTGTGACTGTATCATCTGAAGATGGAACCTCTTTCCTATGACTGAAAACGACACTTGCGACACTTTCAAATCAAAGGACGACAATACGATTACGTTACTTTTTGCAAAGGAGAACTGAAAATGACTCAACAAATACACAAAAACATTTACAGTTCTTTTGTACAACAGAGGCGGAATAACAGCAAGGAAAAGGGGTTTCAAACAGAGATATACCGATTACAGGCAGCAAAATTCATGAATAGAACTGGAAAGAATGAATCACATAAACCAAAACTAAACAATGCCTAGTTTGATCAGCGCACCTGTAACACGGGGAATTTGAAATGCAGCGCACCTACTACACTCGGGAAGTGCGCTGAATTTCAGATTCACAGAATAGTACATGCGCTGGACCAGAGACGAGACTTTGCTTGGGTTCTGGGTCACAGTTTGTAGTTCAGTTCATGGGTTTTGGCCGAGCAAATGGTAATCAGTAATGCAACAATCAGGGGTAGATCTAAGGAGGTTCTGAGAGCTACCATAAGGGGCAATCAGAGAGTTTGTGAATCAGTTGTTTAAATTATAAACAAATTCCAGAGATTGACTGAAGCGACATTTATCTACTTTGCATTTGCATAGCAAATGCAGTTCGAAAGCTACCTGGCTCGACTTCAGGCTCCGTCTATAAGTTTATAAAATAGAAAACAAGGAAGATAAACAAACAAACTAATTCATCCCCAGCGAAGTCACCATTTTGTTACAGGGAAAAGTTTCTACACAGAACTGCTTATCCCACTAAGGTGTGGTAGCTACCTTAGAAACAAACAAAGTAAAGCTACTTTCATTTTTCCTTTATGAAATATAGATGAGATAAAAACAAAGAAGACCAACCTCTGTCTTGCGCTAATCTCCTAGTGCGATTCCTCTCTCTCTTGATAGTCTTTCACTACTTGCTCCCTTGTACGCCCAGCTTCACAGAGTACCTGTAAGATCACAGTAGCATAGCACTATACAAGAAAATAGATCTATAATCATAAACAATCTAGGATCAGATGTAAATCGACCATACAAATGCATAAAACATAAATGACACAAGAGTATGGAGGAAAACTTGAATAGCTTTTATTGATAAACAAGAAAGAGCCAAGGGAGTTACAACCAGTTGTTCTGACCCAGCATCATCCTCTCAGCAAGGAAGCCCCTCTTCACCTCATACAAAGCTTAGATCACCCAACAATCTAATGTTGTCTCAAGAAACCAACAACAATTCCTTACAATGTGCAAAATTCCAGCCTCTGGATCTCTGGGATGAGGGATCCATATATAGATATCTGTAAGGGATATGAGTTAGCTTGTGATTTGATTAGTGTCTTCCCTCTAATAGTTCTTGCTTCCACTTGGAGATTGATGATCTCTTACTCATTCTTGGTCGAATTCAGAGAGGCAAGTGTCACAGGAGAAGTTTCTGGAAGTTTCCATGCCTCTCCACCTCGCGGAATGACACTGCCATTTGTCACTTCTCGCCCATCGCACCCCATAGAAGGGATTTTTGAAATGCAACGCACCCACACAGTGTATTTAGGTGAGATGCAACGCACTTTGCCTATGGAGCAGCTGAAATGATCCTGTTTTGACCAGTTTTGAGCAGTTTTTCATGGAGAACTTCTGGGAGAAGCTGTAATCAGTTGACCTTGTTCCTTTAGGGGTTAGAACAACACTTTTAGGGACTTAGGAGCCCTTGGTTTATGGACATTTCATGCTTGGGGTTGTAGTGCCCAAAAATGTCTATAACAATCTGTGTCTCATATCTGAATGATAAATGAAAAAGAATAATTCGGAAAGTGCCTAAGTACAATCTGTTTTCAATCATTTTTATTTTTAATGTTTTCCTCTGAATTAGGATAAAAAGTGAATTCTTAATTTCTCCTGTTTCCTAATTTTTTCACTTTGATTATTCAGTAAAGAATTCTTAAATGCTATTTATTAGTAATCATTCAAGTTCCCTCTTTCGAATGTGTTGAAGGATTCTTAACTTCCCTTCACCCATTTTGAGTCCATTCCATCTATTTTAAGTCTTTATTTGTTCCCTCTTTGACTATTTTTCCCTGTGAAACCATCCCTTGTTAAGAAACCAAATCCAATTAAGCCATCTTCTTTGACTCCATTAGCCCAATGGCCTAAACTACTTAGTCCTACCCCTCTGCTATTGAATTTCACCACCCAAACTCAATCAAAACTCCTAAACTTCATAACTAGCCTAATATCTTTCAAAACAAAGCTAAAACTTAAAGAGAGAGCCCTCTCTGGATACAGATTGGATAGATTCTGTATCTAAAAGTTGGTTTGTGGTTACCTCGAACCCCTTTCCTCTTCCCAACAACGTCAAGGAAAATTTGAGTGATAACAAAGTGGCAACTCCACTAGGGAACGAAAAATTTGTTTGTTACTATTGTTTACTTTATAAACTACAGACGAAGCCTGAAGTTAGCCAGGTAGCCTTTGAATTGATCTTACTTTGCAGTTACATAAGTAAATGAATGCTGATTTAGTCTATCTCCTGTCTAGTTTATGGATTGAACATCTGGTTTCAAACACTTGATCATTTCCTCTTGTCAAATAAGCCTTTAAGAAAGTTAAAATCCAATATCTAAAACATCTTAAAGAAACTGTTGAAGTTGTATTGTTAATCCCATTTAGAGAAAAACCAAAAAATTCACCTAGAAACCTGGCTTCATAAAGGACTCATTACACCAGAGCTAATCCTGATCCAAATCCACCACCTGTGTTTGAAAATCCCAATCTAATCCCCAGAATTCATAGGAGATAGGAAAGTCAAGAAAGTTCTACTAGTTCTTGGCCTCTCTATAGATCAAGATCCTGCCCTGTGAAGTGGATATACCTTGAGGCTGAACTCTTTGATGAGAAATTTGAGACCTCTTTATTTGTAACCTTTTCTAACTCTGAGTTAGCTCGCTTGGTTCATGAACCAGTGTTTGTTGAAGATTTACAACTTGAAGTTGTCACTTCACATCTTGATAGACACTTGCAGAACTCCATACAATCTGAGCTTACCTCTGAAGGAACACCCAACCCTTCTATGACCACTACAACCTCCCCAAGTTCATCATCATTTCCTCAGACATCTCAAACTCAAGCCACCCCTTCTACCCCTCCATACAGCACTCCAAGACCAACCCCAGCTGTTGTTTCATCACTACCTACTGCAATGGCGAACATATATACTCCCTTGGTATTACCAGCCAATCTAGGGGTTACGCCCCAAGACTATCAAAGTAAAATCACTCCTTTCGATGGTTCTAGTACTTACACTGCACAACAACATACCAAGAAAATTACCGATTACTTTGAAATTTATGAAATAGATGCAGATGATGTAAGAATGAGAATATTTGTTCAAAGTTTGACTGGTGAAGTTAGAACCTGGTTTAGAGCCCTTCCTGCAAACAATATCAATGACTTAGAAGCTCTTTATAGAACATTCTTGAACAGATGGGAAAAGAAGAAAGATCCTCTCCAAATTTTATCAGAATATGAAAACCTGAAGAGAGGAACGCAAGAAACTGTGCATGATTACTGCACTAGGTTCAATAATGTTTACAATGCTATCCCTTAAAACCTCAGACCTCCCCCAGATTTTGCATTAATCAAATTCCCTGATGGATTTGACTCTAATATGGCATACTAGCTTAGGGAAAGAGCTCCTATATCTTTAGAAGATATGCAAAGTATAGCTGTCAATGTTGAAGCCAACCTGATATCTAAACGAGCCAAGGCCAGAAGTGAGAGAAGGATACCATTGAAAGAAGAACCGTCAGCTTTTGAACATAAAATAGATGCTATTATTAAAGGGATGGATAGACTAGGAAACATAGTAGAAACAATTGAAAGGAAATCCCCTTGGGATGGCCAATTGGGCAATACTGGGAGAAATCCAAATTTCAGAAAAAATCAAAACTAGAACACTAGAAAGGTTGGTCCTGACCAAAACATTAGGTCCCCATTCTAGGAAAATTATGTTGAAGCCTCAAATTCTGAGGAACCATCAGAAGATACCCAGATAAACTTGATGGGACTCAATAATGAACAACAAGTTTTCTTGACCCAAGAGGATCAAGAAGCTCACATTCTCAAACAATTCCAAACTCAGTCAGGTGAATCATTTGACTTTAGGGAGGGATATGATACAACCATTTATGAAGTCCACAAGCAATATAATCTGAGGAGCAGAAGAATTGATGTCCCTGAAACCAACAAACAGAAAGCTACAAAACAACCCTACAAAGGTAAGATCAATACCACCCCTCTACATATTCTTTCTAGATCAGATCCTAATCTTGCTAATCCAATTATTGAAGATGTATTTGATAATCAACCTAACAACAGACAACTCTCCACTTCTCTTCCTCCCAAAGGAAATGTAGAAGAACCTCCAGAAGTTGATTTGGAAACAACTTCAGCCCATAACCCCACTCCTGAAAAGGAGAAAAACACAGAAAATACAGAAGATAGAGAGAATCCAACTGTCCGAAATACAAGAACTCAGATTGAAAAACCTTTTAATCTGGAGATTGAAGTAGGAAAATTAAAAGTAGATGTTCCATTGTATGAATTAGCTAAACATGATGTCTACCGAATACAAATCAATAGATCACTCAAAATATCTGTAAATGAAGACTCAGTAAATGTTTTTGATGACCGACTTGAATTAATATTTGGCCCTAAAGTAAATGGAAAACCAGTAGATGGAGGAATTCCTCCTTTCTATGTAAGTTTAAACATACATGACAAAATACTTCATAATGCCATGTTTGATTCTGGGGCATCTCATAACCTAATGCCCAAGTCTGTAATGGAAAAATTAGACCTAGACATCACCAGGCCATACAAATACCTCTTTTCTTTCGATTCAAGTCAGGTGAGATGTTTAGGATTAATCAAAGACTTGTGTGTTTCACTGGTTCAATACCCTGCCAAAACAATCTTAATGGACATAGTAGTAGCAGATATTCCACCAAAGTATGGCATGTTATTGTCTAGATCTTGGGGTGCAAAGCTTCAAGGATCTCTTCAATTGGATATGTCATATGCTACTATTTCAGTCTTCAGCCAACCTAAGAAACTATACAGAGAAACTCTAATGAAATATGTAGTAAGTAGTCAAGAGAAACCCAAAATTTCCCCATCTACTCAGTGCACTCCGATATGGATTCTTTTATTCTCGACAATGCTGAAAGTGATCCCTCCAATGAATTAGAAGTTGTAGCAGCAGTACCAAAAGAAATTACAAAAGAAAAGTCTAGTGTTGAAATCCAGGAAATTTCTGAGAACAATGAGAAACCAGATGCCCAAAAGAAATCAGAAGAAAATAAAAAACCAGATCTCATTGGTAAACCGATTCCTGAGACTCCTGATATCAATTATGGACATGAAATTCTTTGGCACTTAGAATTTGATGGTTCAGTCGACAAACTAGGAGCAAGAGCAGGAGTTTGGGTGTACAACCTTGAAAATGACCATGCTGAAGGCCATGCCTATAGATTAAACTTTAAATGTACCAACAATATGGCAGAGTATGAAGCTTTTTTGCTAGGTCTTAAACTTGTCAAAAGTTTAGGGGCAATTAGAGTATTTGTCATAGGAGATTCTGATTTAATCATTCAACAAATCAAAGGGAAGTATCTAACAAATGATCCTAGATTGAGATACTATAGAGGAATATTTATAGAGATTCTCAATACGTTTCTAGAAACTCAGCTTGCTAAAATCCCAAGAAAACATAACTTGCAAGCCCATAGTCTGGCAATGTTTTCCAGCACCTGCAAATTACCATTCAAACCTAATCATCAGTTCATAGCTGAGATTAGACATAGACCAACCATACTTGACAATTTAAAGAACTGGCAAGTGTTTGATATTGATGAGCAGATTAACAATTTCCTGACTTTAGATAAAGAATTTTCTAACAATAACATAGATGTAGATACAGTTATTGAATTTGATCAAATAAATGAGGTAGAAACAAATATTTCAGAAGAAAGTGCAATTCAAATGATTCATCCCAAAAAGTTCACCAATGAAGAAATGCAGGACCTTAAACAAATGGATATTGATGAGATTATTGAAGGAGAATCTGAAGTCATTAATTTAAAAGACAATCATTTTCCTAAATGATTAACTCCTCTAGAAGATCTCTTTGTTTCTAATGACATTCCCAAGAAACCTAAGATGGAACCACTAAAAGCAGACATTAAGGAATATAAATTGGGGACTAAAGAAAATCCAAAAATGATAAAGTTATCTAAACCTTTGCCCTCATACCAAAAACTAAAATATGTTGAACTAATGAGAGAATTCTAGGATGTCTTTGCCTGGAGTTATGAGGACTTGAAATCATATGACACCTCTATAATTCAGCATACAATACCTCTAAAAGAAAATCATAAACCATTCAAACAAAAACTAAGAAGAATTAACCCTATACTGCTACTATTAATTGAAAAAGAAATCAAACGTATGTATGAAGCAGGGATAATTGCTCCCTTTAGATTTTCAGAGTGGGTGTCTAATCTAGTACCTAGTAGGAAGAAAACTGGAGAGATTAGATTATGTGTTGATTTAAGAAATGTAAATAAGGTTTCTTTGAAGGATAATTACCCTTTACCCAAGATGGATCATATTTTACAAAGGGTAGTTGGTGCTTCTAGGATTTCACTTTTAGATGGGTTCTCAGGGTACAACCAGATTCTAGTTCATCCTGATGACTAGGAAAAAATTGCTTTTACAACACCATGGGGCACATTCATGTATATTAAAATGCCATTTGGACTTAAAAATGCAGGAGAAACCTTACAAAGAGCAATGGACATAGCATTTGCGAAAGAGATTCATGATTTTTTGGTTATATATCTGGATGACTTAACTGTTTTTTCTAAATTAGATCAACAACATTTGGATCATCTCAGACAAGTGTTCCTAAAATGCAAAAAATATGGTATTTCTTTGAATCCAAAGAAGTCCTTTTTAGGTAAACTCTTGGGCCATATCATTTCCAAATATGGTATTAGAACTGATCCTGCCAGAATAGAAGCTATTCTGCAGATACCCTACCCTAGAAATGTCAAAGAACTTCAAGCTTTCTTAGGAAAGATAATTTTTTTGAGAAGATTCATATCTAACTTAGCTGAATTTATTAGATTGATTAATAATATGTTAAAAAAGGATTCAAGTATTAAATGGACAGTAGAAGCCAAACAAGCATTTGAATAAATTAAAATGGCTTTAACTAGAACACCAATCTTTACAAGTCCACAATTTGATAGAGACTTCAAAATATTTTCATTTGCATCAGAACACACCATAGCAGCTATTTTATTACAAAAGGATGATCAAGGATGTGAGAAACCCATAGCCTATTTTAGTAAAGCACTTAGGGATGCACCTTTAAAATACAAAATCATGTAAAAACAAGCTTTTGCACTTGTAAAAGCCATTAAAGACTTTAGAGTCTACATATTATATTCCCATGTGATAGCCTATGTACCGAATGCTGTTGTCAAAGACATCTTAACTCAAGATGGAATTGAGGCAAGGATAATTTTAGGGGCGAATGTTCGCCCTTTGGCGAAATTAAGGGGTTTTAAATTTTTAGTGGGCGAATATTTTGTATCATAGTACATTTTTACAAATCACCTCAAACAACCCACCTTATTTTAAGGGAGAGGGTAAAAAAGGTAAATTTAGCCCTTGAAATTAGGACTTACAACCTTCCATTCGCCCATTTTCAAGAATAGGTTTTATTTAAGTGAATCCATTCGCCCATTTTCAAGAATAGGTTTTATTTAAGTGAATCCTATGGGCCAAATACCATATTTATAAAAGAGGTATGGTAAATTAATAAAAATATAAATAAATGAGAGGTATGGTAAATAAATAAAACATTTTTTATATTTACTCCATAAGTCACCTTATATACATGTAAGGGTGTAAACAAATAAAAATATAAGTAAAGTGGAGGTATGGTAAATAAATAAAACGTCTTTTTATACTTACTCAAAAGGTATGGTAAATAAATAAAACTATAAATAAACTAGACGTATCGTAAATAAATAAAACCTCTTTTTATATTTAGTCCATAACCCTCGTTCTATTTATGAAGGCTCAAGAAAGAGGTTTTATTTAAGTGAATCCTATGGGCCATATACCATATTTGTAAAAGAGGTATGGTAAATTAATAAAAATACTATGGGACAAATACCATGGACTAGATTGTTATTAATACCATGCAAAAAACCATTATTAACCCTAATATTAGAATTAATAAAAATAAAAATGGCACATGGTATTGACCCATGGTATTCACCAAGATGGCACATGGTATTGACCCATGGTATTCACCTGGAATGTAGCCTATTTACATGGGGGAATTAAATCAGCATGTAGCCTATGCTAAGATTCACTAGGACTTTACAAAGTTTTATTATTTAGTGAAAGACTCGCCAAGATCTTACAAGATTTTATAATTGAGTAAAAATATTCGCCATGCCTGGTGAGAGATTCCCCAAAAAATTATATATACATATTATATTATTGATAAAATCGCCTTCCATTTTTCCTATATACCATGGAGATTCACCCATTTATTATTTTTATAAATTTAGGGGGGTTATTAAAATTTTCCCTGAATTGAGGGCAAAAGAGGTAAATGGATTGCTACCATATTAGAGTATGATATTGAAATAAAACCTACAAAGTTAATAAAAGTACAGGGATTGGCCAAGCTCATGACAGAAACAAATTGTCAAGCCCTAGACATTAATGAACTGGATAACGAACAGGAGATGGAAACTCCACAAATCAGCCAGGCCTTCTTAGATTCACCTTGGTATGAGGATGTAATTTATGTATTATTAAACCTGCAGGCTCCTCCAGGGTTATCCAGAACAAAGAAAAAGTTTTTAAAGATGAAAGCTTCAAAGTTTTGTATTTTAGATGTTATTTTTTGGAAAAATCATGAAGGTATTCTATTGAATTGTTTATTAAAAGAAGAAGCTAACAAGGCTCTCCAAGAATTTCATGCAGGAGACTGTGGTGGACACCTTTACTGAAAACCAACTGCAGACAAGATCCTAAGGGTTGGATTTTATTGGCCAACCTTGTTTGCTGATTTAAAAAAATTTGTCACTACTTGCCATAAATGTAAAATTTTTGAAGGCAAGAGAAAATTGTTACCTTTACCCCTAAGACCAATTTCCACTGAAAAACCTTTCCAACAATGGGGCCTTGACTTCATGGGAGAAATCCATCCTCCCTCTTCTGGCCAACACAAATGGATTCTCATTGCCATAGACTATTTCACCAAATGGATAGAAGCCATTCCTTCCAGACAAGCCAATGACACAGTGATCATAGGATTCTTAGAAACCAACATATTGTCTAGATTTGGCTGTCCTGATAAAATCATAACTGATAATGCTGCTACCTTCAAATCCAAGAAGATGATAAGTTTCTGTAACAAATACCATATCACCTTAGGCCATTCCATAACCTATTACCCTCAAGGTAATGGATTGGCTGAGTCTTCCAACAAGAGCCTCATTAATATTATTAAAAAATTATTGGAGGAGAATAAGAAAAATTGGCATGAGAAACTTACAAATGCACTATGGGCAGATAGACTTACCATCAAGAAATCTATTGGGACTAGTCCTTATGAGTTAATCTATGGCATTGAGGTTGTATTTCCTTCATCCTTAGGAGTTCCAATAATGAAATTACTTCAAGAAGCTTAGGTGGAACCTAATGATATTCAAAGGAGGATAAACCAGACCATCAATCTGTAGTAGACCAGAGAGGAAGTGTATCAAAGAGCCCAAGTGTTGCAGGAGAAGCTCAAGAAAATATTTGACAAAAGAACCAAGGCAACTGATTTCTACCTTGGAGACAAAGTGTTAAGATGGGATTCTAGGAGACAGGATAAGGGAAAACATGGGAAGTTTGACTTCCTCTGGAAAGGACCATATATCATCTATGCCTTACAAGGAAACAATACATATTATATGAAAAACTTGGATGGCATAGAAACAGAAGAAGGGCCAGTTAATGGTTAGATGTTGAAACATTACTTTGATCCTGCTTATTAATGTATGTTGATTCTTAACATGTACATACTATATCCTTTGTAATGTCACAGTTTTGATTGGATAGTAACTTGCTGGAGTTGAAGCCCGAAGAGAAGGCCCTAAGCTTCAGAAGTGTCACTGTCATACATACAATAAAGCAACAAGTAGAAGAAGATTCCAGAGTTCAGTCAAAATCATTCAGAGGCCATCTGACCTACTGTTCTTGATTTTCCACCAGGAAAGCCATCCCCAAGTGGAGCCAGTGTTATGCTCCTATACCAATAGGTGTCATATTTCATGATTGACTTGATGAGCTATGAATATGTTCATACCTTTCCTTGTTGCAAATGTTTTCCATATTGTCAAAAATCAAAAAATTTAAAAAATGTAAAGAGGGTATACCCTAAAAGAAAAATCAAAGGGTGAAAAGAATAAAATATGGTCAAAAAGTGAAAGAAAATGAACCCCACAAAAAGAAAGACCAAGGAAAATGTGCAAATCTAAATGCCACTACTTTTTACTCTTGTACTTACTCTTGTACAAATAAACAATTGTGTGCAGCTTGTTAACTTATGCCACAATTGATAAACAGTCAAACAGCTTAAGCTTGGCAAGTTCATATTTGAATTTTATGCTTTCGAGATAAAGAATAAAATCTGACCAAACTGTTTAAACTTGGCAGATAAGTAGATAGGTAGAGTGAATAAAAGGAGCTCAATAGTTTAATCTGAGCCCTTGGATGTAATAAGGTTATACTTATATAGATATCTACATGTAAAAGAAAAGAAAGTGTGATAAAGGTTTTCCAGTCTAAGTGCACCCAATAAAGAAGAAAAAATGTTAGGTTAAAGTAGGTAGGGTAGGTAGATGAGGTTGTAGAATTACATGTGATGAATAATGACTCCAAATGTGTTAATCTTTACTTTCATCGCAAGTACAACACAGACTTTACACCGAAAGCATTTCAAGCTAAGCAAGGTCAAATACTTAACTTCCCCCCTTCATTTCCCCCTAAATTCTCACTAATTTCCTCTAAGTACTAAGGCATTTTCTAAATTAGAGGGGCTTAGAGCATTTCTTTGACTTCTGGAGGGACCGGACCCTCGGCCCAATAGTTTATAAAGCCTAAAGCAATTAAAACTATTCATAAGAACACTCATTCACCTTCATAATTCTTTTCCTAAGTAAATCCTATTTTACTTAGGAAAATTGCAAATATTTCTCATATAAACCCTTTTCATCCTAAGCCTAAGTTTAACTACACATGCCAAATGTTTTTATACTTAGCGCTTTCATTTTATTGTCATATTAACTTTTAACCTATATTGTATAGATCCTTTACAATATTTTCCCTTTCCCGTATTATTTAATCTACTAAATATCCCCAAATTGTTATATACCCCACCCCCGGTTGAATACAACCATAATTAGTGTTTAAAATAGGATTAATGAATTAATTCGTAATTCATTAAGAACGTTAACTCCTCGCTGCACAAAACAGGATTAATTAGACCATGTGGTTAATTAATAACCTTACCAGCCAAATCCTGCCGCTTCCTATACGATTAAATTAACTCTTAATGTATCGAGCCTGCCTTTGTTAAAACTCCGCATATCGCATCTTGTGTCAACCGTCCGATCAAGTCCTCAAGATCTAACAGCTATTATCAATATTGCGCAACCCTTTGTGACCGCGTGTTAGCGCGCGATCACAAAACGGTTTTCTCACAGCACCTCCGTCACACATCGAATGTTCTATGGAATCGCTAGCTCGAGGTCGATTAATGCCTTTCTCTAATAGCGGTGTGATAGAAACCACTTACCGCCTTCTACTAAGCGAAAAAATGTCTCATCATTCAGTTGCCGCCAATTTTCATTTTCATTCACCCGCCAATACCAACTATTTCCCGGTTTAAACACAAAAAGCCCAGTTTTGCTCGTTTTCACCTGATTGTGCAGTAAAACCTTATGTAACTCAGTTGCGCCACTTGAAACCTGTTAACCAATTTGAGCATGTTTTACCTCCCGAAAATCATTTTGGACTCACTCCACAGACCTCTCAAGCTCAATTGAAACCTTTTCGACCTCCCCTACAAACCAATGCTTTCTTAACAGTTCGTTTTGTTTTACAGGTGATTAGAAGACCACATCGTTGGATAAACAGTCTTAATACTAGTCATAAGACCTGTTTACTCCAAGAGTGTTATCAAATCTATTCAAATAGAGATGGAAGATAAAACATATAGTTGAAAGACAAGTAGAGGAAACATGAAATTAAATGATTTACTGTTGAAATAGATAGTAAAAACCTAAAATACACATTGAAGGTAAAAGGACACAGTAAAGAACAGTCAAAGTGAATTAGGATTAAAGAGTATCAGATTAAATACCAAGTCAAGTAAATCAACTATCATGAAGATAAACAGTAGGGAAGATGGTTACAAAACAGAGTATACAAATTCATGTCAAAGTGAAGACAGATGAAAAAACAGTGGTAAAAGTAAAAAGTAAATAGTAAAAGTAAACATGAAGACATTAAGGGTTAAACAAAGATGAAAACACTTTCACTAGCTACAATGAAGTTTATCCAAAGTAAAAGTGAAAAACAGTCAAAAGAAGTTTAAGGTTAAAAGATGAAATTAGAGCAAAAATGGTACATTCTTCAAAAATTTCCTGTTTAAGTCATAGTTTTCCAGAAACTATTGTGGCAAATCCAACAAGTATTTTGACAAACTAGATGAGGTTTTTGTTCCCAAAAGGCTCATCTACAAAAACCTCTCTCACGTTTTACACAGGTATTACTAAGAGGGAGATAAGTGTATGCCTTCACAGCCTATGTTTCAGTTTGTGCAAAGTCCTATTTTTGACATCTTTTGGCAGAGAATATTGTGAACAGATGAAGATGAATTTTGGAATCTCAGAGAGGTTTATCTCAAAAACATTCCTATATACAAAAGCCTCTTTCACTTTTTACATATCTATTACGGATTTAGATATAAAAGTGTATCATTGGACCATAAGTTTGCAGAATTTCTGGGGCAGAATGCACAAAGGAAGGATGCAGTTAGTGACTGGGATGCCTCATCATCAACTAAGAGTTGCTATCAAATTCTACTTTCTCTTCTTTGTCACCATTAATCCATAGAAATAGTGCCAAATAGATTCATTAGTTTTGAATGTCCTTTATTTAAGTTCTATTAATGTAAACACTTGGAGATATTTGTGAAACTAATCTTGATATTTTTTCAAGATATTTCAGTTTACAATTAGTATAAATATTTCTTCAACTGGAGTATTGAGGGTGGATTCCTAGACATTGCTGTAAGACTGATCATGTTGGAATAAAGTGCTATTGGAAATTTTTTTGTATGGCGAGCTGGATAAAGAATTGATGCAGAGGACTTTTCACAGATTTCTTGAGTCAGACACCGGATCAATAAGGTCTTCTATATCTCATGTTTTAAAGTTCTCCTTGTTTATTATATCATCCGTGTTTCATATCTGAATGATAAATGAAAAAGAATAATTCAGAAAGTGCTTAAGTACAATATGTTTTCAATCGTTGTTATTTTTAATGTTTTGCTTTGAATTAGGACAAAAAATGAATTCTTAATTGCACTTGTTTCCTAATTTTTTCACTTTGATTATTCAGTAAAGAATTCTTAAATGCTCTTTATTAGTAATCATTCAAGTTCCCTCTTTCAAATGTGTTGAAGGATTCTTAACTGCCCTTCACCCATTTTGAGTCCATTCCATCTATTTTAAGTCTTTATTTGTTCCCTCTTTGACTATCTTGCCCTGTGAAACCATCCCTTGTTAAGAAACCAAATCCAGTTAAGCCATCTTCTTTGACTCCATTAGCCCAATGGCCTAAACTACTCAGTCCTACCTCTCTGCTATTGAATTTCACCACCCAAACTCAACCAAAACTCCTAAACTTCATAACTAGCCTAATATCTTTCAAAGCAAAGCTAAAACTTAAAAAGAGAGCCCTCTCTGGATACAGATTGGCTAGATTCTGTATCTAAAAGTTGGTTTGTGGTTACCTCGAACCCCTTTCCTCTTCCCAAAAACTTCAAGGAAAATTTGAGTAATAACACTCACAAATATGTAGGGAACTCCAATTTGTATGCCATAGTACCAATATTTTGCAACAGCTTGTAAGGTCCATAGTACTTGGGTGATGATTTATTGTCCTCCTTCGCTTGCTTGAGGGGAATTTTTTTTATATGTTTGTGGTCGTGTTGTGGCCAGCAACACCCCCCCTTATTCAATTAAGTATCAACCATGATATTGAATGAATGGGGACCCTTAGTTAATTTTTAGGAAAAGCAAGAGTTTCTTTTTGAAGTCACAATCATACGCTTAGAAAAAAGCCTCTTGGATATTTTAAGCCTAAGTCTATGATAAAAGAGAAAACCTTTAAGGTCGCATTGCAAAAGGATAGGAAACACCTTCATTTCCATTTTTATGCGCACCATCCTCGTGTTAATAATGACATCGCATCGCAAAATAGTAATGCTCATAAAGAAAAACTTAAAGATTCGTCGATCTGCGATAACGCCAATCGCATATCGCAGAAATGAGCCAGGCAAGATTTGGTAAACATCAAATTCCTGCGATTTGCGATATTGCGATCGCTGCGATGCCACATCCATGCGATTTGCGATGATGCGATTAGCGATCGCGCGACATGCGAGATTACGTCAGCAAATCATAAATCACTTCGGTACGAATCCTTCGGGCGCGCCATTCAAAGAAAAAACCACTTACTATAATCTGACCCGAAATCATGCGCTTTTAATGATAGTAAATGAATTAGTTGTCAGTTATTAAATGGATTAAAGACGCGTGCCTTGGTAGAGATTTGCTTCACGTAAGGTGGCATATTTGATTTATCTGTTGCATTTAAAACTCTCCCATCACCTTTCTGGATCAGTCATTTCCATTTCACTCGTAATCTACAGGAACAAAACGCTAAGACGACTCAGACAGAAACGCAAAGAGAAATGGGAAAGAAAAATAAAGCTCAAAGCTCTGAAGCGAGGGAGAAGACCAAGGAGATGGCGCCCTTGTACACAGACACAGCCTGTAACAAAGACGCAGGGATATCGACATGGGAAGGCATGTACAGGCTGCTAGAGGAAGAAAAGCCTAGAATAATGAAGGTGACTGCTGTCGCGGGTGCACCACGCTCTTCTGAGGCATCCTTGGAGGACCTAGCATGTTCATTCCTTCACAGAATAGCGGCAAGACCCAAAATTCTACCATACATAGATATGATCAAGTGGATACTGGATGATGCAGAATTAAAAAACAGACAATTCAAAGTTCATGGACATGGGCTCGTGGGATCGTTTGCTGCACAAGATTTGAAGCTTATGTATCATCTTCCTGAACCGCAAGCGACCTATAATGCACAATTTGTTAAGAAGTTCACGACGGAGAATCCATATCTATCGGACACCACTAAAGAATGGTCTAGAAGAGACGAGCCGCTAAAAAAGGATAAAAACGGTATGTACAACACTGGTTCCCTCACCTCTCCATATTGTTTTGCTGTGGCCATGCTCTGTAGGTTATTTGGGATGTCGGATATCAACAAGTTTTCATCTGGATGGCTGCCATTAATTGATGCTGAAAATCCTTTCTGATACTCTATACACGGCTGTTCTCAATTACCGGTCTAAGAGATCCTTGTCTCAAAGGGTCTATCCTCCTTTTTATCTGTCTGCCTATATTATGGATTCTGTTTGTCTTGTATCTGAATTCCCTATTATGGGTTGGAAATGGACTACCCAAGACCCATTTCCCATCCATGTTTATCATAAGGTCTTATGGGATTCCCAGTTTACCCCTCACTTTTACCAGATTTGCCATGGGCTTATTTTGCCCCTATATAGAATGATATATGATAAGGACCCCCCAAGGTGCTCTCCCGAGGCCCAAATTGACATCATCCCCATCGCGAGATGGTTTGGGGAAGAATGGTTTACTTACATTAGAGTTTTTGGAAGCACTGTACCTCCACATGTCCTACCCCTATATGTCCCTGATAAACTTTTGGCCCGGGAAATCGCTTATCAAACCTGTTCTGAAGGCGGCCTGACCAAAGACCTAAAGGACAAGAAGAAGGCCATATGGCCTCAATTTCCCGTAACTTGTGGGGCCTTCTCTTTGTTAGATGTAGGACATGCTTTTGGCGAAGTGGAGAATGTGACGTGTCTTCAATTATTTAAGTTCTCAGCGAGGCCATTCGACCCAAATGATGTGGCCCAAGAATTCACAATGAACGTCAAGATAAGAGTGTTCTCTGGAAAGAAAGATCCGTTTGATGATCTGTTTCAGAGTAAGAGTTCGCTCAAAGAAATTTTGTGGGAAGCTCAGTCAAGGTTGTCTCCAGATGACCTCCAAAAATTCACGTTATACAGAGAAAGAAGGCTGGCCAGTATTCCAGTAGAGAGGCTGCGACTACCTACTAGAGAACCAACTCCAAGCATCAGCCTCAGTGAAAACTCCAGCACTTCCAGGTCTAAGTCCAATGCCGCACAAGAAGTATCTGAGCATCCTGAAGAGTCTGGTCACGACCAAGGAAAAAACGAAGAAACAACCAAAGACACAGCTCAGTCGAGTGCAATGTCTCAGCAGCAAGTTATCGCCTCACCACCAAGAGATGTCCCCCCTCTTGTCATCGAAGCACCACTTGTCACGACAGAGCTAGATAAAGAGTGGGAAACCTTCAATGAATTGATCAATCTTGAAGGGCAAGTCCCGAAAACACCTGTGAATAATACACAGGTGGTGCAAGAAGTCATTTCGACCATGGTCAGTAGTGCCACAGAAGCTGAACACCTTCCTATCGCTCCAACCTCAGAACTTCTACTTAACGTAGAAGAATTCCCCCACTGGATGTATTCTATAGTCCCCAACACAAAGCAGTTGTAAGGAGACAGAGAAAGAAAAGAAAGCTTGAAAATGCACTGTCTCAAGAGGCTGAACATTTGGACGTCTTATGGAAAGACCCCAATAATAATCCCACTGAAAATCTTACGAAGCTGTCTCAAATTGCAGGAGCGTATGCTTCTGCAACTATTGATAAGGCCTCTGAAGTTCAGCAACTATTAAAGGAACAAGAGAATCATATACAACTTCTACAACAACAGTTGCAACAAGCCAACGCGAACACTGAAGCTTCCAGACAGCTTGAAAAGCTACAGGAAGACTTTCAACGGATGCAGATAGGCTATCAAAGGAGTCTCGAAGAAAAAGAAAAACAATTGCAGACTTTGCAAGAAACACATAAAGATGAGCCTAAGCTGGCAGAGTTTATCTCAGAATCTATCGGCTTGAACGAGCAACTTCTGCAGCAACAGGAAGAGTTGGGACGTAAAATATCACAGTGGAGTCACTATTGTGCGCTGAGCGACAAAATCACCAGTCAAGTGGTGGATTTGCGGAGCGACTATGATCAGAACGACAAGAGGGTGACAGAATATTTGACTTGGCAAGATGATGAGGAAGGGAAAAGAGCAGGTGCACCCAGGATTAATGAGAATCATAAAGAGTTGCTCTTTAATAAATGGGACGATCAAATCACGTGGGCGGAGCAAGCAGCAGAGACAGCAGCGACACAGGCAAGCATTCTTATCGACTGTGTAAATGAGAATTTACACAGGGCAAATTTAATTGCAGAGACCACCCCGGGGTACCTACCAAACAAGTTGCAACTGGAAACAGAATGGAGGCAGAAAGCACAGGCAAAAGGAAATGCAATCCAAGCATTGGTCAGGCTGAATTGGGAATGTTACTGGACGTATTTGGTTAAACCGCACAGCCAATGGATGACGGTGAAATGCATTACTAACGCAGCCGAGAAGTTAGCGCCAGCTCTCGTAGATGTCGTTTTCGCAGCCCAGCTCAGCGCAGAAATCAGTCAGCCGACTCTTCTCAAGCCTATGCTGGACACTTGCAACTTTAAAGACCAAGCTCATAAGTGATTTCATTTAGAATGTTGTTTTTTCTCTTTTTAATAGATTAGAAAAAGTACGGTCATTTGAAAACCGTATCCTAAAATTTTGTAATGATACTATTATTAGAATTAGGAAGTAGTATTTTAACCCTTCTCATTGCATTGGAGAAGGGTCCAGAAATTTGTAAAAAACTTGTCCTCGGAACATGCACTTCTGCACCCTCAGAGGAGGTTTTGATGAATGGAAGGATCAAGATTTATTTATGTTTGCATTTTAATGTCTACTACTGATGTTGCACTTCTGTACTCTTAGTAGATGTTAGAAGTAAGTAGAGATAAATCATTATTGCTTGAATTTTATGAGTGAAAATCAGTCATAAATGGTACTTTTATCTCTTGACGAATTTCTGCTTATATTCTTAGAGTGATATGCAGTTTTAGTTGTTTATATGTTGATGTATGAATGTCTGGGTTACCATTTGGCACTTCTGTACGGTGGAGTCATATATTTATGCTTGACATATGAATAACTTATTATGTGATATGCTGTTCACAACTGTTTTGCCTAACTTCTTATGCAGAATGGTTTATCTTGATTGATTTATATTCTTATGATAGCTGAATGATCTTTATTACCAGTTATTGTATGAAATATTTTTTAGATCGCATAATAGAAGAGATATATCCCGAGTTAGCATAGATTAGATGTGTTGTTTTCATTAGATTACAATAGCATAGAATCAGTTTACAAGTTAGATTTGAGTTAGCTCTATAATACTTCTAGAATCAGCATAATCAAACTCTACACACACATACATCCTTTAGATTAGGAAGCTGGTCCCATTATCCCCAGTCGGACCCGCTACACCAAACGGGCAAGGAGCCGCCAACCAGGTTCCGGACCGGGTAGGTATCCCCCTTGTTGTTGACCCGATTTTCGGGCCCTCAACATATTTGGCGCTAGAAGGAGGGCTGAGCATAGTGTCTGTTGGAATGTTTTCCAAATTATAAAGCTTGAAACAGGATGGCTGCTCATAGAATTCCTATTTGGAGTTGCATCCATGTTCCTACCTCTTCCAACACTCCACCAGATGTGGTAAGGCTCTTGTCTCAGGTAAAATTCAATGGTAAGAATAATTCTTCTGCATTTACTCATGCCCTTCAGTTCATTCAAAGAGTTTCAAGTTCTGATATTCAGAGAATTGATGAAGGCGTTTTGTGCATAATTTTTACTCTTACATTCACAGCGGAAGCTAGAAAATGGTGCAGAACCCTCCCAGTTGCATCAATCCACAGCTGGGACCAATTCGTCAAGACTTTCATTTTGGAATTTGATTGTTATGACTACGACCAGGTATATGATGAAATTGACTATCTATGGAAGCAAGATGAACCAATAAGGGATTTTAATATGCGATTTCATCTTAAATGCCTAAAGTATGATCTTGAGAGTGAGCTCACGGATGAAGAATCTTCATATTATGATGAGTATTCCCTACCTCCTATGTCTGATCAAGCAGAAATTAGTTCAACCTTTGTTTCATTTTCTTCTAATATGAATGAGCATTTCAAGTCAAATACACAAATCATCCGTAAAGAAGAAAATCTGCAAAGCTTAGGAGTCATGCATGCTCTAATGCCAGAGAACAAAAATGAAAATACTGAAAGAGAAACTACCTTGGAACCAGAAGATGACTCTGACACAAAGTCAGACAATATCATTACGAATCAACGAATGCAGATGCCAAGGTTAGAACAGCGAACTATTTCTCTTTCAAAAAGTATCAGCGCACAAAGGTATGATCTAAAGCCTGATGTTTATGATGGATCTGATGAACAAAGTTTTTTTTATGATGTTTTCAAATGCATTATTCCAGATTCACATTTTTCTCTTTATCCCGATGTTTTTAGTGATGACAATTTTTCCCCTCTCAACATTAAAGATATCTCAAAGAACACAGAGGGTTATTCAAACGACTCATCATTAGGTCTTCAAGATAAAGAGACAGCTTTAGCACATCCTTTGATTAATGTCAAACAAGAGCTGCTTGACCTCCCTTGTCTGAAAATATATAATGAAAAAGAGGAACCTAGGGAAATCTGTAGAGTCTTTAGTGATAGTTACTTTGACAACGATGATGTTGTTGAGTTATCCCAAGTAACTCAACTAGGTTCAGATAATAAAAAACAGCTTGAATCAGAAATCATATCAAACGACCCTCATTTCAAAGTAAAAAATCATTTGGATGATTTTACTATCCAAGACAATACCCCGATCTATGATTCATATCATGAGGAAAACTCCACTCCTGTTCGCAATCATAACTTATTTCCTGATTCACAAGACCTGGCCAGTACTTGTGAGGAGCAAGATGTTACAAGTAAATCCCAGTTGTGCTGTGACAATATTTGTACAAATAATCATTCATTTCTTTATCACTTGAACTCATTTTGTACAAAATCGGATTTATTTTTAAATTTTCAAACTTTTGATAGATTATGTTTTAGCAATTTATATATGAGAACTTTCATTTCAAACGAAATTGCTAAAAACCCAGCGTTAACAAAAAACAGGTTACAAACCATTGAAACCAAAAAATCATTTTCGCAATCTGAATTGTTATCCTTCCTATTCCGAGATCATCAATTCATAACAGAAATTCATCCTAATTTTTGTGATCCAATAGGTATCCAGTTGGAAAAAAGTTCTCATGAGAAAGGAAAATCAGACAGAATTCCAATTGAGGCTGTATGTTCTTATTCCACAGCCAATATTTATGATCCAAGGAAAGTTTGGTTCTTTACACTGATGTTTGAAAGTTTCATACGGCTAGGAATAAAAATGAATAGATGGTTCCATTGGAAATATCATTTCACATAGTTGATTTTCTGTATATAGTTAGACTAGGAGTAGGAGCAATTTAGCTAGGTTATTAGGTTTTCTTTTAATAATTGATAGGCAAAGTTATTCTGTACATAACCCTAGGGAATGCTTGCCTCTCATTGCGTGAAATATTTTTCTCCATAATAATGTTTGCTTTGGTTAATGGCATTTGGCATTTACTAAAGACACCTTTTCTCTGTTAAAGATTTTTTGAAACTTCTGCTTCTATGAACAACAAATCTTTTAGGAATTTGATATTTATTATCAATAGAACTTTAACCCAGATATGATGATAGTTTCAACTGCAAAAAATTTAAAGAAAGCTATCTCAGTGGAGAATTTGTTTTAGGTCAGCACAATGGAAGGTATCAATATTAAAATAAAGATTCTCTGTAGAAACAGCCATTACCAAACAACCCTATCATTGTCGTCCAGAACTTTCTTAAGGAAAGAAAATTTGACTTCCTCCCTGCTAAAGGAAAACGCAGCATTCAGAGGAATGATCCAAAAAGACACTATATCTTAAAGAATAAGAGGTCTCATCGCGAGCCGGCTTATCATGATCACAGATATTATAACTTGCTGACTTTGCCAAAACTGTCTACCAAAACAGGGCAATGACTCAAGATAGTTGCAATCTAAAGACAAGGGGTCTCATCACGAGCCAGCTTGTTCAGCAAAAGTGTAAATCAAGTGAATGACTGTGTCATAATTTGGCCACCAAACCAAGACATTGTTCTTTAGAGAATAAAAAAGGAAAAAGTGTCAAAAAAGGGATTTTCTCTGAAAAAGTTGTAAATAACCTTAAGCAGGATAAAGGATCATTGTTGGGTAATAGGTAACCCTGTCGAGGCTATGGACGCCTGCTGGAAGCAGAGGCTCTACCTACGACAAAGGAGCATATTTACAAAGAGCTGATACATAGGGAAGACTTTATTTTATGTTTTACAAGACCAAGTAATGACTGATTTAAATGCAAAGACAAGCTGAAGACGCAAGTAATTGAAATAGAAAGAGGTTGAAACGAAACATCATTGACAGTTTAAAGTATCATTTGCCTTATCTTTTTATAATAAAGTTCAAGTTTTTCTTTAAGAAAATTTCAGGGGTTTGAAAGCGTCAATATAAAAGCAGAGATAACTGGTTCTCCCAAGTGAATCGCCAATTGTTGTGGCTAGCAACACCCCCCCTTATTCAATTAAGTATCAACCATGATACTGAATGAATGGGGACCCTTAGTTAATTTTTAGGAAAAGCAAGAGTTTCTTTTTGAAGGCACAATCATACGCTTAGAAAAAAGCCTCTTGGATATTTTAAGCCTAAGTCTATGATAAAAGAGAAAACCTTTAAGGTCGCATTGCAAAAGGATAGGAAACACCTTCATTTCCATTTTTATGCGCACCATCCTCGTGTTAATAATGACATCGCATCGCAAAATAGTAATGCTCATAAAGAAAAACTTAAAGATTCGATGATCTGCGATAACGCTGATCGCTAGGTCGCATATCACAGAAATGAGCCAGGCAAGATTTGGTAAACATCAAATTCCTGCGATCTTCGATATTGCGATCGCTGCGATGCCACATCCATGCGATTTGCGATGATGCGATTAGCGATCGCGCGACATGCGAGATTACGTCAGCAAATCATAAATCAATTCGGTACGAATCCTTCGGGCTCGCCATTCAAAGAAAAAACCACTTACTATAATCTGACCCGAAATCATGCGCTTTTAATGATAGTAAATGAATTAGTTGTCAGTTATTAAATGGATTAAAGACGCGTGCCTTGGTAGAGATTTGCTTCACGTAAGGTGGCATATTTGATTTATCTGTTGCATTTAAAACTCTCCCATCACCTTTCTGGATCAGTCATTTCCATTTCAATCGTAATCTGCAGGAACAAAACGCTAAGACAACTCAGACAGAAACGCAAAGAGAAATGGGAAAGAAAAATAAAGCTCAAAGCTCTGAAGCGAGGGAGAAGACCAAGGAGATGGCGCCCCTGTACACAGACACAGCTTGTAACAAAGACGCAGGGATATCGACATGGGAAGGCATGTACAGGCTGCTAGAGGAAGAAAAGCCTAGAATAATGAAGGTGACTGCTGTCGCAGGTGCACCACGCTCTTCTGAGGCGTCCTTGGAGGACCTAGCATGTTCATTCCTTCACAGAATAGCGGCAAGACCCAAAATTCTACCATACACAGATATGATCAAGTGGATACTGGATGATGCAGAATTAAAAAACAGATAATTCAAAGTTCATGGACATGGGCTCGTGGGATCGTTTGCTGCGCAAGATTTGAAGCTTATGTATCATCTTCCTGAACAGCAAGCGACCTATAATGCACAATTTGTTAAG
Organism: Pinus tabuliformis; assembly: GCA_031772625.1. Taxonomy (NCBI): domain Eukaryota; kingdom Viridiplantae; phylum Streptophyta; class Pinopsida; order Pinales; family Pinaceae; genus Pinus; species Pinus tabuliformis. Next base: position 392,100,088 of record CM062820.1, read on the forward strand.
AAGTTCACGGCGGAGAATCCAGATCTATCGGACACCACTAAAGAATGGTCTAGAAGAGACAAGCCGCTAAAAAAGGATAAAAACGGTATGTACAACACTGGTTCCCTCACCTCTCCATATTGTTTTGCTGCGGCCATGCTCTGTAGGTTATTTGGGATGCCGGATATCAACAAGTTTTCATCTGAATGGCTGCCATTAATTGATGCTGCCACTAACGCCGACATCCTAGATTGGGCCAAAATCCTTTCTGATACTCTATACACGGCTGTTCTCAATTACCGGTCTAAGAGATCCTTGTCTCAAAGGGTCTATCCTCCTTTTCATCTGTCTGCCTATATTATGGATTCTGTTTGTCTTGTATCTGAATTCCCTATTATGGGTTGGAAATGGACTGCCCAAGACCCATTGCCCATCCATGTTTATCATAAGGTCTTATGGGATTCCCAGTTTACCCCTCACTTTTACCAGATTTGCCATGGGCTTATTTCGCCCCTATATAGAATGATATATGATAAGGACCCCCCAAGGTGCTCTCTCGAGGCCCAAATTGACATCATCCCCATCGCGAGATGGTTTGGGGAAGAATGGTTTACTTACATTAGAGTTTTTGGAAGCACTGTACCTCCACATGTCCTACCCCTATATGTCCCTGATAAACTTTTGGCCCGGGAAATCGCTTATCAAACCTGTTTTGAAGGCGGCCTGACCAAAGACCTAAAGGACAAGAAGAAGGCCATATGGCCTCAATTTTCCGTAACTTGTGGGGCCTTCTCTTTGTTCGATGTAGGACACGCTTTTGGCGAAGTGGAGAATGTGATGTGTCTTCAATTATTTAAGTTCTCAGCGAGGCCATTCGACCCAAATGATGTGGCCCAAGAATTCACAACGAATGTCAAGATAAGAGTGTTCTCTGGAAAGAAAGATCCGTTTGATGATCTGTTTCAGAGTAAGAGTTCGCTCAAAGAAATTTTGCGGGAAGCTCAGTCAAGGTTGTCTCCAGATGACCTCCAAAAATTCACGTTATACAGAGAAAGAAGGCTGGCCAGTATTCCACTAGAGAGGCTGCGACTACCTACTAGAGAACCAACTCCAAGCATCAGCCTCAGTGAAAACTCCAGCACTTCCAGGTCTAAGTCCAACGCCGCACAAGAAGTATCTGAGCATCCTGAAGAGTCTGGTCATGACCAAGGAAAAAACGAAGAAACTACCAAAGACAGAGCTCAGTCGAGTGCAATGTCTCAGCAGCAAGTTATCGCCTCACCACCAAGAGATGTCCCCCCTCCTATCATCAAAGCACCACTTGTCACGACAGAGCCAGATAAAGAGTGGGAAACCTTCAATGAATTGATCAATCTTGAAGGGAAAGTCCCGAAAACACCTGTGAATAATACACAGGTGGTGCAAGAAGTCATTTCGACCATGGTCAGTAGTGCCACAGAAGCTAAACACCTTCCTATCGCTCCAACCTCAGAACTTCTACTTAACGTAGAAGAAATTCCCCCACTGGATGTATTCTATAGTCCCCAACACAAAGCAGTTGTAAGGAGACAGAGAAAGAAAAGAAAGCTTGAAAATGAACTGTCTCAAGAGGCTGAACATTTGGACGTCTTATGGAAAGACCCCAATAATAATCCGACTGAAAATCTTACGAAGTTGTCTCAAATTGCAGGAGCGTATGCTTCTGCAATTATTGATAAGGCCTCTGAAGTTCAGCAACTATTAAAGGAACAAGAGAATCATATACAACTGCTACAAAAACAGTTGCAACAAGCCAACGCGAACACTGAAGCTTCCAGACAGCTTGAAAAGCTACAGGAAGACTTTCAACGGATGCAGATAGGCTATCAAAGGAGTCTCGAAGAAAAAGAAAAACAATTGCAGACTTTGCAAGAAACACATAAAGATGAGCCTAAGCTGGCAGAGTTTATCTCAGAATCTATCGGCTTGAACGAGCAACTTCTGCAGCAACAGGAAGAGTTGGGACGTAAAATATCACAGTGGAGTCACTATTGTGCGCTGAGCGACAAAATCACCAGTCAAGTGGTGGATTTGCGGAGCGACTATGATCAGAACGACAAGAGGGTGACAGAATATTTGACTTGGCAAGATGATGAGGAAGGGAAAAGAGCAGGTGCACCCAGGATTAATGAGAATCATAAAGAGTTGCTCTTTAATAAATGGGACGATCAAATCACGTGGGCGGAGCAAGCAGCAGAGATAGCAGCGACACAGGCAAGCATTCTTATCGACTGTGTAAATGAGAATTTACACAGGGCAAATTTAATTGCAGAGACCACCCCGGGGTACCTACCAAACAAGTTGCAACTGGAAACAAAATGGAGGCAGAAAGCACAGGCAAAAGGAAAGGCAATCCAAGAATTGGTCAGGCTGAATTGGGAATGTTACTGGACGTATTTGGTTAAACCGCACAGCCAATGGATGACGGTGAAATGCATTACTAACGCAGCCGAGAATTTAGCGCCAGCTCTCGTAGATGCCGTTTTCGCAGCCCAGCTCAGCGCAGAAATCAGTCAGCCGACTCTTCTCAAGCCTATGCTGGACACTTGCAACTTTAAAGACCAAGCTCATAAGTGATTTCATTTAGAATGTTGTTTTTTCTCTTTTTACTAGATTAGAAAATGACAGTCATTTGAAAACCGTATCCTAAAATTTTGTAATGATACTATTATTAGAATTAGGAAGTAGTATTTTAACCCTTCTCATTGCATTGGAGAAGGGTCCAGAAATTTGTAAAAAACTTGTCCTCGGAACATGCACTTCTGCACCCTCAGAGGAGGTTTTGATGAATGGAAGGATCGAGATTTATTTATGTTTGCATTTTAATGTCTGCTACTGATGTTGCACTTCTGTACTCTTAGTAGATGTTAGAAGTAAGTAGAGATAAATCATTATTGCTTGAAGTTTATGAGTGAAAATCAGTCATAAATGGTACTTTTATCTCTTGACGAATTTTTGCTTATATTCTTAGAGTGATATGCAGTTTTAGTTGTTTATATGTTGATGTATGAATGTCTGGGTTACCATTTGGCACTTCTGTACGGTGGAGTCATATATTTATGCTTGACATATGAATAACTTATTATGCGATATGCTGTTCACAACTGTTTTGCCTAACTTCTTATGCAGAATGGTTTATCTTGATTGATTTATATTCTTAGATCGCATAATAGAAGAGATATATCCTGGGTTAGCGTAGATTAGATGTGTTGTTTTCATTAGATTACAATAGCATAGAATCAGTTTACAAGTTAGATTTGAGTTAGCTCTATAATACTTCTAGAATCAGCATAATCAAACTCTACACACACATACATCCTTTAGATTGTGAAGCTGGTCCCATTATCCCCAGTCGGACCCGCTACACCAAACGGGCAAGGAGCCGCCAACCAGGTTTCAGACTGGGTGGGTATCCCCCTTGTTGTTGACCCGATTTCCGGGCCCTCAACAGGTCGTAACAATAGCAAATCACCCATGTGAAAAATTATTTCATTGTGATGCTAGCCTGCTTGTTGTTTCATTTGATGATGCACCAGATTCAGGTTATCCTTTAAGACTTGGAGAACTTGTTGTTGATGCTCAATGTGATCTTCCACTACTTGAATGTTAGAATTATCTCGTAGAGATGATGTGATGGATGGTGGATGATATCCATAGAGTGCCACAAATGGGGCCATTTTTGTTGTGGTATGGAAGGAAGTGTTGTACCACAATTCTTCCAGAGGTAACTACTTGAATCAATGTGTTTGTTTATCAGATACAAAGCAATGAATATATCCTACCAAAAATTTGTTCATTATCTCCATTTTCCTATCAGATTGGGGATGATAAGATGAGCTATGAGCCAATTGAGAACTAAGAAAAGAAAATAATTTTGACTGAATATTTCTATTGAAAATGAGATCTTTGTCACATACCATAATCTTTGGGATTTGATGTAGGTTTTGAAATGTTTCCAAAAATGCAATAACAATTGCATTGAATTTGAAAGGATGAGATAATGCAAAAAAGTATGCATAATTGGTAAGTCTATCAACTACCACCATGATGACACTCTTTCCTTTGAACTTGGGTAGACCTGTGATAAAGTACATTGGGACCTCGTCCCAATGCTAACTTGGAATGGATAATGGTCGTAAAATACCTAGGATCTGTCTCGATTTTATTTTGTTGGCAAACTAAAATTTTTGCCACAAACTTCTAAACATCATATTTAAGTCCATCCCCAAAAATTCTTTCTTGAACCTGTGGTAGCTTTTAAAAAATCCTAGGTGCCATCCTATTTCAATCCCCCCACCTCACATTTACCAAATTTCACTAGTATGCTAGGGTAAACATGATACAGAGAGATATTATGACATGATTCAACCTCCTAGGTCCCATTAAGGAAGTGGGGTTGAATATTGACAACCAATTGACATCTCACACATCCTATAAGGGCTATAGGTCACTCAAAGGTTGAGAAACCACCCCAGGTGGAAAAAGCTTGAGTTGGAAGACCTTTTCCTTGCCCTAAGGCCTCAACTGCTCCCGCAACAAGGAATCCATGTGGTTGGAATCCTCCAACCACTTTCATAAGCTTGCATCCATGTAGTTGAAACCTAAATTTTCTAGTTAGGAGCATTCAGTCTCAGAGCCTATAAACCACTGCCCAAAACATCTTGTAACTTCTTAGATGCATAAATGACATGACAACAAAGCTAAACATTCAAGCTTGAGTAAGGTACTTGGCATAACCAGGCCTAACCATGACAATCATTTTGGAAAAAATATTGAGAACATGTAATCTATAGGTCATGAATGCATATATGAACATAGGAGTATAATAATTATTTGAGAATCATCAAGAAGGACTAATGCCATCTCATAATAGCTGCAATAACATTTGTTAGCTCATGCATTAATTAACCATTCATCAACAAATCAAACATATCAAAATCCATAAGCTAGAACCTATTATGGAACCATGCTTATAACCAACATATAAACATAATAATAACCATGATAGAACAACCATAAAATCCACATAATAACAAGTAAAAATACTCATGAAATACAAAAGGAAAAGATCTCTTATTAACATATGAAAAAGCCAACCAAGTCGGGGACTTCCACATCCCACCTGACCATAGATTGGGATGAACCACATATTTCTTTTATCTGATCAACCCTGTGCCATATTCCAATCATGAATGTGGGGCTTACAAGAAAACAACTAGGGCCACCCCCACCCTCAGGATTTACTACAATCCTGCTAAACCTGGTCAAGATATTCCTAGACCCAGCGATCACATAAAAAACTAAGCTTTACCGCAATCCCGCCAAAGTTGGTCAAGGGATTCCTAAGCCCAATGCACACATAATCAACTAGGCTTTACCACAATCCCACCAAAACCTGTCAAGGAATCACTAGGCCCAAAAACAGAACATACACTACAAGGATTTACTACAATATCGCCAAAATTGGTCAAGGGATCACTAGGCCCAAAATAGTGCTTGCATGCCTCAGAATTTCTTCACCAATACCTTGAGAAATTTTAACATATCCACCCTCAGGCTTTATCGCAATCCCACCAAAATCGGTTAAGGGATTCCTAGGCCCCTGGGAATTTTCTTGAGAATACTGTTGGGTGTGTTTTTTTTACCTATTTTCTACACATTCTTTGCCCTGTTTTGACCTTTCTGTCCTCCAGGTGCATGCCTTTATATGACTAAACTCCATATTTCCTTACCTCTTTAATCAATTTTACTGTCATGTTACTTTGCTATATTTTACTGAATAATACATGGCTTTATTCCTTTTTGTGGCTAACTGGGAGAGAATTGAAGAAGTATTTTGGAAAGTTCTTATTTTTAGGTGTTGGCTCACGAGAACGAAGCTATGAAGTAGACAAGAAACATGGATTAACTACAGGAAAGGATAGAATGGTTCACTGTTACACCCTGAATGTCGTTACAGAATGCTGCTACACACTAGGTGCTGTTACAGGTTGCTGCTATTATAGGTTGTTGTTACACATTGGATGTTGCTACACCTTGCATGGATCCACCATCACACAAACAATGCTATCATGAATTATGCCGCGTCATCCCAAACCACCATTGCTCAATGTTGTTGCACCGAAGCTAGAGAATGTGGGTACTATTCCACATAACAACTGTCAGCAGTAGGGATTATTTATTTTTGAAGCAACAAGACTCAAGTAGTTGCAACTGATGTATATTTATTTAGAAATAGGTTGTAACTTATTTATTTTTGATTAGCATGAGAATCGGGAGATTCTCATGACTGATCTGTTTTCTAATTTCGGGTTGTAATAATTATAAAAGACTCGAATTTTTCATGTACAAGAGATGAAATATAGAAGAGTATTGTTACTCTGCTTTTGTGATTCTGAATTTATTTTAATATCAATAAGCACAGTGATGTTGTTACTACTTTCCAACTAATCCATTAATCACTTTCGCGTTCTTCCTGTGCCCTGCTGAGGAGGAAGGGACCTCCTCTTTGACAGGGATTATAGTGATATACATAGTGTACATTCTAGTTTAGTTCATTGATTTATGGTTTCTCGTTGTTGCTGTACAAATAGTGGATTACATTCGTTGTTGTTTCTATTTATCTTATGCTGTTACACTAAGTTAATTAACAGAATGGTAGTAACTAGCTGGAGTAGATGTTAGTTCTTGTGTGGCGCGCCTTTACTTTGATAGCCACAAGTTGTGATTTAATTCTGTAGTGTTTTTTTATATCTACACACATGGTTTGATTAAGAAATTTAGATCAACGACATCTTTTACAGTTCTTTGCATTTTCTTATTCTTGGTTGGAGTGTATCGGCACAGATAGTGCGAACTCCATTGAAATAGCAAGACCTACCCTGGGTTGACAATTAATGTTGCAGGCTGAGTCAATTAAGGTTGATTAAAACAACACTACATTTTGGTGCTGTTGTCGGGGATTGCAAGTTGACGATACAGTCAACTAAGTTGCTTGTTTGATATAGAGTGTTCCTAGTCCACAGTTGCTGATTGGTAAGATGAGAGGTAAGAACCTGCACATTGCTCTAAAATACCTTAGTGGGCTCACCATTATGATTACTAGGACACTTAGGAAATTTTGATGTTTTGTTAATGTGTCTTTAGCTCTCCTCTCGGTGGGCGGTAAGACGAGAGGTAAGAACCTGCGCATCACTCTAACATACTTGGGTGGGCTCACCACTGTTGAAGACTGAGACACTTAGAGTGTGATTTGATACACATAGGGTCGATATGTGCACTTGTAGGAATTACAGAGACACTGAAATCACCCCCACTCTAATAAGTCACAGGAACGATGGGTCGTAAAAAGGAAACGAAGGGTGAAGATTTGGGAAGGAAGACATTTATCTAGGAATTAATTTCCAAGGTAGAAAAAGAAAAATCCAGCTCTCAAAAGAATGCAAGGAAAATAGGTCCATAGAAGGCTATTACTCCCATAGCGAAAGCAGAAACCTCCAATCCCTCCATCTCTGGACCATATCATTCTAAGGCTAGCACTCATACCCCCAAGATCAAGGATTTGATTTATGAGCAAGAAGGGGAAGCTAGTAGCCATAGTTTGAGGACCAAGGGATAAGGGGAAATTGAGGGGGAACATCGGACACCTGAGACGAAGAAGCACTTGTTGATTTATCAATATCCAGATACAGGTAGTATGGTGAAACAACCAGCCCTAGGGGTATCTGAGGCACTAATCACGTCTATAGGGTCATCACAAACACAACTAGAAGAATGTCTGCTACATAAAGGGTTAGAAGAATTAATCACGGGAGACTACAATGATAACAATGCTATAACAGACACCACTACCACCACCTTTGAGTTCCCAATTGGGAATATCAGAGGTGAAGCTCCTATGAAAAATATTCCTCTATCATCCTTACCATCCTTTTAGGGGATGATTGTGGAAGATCCAAACACATTTCTATTTGAGTTTGATGTCTTGTGTAGAAGTTATGATTATACAACAGATTCTTAGAAGTTAAATCTATTTCCTACTACCTTAAAAGAGGTAGCTTTGAGATGGCTCATGGGATTAGGCCTCACTTCCATTTCAACATGGAATGCTATGAAGGAGACATTATTGTCAAAATACCAAGACTATTGCAAAACTAGGGAATTAAGGGAAGAGATATTTAGAATGACATAGAAGGAGGATGAAAGCCTGGAAGATGATGTGGAATGGTTCCACTACAATCTATAGAGGTCTAAGCACAACGATTTAGACCCAGAAATCTTGAAAGATATATTCATCAGAGGAATGAGGGATGACTGCCTTGACACCCTGAACCTGTTAGGAAAAGGGGATATATCACAAGAGCCATTCACTGAAATTATCAAGCTCTGCCTAAGGTGCTCTCGAGGATCATCCAAAGGAAGGAGTGCAATTCGGGATGCCTCTGTTCGCATACAAAAATATGCAAGTGGAGGAGTAAACAAAGCGGAGATCGGGAATTTGTTCGAAAATTTCAAGACTGATATCCTTAGTACTCTCTCAGCCCAGATAACAATAACACAGATAAAATAACACAAGAAGAAGTTTGTTAGAAAATTATATATTACAGAGCAATGGAGCACATAAAATATTGCAGAAATATAAACACAGAAAATGCATAAAACAAGAGAGACACAGATATACGTGGTTCACCTAGTTTGGGCTACGTCCACCTCGAACAGCCAGTCCTTCCTTTCTATTATCTAGCAAAATGAAGAGACACAACCTAGAGTAGATCCACTGTAATATCCTCTGTTTTCTCTCATAGTCTCACCTCACTGCTTCTCGCTTGGAGAATACACATATATTACACAGACTTAATACAATGGCCTCATACAAAGAGAGGGGTTTCCTTCTAGGGAAAAAAACCCTAAACTAAACATAAGTTCTACTGTCAGATCATCCGCCTAATGAACGGCCCAGATTGACTAGAAATTACTATACTTTTACAAGGCAATTTTACATCTGTTTTTAGCTTCGGGGGCAACGTGTTTGGGGGGGGGGGGGGTGCTCCCCAAAGGTCGCAGCCACCCTCCCTAGACCCCCCCTGCAGTGAATATTTTATGAGTGGCGTTGCTGCCCCCATTTCAAATTGGGGTCCAATGTGGCGGTACCTTTGAATATAGAAGATAATTAGGCTCCACACCCAACAATCTCCCACTTGGAGACTGATTATAGAAACTCCACCACTGCTTCATTTGTTGGACAATGACTCCTCTTTGGACCTGGTTGTTTCTCATATTCTTCATCATACTTGAAGACCAATTGAAACTGAGCATATTCTCAGTGTCTCCCTGGTTACAACTTTTGTTAGCATATCTGTAGCATTCTGGCTAGTGTGTATCTTTTCCAGCTTCAACTCTCCATCTTCCAACACTGATATTATGAAATGGTACTTGAGCTGTATGTGTTTAGTCCTAGAATTAAATGCTGAGTTCTTTGTAAGATGAATGGCACTTTGGCTATCACTGTATAACGTGCCCATATCATGCTCCTTACCCAATTCACCCATAAACCTTTGTAACCAAATCATTTCTTTACTAGCCTTTGTAGCAGCAACATACTCTGCTTCTGTTGTTGAAAGTGCAACAAAACTTTGGATTTTTGAAGCCCAACTGAGAGCGTTCCACCAATAGTAAATACATATCCTGTAGTGCTCCTCCTGTTATCTCTGTCACCTACCATATCTGCATCAACATATCCCTGTAGACAAATGTTTGAACCACCAAAGCATAATGCTTGATTTGTGGTACCTTTCAAATATTTGAGAATCCATTTCACTACCATCCAATGTTCCTTTCTTGGATTGTTCATGTACCTGCTTACAACTCCCATTGCATGTGCAATATCAGGCCTTGTGCAAACCAATGCATACATTAAGCTTCCAACTGCTGATGCATATGGAACTTTAGACATATAATCCATGTCTTCTTGGGTCTTTGGGCACATTTCCTTACTAAGTTTGAAATGGCTAGAAAAAGGTGTACTAACTGGTTTTCCATAGTGCATATTAAATCTTTTAAACACCTTTTGTATGTACTCATTCTGAGACAATGTTAATTTACGATTTTTCTTGTCTCTAGTTATTCTCATACCAAGGATTTGTTTTGTAGCTCCCAAATCCTTCATTGCAAATGAATTTGCCAATTTTCTTTTGAGCACATTTATTTCCTGCATGTTAGACCCTGGAACAAGCATCTCATCTACATACAATAACAATATAATATAGCTGCCATCATTTTGTTTTTTCAGATAAACACAATGATCAGAGTGACATCTAGTATAACCTTGTTCAAACATAAACTTGTCAAATTTTAGATACCACTGCCTTGGAGCCTGTTTTAAGCCATACAAGCTCTTCTTCAACCTACACACTAGTTTATCCTTCCCTTTCACTTCATATCCTTGTGGCTGCTGCATATATATCTCTTCCTCCAAATCCCCATGGAGAAAGGTTGCCTTTACATCTAACTACTCAAGATGAAAATATTCAACTGCTACTAGACTTAAAATAGTTCTGATTGAAGTCATTTTAACAACAGGAGAAAATATTTCATCAAAATCAATACCTTTCTTCTGTGCAAACCCCTTCACGACAAGTCTAGCTTTGTACCTCTGTTTTCCTCCATCTTCTTCCTTTAGCCTGTAAACCCATTTATTCTTCAATGTAGTTTTTCCTGCAAGCAACTTGACTGAGTCCCAAGTCTGGTTATGCATTAAGGAGTCCATCTCTTCTTCCATGGCTACCTCCCACTTCTTCCTACTTTCAACTTGCATTGCTTCTTCATAACATTCGGGTTCACTAGAATCAGTCAAGAATAAATAATATAATGAAGGAGAGTATCCTTCAAGGGGTCTACTTGTCCTGGTAGATCTTCTAACACCACTTTCAGGTGTTTGCGGTGCCTGTTACTGTTGTGGTGGTTGCTGTTGTTGTGGTTGTTGATTATTCTTATTTTCAAGCACCTTTACTTTTTCAGTGATTTCATCAAGAACTGTGTATTCCTTGTTTTCTTTTTCCTGTTTCTTTTCTTGCAACTGATTCTTATACAAGACCTTTTCATTGAATATTAAATCTCTGCTCCTAATGATTTTGTGATTTTCGTAATGATATAAATGATAACCAAAATCATTAACACCATATCCAATAAAGGTACATTTCTTTGACTTTTCCTTGAGCTTTGTTCTATTTTCTTTATCAATATGGACAAAGGCCTCACAACCAAAAGGCTTTAAAAAAGAGTAGTTTACCTTTTTACCTGTCCATGCTTCCTCTGGAACACCACCATCCAAGGAACTTGAAGGCCCTCTTTTTATTAGATAAACAACAGTATCTACAGCATCTGCCCAAAATTGTAAAGGCAATCCTGCATGCAATCTCATGCACCTTGCACGCTCCATGATTGTTCTGTTCATCCTTTCTGACACACCATTTTCTTGTGGTGTTCTTGGAGCTGTCTTCTCTTGCGAATTCCATGCTCTAAACAGTACCTATAAAATTCTTTGCTGCAATATTCACCTCCATTGTATGATCTGAGACTCTTTAATTTCTTTCCTGTCTCAATCTCAACCAAAGCTTTCCATTTCTTGAAAGTATCAAATACATCAGATTTATTCTTAATACAATAAATCCAAATTTTTCTAGTTGCATCATCAATAAAAGTAACATAATACCGAGAGCCACCAAGAGATGATACCTGAGCAGGTCCCCATACATCTGTATGCACAAGCTCTAATTTTTTGCTCGTCTTTTCTTTCCCAACTCTAAGAAATCTGACTTTCTTCTGTTTTCCATAAATGCAATTCTCACAGAAGTCCAAATCAACATTCTTCAAATCTGGCAACAAATTCCTTGAGTGAAGAATCTTCATCCCCTTTTCACTCATGTGTCTGACCCTTTGATGCCATAATGCTGCATCTGCTCCTTTCAAAGTTAAAGCATTAACAGAGTTAGAAATACCATTTCATAAATACAATGTACCAACCTTTTCGCCTTTTGCTATTACCAGGGCTCCTTTGGTAACCTTCCAAGCTTTATCTGTGAAAGTTGTCACACAACCTTCACTGCCTAACTACCCTATTGAAATCAGATTTTTCTTTAGATCTGGAACATGCCTTACCTCCTTTAGTAGCCATTGGTTTCCATTCTGTTGTTTTACAAGAACCTTACCCATTCCAACAATTTTACAGGGTTTATCATCACCCAAATGAACTTGTCCAAAATCTCCTTGAACATAGTCATCAAAGTATTTCTTATCAGGTGTGGCATGGAATGAGGCTCCTGAATCCACCACCCAGGAATCAGTAATATTTTCGAAAGAAAGAATCAAAGCATCTTGTAACACCTCACCTATCACATTTTCTTCATGATTGTTTTCTTACTGTTCATCTCCTTCTTTTCCCTTCCGAGATCTACAGACTTTCTTTAGGTGTCCTTTCTTTCCGCATTTCCAGCACACTATCCTCGATCTAGACTTGGATCTACCTTTCCTTGATTTACTGTGATATATTGAGCTCTTTCCTCTTTCCATTTTTCTTCCCCTAGACTCTGCACTCAAAAAATTCCCTGATGTCTCACTAGAGCTTTTCCGTCGCATTTCCTTGCTAAGGATAGCATCGACAACATCATCAAACTTTAAAGTACTAGATCTAGAAATAGAGTTACTAATGGCCATTACTAAACCATTCCAACTTTCTGGCAATGAGCACAAGAATAACAGAGCTCTAACTTCATCATCAAAGTTTACCCCTACAGAACATAATCGACTTGTAACAGTATTAAAATCATCTAAATGGTCTGCAACAGATCCACCTTCCGACATCTTCATATTAAATAACCATTTCATAAGAAATACCTTGTTTGAGGCTGAGGGTTTTTCATATAGTTTCTCTAATGCCTTAATCAAACCCTCTGTCATTGCTTCCTTCGAAATGTTGAAGGCGACCAACGCTGCGAGGCACAATCGTACTATTCCAAGTGCCTTTCTATTGAGAAGGTTCCATTCTTTATTTGTCATACCTGTTGGCATCTTTTTTTTTCCACCCAATGATAGGTATAGATCTTTTTGATACAGATAATCTTCCATCTGCATCTTCCACAATGAGATGTTTTGGCCGTTAAATTTCTCGACCCTAAACTTACCATCTTTTGCCATTTCTCCCACTCGAATGAGGAACCCTTCTTTCCTGCGAGTTTATCAGCCAAATAGACCTTCGGCTCTAATACCAGTTGTTAGAAAATTATATATTACGGAGCAATAGAACACATAAAATATTGTAGAAATATAAACAAATAAAACACATAAAACGAGAGAGACACAGATATACGTGGTTCACCCAGGTTGGGCTACGTCCACCTCGAATAGCCAGTCCTTCCTTTCTATTATCTAGCAAAATGAAGAGACAAAACCTACAACAGATCCACTGTAATATCCTCTATTTTCTCTCACAGTCTCACCTCACCGCTTCTCGCCTGGAGAATACACATATATTACACAAATTCAATACAATGCCCTCATACAAAGAGAGGGGTTTCCTTCTAGGGAAAAAAACCCTAGACTAAACATAAGTTCTATTGTCATATCATCTGCCTAATGAACGACCTAGATTGACTAGAAATTACTATACTTTTACAAGGCAATTTTGCATCTGTTTTTAGCTTCGGGGGCACTGCCTCTGAAACCCCCTGCCAGGGGAGGTTCCCCAAAGGTCGCAGCCGCCCCCCCTGGACCCCTCCTGTAGCGAATATTTTACGGGCGGCATTGCCGTCCCCATTTCGAACCGGGTTCCAATGTGGCGATACCTTTGAATACAGAAGATAATCATGCTCCACACCCAACAAAGTTGATACACCCCTGGTCGTGTTCTGTCTGACTTGTCAGAAGAAACATCCTTACAGGAAATGCGAATTGAGCAACATCAGCATGTGTAAAATCTGCGAGCTGGAGCATTCGACAGAGAAGTGTCCGGAGCTTCTTAGACTAAAGGTAGTACTTAGGGAATCAAGTGAAGAGGTGCAGTCCTCTTACTTCATCGCACCAAGGAGGCCATGGCAATTGTGACCTCGAGGTATGTCTCAAGACTTTTCCTCTTCTAATTCGTGGAACAATGCATATAATAACCAACAATATCCATGGAAATATTCTGCCCCTCCTTCAGCATAGTTCCCTTCACCCTAGAACCAATGGTCTCCATCTCCTCCTATCCAATATCCTCAATCCAAACCATACCCATGGAACCAGAACTGGAGACGAAATGCCCAGAATTCAGCTCTTCCTGTACCACCCATGCAACAATAGCAATAGTTACATCCTTTCTAAGCTCCTGCTCCTCCACCACCTGTGCGACCCCAACTACTTGTGCAACCTAACCCAAACCCAAACAATAAAGAAACTCAGTGCATAGAGGCTCCTACGACCTTCCAAACCTACCTTATTACCCCCGTGGAACTTAATGAAATAAAATTGTGATCGAGCATAGTAATTAACCCTAGTCACTCCCCCATCATTACAGACGAGGATTGTGAACCATCCAGAGGAGATGCTAGAGGTTCTGAGGTGGCTACTGCACTCATAACAAATGATATAGAGGAATTTGTTACATCTATGACAGCCGACCTGCAAAGAACTATTACATCTGTAACAAATAATTCGGGGAAGGTTGATACACCTATAATAACAGATTCGACTGTTGTTACGCAGGACCCCTCGTACCCTCAGAGACTGGTCGAACCTAAGATGACTTCACAGCCTGAATCTGATTTTTTTAAGGAGTTGAAAAATTTGTATGTACGAATTCCTCTGCTGCAAGCCCTTAAAGAAGTACCCATCTATGCCAAGACAGTGAGAGATTTGTGCATCAAGAAGCCTGGGAGGAAGCCTAAAGACCCTTCCACCATACATGTGATGGAAAATTTATCTGAATTAATGTTTGCTCAGCCTCTCCTTACTAAGTACAATGATCCAGGAAATCCTACGGTCACTGTCTACATTAATGATCAACCAATAACTAATACATTGATTGATCTGGGGGCTACCATTAATGTAATGATGAAAGATCTCTTTATTGCTCTCAGGCTACAGGGACTCAGAAACACTCCTACTATGCTAGAATTGGCAGAAAGGTCCCATGTTAAACCCGAGGGGATGTTAGAAGATAGTGATTATGATAGCATCTTGAAGATATATAGTTGATTTCCTGATCCTTCAGCCTAATCAAATTTGGGGGTGAATCCTTTGATCCTAGGGATACCTTGTCCGACCACTACAGATGCATTTGTAGGCTGCAGGATAGGATCCATGGTGATCGCGGATGGCCAGGCAATGCAAAACCTTAATCTTTATCCCCCAAAACCAAATATGGATGTGTACAACCCTTGGTGGGATGAGTTTGAGCCTGAGTCAGATCTTTCCATGCCACTCCTCACTCTAGGGCAAGCCCAATATTTCAAAGATGAGACAGAAGATGATGCTATTAATGGTTTTATTAGTAATTCACATTCTATTGCTTTTGTTAAAATTGCAAATGAGGAGGAAGAGGTGGAAGATATAGATTTTGAACAAATGAGAACCGATTTGAATATGCTAGCAGTCCAATTGAGATTGAATATAGAAATTTTTTGAATGTTAATCCCAATTTTTCTACTCAACAAAACCAAAAACTGTTACATAAGTATAAAAAGGAATTTTCATGGGATTATACGGACATGAAAGGGATCCACCCTAACCTATGCATTCACTGTATATTTATTTGAAAGATGGCTACAAACCAGTCAGAAAGCCACAGTGCCACATGAAACCTACACTAAGGAAGTGGTGAAAGAAGAACTACAAAAATTCCTGAGTGCTAATTTCATTTATCCAATATTAGACAGTTAGTGGGTGTCATCGCTTGCCATCGTTCCTAAAAAGAATGGCAAGTGGCGAGTCTGTGTTGATAATAAAGAACTCAACAAGGCCACTCAGAAGGACCATTTTCGATTACCATTTATAGATCAGGTCCTTGATACTCTCTTTGGAAAGAAATTCTTTTCATTTCTGGATGGATTTAGTGGCTACAATCAGATACAGATTGCTCTGGAAGACCAGGATAAAATGAACTTTACTTGTCCTTGGGGAACCTATGCATACAAAGTACTACCTTTTGGGCTCTGTAATGCACTAGCAACCTTTCAAAGGGAAATACTAAGAATTTTTTCTGACTTATTGAATGACTGTATGGAAATATTCATGGGCGATTTCACACCTTATGGAGATGCTTTTGAAACAACATTAGTCAATTTGGAAAAGTGCTAGAATGGTGTGTACAGACTAATGTTTCCATGAGCATTGGGAAATGTCACATGATGATGACTGAAGGTATCGTGCTTGGACATTACATTTTTGCTAACGGAATCAAGGCATACCCTGCAAAAATAGAGGTAATTCTAAAAATTCCAACCCCCAAAACACAGAAAGAGGTACATAGTTTCTTGGGGCATGTATGGTATTACAAAATATTTATAGAAAATTTTTCAAGAATTGCATCATCATTATTTTCCTTTCTCATGAAGGATGTTTATTTCTTGTGGACATGGAAGTGTGAGAAGGCCTTCTTAAAGTTGAAATGTTGTGTATTAGCAGCTCCGGTCTTGCGGCAACCTGATTGGGAATTGTTGTTTCACATAGCTATGAATGCATTGGATATTGTTGTAGGTGTTGTTTTGGGCCAATTCGAGGATAAGAAACCTTATGCTATTTACTAAAGTAAAAATCTAACTCCAGCTGAGCTCAATTACACAATGATCGAGAAGAAGTTCTTAGCAGTTGTGCATGCCATCAACAAATTCCGACATTACATCAATGTGTATCAAGTATTTGTACACACTGACCATTCTGCCATTCATTTTTTAATGAATAAGCTAATTACAAATGGTAGGATTACACACTGGTTATTGCTGTTACAAGAATTTGATATTATTATTGTAGATAATCCTGGGAAATATAATGTAGTAGTTGACTTTCTTTCTAGGCTAACAATTGATAAGAGTTGCACTCCTACTAAAGATTCTTTCCCTAATGAATATCTTTTTGCTATTTCTACTTACTCACCATGGTATGCAGATATAGCCAATTATCTTTCTGCAGGGAAGTTTCCACAGTATTTGTAATCCAAGGAGAAAAGGAAAATCATACAAAAAAGTGCTACATATACCTGGATAGATGGGAAGCTCTACCACATTGGATTTGATTTCTAGATCATGCACTGTCTTAGAGAGGATGAGGTCTTTGATATCCTTAAATCTTTCCATGAGGAAACTTGCGGAGGACACTTCGTAGACAAACAAACAGGATACAAAGTCCTTTCAACATGGTACTATTGGCCTACAATATTTCAGGATGCCAAGAAATTTGTGAAGGGATGTGATAGTTGTCAAAGGATGGGCCAACCACTGCAATCAGATGAGATGTCGTTACAACCCTAGATCGTCATAGAACCTTTTGAGAAGTGGGCTCTATATTTTGTGGGACCAATCAATCCTTCATCTAGACAAAGATCCTACATCTTGGTCTGTACTAACTATCTCAAAAAATTGGTTATTGCGAAGGCACTAACCAGATCCATGGAGCAGGCTATCTTAGACTTTTTGTTTGAAGATATCTTCGTTCGGTTTAGCATACCCAGGGAGATAGTCACATATGGAGGGCCCTAATTCACATCTCATAAGATCTGGGAGTTGGTTGAGAAATATAAGATCCATCACAAAATCACAATGCCTTATCATCCACAAGCAAATGGCCAAGTAGAAAGCACTAACAAAGTCATTGAGGGGATCCTTACTAAGAATGTGGCCAGTCATCAAAGAAATTGGGCTGACAAACTTCCAGAAGTGTTATGGGCATACATGACTACATGGAGGAACACCACTGGATTCTCACCATATGAACTTGTGTATGGCAAGAACCCTTTATTCCCCATTGAATTTGAAATTAAGACACTAAGGACAACATTGCAGGTCAAATTGGATTTGGCTACAGCACAAAGTCAGAGAGTGAACCAACTCAATGAATTAGAGGAGAAACGGTTGGCTTCTATCCAACAAACAAAGATTATCCAACAATAGAGAGCTAAGTGGCATGATAGATTTATAAAGAAGAAATAGTTCCAGAAAGGAGATTGGGCTCTCTTACATGACTCAAGGTTTAAAGACTTCAAGGGTAAGCTCTACACTAGATGGTTAGGTCCTTATGAGGTAGATACAGTCTTTGACAATGGGACAGTAAATTTGGTGACCATTAACAGTGCAAGGATACCATTACCTGCAAATGGGCACTATCTTCGGTTGTATCACAGACCTACCTCGAAGGATTCATTTGTCAACATTGTCACAAATTCGGATCTACGTATTACAGGAACAGGGTAAAGCTCCCTTGTGCCTCAAAAATTTTAAATTTTCCAATAAATGTAATAGCTGAAAACCACTTGGTGGCGACTGTTACACCTTCAAACTACTTCCAAAAAAAAAAAAAAATTAATAATAATAATAATCTGGCTGTGAAAACCTTTCTCAGGTGCATATAGACACTTTTGTAGCAGTTGAAAACCACCTGGTGGCGACTGTTACACACTTTGTAACAACATTTGTTATTTCAAAGTATATCATGTGATAAGTGTTGTTACATGATCTTTTCTTCTTTATCTCTTTGTAGAAATTAAATTAATATATATCAGTCGTCTTGGCTGTTACACCTATAACAGCCGACGACTTTTCAGGAATAAACGAGATATTTTATTGAAATAAATAACAGAACATCACCGTGATCCTCGTCATCGTAATTAAGTTTGCGCGCCTCACTACCCAAGTATGACTCGACATTACGCTACCCATTAATTCGCCCCACGTCACTCAGGTATGTCATCAAAAAGGTAATATTGAATTCATTTTATTTTGTAATTATGGAAATTTAACATGACTATTGACGGCCGAGGACGACTGTCATAATTAAGCCGGGGGGGCAACGAATCATATTGCGAAATGACCATCGCATGATTTGTAATTATTTGAAAAATCCAACAATTAAGGCATGTGACTCGGTAGTTATTGTTACTTAATGTCGAATCATACCAAAAAGGGTAAGGGCACCATCGACGAGACATCCCCATGACTCACCATTAAGGAAAAATTCATTGTGCAGTACGAACCATGTGTGCCAAATCCTAATCCAAAATCTTCACTTGCGACACTCTACCACCCTACCATTTACCCCTATTATAAGCGCCGAATCCCCATTCAGAGTGCTCAGAGAGGAGGAAGATAGCAGTATAGGCTGAAATAGCTAGAGTATGTGTTGAAGGGAAGGGTAAGCAGGTGAAACAACACTGAATTTCATAAGTAATGGGAGGAGTAGCAATACGACACGAGCCAGGGTCTACATAAGCCTTGGAAGATTGCCCTGAAGCATGCCAAGTTTTCAAAGTTGCAGGCTGGTTCGAATTCTTCTGGAGGTTGGAAGGATTAGACAATGGTGTTGCTATGGAATTTGCAAGGAATGTGGAGAGAAACCAGATGGAAGTCAGAGGGTTGAAATTGGAGGCCAGGGAAGAAGTTATTGCTAGAGTAACAAGATTTCCAGGAAAAGGGAAGAGATGGTTTACTAGGAAGGTCAATGACCCCTCATCGAAAGGGGATTTTCTCCAGGAAAGCGAGTTGTTGGTAAAGAAAGGAAAGGGAATTGATAGACTGTCAATCCCCCAACCCTAGGCAGATGTTGGCCTCTACCTCATCAAGTAAATTACTTGCGAGGGGAGGGTAACAATTGTGTTTAAGTATCATTTTCCATTGCTGAACCACCTTCGGTATCAGAGCTGATCAACCATCCTTATTTCTTGCTAGGGAACATTAGGCACATGGTCGCGGCTGTGAAACTGGTTGCACATCTAGCGACATGTGTTACCAACCATGGCCTTATTAAACTCATTGTGCTGGATGCCTTGAGCCGACATGGCAAGAATTGAGAATAATTCATGTAGAAAAGGCCCAAGGTCACTCGGAGAAGGCAAACAGAAACAGCTGGGGAAACTCCAGAGTTGACAAAGGAGCAACCCTAGTCCTCGACAGTAAGGGTCAACAAGAAGTCGGTTGATAAAACAATTGACTAAAGAAGGCCAAAGCAGAGGATAAGGGTTAGCAGGCACCCAAAGTCCCCATCCATGTCGAGAAAGAACAAATAAGCAGTTGAGTAGAAGGACGAGGAGCAAGCTCAGCCAGAAAAATCTCCTTCACCTAGTAAAAGCAAAACCCAGTCCTTGCTGTCGAAAATTGAAATTTTAGAAAAATAAATCAAAGAATTAAGTGAAAATCTAGCAGTAGGAAAGGTAGAGTCAATATCCCTAGGGCTAGATACTTTGGCAGAGGCCATGGACAAGGCCAAAAGGGGAGAAATCCCGGGCACTCTGTGTGTAGCCTATGTTGAGAAGTTGGTGGAAGTAGGATTCAAAGTTTGTGAAGAAGAAGCTACCTCGAGGGGGACTCAAACTAAAATTTGGGAAGTTGTTACACAAGAACCTGTTGAGGACATTTCTATTACACAAGAACCAGCAACCGAGACAACACAATCCAGAGAAAGTGATTAGGCAATAGATACATAAGAACCCTTGACTGACACTGCTGTTTCATCAGAACCAATAGTGGAGGAGGAAATCAACCAAGAGGAGGAAGATAAGGATAATATCCATGAACCAATGGTCAATACTACTATTACACAAGAACCAACAGTGGAGATCGAAGCTGGTCCAGGGAAAAATAATGAATAGAAGCCTATGGATATAATTGCCGCCACACAAGAACTAGCAGTGAAAATGGAAGCTGACTAGGAGGGTAAATAAACTGTGACAAAACCCATTGACGAAGCTGATGTTACACAAGAACCAACTACCGAGGTGGGACATTTTGGCCCTCAAGAGGCTGCTACACCCCCAATTGATAGTGCATGCAGGAGAACGCTGGGTCCTGATGAAGGATGGCATTCTGAGAAATTGTTGTTGTTGGAAGAGCTACAAAAGTGGAAGAAGCTGGTGCTCTCTCTACAGGAGGGAGTGATTCCACTCAAGACGCATAAAATAATGATGGATTCCCTGAGAGAAAAATGGCTAAAAGAAGAATGGGAAAGAGAAGAGGAGGCACGAAGGAATAAATTATGAAGAAGAAGGATGAACAATTGTATTAGCTGCATCGGGAAGTTTCAGACCTAACGTTTGATAAGACCAAACTCTGTGACCTTTCTCTAAACCTTATAGCATGTAGGCGGCCATGCCCATCATGCCCTATGTTCCTATGGGAAAGTTACTACTTATTTCAGTTAAGGGTAGTTTATGAGAACATGTCCTATTTGGGTTCTTCAACCCGCACCTTTTTGGAAATTTTCTGTTCCTGTGATTTTGATGATCAGAGTTTGCTGTGCGAGCTGTTCTTGCACAATATCATGTGCGAGTATGTGAACACGAATATGGTGGCGAGTGTCCTTTCTTTCATGGGAGACTTGCAATTGTGGGCATTCCTCTCATTTATGAGGAATCAGATTTAGTGGAAATTGGGCAAGAAAACAACAGAGGCCAACGAGGAAAAGACAACATTGTGGGTCAGGGTTGAACCAGGAATGGCTTACGAACTCTGACGAGGGTTTAGAAAGTTCCTGAGAACTCGGAAATTAGAGATTGATGCAGGGGCATTCTTCAAAGTTTATAAGACCCATGAGTCTTATTTCACATTTACTAAAGGGAGTGGGTTCCCTTAGATCATTTTATTTATTTTCCTAAGTTTAGTTGAGTTTGAGGAAATTTTAATTGTAAATTTATTTATGGAGAATATGTCGTGAATGTAGAGATCTTAGAGACAGTTGAGTAATCCTAGGAAGAGTGAGGATTTGAGGTATTTAAATGATTAATTTGGGATTTTGTTTGAGAAAAGAGTGTGTTGGGTTGTGTTATGCGTTGATTGCGCAACAGGGGGATCACAGGGGGGGCGGCAGCCCCCCCTGTCCGGGAGGTTTGAGGGGGGCAGGTAGCCCCCCTCTACGGGGTTCGGGGCAGCGCCCCGAGAAATTTTTTTTTTGGACCCTATATTAGGTTGGGCGAACCTACCTATGGTTTTCGGTCCATGGTATTGGATGCTTCAACATGTATAAATATGTATTGTAACATTGAAAGGAATATAATGAAAAATCAAGCTGGTAGTCTTGGTTTTGGGATCCAGGGGAAAATCTCTGTGTATATGTGTTTTATGTGTTATGCTCTCGCATTGTTTATTTTTCTGTGATTTAGAATTCGTATGCAGGTAATTTCTGTACGGGGTTAAAACCTACATTTTGGTATCAGCGCTGTTTTGGCTTCAAGGGGACGCCTTTGTTGCTGAGGGGTTTCGCTCGAGCCTGTGGTAGACCCTGTTCACTGGGAGATCTACGAGATCGATTCTGCTGGTGAAAGAGATAGCGAGTAGTGGAAAGATAGAGATCGAGAAGTTCAATGGTCAAAGTTTTGAGTTGTGGAAACTCAATATGGAGGACCTGTTGGTGGATAAAGATCAGTGGATCATAGTAGATCCAGGTACTAAACCAATGGGAGTGGCTGATGAAGAATGGAAGAAGTTGGATCGGAAGGCAAAGAGCACAATACGATTGTGTGTCTTAGATTCAGTATTGCTGAATGTATCAGGGGAAGCTATAGAAAAGGATTTGTGGGACAAGTTAGGGACTTGTACCAATCTAAGTCTCTGGTGAATAAACTGTTCCCGCGGAAAAAGCTGTATAACCTGAGGACGAAAGATGGAGACTCGGTGACAGAGCATCTGAATGCATTTAATACTGTGGTAAGTCAGTTAGCGTCTATTGATATTAAAATTTTAGATGAAGATAAGTGCATCAGTTTGTTGTGTTCTCTACCAGATTCGTGGGATAGTCTGGTTATTGCAATAGGTAGCAATGCAACTGCTTTGCAGTTTGATGAAATAGTCTTAGCCTTGCTGACGGAGGAGATGAGACGGAAAAATATGGAGAGACAGAATGGTGATGCCTTGTCTGTATGAGGACGGTCCTAGAATAGAAACAAAAATAAGTCATCGAGTGGGAGATCTAAATCTAGAGGGAGATCTAAATCTCCAAGAAAACCTGTAAAGGTGGTGTGCTGGAAATGCGGAAAGGAAGGGCACTTCAAAAGGGACTGTAAATCTAAATCTCCTGATAAAGGAAAGGGATCAGATGATGCTCCTTTTGCAGAGGCGAAAACCACCTCAGATGAAGGTGGGGATGTGTATTTGGCTTCTTCAAGTACACATGTAGATCATGAGGCATGGTTGATTGACTCAGGTGCATCCTTTCACTTCACTCCCCATAGAGAGTGGTTCTGTGAGTATGAGAAATACGATGGTGGTGATGTCTTCTTAGGAGATGATAGGAAGGCTAGAATCATTGGTCGCGGAAAAGTAAAGTTGAAGTTGCAAGGTGGAAGGGTTAGAACACTTCTGGGTGTTCTGCATATTCCTGCATTGGCCATAAATCTGATTTCTGTAAGCAAGTTGGATGATGTAGGTGTAAAAACAGTGTTCGAGAAGGATACTTGCAAGATGGTTCGGGGAGCACTAGTATTGATGTGGGGAGTTCGGATTGGAACTCTGTACAAGCTGCAAGGTAGCACTGTTGTTGATGGGTGCAACAGTTCTGTAGTTCCTGAAAGTGGAGCTAAAAATCTAGTGGTCTCTGGAGAGAAGACCATGTTGTGGCATCAAAGGCTTGGACATATTGGAGAGAAGGGCCTTCGAATATTTCATTGTAAAGGTATGGTAGAAGGTATGAGTAATAGCTCTCTGGATTTTGATTCCTGTGAAAATTGTGTATATGGGAAGCAGAATCGGGTGAGTTTCCCATCTGGTGCTAAGAGGGTGAAACAGATATTAGAGCTTGTGCACAGTGATGTGTTTGGACCTGTGAAGGTTCCATCACTGGGTAAGTCTGTGTACTATGTATCATTTATAGATGACTTCTCAAGGAATACATGGATATATTTCCTTAAGAAGAAATCTGAAGTCTTTGACAGGTTTAAAGAATTTAAGCCTCTGGTGGAAAATTAGACAGAGAAGAAGATAAAGGTGCTGAGAATAGATAATGGTGGAGAGTTTTGCAGCAAGGAATTTGAAGAATTCTGTAAGAAGTGTGGTATAGCACGGCAGAAGACTACTCCATATACACCTCAGCAAAATGGAGTCGCAGAAAGAATGAACAAGACATTGATGGAAAGGGCAAGAAGCATGCTCAGTGGTGCCGGGTTAGGACAAGAATTCTGGGCAGAGGCGGTGGATAGTGCATGTTACTTGGTCAACAGGTCACCTTCATCAGTGTTGGAGGGTAAGACTCCACAAGAAGTATGGACTGGTAAGAAACCCTCTCTTTCACATCTGAGGGTATTTGGATGTGATGGATATGTACATGTTCCAAAGGAGAAACGAACCAAGTTGGATAGTAAATCTAAAAAGTGCATCTTTATTGGGTATAAGGATGGTTTAAAGTGTTATAAGCTTTGGAACCCAGTAACAAGGAAGGTTGTGTATAGCCGAGATGTGGTGTTCAAAAAGGTGAAATATGTTATTAAACATGAAGTCCAACAAAAGGAACCTGAGAAGATAGAGTTTGAGCTAAAGGAGGAAGAATCAGACTCTACAACAGAGGAGGAATCAGAAGATGAAGAGCCACAAAATCCGGCTCTGAGAAGATCAATTCGAGAAAGAAGGCAACCAGAAAGGTATAGTCCATCTTCTTTTTGTTCAAATTTTGCTTTTTCTGTTACTGATGATGATCCCAGAACTGTGAAGGAAGCAGTGGATTCAGAGGATGGAAAACTCTAGAAAGAGGCCATGGTTGATGAAATGGCATCTTTGCACAAAAATGAGGCTTGGGATTTGGTGGAGTTGCCGGCTGGAAGGAAACCCATTGGCAGCAAATGGGTGTTCAAAAAGAAGACAAATGCAGAAGGGAAGGTGGAGAAATACAAAGCTCGGTTGGTAGCAAAAGGATATTCCCAAGTGCCGGGAATTGATTTTGGTGATATTTTTTCTCCTGTTGCCAAGGTAACTTCTATTAGATTACTTTTATCTGTTGCTGCCGCTTTTGATTTTGAGGTAGAACAGATGGATGTGAAGACAACATTTCTTCACGGGGATTTGGAAGAGGAAATCTGCATGAAGCAACCTGAAGGCTTTGCGGTGAAGGGTAAGAAAGAACTAGTATGCATGTTAAAGAAGTCTTTGTATGGGTTAAAACAGTCACCAAGGACGTGGTATCAGAAATTTGATACATTTATACGGGGACTTGGCTTCACCAGAAGCAAAGAAGATCACTGTGTTTATTTTAAATTGATTGGTGGCTGTTTTATTTATGTGGTCTTGTATGTGGATGATATGTTGTTGGTTGGAAATGACAAGGAAATTATCCAGGATTTGAAGACCCAATTGTCCTCCAAATTCGACATGAAAGATCTTGGTGTTGCAAACTATATTTTGGGCATGGAAATTAAAAGAGATCGGGCAAAGAGGAAGCTCTGGTTAAACCAGAGGAAGTATGTCGAGACAATACTGCAGAGGTTTAATATGCAGGATAGTAAACCGGTGAAGGTTCCTATTCCTGTAGGTGTGAGGTTATTTGCTGAACAGTGTCCCAAGACACAAGAAGAGGAAGAGGACATGTCCCATGTTCCATATGCGAGTGCAGTCGGTAGCCTGATGTATGCAATGGTCTATACTAGACCAAACATTACACATGTAGTGGGAGTATTGAGTAGGTTTATGTCAAAACCAGGGAAGGAGCACTGGACAACAGTGAAGCAGGTTTTCAGGTATTTGCGTGGCACTAGTAATTATGGTTTGTGCTACCAAGGAAGACCAAGATTGGACAGAGTGTTGGATATTCGTGGCTTTGTTGATGCAGACTGGGCTGGAGATCCGGATCAGAGAAGATCTACAAGTGGGTATGTGTTTAACCTATTTGGAGGTGCAGTCAGTTGGATGAGTAAGAAACAATCTGTAGTGGCACTATCAACTACAGAGGCAGAATACATGGCAGCCACTCATGCAAGCAAGGAAGCAGTTTGGTTGCAGAGATTGTGTTCAAGTATGGGGTTAGTACAGGGAGCTATAAGAATAGACTGTGACAGCCAAAGTGCAATTTTCTTGGCAAAGAACCTTGCTTATCATTCAAAGACAAAGCACATTGATGTTCAGTATCACTTTGTGAGGGATATGATAGAAGACAAAAAGGTGTTGCTGGTAAAGGTGGACACTTTGAAGAATACTGTAGATGCATTGACAAAATCTATGAGCTCTGAGAAGTTCTCTTGGTGTAGAGAAACAATGGGCATTTCAGGGCTGGAAAAATGACTAAGCTCTCTTGTGGCTCCCTGTGGAAAGAAAACAACAAGTGGGAGATTGTTGGGTTGTGTTATATTCTTTCCACGACTAACCTATGTAGTGAACCAGGGGGTTAGAGGGGGGGCAGAGCCCCCCCTTCGTTGCGCCGATTACGCAGCGGTGGGGTCATAGGGGGGCGGCAGCCCCCCTGTCCGGGGGGTTTGAGGGGGGCGGGTAGCCCCCCTCTACGGGGTCCGAGGCAGCGCCCGGGAAATTTTTTTTTTGGACCCTATATTAGGTTGGGCGAACCTACCTATGGTTTTCAATCCTTGGTTTTGGACGCGATGGTTTTCGATCCATGGTATTGGATGCTTCGGCATGTATAAATATGTATTGTAACATTGAAAGGAATATAATTAAAAATCAAGCTGGTAGTCCCGGTTTTGGGATCCAGGGGAAAATCTCTGTGTATATGTGTTTTATGTGTTATGCTCTTGCATTGTTTGTTTTTCTGTGATTTAGAATTCGTATGCAGGTAATTTCTGTACAGGGTTAAAACCCACAGAGTGGAGCTGGAGAGATACTTTGGGAGAGAGTGAGAGATTGTTGGATATGAGCTAAATTGGTTTATGAATCCGTTTTTGGATAAATTGTGATCTTTTGAATAATTTGAGAGGTTAGCTAAGGGCTATCTAGGGGTTAGAAAGCAAGAAGATAGTAAGAGCAAAAGAGAGGGGTCAGGAAGAGAAGTAGATGGATTTTATGGAAAAGAACTAAAATAGACGAATGTGACTGTTTTCCTTGTAAATATTTTATAAAAATAACAAAACAGTGTGGATTTGTATATATCATGTGTGGGAATTTGTGTCTGTATGTGTCTTAATAGCCTTATGGTGCATTGACTATGAATCTGAGAAATATTGTTGAATATTTGTGTTGAATAGCATGAATCACTGATGGAATTTCCTTTATGGGATTAGTATTTAATTATCTAATAAAACCTATGTATAGGCATGTAGAAATCAGGATTTCCCTTTTGAATGGACAGAGGGATCAACCAGAAGTAAGCACAATTGGTTTTCACAGTAGACAGAGGAAGATTGAGAATTATCTTCTATAGTGGAGGATGCAAGATTTTTCTCAATTTCCTAAAGGATTGTAAAGAGATAGTGAAGGGCAAAAGAACGATCGAGATTAAGTTGCATCGTTGAAAATGGAAGATCGATGACATAGAAAGAATTAAAATGGGAAAGAACGGAAACCGTTGGATCGGCCAGATCGATGGATAATAACGATAGAAGAGGGATGGTGGAGGAAACATCATAGCTATTCGATGGGAGGAGATCCATGGTGATCACATGGATATTTGAAAGTAAGTTACCTCGACTAGAGGACCTGAGAAAATCATTAAAATTAGTTTAAAGTCCGGAGGTGATCAGACCATCCATTGAAAGGCTATCAGATGTATATCACGTGCCAACAAGCATGGATCTTAATTCCGAAAACAGACACTATAAGGTTTTATGCAACGAGATTAAAACCTTGTTTAGATCCGGCCATCCAGACCATTCGTTGGTTGAATGATCAGACGGTAATCGCACTCGAATGTGCACATGGGTTAACATTTTTGGTGGACCTAATATGTTATGAACTGGGGTTTATCTCCTTTTGGGTTCTGACCATATGCTTTCAAAGAATGACCGATGGTGATTGGTTGGGTTTCATTGTGTTTCCGCCAATTAGAATGCTTCCAATATATACGTGGGCCCATAACCCACAGGTCCACATACGAATTATTTAAAGATACAACTTTGTTGTATGAAATCAACTACGCTGTCATCAAAGATCAATCGACCATTTACAGAAGAAGAATTGTGAGGGTCTACCTCAACTTGTTTGCAAATATGAGGAGCCAAGCGCTAGTCAAATGTCTCAAGTGCATTGAGGCCTGTAGTGCGGAGTTACAGGAAGGGGATCCCTTTGAGTACAAGAATTTTGTGGTTGCTGTTACACGGGTGCTAGAATATGCTCAGATTGTGCTGACACTAGGGGTGTTCTAGATTGGCCTCAGGTTCAAATTCCCTTTGATATGGTCGCTGTTGGAGGAGTATCAACCCGATTATCGGTTATGTGATTAGGAAGAGGAATCTTGGCCATGTGAGTTAATGGCTGATCAAGCATTTAGAGCTCCGTGTGATGATACTGCTGGTGCCTAAAATTTCACAGATTTCCATTGGGGGCATAGTAGAAGGAATTGAGATTCTGCATGGGGACATGGAGTTGTTTCAGTTGGGGGGAGATGTTGGGTGTGTTATTTTACCTATTTTCTGAAAATTCTTTCCCCTGTTTTGACCTTTCTGTCCTCCAGGCCTGTCCCCTTATATGACTAAACTCCCTGTTTCCTTACCTTTTTAATCCATTTTACTGTCATGTTACTTTGCTGTATTTTACCAAATAATACGAGGCTTTATTGCTTTTTTTGGCTAACTAGGAGAGAATTGAAGAAGTATTTTGGGAAGTTCTTCTTTTAAGGTGTTGGCTCGCAAGAACGAAGTTATGAAGCAGACAGGCAACATGGATTAACTGCAAGAAAGGGTAGAATGGTTCACTGTTACACCATGAATGCCGTTACAGGATGTTGCTACACACTAGGTGCTGTTACAGGTTGCTGCTATCATAGGTTACTATTGTTACATGTTGTTGTTACACCTCGCATGGATCTGCCGTCACACCAACAGTGCTGTCATTAGTTACACCGCGTCATCCCGAACCACCATTTGCTCAATGTTGTTTCATCGAAGCTAACCATTCCACATAACAACTATCGGTAGTAGGGATTGTTTATTTTTGAAGCAACAAGACTCAAGTAGTTGCAACTGATGTATATTTATTTAGAAATAGGTTGTAACTTCTTTATTTTTTATCAGTATGAGAATCGAGAGATTCTCATCACTGATCTATTTTCTAATTTCAGGTTGTAATAATTATAAAAGAATCAACATTTTCATGTACAAGAGATAGCATATAGAAGAGTATTGTTACTCTGCTTTTGTAATTATGAATTTATTTTAATATCAATCAACACAATGATGCTGTTATTGCTTTCCATTTGATCTGTTAATCACTTTTGCATTCTTCCTGCGCCTTGCTGAGGAGGAAGGGTCGTCCTCTTTGGTAGGGATTGCAGTGATATAGATAGTGTACATTCTAGTTTAGTTCATTGATTTATGGTTTCTCGTTGTTGCTATAAAAATCATGGATTCCATTTGCTGCTGTTTCTATTTATATTACGCTGTTACACTGAGTTAATCAACAAAATGGTAGTAACTAGCTAGAGTAGATTTTAGTTCTTGCGTGGCGCGCCTTTACTTTGATAGCCGTGAGTTGTGATTTAATTCCGTAGAGTGTTTTTTATATCTACACGCATGGTTTGATTCAACAATTTAGATCAACGACATCTTTTACAGTTCTCTGCATTTTCTTATTCTTGGTTGGAGCGTATCGGCACAGATAGTGCGAACTCCATTAAAATAGAAAGACCTACCCTGGGTTGACAATTAATGTTGTAGTCTGAGTCAATTAAGGTTGATTAAAACAACACTACAACTACATCACCTGATTCCAAAACCATCTAGCAATCCAAAGCTCAACGAAATGAAAGAACCCCATCACACCATGGCTATCTAGAAATGGCAAGGCAGGACTAAAACCATTATCAATCCAAACAATCCTCCATACCAATGATAGCACATAACCATGAAATCACATGCATATACCATGCATGCCAAAACTAGCAAGTAAATCATACATGAAAATCGATACCTGCAAAGCAATCTAGGGGTAGTCGCTGATCCACATGTTCCCTTGCAATTTCATGCTTTCCTTTTTCTTCTTCCTCCAAATCCAATTTATGCCAAAGTGCTCAAAGCATACTCTAATTGTGCAAGAGTATGAGAGAGTGAGCAAATAGAAGAGAGATCCAAGCTAAAACTAATAAAATTCTCAACTGAAAAAAGCTATGAAATAATCCTCAGAAGCCTTTTATCATTGATGCCTCTATTTTCTTAATTTTCCTTCATTTTTCCTTCAATTTTCTCTCATGCAAACTTGTGACCTTTCATCTTAGTTTTCTCTTATTTTCCTTTATGTTCATAAATAAATGTCAAATAATTCCTTTATGCCTTTTCAAGGCTTTTGCCAATGCCTTTGCCAATTTATTTAGCCATAATAAACCAAATGTACACCCACTAGGATTCTTTTCCCAACATTCAGCTTGGAATACATGTCCCATGCCCTTGGTCTTATTTTTCCTTTATTAACTTTATTACATGAAATTTCAATCTTGGGCTATTACAAACCCCTCTCCCTTAGGGGAACATTGTTCTCAGCATTCTATGACACTTATACCAACAAACTGCTCAAAACAAAACATACTACCTATGGATCTTTATAACACAACTCCCAGTATTTACAATGGCCACTACTGAAAACATGACAATCATACTGTTTACTAGAGATTTATAACACAACTCATTATGGTATTTACAATAACAACCACATATAATTATGCATATTTACTTCAAATAGAAAATAATCATACTGTCTATGGAGATTTATAACCACAACTCAATACAATATTTACAATAATATACACATATACATACGCACATTTTATTTAACCAACATATAAGAGGATACAATGTCCACATTAGTCAAAAAAGGAATCCAAAGGCTTACACCTCCACCCTCAGAACTAGTACCAGTAGTCACCTCCTACCCAGGAAGTCCAAAATCCACTACCAAAGTCAAACCTATATCCAATGTCCAGCGCTATCTATTCTCTCAGTGAACAGTTACCTGCTCATTGTTCTAGGGAACATTTCCAATGTGCATCTGATTCCATATGGAAATTCTAATGACCAAAACAAATCCATCCCTTGGACTTCCCATCTCTACTACATAGTCCCTTGTGAAATCTGGTCACCCCCTTCCATGCAATCACTCACCTTCCAAGTCCCCCTACATCCCCTTTCCTGAGTGATCCATCCCTTGGCAAGGTTTCCTCGCATCTGAAGGTCCAAAACCCAAGGCATATCCCTACCTCAAAATCATCATACGGTCATAACATGCTCATGGAAATCATTGGACACTTTTGGTTCCAGTGTCCCACAATGGCCCTGTGCTTGAATGATTTACCAACATAGTACTGGTGTTTCCAATTCCTTTCCACTACTTCTAATTCTTGCAGTTAGTTTCAACCACCCAAATCAGACATTTCC
Organism: Pinus tabuliformis; assembly: GCA_031772625.1. Classification (NCBI taxonomy): domain Eukaryota; kingdom Viridiplantae; phylum Streptophyta; class Pinopsida; order Pinales; family Pinaceae; genus Pinus; species Pinus tabuliformis. The sequence goes on from CM062820.1 coordinate 392,131,787, forward strand.
AACCACCCGAACTAGGCATTTCTATGCTTTCATATGCTAAGCACATAATTGTCATTATATTCAAAGCTAACTAAAATAAATTCAAATCGTACCTCATTTGTAGCTCCTTAATAAGGTACACCTGTAATTCTGTTTACTTCCTATCACAACAAGTCAAATTAACTGTTTTATCAAATCATCATGTATAAACACATCACATTTGGTTAGTTCAAAAATGCAACTGTCATAAATCAGAATCATAAATCACATGTAACCATGATAAATTAGAGTGATAGATCACATGCATAATTAAATGTGAAATAAAATAATGATACTTATCTTTCAACTGGTTCCTTGCTTCTACCTTTGTTTTTTGTCCTTTTCATACACACTGGATCAGTTGCCACACTAGATAAGCACCCAATGCCTTCTCTCCTCTTTAGTCACATACCCATAAACATAGTGCACATTACAACACATACACCCACACATGGTGTACAACAACACACAATACATACACCTACAATAAGTGTACAACATAGCACATACACCTACACCTAGTGTGCAAAATAATACATATACATACACTTGGTGTACAACGCAATACATATATGTACACACCGTACAATAAAATGAATACACATGTCGCAACACAATGAATGCATAATACCCATAACACAATACCACACACAGAGAACACAACATGTACAATATGTACACAATACCATATGTACATGGCACCACCTGCACAATGTGTACACAACACCACATGTACACGATACACCCTGAAAAACGTGTACACACCACCACATGTACATCGCATGAAGTGTACATAACACCAAATGCACATAGTGCCACATGTACAACATGTAGACAACACCACATATGCAACATGTACACAACACCACCTATACAACTTGTACACAATACCATAGGTACATACCACCACTTGCACAATCAGGTACACAGTACCACATTTACACAATGCCACAGGTACAATATGTAAAACATATACAAAACATTAGTACTACACATATAGAGACCACACTCTCTACTATGAAAGATTGCTTCTAGTGTCTTTCTACTATCCATGTTCATCCAAGCATGTCACATAGAAAATTTATTTCATTCTAATGATGTATCCCTCAACATTACTTGTCCATAACATAAACATAGGCATATGCACATAATATATAATCATATCCACATGATACTGACCAAGTAGATCTTTTAGGGCTACTATGCCACTTGATTCCTTGTAAAACCAGGAACCTCTTCATTCCACTCATCTATATAAGCAATCATTCCTCCACAAGCATAATCCCTGAAGATCCTGTCAGACAACAACATACATACATACATATATACATATAAACATCAACATAAAGCGACCATGATCCATGATGACCTTGTCAGATAATGATATACATCATACATGTATACATATATAACATCAACATAATCATAATCACAACACTATTACCATATATCTTAAGGTCAAGGTTAAGAGAACTCCCTTTATTTGTGCACAACATGCACAACATTGAGAACAATAATTCCCAACATAGCCAAGGCATTTGATGCCTTAGATCCATTTGCTTCACCTTTCTTGTTACCTTTGTCATGACTATCCTACCACCATCCATTTACCTCAATGGACCCAACCAATCCAACTAGTTGTCATATTCTTGCCTTCAGCTGCCCTTTACTCTTGCATCAAGCTTCATCCGGGTCTTACATTACCTATTGGGTTTCATTCATCTCCCCCCGGGATCCATTGATTTTTCTCTTTCCTCAACCAATTCCCAAAACTCTCAAAACATAAAAGGCAAGAAAAAGAAACAATAAGGAAGAAAAACATGAAAAGCCAATAGCAATACAACACCACAAGCAAAGTGGCATGGCCATGCACAAGACAAAAAAAACCGCAAGTCAAATGAAACCAAATCACAAAATGTTGAAAGTACAAAAATAACAACAAACACCATGAATCAATCCCCATGGTTCCCAGTGCTTCCAAAGGAAATCTCAACCCAATCATTGTTTAAGATTTCATCGCAGTCTCTTTTACCATGCAATCCCCTGCATTGTACTGCCATAAGCACACAATTGTTAGTGCATAAATAAAGATAACAATATATTGATTACCTTACCTTGTTGTATCAAGAAATATTCCCTGAACACCTGCACATATATCTCTATCAAGGAACTCCAATTCATTGATGAATCCAGCCATAACCGGAAACTAGCTATTTACCTATCAAGTAAATGTTCATAAATATAGCAGATATCCAAATAATGTTAGTCAAAATCAAGGTTAAGAAGACTTAATGCATTCAAAGCACTCATATATTTGGAATTTTGGTTTCCAAACAAAGCCAAAGGAATTCTCACCTGATTCCTTTCTTTTACCTTTTTTCCTTTCTACAATTGAGTCTTATTATGTACTATCACATCACCCAATTGTTAGTTATATAAACACATCAATTGTTACCTTATCATGCTAATACCAAGCATGTTGCCTTGCAACTGTTCACACCTATCAGTCACCTATTCCTAATATCAAGACATCATGTATATTAATTTTAAATCAACCTTTACCAAGGCTAATAACCATGTCATAATTTGGAATCAACTCACATTCATAGTCATAATACTAAAACTAACAACCACTTTCACTCAACTTTATATTAGCTGTCTCGACACATATTTTGTTAGTAAAACCATCATAAAACAAGGTCATTCCTTCATGTAATATTATAGTAACATACTCACATCATGCAATTAATCAACATTCAAGCAACCTATAAACATACCATGTTAGACAAACCAAATGGACGAAATAATCAAACTCATACCCCAATGTATCTCAGGGGAGGATATCACATTTGCACAAGTCAATCCAAATTAGTATGACACAATATCACAAATATATCCATTAGAGGAAATTTCAGCCTAAAAGTTCCCATGAAATTTCCATGTCATATTATGTAAACCAATTAAAATCATTTAAATTTAAAAAGAGGTACATGAAAAATATTTTTGAAGGGAAAGAATATAGATCTATATATATATATATATATATATATATATATATATATATATATATATATATATATATATATATATATATATAGATATATACAGCCCCAAGGGTTAGCTCAGTTGGTCAAAATCAGTGCCTCACCATTGGCAGGTCACAGGGTCCATTCTCCCCAAAGCCCTTGGGGTTAGGCCTAGCTAGTGGGCCACGGGGCTAGATTACCTTTAGGGTCGATCAGCCCAGATTTTTCCATGGATGTAGTGCCACCTGTTGACCAGGGTGTCCGTGAACCACAACCTAAAAAGACTATATATATATATTTTAATTTTATTTTTCGACTATCTTCTTATAGGTTTACTCAAATTTAAAGTGTATACACTCATTAGATGCAGAAATAAATTCCACATCTAATAAGTACCCATTATGCATACCTTCGTGTTGACGGTGTTGGACCCGCCAGCATGTCAGGGGATCTCCTCGGTAAGAAGTCCAAACTAGATTTCAGACTGGTTGGAGTAGGAATCTTAGCAGTGGTTAGTATGGTATAGCCTTGACTGCAGTTGCATGCAGAGGTAAGTAAGATGTCCTTGTTGGAAGCAAGGGTGTGACCTTGCAGCAAGTCATAAAAGGTGCAAGAAAGGCTCTAACACATGTAAGGGAAGAGTGCACCCCTTGGAAGCCCGTGATAGCATGCAACTTGAAAGGAAACATACGAGCTGAAAGAAATCATGAGATGGAAAGAAGGATAGTCGAGGATCCAAAGTGATGGGTTATACCAACAACAAATTTCGATAAGATTCATACAAACACTTACGGAATAGTCCATACATACATGCATAAATTAAAACTACATACATCATTAGAGTAACCAGAATAGCCAAACTACAATAACAATATATATATGAAACGTGCTAGCTCTGTTATATTAAAAGAGTGAAAGATCCAATCATACATACAACCATGACAACCACTAGCCCCAATAGTGGAACATTACAGTCATTGTCGCCTACTTCTCCAAAGAGATGTACTTGCTCCGCACTATGGAGAAGCCAAGGCTCGTTACAATACACTCAAGTCTTTTTCTAAGTTATGCCTATCAGGAGCTTGGCTCCCAAAAGCTTGTACAACGAGTTATGAGGTTCTATATATAGGAAAGGGTGGGGCGACCCTTGTAATTCCCCATTGTGACTCTTCACCTACCATCAGGACTCCTCAACTTACACATGACTGTTTACATTCTACTATTGACACTTGGTATTTCACTTTACAACATGTTTACAATACAATCTGCACATGTGCACATCTGAGAAAAAATGGGCTAGAGTAAGCCATAAAAGACATCACTAGGACTTGGACAGCTGTGGGAAGACTAACTTGTCGACATCCTCTTGGTGAGAGATGGTATCGAATTGATGCCAATCTTGGTAGTATTTTATGGTGTCTGGGTACTCCATGGTCACATCTTCTGAAAGCGAACTCTTGCCTCTGTTGCATCCAGGTACACTGATTTGACACCTTTGTCCAACTCGTCAGATATTATGCGCATCATGGTCTTGAGTGCAGTTAGACCAACGACATAGTAGTGCATAGTGTCTACGCTCATCTGCAAGTTTGTGATGGTGTCTATGTGCATCAACTGCTCAAAGTACATGTTTAGCTTTAGTCGAACTTGGTTCTTTGCTTTTGCCTTAGTGAGTGTGCCAATTGATGGGATCACATGTAGGTAGACAATGACATCCATTCTCATGAAAACTCGTGCATGTGAAGCCTGTAAGATAGTGATGAGATGTGCGAGTTCCTCATAGTTCTGGATCTGACTTCGGATGCATGCGTTCAACTACACTAGCTTTTGCTTCATCATATTTGGAAAGTACAATGGGGCCCCCTTGTTCCTCATTGTCCATATCTACATGTAATTGGAAATAGTGTGTATCTCTATTAAGATGTGTGCTTTCCTAGCATAACGTTGCCACCAACTATTGAGATGGACAACTAACTTATGCATGGTGACAAACCTAAAAGTACAACCTCTGAATGATTGTCTCGAGAGACAATACTTCATCAAGTATTGATTTCTTCAACTCTTCTATGGAAAATGCTATAGCTTTGTCTTCTCCCTCCTTGGCCACTTGTAGCTCCTTATCTGTGTGCTCATTCTCAGCTATCAAGAATCTCACACTTGAGATGGTGGCTTCGGCATATGCCTTTGTAGCATCCACCAATGTAGCTAAATGTTTGCACACATCAGAAACGATTGCTCGTTTTTGTAAACGCAGAGGAGATACATGAACATCTGGAGTGGGCACTTTGCATGACTATACAACTTTGTGTTGTGACTCATCGAAGGAGATGTTGTGCCCATCTACTTCCGGAATGTCCTCAAGGATTTCAGTGTATCCCTAATCACTTGAGACTTTCTCTGTTCCCAAATATGGAGAAGCTGGTGGGGTGACCTCTGGGCCCTTGGGCATGAGATATATATCCTAATCTTTCTATGGATGAACCACATCCGTGTCCATTTGTTCCAACATCCATTCAATCTCCTAAGGGAAGTCTTGCTCCTACGACGGCTCACCCTGTTTGTTATCTATCAATTGTTTTGATGAATCAATAACCTGTATGGGCATAGTTTCATCAATGTGTGCATGATGTGCCTCTTGTTGTTCCTATTCCTGTTGCACTTCATTCTCTCTTCGACGCAGCTCCTATTCTTCCCTTAGTTGTTTCTTCAACTCCTGCAACTCCTTTTCTGCCTCCTCCAGCTTCTACTTCGCCCTCTCTCTTTGTGCAATCCTTCTATTGTGTTGTCACCTCTTTGACTCAATCTCCAAAGATGCTCTTAATACAGGTGGATATGCTTTGAACTTACAACTTTTCTCACCTCTTCGCTGTCCGAAACATTCCTCTTGCATTTGTAAAGGGCAGGTCTGCTACCCTCTATTGCGCTGATGTTACTGCTATCTACGATGCTGCTAACCACTCTATAACCATTCTGACTGGTTCTTTGAACATTGAGAAGTTATAACAATATATCCATGGGTCTTCCTTAGGCCAACGACATGCCCCATCGATCTAGGGATGATACACTCTTGTATAGTGGTCTTCCACTAAGCGATGTGGGTCATATGGATTGAAAATTCTAGTGCCGGAGGTGCACCTCTTGAATTCATCCATCTTGGCCTCAACATGCTTGAGATTCTAGATCTCATACAACTCGATCTACAAAGGAAGAGCAAGCCAAGGTGCCTTCTTCTTCCTATGAAGTCTCGTTGACAACCCTGTCGAGATGTGGTGTGAACATTCTTGCATGACTAGCTTATCCATGGAAAAATTTGGTAACACATGTAGAGCCTTCTCCGCATTGTACATTTAGATGAAGGTTCCAAGGGGTGAGGCATACTATTTTGCTATGTTAACCAATGCTTCAATCACTTCCTGCGACATGAAAGGCAATCCTCCTCAAAGATCATCTTGTACACTAGGGTGATGGAGTGGTTTGATAGCTATATTACTACTCCATAGAAGCTACACTAAGAGAACAACCCAGAAGAGATGTGCACAGAGGTTTTTGAAGGTGTCCATGCCCAACCCAAGCCAGGGAACTACTGATGGGCACAAATTGCATCAAGTATGTAAGAGGACATGAAAATCTTTGCTTGCTGACCCTTGGACGGATTCCTGACATCTATTACTTGTCACTTCAGCTGGAGAGCCAACATGTTAGACCAATTGAAAGGTCTTCCCTCGTTTTCCAACTGATCCAACACAGTCACCCAACTTTGCAGGAAGGTATCTATGATTTTTTGTCCATGTAACTGGCATGCAAAGATGACCAAGAACTGATAAGCCTTTTGCAATGTCTTTGTCTTGTATACTTGGTTGGATGTTGTACAGAACTTAGATGTCTCTTTCACCCAGCTCTTCAAGATGTCTCTTGGGTTTGCACTACTGCTGGGCCTGGTGAATGGTGCATCTACAATCAACACCGGCTGTGACAAGTGATACATTGCCTAAAAGTCCTCTTCCCTGAAGGTAGCAAGTTTTGTTCCACTGGCACTGCTCGACACCATTGTCTATTGATCAACATGCGAGACAATCCAGTGGATCATGTCCGCGCATGGAAACGCATGATACCTACATGCAGTGCGGTACATGCCAGACTTGTGTATGTTGACATAGACTCTACAGTACTCTAGATTCTCCTCAAAGGTGCCTAAAAATATGTCATTAATGTCCTGCAATTTGATCTTGATATCCTTGTCTATGAAAAACTTAGCGTCTTCATAGATGGGCAAGCTCATAAACACTTTCTCAACCAAATATCTAGTTGTGCTCTCAATGGTGTCCTTTGACCCTGCTCTTTTGGAAGCCATTGTACCTGTATTGATGAGAGATTGATGAACACCTATGATACTTAGATATAGAGAAACACTCATGGAAAGAAAACTGTCAGTTGAAAACCAAAAGCAACTTGAGGACTGACATGCAACACACTTGGGTGACTGATGGGAAATTTGCGCAATTTTCACTAGAAGGGTTGGAGACTGACTTCCTGAACTGCGTAGAACATAGTTTGGACTGTCATTGAGCTGACAGACTACTGAAACCGTGTAGAGCACAATCCAACTTGGTTTGCTGAGGACTGAAATTGCGCAATGCATAGTTTCAGGCAACATGACGACAACCTGGGAAAATTGCATTGTGCAATTCCGGGGGCCAACTGAGGCACTGTCTCTCAAAATTTCACACAACACACTCTGGGAGGCTAGTGTGAGGAAATATCCATGCAATTTTTGGTAGCAAGGAAAGGCCTTCCCTCCCAAAAAATGGAAGTGCAAGCCGCACAAGGCAGGGTCCAGGCCAAAGCAGCTCAGAGCCACCGACGGGTGACTGAAAATAGTAAGGACTGAATGCATGTGCAAAGCTGGGTGAAGACATGAGTGAATGAAAATGCATGCAATTAGTGAGTGCAGGATTCAGTAAAATGGGAAAACAATGAAGTGTGTGAATCGAGTCGCCACAATGACGACTATTAATGCAGAAACAATGTCATGCATGCGACAATAAGGAGATGCAATGGAAAACTTGAAACAATGCTTCTACAAGCTAACATGCATTAAAATGACATCAAGAGTTCAAAAAAACCAAGCAAACAACACTCACACAAACATAAATACAAAAGGTAACAGAAAATCAGCAAAAGGCATGAAAAGCGGACTTAACCGGAAAAAGTTGTGCTGAGTGTGCCGAAGGTTTCTAGATGCGATGGGAATGCTAGAGCTCCAACATCGAAGTGAAGAATGAGCTATGTAGTGTCGAATAAATATCTTTGATAAGATCGAGGCAAATAAATAGCGTCGATAATATAGGGATGATTTTTTCTTTTTTCTTTTTACTTCTTCGGAAAACGCTGCCATGCATGTAAGGCAAGATTATATGGTCCTAGAGGGAACCGGTCAACTTGTGAGCACATGCAACAGATAAAAAGCCTCAGGATGACTTTTGCGGACTTCTGCGTAGCTTCTGGGCTAAGTGGCTCTCGCTGCCCCTCAAGCTTTACTCAATTTTTAGACTGAAGCCAAGGCTTCTAGCAAGAACTGCGCAAATTTTGAGAGAAAGCCCAGTGAGGGGCTACTCTGCACAATTTTCAAGGGGAAGGGAGCCTGCATGATTGATGCATTTCTGGAGAGAAATTGACTTCCTTGATGCTCTACGCAATTTTGTAGAGCAAGGCTGGTTTCCCTCTAGTTTTGTGCAATTCTCCAAGTGAGCACAAGAACCAGTTGAAGACCAAGTCTCAGGATGTCAGCTTATTGGTGAAAGGAAAACAAGTTAGCGAACACAAGCTCATAAGTCAAAGAAACTCAGCTGATAGCATATATACCTAGGCAGTGCAAGACATGTCGCTAAGAATGGTTGGTAGGGAGGCTCCAAAATGAAGCTAAGGCAAAATTTTGGAGGATGGTTGTAGCCGCTAAAACATTGGTGACACAATGTTAGAAATCCAACTCTCTGAATGGGATTTGTTTCATGAAAAGCAAGACTAACTCCTCCAAAAGTATTGTTCAATTATTTGATCGTTGTGGTTACCACACTAGCTTGAGTTAAAGATGTAGCACCTTCCATGCTCCTGATCAGTCAACCCACACTCCAAGCAAAGTCAACTTATTTGTTTCGATGGAGGATGAGGGGTATATTGGTGCACAAGTAATATGTCTCTCAAAGTTTAAGTTTCATCTCTAGTGTTGCTACATTACCCCGACAAAGTCACGCAGAACAGAAGCATCGCTCTACTGCGAGCGAGCCCGGTCAGTACCCTGACGAAGTTACTTGCATCACCTCTTTATGCAGGAAGCCTTTCACTTCTTTCATCTTATTAATTTTTTCAAAATTTTCATATTTTCATTCTTCATTTTTCAAAGAACTATGCATATGCACTTATTTGTTTTAGAGGTAGAAAATGGCTCTCAACTTATTGAGAGAAAAAGAGGTTGTTCCTTGAGAGAAGTATGGTATGTATACCGCTGACATTCTTGTTAAGGCCTTCCCCCTCACCTTACTCTACTTGGCTGAGATGACAAGGATTAATCCAAAAATAACTGACTAGAGTAGGTGGTCCTAGTTAGAGCACAAGTGTTGTGTTTTCACCAAGATTCACTTTTAACAGAACATATTTTCCATTGGTGTATCATTGACCAAAGAAAACAAGTTCTGAATAAAGAGAGAGGACAACAAATAACCAAGTGTTGACAGATGTACACGTCCTCTTCTAATTTACCATGCTTGTCATAAGAGTCTGTCACGGTTTCATGCGAGACTAACTACAAACATAAACAAGCAACAAAACAACAAAGAAAAGTGTGTAAGAAAATGAGAAAGAAAAACAAGTAAGAAAAGAAGGCAAGCAAGCAAACAAAAAAAACGAAGTAAGAAGGCAAACATGCATGCAAACAAACCAGACAAAATCAAACACTGCTCCTAATCCTAAGCTAATGGTGCATGGGTCTACTCAGGTGAAGTGATATTTACAATGCATCCACTGATGCATTGGTTGGCCCATGTTGGTGAAGGCATGGTTTGTGAATAGGATAGTCAAGAGAACCAGCGAATATGAAATATATAACAATGAATACCAAGACATTTGAGTTAAAACGTGTCCATACAAAAGAAAAGAGTGAAAGCACAAGACAAGCACTTTGTGGACTTGACATGGTGTTGCGACACACTGTGTGTAGATGTTAATCATGCACACTCTCTTGATTATGACAGACAAGAAAACATGAGAGAGAGAAAACTTATGCCTCCCAAGTGTGCTTGCTGTGTATGATTCCTCCAATGCATGAGCGATAGGATCATGTGACTCAGGTGGAGGAAGCAAAATCTGTGTGTTGGATTGATCTTCAGTGCATACAAATGAGTGATGAGGAGTCTTGGGTGTTTCAACAATTTACTTACCGGAAGTGAAATTAACCTCAGGACAACAAGGGCCTGACATAACCATTAGCTCGGGCTCAAGTGCCTTGATATCCTGCGGGGTTTCAACTTCATTGACAGATGGATCATCATAAACATGTGGCTTTTAAAAATTAACAATGATTGAATCAACATCTTGATAAAGTAAAGGAGTCAAGAGATCATGACAACTACGATCAGAAAAATCAATGAGTTCATCAACATCCTCATGATTTGATGAATCATATAAAGGGATAGATGAGAAGTAAGAATTTTCACCCTCTTATTTTCTGGAAAAAGTATTGGATTTCCAATGAAAGATTTATCCTCTCCACTATCAAATAATGGACTGACATCGAGTGCGTTCTGCAAATGATCGGAAGTAGATGCATTCATGGATTCATTTACATAAGGAAAATCAGGCATAGCAGAATCATCAAAGATGTCACGAAAAAGCGGAGGAGGTGCAGAGAAAAGGAGGTCATCCTTCACCATGGGTTCATGTTCAGATTCCCAATGATACTCATTGTAAATGACAACATAGGTTGGTTGTGCAACACCAACTCCGTCAATAAATTGATCCTCATTCACAACAAGTGTAGAGTACGGAATGGAAGAACACAAGAAAATACAATCTAGAGGATCAACAGAACATGGGGGAAGAGGTTGAGCTAACAAGTGAATATGAAAACCGATGGGCTTCCCAACAAAATATACACAAAAAATAAGAGTAGTGAGGGTGGGATAATGTGACAGTTGAATAGAACTTTGTGCACACTATCCCACATCACTCTGTGGGGGTGGAGTTGTTTGATGAGGGGAAGGAGGACAATCACTGGTGACAACAACCGTGTCCGCTTGAGATTACGTAGCTCCATCATAGGAGTATGTTGAGCGAGGTTTGATATTTTTCCTCACTTTGAGACAAAGTGATTTGGTATAGGCATACTCATATCTGTCCCAAAGATATTGGAATTTAATATCACTTCTCGGAGATTCAAAAGGGAGTAAATGAAAGCACTACAAAAAATCCATTAGCAATTCATGCGGGGCCTTTTGTTGTTTTAACATTTTCTTATCAAGAGCTTCAGGATCAAAATGGTGAAAAACATATTCTATTAGATCACTAAACTATTTGAATGACTGTACACAATTAGGAGGTAGTGTGCGGCACCATAGAAATGGGTATTCGCAAAGTGTGTGTGCAAGCATCATACTGACATCTACTTCATTAAAACCTTCAACATTCTCCATGAATGCATGGAAGTCATATAATTTCTCAAGTCAGGCTACTTCATCCTCACCATCATACGTGAGTTCAAACAAGTCATCAAAGAACTCCCTCTCGATTTCAAAGCGATGTCCAATGGACAAAAATTGCTGAGGGTTAACTATAACAATATCCATTATAGATGTGAGAAGACTCAAAATAGGATGTGAGGACTCAAATTTTCATCTAGACCTCCTTCTAGTGCCAGAAATGTTGACGGTGTTGGACCCACCAACATGTCAGGGGATCTCCTTGGTAAGAAGTCCCAACTAGACCTCATAACATTTGGAGTAGGAGTCCCAATAGTGGGTAGTAAAGTACCGCCTTGACTGCGGTTGCGTGTAGAGGTAAGTAAGATGTACTTCTTGGAAGCAAGGGTGTGACCTTGTAGCAAGTCAGGGAAGGTGCATGAAAGGCTCTAACACACGAAAGGGAAGAGGAGTGCACCCCTTAAAAGCTTGTGATAGCACACAGCTTGAAAGGAAACACACGAGCTGAAAGATATCATGGGATGGAAAGCAGGATAGACAATGATCAAAAGTGATGGGTTACACTAACATGATGCTTCGATAATATTCATACAAACACATTCAAAATAGTCCATACATACATGTGTAAATTACAACTACATACATCATTAGAGTAACTAGGATAGTTAAATTACAATAAGAATATATGTATGAAACGTGTTGGATATCTTATATTAAAAGAGTGAAAGATCCAATCATACATACAACCATGACAACCACTAGCCCTAATAATGGAACATTATAGTCACTACCGCCTGCTCCTCCAAAGAGATGTGCTCACTCTGCACTGTGGAGAAGCCAACGCTTGTTACAATACACTCCAAGCTTTCTCTAAGTTATACCTATCGGAAGCTTGGCTCCAAAAGCCTATACAATGAGTTATAAGGTTCTATATATAGAAGAGGGTGGGGTGACCCTTGACATTCCCCTCTGTGACTCTTCACAGACCCTCATGACTCTTCAACTTACACATGAATGTTTACTTTCTACTATTGACACTTGGTCTTTCACTTTACAACATGTTTACAATACAATCTTCACATGCACCCATGTGAGACAAAATGGGCTTCAGTAATCCATACAAGACATCACTGGGAATTAGACAGCTGTGGTAAGACTACCTCATCGACATCCTCTTGGTGATCAATGGTAGCGAACTGATGCCAAGCTTGGTAGTCTGTTATGGTGTCTGTGTACTCCATGGTGACATCCCTCTGAAAGAGAACTCTTGCCTCCGTTGCATCTGGGTACACTGATTTGGCACTTCTATCCAACTCTTCAAATAGCATGCACATCATGGTTTTGAGTGCAGCCAGAACAAAGACATATTGGTTCATAGTGTCTGTGCTCATCTACAAGTCTGTGCTCATGGTGATGTGCATCAACTGCTCAAAGTATATTTCTAGCTCCAATCATAATTGGTTCTTTACTTCCACCTTGATGAGTTTACTAATTGATGGGATCACATGCATGCACATAATGACATCCATGCTCTTGAACACTTGTGCATGTGAAGCCTATAAGCTGGTGATGAGCTATGGGAGTTCCTCATAGTTCCAAATATGACTCTGGATGTGTTCCTTCAACTCCATTAGCTTTGGCTTCATCATCTTTGGCAAGTACAATGACACTCCCTTGTACCTCATTGTCAATATCTAAATGTAATCAACAACAATGTGTATTTCTGTCAAGATGGATGATGCCCTAGCACAACGCTGCTACCAATGCTTGAGAAGGAAAACTTACTTATGCACGGTGATGAACCTGAAGTATAACCTCTACATGATTGTATCGAGAGATGATACTTCATCAAGTATTGCTTTCTTCAATTATGCTATGGAAGATGTTGTAGCTTTGTCTTCTCCTTGCTTGGCCGCTTGTAGATCTTTAGTAATGCACTTGTTCTCAGCTATCAAGAATCTCACACTTCAACTGGTGGCTTCGGCATATGCCTTTGTAGCATCATCCAATGAAGTTATATGTTTGCGCACATTTGACATGATCACTCGTTCTTGAAAATGCGTAGGAGATACATGAACATTCGGAGTGGGCACTCTGCGTGACTGCACAACTCTGTGTTGTGACTCATCGAAGGATATGTTGTGAACATTGACTTCTAGATTGTCCTCAACAATTTCAGTGTCTCCTTGATCACTCGGGACTTACTCTGTTCCTGGATCTGGTGAAGTCAGTGGGTTGACCTCTGGGCCCTTGGGCATGAGATCTATATCTTGATCTTGCTTTGGATGAACCACATCCATGTCCATCTATTCCAACATTTGTTCAATCTCCTGAGCGAAGTCCTACTCCTACGACGACTCATCCTGTTTGCTATCTGCCAGCTATTCTGATGAATCAATAACCTGTATGGGCATAGTTTCATCAATGTGTGCATGTTGTGCCTCCTGTAGTTCCTGTTCATACTGTACTTCCTTCTCTCTTTGGAACATATCCTATTTTTCCCTTAGTTGTTTCTTCAAATCCGCAACTCCTTTTCTACCTCCTCCAACTTCTGCTTCTCGCTCTATCTTTGTGCAATTCTTCTCTTGCGTTGTCACCTCTTTACCTCAATATCTAAAGCTGCTCTTAATACAAGTGGATCTGCAACCTTCCACTTTCCTTTGTCAAGCACGGGTCTGCTACCCTCTGCTACTGCTAATGTTGTTGCTCTCTAAGATGTTGTTTCCTTCTGCCATGCTAACAACTGTACATCCATTCTAACTGGTTCATTGAGCCTTGAGAAATTATAGCAGTATCTCTAAGGGTCTTCCTCAAGCTAATGACATGCCCCATGGATCGATGGATGATACACTCTCGTACAATGGTCTTCCACTAACCGACGCTGGTCATATGGATTGAAACTTCTGGTGCTAAAGGTGAACCTCTTAAATTCCTCTATCTCGGCCTCATCATGCTTGAGATTTTGGATCTCATACAACCTGATCCGCAAAGGAAGAGAGGGCCAAGGTGCCTTCTTCTTCCTTTGTAGTATCACTGAAAACCCTGATCCAAGTGGATATTGGTGGCCACCTGCCAAGTCCACCTTGACCCCCACCATTGTTTCTCTCAACATTTTCAGTTTCCTTAATTGTAGCACAACTTACTATTTTTAGCAGTTTTTCGGGTCATGAACTTCCGAAGCCGTCTTGAGGCCCTAAACAACGTTTTTTGGGAAATATGGTTCAACATGGGTCCATGGACCCATGTTGCCTCCCAAAGTGGTAGTGCTCGGATAGATCTTTCTAACGAGCTATTGTACGCGTCAAACGAAGATCGTATGCCAAAGTTACGACCCCGGGAAGTTGATGTACCAATTTACCCAAACGGGGCCCACAGTTTGGCGTTTCATCTTCTAGGGTTAGGTTTTGGAATGTTAAGGGTTTTCCATTGTTTCTCAACAATAAATAGGCCTTCGAACCTCATTGTAACACAGTGAAGAGGCATGTAGCCACCACATCTCTTCTAAGAGATAAGCTACCATCGCCCTAGCTAGTTTATTTCCATTACTGTTTGTAAGCATATTTCAGTATTTTACATTAATGAAATGAAGTATTATTTCCGATGCATATCTGTGTTTATGGTTATCTCAGTAATTTTTTTGCGTTCCTGTTTAAGTCTGGATCAGTGGTATCAGAGCGGTCTGCTTTTTCTCTATTTTTCTTTGCATGTCCCCAACAAGGTCGGGATATAAGGAGTTAGGGCTTGAACTAGTCGAACCTTTGCAAGACCAGCCTCGTAAATCTCGACGGCCTCCCATGGCGGATGAGAAGAAAGATGAGGGGGCAGGAGATCCTATCAAAATATTGCTCGAAGAAGCCCTCGAGCGACAACGGAACGCGATGATGGACAGCTTTGCCCAGATCCTTCAGCGGCTACCCAGAAGCGACGCATCGTCTTCCAACAGCTACTCTGGAAACGCAACACCCTTTAAGGTACAAGTTAATTTTGAAATCCCCATATTTGAGGGTTAGATAGACGCAGATGCCGTAGATAAATGGTCAAATCTGCTAGAGGGTTATTTTTCTGTTCATGAATTTTCAAGTTGGAAAAGATTGTTTTCGCTCTTCTCAAAGCAGCCCCCCACATCAAGGACTGGTGGGAAACCTACTGCGAGCAGAAGGATGAAAGTACTGGCTCACTATTTTCAGCCGCACCCACCTGGAATTCATTCCAGGATGCCATCAAGGAGCAGTACTACCCCGTCGGAAGCTATGAGGATGAATACATAAAGTGGACCACGCTGCGGCAGGGAAGGGACCAAGACATGTCGGAGTTCACCAATATTTTCCATACCCTTCGTACAAAGTTGGGTATCAAGGATTCGGAGCAGCATTTGATACTCAAATACCGTGGCTGCCTGCACAAGTACATCCAGGAAGAAATAAAATTCCTGAACATCTCCTCGCTTGGCACAGCATACCGATATGCCGTCAAGGTCGAGCAAAAGTTTAAACAAAAGAAGCGAGACTTTGGATCTGCGAATCCAAAGTAGGGGAAAGGTGCCCCTAAACCACAGAACAAAGGACAAAGCGAAGGCGGGGTAGCCCCAGACAACCCGTCGAAGCTGCAAGCAAAGAACAGCGCCGCGAAGCCGAAAAAGGACACGGGAAAATGGTGTGAGTTCCATAAGAGCTCCACTCACAACACAAGTGAGTGTCGGGCCAAGCAGTCACTGGTGGCTGAGCTAAAGGTTTCAAAATCGGATGCATGTTCTGACTCTGAGTTAGAACCCGACAAGGGGAATGACAAAGGGAAGCAAATCATTGATGCGGATCCCAACGCCACTGTTGCTACCGCCAAGATCCAGAAAAATGAACCGAAGATCTAGAGGAGGAGGAGCATCTCTTCCACTCCCAGATGTGGGTAAAGGGCTCAGCATTGCAATTCATTGTTGATAGCGGGAGCCAAAAGAACCTCATTTCAGCAGAGGTCGTGAAGCAGTTGGGCTTACCGACCATAGCACATCCACAACCGTACACCATCAGGTGGCTTCACCAAGGACGAGATCTTCGCGTGAGCCAGCAGTGTCGCCTTCCATACAACATCAAGCCCTTCATGGATGAGGTATTATGTGACATTGCTCCCCTTGAAGTTTGTGATGTATTATTAGGACATCCATACTTGTGGAAGCGACATGCTGTGTATGAATCAAGGCCCCGTGCTGTTATTATTACATTGGGAAATAAGTTGTACAGGATACTAGAGGTAGCACCACCTACCGCCATCCCTTTGATTACTGCAAAACAATGCAGTAAGATCATTTCCAAAACCGGGAAATTTGTGTTCCTGATGATACGCCCTCAAGGAAAGAAGAAGACGGTGGCCGTGACCTCCAGACAGGGTCCCTCCGCACGACAACTACAGATGGACAAGGTCGTGGAGGAGTACGAGGACATCTTCATCTCCCCCGTAGGGGTTCCATTGCACTATCAGGTCAAGCACTCCATCGATCTGACCCCAGGTGCGCCGCTACCCAATGGACCAATTTATCATCGCTCCATTCTAGAGAACGATGAAATCAAGAGGCAGATTCAGGAGCTCTTGCAGAAAGGTCACATCCGTCCGAGTTCATCGCCTTGTGGGAGCCCGATCGTGTTGGTACAGAAGAAGGATGGGACATGGAGACTCTATATTGACTATCGGACGCTGAACAAGATCACTGTCCATAATAGGTACCCGATCCTGCGGATTGATGACCTCCTGGACCAACTAAACGGGGCGAAATATTTCAGCAAGATCGATCTAAAGTCAAGATATCACCAGGTACCAATCGAACCCTCTGATGTGTGGAAGACTGCCTTCAAATCCAAGGAGGTCCTTTTCGAATGGCTGGTTATGCCTTTCGGATTGACGAATGCTCCTGCAACCTTCATGAGGCTAATGGATGACATCTTGCAGCCATTCACCAACTCATTTGTAGTAGTATACTTGGATGACATTCTGATCTTCAGCCAGAGTTGGGAAGAGCACCTCCACCACATCCGACAGGTTCTCCAAACACTGTGGCAACACAAGCTATGTGCCAATTTGGAGAAATGCACTTTTTGCATGACCCAGGTTCAGTATGTGGGATACATCATTGATGAACAAGGGGTGCATGTGGATCCAGCCAAGATCCAAGTCATTTGGGATTGGCCATCTCCAACCACTCTAACAGAGCTTTGTAGCTTTCTAGGTCTTGCCAACTTCTACCGCAGGTTCGTGTTGGGGTTTTCTCATATTACTTGGCCCTTGAGTCAAGTCACCAAGGGAGGAGCGAAAGCAAAATTATTTTGGTCTGAATCTCAACAAAAGGCATTCATAGAGTTGAAGGATCACCTCTGCACAGCACCAGTGCTCGCGTTACCAGATTTACAACAACCATTTGAGGTCAAGATAGATGCCTCTGACTATGCGATTGGGGCAGTCCTTACTCAACATGGACATCCAGTGGCATATCACAGTGAAACACTTTCAGACATAGTCCGGAAGTACCCCACTTATGATAAAGATATGTATTCCTTTGTGCAGGCCTGCCGACAATGGAAGCATTATATTTTAGGGAAGGAAACGGTCATCCACACTGACCACCGACCCCTACAGTTCATACAGACCCAAGGGAAATTGCAGAATGATCGCCATCAGAAGTGGTCTACATACCTGCAACAGTTCCACTTGAATATCAAGTATAAGAAGGGCAGCACCAATAATGTTGCAGATTGCCTCAGTCGACCAACGATCATGGCATTAACCACCGTGCTCAACTCTTGTGGGCACGAGACTTATGATTGGCCACTTCTCTACAAAAGCGACCCAGAATTCGGCCACACATACCAGACACTCTTGGAGGGTCGGCATGTTCCAGATTTTCACCTCCAGGATGCCCTGTTATGCCACCTGGGTCACCTTTGTGTTCCTTCAAGCGAGCGTGCCAAGATGATTTGGGAAGCACACTACAATCGGGTTGCTGGGCATTTCAGGGTTGAGAAAACAGTGGCAGTACTGCAAAATTATTTCTATTGGCCAAATCTTCAACAGGATGTTGGGAAGTACATCAGATCATGTACTGCTTGTGCCATCGCCAAACCGACCATCAAGAAGAATGACCTCTATGCCCCGTTGCCTAACCCTAGTCGACCTTGGGAATCCATCTCCATGGATTACATGTCAGGCCTCCCTTCCACTAAGCATGGAAATGACTGTGTTTTTGTGGTCGTCGACAGGTTCTCGAAGATGGCCATTATGGCGGCCTGCAAGAAGAGTATCACAGCAGAAGCCACTGCTAAACTCTTCTTTGAATGAGTGTGGGTGTACTTTGGGATCCCACAGTCTATCATCTCAGATTGGGACAGTTGGTTCCTCAGCACATTTTGGTCCAGTCTCTGGTCAATGCTGGACACCAAACTCACTAAGTCCACAACCTTCCATCCTCAAACTGATGGCCAGACAGAGGTTGTCAATAGGATGATTGTGCACATTCTGCACATGTATAACTCAAAGCATCCATGCACATGGGATGACAGCCTCCCCTATGTTCAGCATAGCTACAACTGAGCTCTTCACAGCTGCACTGGCCATCGCCACTATGCCCCATTGATGTGGCCATGCCACTTGCAGCTACTCACATAAATTCAGCTCATGTCCAATCGGAAACAAATAAGGCCACTAGCTTCATTGAGCACATCCAACATATTTGCCAGTAGGTCCATGACATTCTGGAGAAATCAAATGCCAAGTACAAGCAGCGACATGATCAACATCGGGTGCCACACAAGTTTCAGGTGGGCGACAAAGTCTGGTTGCATTTGCAAAAGGAACGCCTTACTGTAGCCTATTGGAAACTAAGACCACTCCGATATGGTCCTTACACCATTACTAAGGCTGTGGGAGACAATGCATTTGAGCTCATCATTCCCCCATTCCTTGGGCTGCACCCAATGTTCAATGTGGACCGCCTTCGGCCATACTTTCCACCATTGCTAGACACATCCGACATTGCAGAACAGCTCACACCCACAGAATTAAATCCAGATTGCATGGAACAAGCTGCAACTGATCAAATCATGGACACACAGATCAAGAACACTCGCCAACAGAATATCCAACTGTATCAAGTTGTCAAAGCAGGCCAACTCCTTCACCAGGGCAAGTGGCTCACCAGGGAACAAGTTCAGCAAAAGTTTCCTCATCTCATGGAGGAACTCAACGCAATGGGGACCATTGCTTCCTAAGGGAGGAGGAATGATCCAGGTGGATATTGGTGGCCACCTGCCAAGTCCACCTGGACCCCCACCATTGTTTCTCTCAGCATTTTCGGTTTCCTTAATTGTAGCACAACTTACTATTTTTAGCAATTTTTCGGGTCCTGAACTTCCGAAGCCGTTTTGAGGCCCTAAACGACGTTTTTTGGGAAATCTGGGGCAACATGGGTCCACGAGCTATTGTACGCGTCAAACGGAGATCGTATGGAAAAGTTATGACCCCGGGAAGTTGGTGTACCAATTTACCCAAACGGGGCCCACAGTTTGGTGTTTCATCTTCTAGGGTTAGGTTTTGGAATGTTAAGGGTTTTACATTGTTTCTCAACAATAAATAGGCCTTCGAGCCTCATTGTAACACAGTGAAGATGCATGTAGCCACCACATCTCTTCTCAGAGATAAGCTACCATCGCCCTAGCTAGTTTATTTCCATTACTGTTTGTAAGCATATTTCAGTATTTTACATTAATGAAATGAAGTATTATTTCCGCTGCATATCTGTGTTTATGGTTACCTCTGTAATTTTTTTGCGTTCCTGTTTAAGTCCGGATCAAACCCTCTTGAGATGTGGTATGAAACTTCTTGCATGACCAGCTTATCCATGGAAAACTTCAATAACACATGCGAAGCCTTCTCCGTGTTGTACATCCGGACAAAGGTGCCAAGGGGTGAGGCATACCAATATTCTATGTTAACCAATGCCTCCATCGTTTCCTATGACATTCAAGGAGTATCTTAATCAAAGATAATATTGTACACTGGGGTGATGAAGTGGTATGATAGCTATATTATAACTCCATGGAAGTTGCACTTAGAGAACAACCTGCAATAGATGTGCACAAAGGTTTCTGAAGGTGTCCATGCCCAACCCAAGTGAGGGAACTGCTAATGGGCACAGATTGCATCAAGTATGTAAGTGGACATGAAAATCTTTGCTTTTTGACCCTTGGACGGATGCGGGGCATCTGTTACTTATCCCTTCAGCTGGAGAGCCAACATGTTATACCAATTGAAAGGTCTTTCCACATTTTCCATATGATCCAACACAATCACCCAACTCCGCGAGAAGGTCTCTGTGCTTTCTTGGACGTATAAGTGGCATGCACATATGACCAAGAACTAATAATCATTCCACAACATCTTCGTATTGCATACTTGGTTGGGTGTTGTCTTGAACTTAGATGGATTTTTGACCCAACTCTTCAAGATGTCTCTTTAGTTTGCACCGCTGCTGGGCCTGGTGAAGGGTGCATCCATTGTGTTCATCAGTTGCGGAAAGTGATACATATCCTAAGAGTCCTTTTCCTTGAAGGTAGCAAGTTCTATTCCACTAACACTACTCAACACCATTGTCTCTGGATCAGTATGTGAGACAATCTAGTGGATCATGTCCCCACATGGAAACACGGGATACCGGAAAGCAACCCAATACAAGCCATATTTGTGTATGTTGACATAGACTCTGTGGTCCTCAAGATTCTCCTCAAAGGTGCCTAAAAATATGTCATTAATGCCCTACCATTTGATATTGATATCCTTGTCTATTAACAACTTAGTGTCTTCATAGATGGGCAAGCTCATAGACACTTTCTTGACCACATCTCGAGTTGCTCTCTCAATGGTGTCCTTTGACCATGATCACTTGGAAGCCATTGTACCTATACTTCTGAGAGACTAATGAACACCTATGATACCTAGAGATAGAGAAACACTCATGGAAATCAAACTATCAATTGAAAATCAAAAGAAACTCGAGGACTGGCATGCAACACACCTGGGTGACTGACTGGGAAATTTGTGCAATTTTCATTGGGAGGCTAGGAGACTGACTGCCAGAACTATGTAGAAAATAGTCCAAATTGTCAGTGAGATGATTGACTATTGTAAATACATAGGGCAGTGTATCTTGGCCTGATGAGGATAGGAATTGCATAATGCACAGTTTTAATCAGCATGACTGCAACTTGAGAAAATTGCATTACGCAATTTTGGGGGCCAACTGAGGCACTACTTCTCAGAGTTACGCTAAGAAAAATTTGGGAGGCCAGTTTGAGGCAAGATATGCACAATTTATGGGAGCAAGGCAAGGCCTTCCATCCCAGAAATGCGCAGTGCAAGCTGGGCAAGGAAGGATCGGGGCTAAGGTAGCTCAGATCGTTGATGAGTGACTAAAAATAGTAAGGACTAAATGCATGTGCAAATATGGGTGCAGACATGAGTGAATGAACATGCATGTAATCAGTGAGTGTAGGATTCAGTAAAATAGGAAAAAAATGAAGTGTGTGAAGTGAGTTGCCAAAATGATGACCCTTAGTGCAGAAACAACGCCATGCATGCGATAGTAAGGAGATGTAATGGAAAACTTGAAAATTTCATCTACAAGCTAACATGCATTAAAATGATAGAAAGCATTCAAAAAAAAGAAGCAAACAAAACTCACACAAACCGAAATACAAAAAGTGACAGAAATTCAGCCAAAGCCATGAAAAGTAGACTTACCCGAAAAACATTGTGCTAGGCGTGTCGAAGGTTCCTTGATGCGATGGGAATGCCAAAACTCCAAGATCAAAGTGAAGAATGAGCTCTGAAGTGTTGAATATATAGTTTTTACAATATTGAGGCTTATCACGTGCATGCCACAAATCTAGGAAAAAGAAACACTTGGCGATAGGTTTCTAAAATGGCTTTTGAATGTAACCCCCTGCTGTTAAGAATAGATCCCTAAAATTTATGGATGTTTTATTCTTTTTTGGGAAAAAGCTACCATGAATGCAAGGAAATATTGCACATCCATGGAAGGAATCCATCAACTTGCGAGCACATGCAACGAACAAAAAGCCTCAGGATGACTTCTGTGCAGCTTCTGGGCTAAGTGGTTCTGGCTGCCCCTCAAGCTCTCTGCAATTTCTGGACTAAATCCAAGGCTGCCAGACAAAACTGCACAAATTCTGAGAGCAAGCCTAGTGAGGGGATACTCTGCACAATTTTCAAGGGGAATGAAACTTTCATGCTTTGCGCATTTCTGGAGAGCAGCTCACTGCTTTGATGCTCTGTGCAATTCTAGAGAGCGAGGTTGGCTTCCCTCTAGTTCTGCGCAATTCTCCAAGTGAGCACAAGAGCCAGTTAAAGACCAAGTCTCAGGATGCCAGCTTGCGGGTGAAAGGAAAACAAGTTAGCGAACACAAGCTGATAAGCCAAAGAAACTCAACTGAAAGAATAGGTACCTGGGTAGTGCAATACATGATTCCAAGGATGGTTGGTAGGGATGCTCCAAAATGAAGCTAAGGAAAAATTTTGGAGGATGGTTGTAGCCTCTACAACATTGGGGACACACTGATAGAACTCCAACTCTCTAAATGAACCTTTCTTCATGAAAAACAAGTCTAACTCCTCTGGAAATATTGTTTGATTCTTTAATCATCATGGTTTCCACACTAGCTTGAGTGAAATATGTAGCACCTACCATGCTCTTGATCTCTCAACCCACATTCCAAGCCAAGTGAGCTTAGTTTTTTCGATTGGGGATGAGGGGTATATTGGTGCACAAGTAATATGACTATCAGAGTTTAAGTTTCATCTCTGGCATTGCTCTGCTGCCAGCGGGCCTAGACAATACCCTGACGGAATCACACAGGATCACAAGCATTGCTCAGCTTCCAGCTAGCCTGGTAAGTACCCCGACGGAGTTACTTGCATCACCTCTCTATGCAGGAAGCCTTTTGCTTCTTTCGTCTTATTCATTTTTTCAAAATTTTCATATTTTCATTTTTTCAAAGAACTGTGCATATGCACTTATTTGTTTTAGAGGCAAAAGCAGGATCCCGACTGATTGAGAGAAAATGAGGTTGTTCCTTCAGAGAAGTATGTTATGTATACCTATGACATACTTGTTAAGATTTCCCCCCTCACCTTACTCTACTTGACTGAGCTGATAAGGATTAACCCAAAAACAACTGACTAGAGTAGGTGGTACTAGTTAGAGTGCAATTGTTTTGTTTTCACCAGGATTCAATTCGAATAGAATGTATTTTCCATTGGTGTATCATTGACCAAAGACAACAAGTTTTGCATAAAGAGAGAGGACAATAGATAACCAAGTGTTGATAGTTGTACAAGTCCTCTTGTACTTTATCCTGCTTGTCTTAAGAGTTTGTCACAGTTTCGTGCGAGACTAACCTATGAACGTAAACAAGAAACAAAACAACAAAGAAAAAAGCATAAGAAAACACAAAAAAAACAAGGTAGTAAAGCATGTAGGCAACCCAACAATCAAACAAAGTAAGAAGGAAAACATGTATGCAAGAAAACTAGACAAAAAAAAACTACTCCTACTCCTAAGCTAACAGTGCATGGGTGTGCTCACGTGAAGTGATATTTCCAATGTAGCCACCTACGCATTGGTTGACCCAATTTGGTGAAGGAATGGTCCGTGAACAGGATAGTCAAGTAAACCAACAAACATGAAAGATATAACAATGAAGACCAACACACTCAGAGTTTAAACATGTCCACAAAAAATAGAAGAGTGAAAGCACAAGACAAACACTTTGTGGACTTGACATGGTGTTGTGACACACTGCGTGTAGATGTTAAGCATGCACACTCTCTTGAATGTGATAGACAAGAAAACATGAGAAAGAGAGACAACTTACATGTCACAAGTGTGTTTGCTGTGTATGATTCCTCTAATGCATGAGCAATAGGATCATGTGACTCAGGTGGAGGAATTGAAATTTGTGTGTTGGATTTATCTTCAGTGCATACAAATGAGTGATGAGGAGCCTTAGTTGTTTCACCAATTTCCTGACCAGAAGTGAAACCAATCTCAGGATAGTGAGGGCCTGACATAACCATCAGCGTAGGATGAAGTGCCTCGATAGCCTGTGGGGTTTCGACTTCATCGACAAATAGATCATCATAAACGATGGCTTTGAAAGATCAACAACGATTGAATCAACATCGTGGTCGAAAATAAGAGTAAAGAGATCATGACAACTACGATCAAAAAAATAAATGAGTTCATCGACATCCTCATGATCTTATGAATCATATAGAGGGATATATGAGAAGAAATAATTTTCACCCTCCGCATTTCCAGAAAAGGTAGATGAAAAATCAAGTGGATTTTCAATGAAATATTTATCCTATCCGTAGTCGAATAATGGACTGACATCGAGTGTGTTCTGCGAATGATAGGAAGTAGATGCATCTGTGGATGGATTTACACAAGGAAAATTAGGGATAGCAGAATCACCAAATATGTCAGGAAAAAGCAGAGGAGGTGCAAACAGAAGGAGGTCATCCTTCCCTTGCAGGTTCATGCTCAAATTCCCAGTCATACTCATCATAAATGACAATGTAGGTTGGTTGTGAAACATCAAATTCGTCAATAGCTTGATCCTCATTCACAACAAGTGTAGAGTTCAGAACGAAATAACATAAGACACTACAATCCAGAGGATCAACAGAATGCAGGGGCGGAGGATGAGGTAACAAGTGCATATGACAACCCTTGGGTTTCCCAACCAAAGCTATGCATAAATTAAGAGTAATATTGGTGGGAAAATGTAATAGTTGAATAGACTTGTGTGCACACTCTCCCACATCACTATGTGGGGGTGGAGTTCTATCCCAAAGAAATTGGAATTTCATCTGACTTCTTGGAGCTTCAAAAGAGAGTAGATGGAATTGATGCCAAAAATTCATTAGCAATTCATGTGGGGCTTTGCGTTGTTTTAACATTTTCTTATCAAGAGCTTCAGGATCAAAATGGTAAAAAACTTATTCTATTATATCACTGAACTGTTTGAATGAGTTCACACAATTAGGAGGCAACGTGCGAAACCATCGCAATGCATATTCGCAAAGTGTGTATGAAAGCAACATACTAACCTCTACTTCATTCAAACCTTCCACATTCTCCATGGATGCATGGAAGTCATCTAAGTGCTTAGGTCAGGCCACTTCACCTTCACCATCGTATGCGAGTTTAGACAAGTCATCAAGGCACTCCCTCTCGACTTCAAAGGGATTTCCATTGGACAAACATTGTAGAGGGTTAAATATAACAATATCCATGATAGATGTGTGAATATTTAAAATAGGATGTGAGGACTTAGCTTGTCATCTGTCACTCCTTCTAGCGCCAAAAATGTTGACGATGCTGGAATTGCCAACTTGTCAGGGGATCTCCCTGGTAAGAAGTCCCAACTAGACCTCGGACTGTTTGGAGTAGGAGTCCCAATAGTGGGTAGTATGGTATTACCTTGACTTTGGTTGTTCACAAAGGTAAGTGCATGAAAGGCTCTAACACACAGAAGGGAAGAGGACTGTGCCCCTTAGAAGGCTATGATAGCACGTAGCTTGAAAGGAAACACATGAGTTGAAAGACATCATGTGATGGAGATAGTCAATGATCCAAAGTGATGGGTTATACCAACAACATGCTTCGATAAGACTCATACAATCACATACAGAATAGTGCATACATACATGCACAAATTACAACTACATATATCATTAGAGTAACAAGGATAACCAACCTACAATAAGAATATATTCATGAAACATGGTGGCTCTGTTATATTAAAAGACTGAAAGATCCAATCATACGTACAACCATGATAACCACTAGCCCTGTTAGTGGAAAATTACAGTCGCTGCCATCTACTCCACCAAAGAGATGTACTCACTCTACATTGTGGAGAAGTGAAGGCTCGTTACAATACACTCCAAGCTTTCTCTAAGTTATACCTTATGGAAGCTTGGCTCCCAAAAGCCTGTACTACGAGTTATGAGGTTCTGTATATAGAAAAGGTTCGGGTGACCCTTGACATTCCCGTTTGTGACTCTTCACCTACCCTCATGACTCTTCAACTTACACATGAATGTTTACATTCTACTATTGACACTTAGTCTTTCACTTTACAACATGTTTACAATAAAATATGCACATGTACCCATGTGAGAAAAAATGAGCTTGAGTAAGCCATACAAGACATCACTAGGACTCATACAGTTATGGGAAGACTAACTTGTTGACATCCTCTTGGTGATCGATGATAGAGAACTGATGCCAAGCTTGGTAGTCTATTATGGTGTCCGCATACTTTGTGGTGACATCCTTCTGAAAGAAAACTCTTGCTTATGTTGCATCTAGGTACATTGATTTGGCACCTCTATCCAACTCGTCAGATAACATTCACATCATGGTCTTGAGTGTAGCCAGATAAGCGACATACTGGTGCATAATGTCTACACTCATGGCTATGCACATCAACTGCTCGAAGTACATGTCCAGCTCCAGCTGGACTTGGTTCTTTGTTTTCACCTCGTTGAGTGTGCCAATGGATGAGATCACATGCATGCATACAATGACATCATGCTCTTGAAAACTCATGCACTTGGATCTTGTAAGATGGTGCTGACCTGTGGGAGTTCCTCATAGTTCTGGATCTAACTTTGAATGTGTGCCTTCAACTCCACTGCCTTTGGCTTCATCATCCCTGACAAGTACAATGGGGCTCCCTTCTACCTCATTTTCCATATCTACATGTAATCGAAAATAGTGTGTATGTCTGTCAAGATTCGTGCTCTCCTAGCACAATGCTGCTGCGAACCGTTGAGATGGAAAACTAAATTATGCATGGTGATGAACCTGAAGTACAATCTCTGCATGATTGTCTTGATAGACAATACTTCATCAAGTATCACTCTCTTCAATTCTACTCTGGTGGATGTTGTATCTTGCTCTTCTCTCTGCTTGACCATTTGTAGCTCCTTAGCCATGCGATTGTTATCAGCTATCAAGAATCTCACACTTCAGTTGGTGTCTTCAGCATATGCCTTTGTAGCATGGGCCAATGAAGTTGGATGTTTGTGCACATCGAACATGATCTCTCATTCTTGAAAATTCACAAGAGATACATGGACATGTAGGGTGGGCACTTTGCGCAACTACACAAAATCGTGATGTGACTCATTGAAGGATATGTTGTGCACATCTGCTTCGGATTGTCCTCAAGGATTTCAGTGTCTCCTTGATCACTTAGAACTTGCTCTGTTCCTGGATCTGGTGAGGCCAATTTGGTGACCTTTGGGCCCTTGGGCATGAGATTTGTATCCTGATATTGCTCTAGCTGATCCACATCCATGTCCATATATTCCAACATCTATTCAATCTTGTGAGCAAAGTTTACTCCTGCGACGACTCACCCTGTTTGCTGTCTACTAGTTGTTCTGATGAATCAATAACCTGTATGGGTGTAGTTTCATCAATGTGTGCATGCTATGCCTCTTGCTATTCCTGTCCCTGCTGCACTTCCTTCTCTCTTAGGTGCAACTCCTATTCTTCCATTAGTTGTTTCTTCAACTCCTGCAACTCCTTTTTTGCCTCCTCTAGCTTCTGATTCTCCCTCTGTCTTTGCACAATTCTTCTATTGTGTTGTCACCTCTTTTCCTCAATTTACAAAACTACTCTTAATACAAGTGGATCTTCTTTGAACTTGCAGCTTTTATCCACCTATGTGTTGTCAACAACCTTCTTCTTGCTTTTGTCAAGCATAGGTCTACTACCCTCTGTTGCTCCTGATGTTGCTGCTCTCTAAGATGTTTCTACCTTCTATGATGCTAACCACTCTACAACCATTCTGACTGGTTCATTGAGCCTTGAAAAGTTATAACATTATTTCCATGGGTCTTCCTCAGGCCAATGACATGCCAATGGATTCAGGGATGATACACTCTCCTATAGTGGTCTTCCATTGAGGGATGTGGCTCATTTGGACTGAAACTTCTGGTGCCAAAGGTGAACCTCTTGAATTCCTTTGTCTTGGCCTCAATATGCTTAAGATTCTGGATCTCATACAACCTGATCTCCAAAGGAAGAGTGGGCCAAGGTGCCTTCTTCTCGTGCAGTCTCACTGACAAGCTTATTGAGATGTGGTATGAAAATTCTTGCATGACCAACTTATCCATGGAAAGCTTCCGTAACACATGCGGAGGCTTCTACGTGCTGTACATCTGGAGGAAGGTGCCAAGGGGTGAGGCATACCAATCTGCTATGTTAACCAATGCCTCCATCACTACCTGTGACATGTAAGGTAGATCCTTCTCAAACATCATCTTGTACACATGGTTACGAAGTGGTCTGATAGCTGTATTATAACTCCACAGAAGTTGCACTTAGAGAAAAACCTGCAATAGATGTGCACAAAGGTTTTTGAAGGTGTCCATGCCCAACTGAAGCCAGGGAACTGCTGCTAGACATAGATTGCATCAAGTATGTAAGTGAGCATTAAACGCTTTACTTGCCGACCCTTGGGCAGATGTCAGGCAACTGTTACTTGTCCCTTAAGCTTGAGAGCCAACAAGTCAGACCAATTTAAAGGTCTTCCCTCATTTTCCAGTTGATCCAACACAATCACTCAAATTTGTGGGAAGGTCTCTATGCTTTCTTGGATGTATAAGAGGCATGCGAATATGACCAATAACTGATAAGCCTTCCGTAATGTCTTTTCCTTGTATACTTGGTTGGGTGTTGTCCTGAACTTAGATGGCTCTTTCACCCAGCTCTTCATGATGTCTCTTGAGTTTGCATTGTTGTTGGGCCTGGTGAAGGGTGCATACATTGTGATCACCAGTTGCGGAAAGTGATACATCTCCTGAAATCCACTGCCCTAAAGGTAACAAGTTTTGTTCCACTGACACTGCTCAATACCATTATCTCTGGATTAGTATGCAAGACAATCTAGTGGATCATATCCACACATGGAAAAACGGGATACCTGCATGCAACCCAGTACAAGGAAAACTTGTGTATGTTTTTTGGGTTGTGTTATGTGCAGCGGGGGGGTCATAGGGGGGGAAGCAATCCCACATGTATGAGGGGTTTGAGGGGGGTAGTTAGCCCCCCTCTATGGGGTCGGGGGTAGCGCCCTAGGGAATTTTTTCTTTTCGACCCATGGTTTTCTGCATGGTTTTAGGCGCGATGGTTTTCGGTCCATGGTATTGGATGCTTCGACATGTATATATATGTATTGTAACATTGAAAGGAAAATAATGAAAAATAAATCTGGTAGTCCTGGTTTTGGGATCTAGGGGAAAATCTCTATGCATATTTTTTTTA
Source organism: Pinus tabuliformis (assembly GCA_031772625.1). Lineage (NCBI taxonomy): Eukaryota > Viridiplantae > Streptophyta > Pinopsida > Pinales > Pinaceae > Pinus > Pinus tabuliformis. The sequence continues at coordinate 392,161,924 of CM062820.1, forward strand.
TGTGTTATGGTCTCGCTATTGTTTATTTTCTGTTATTAGAATTTGTATGCAGGTAATTTTTGTATGGGGTTAAAACCTACATTTGGTATCAGAGCTATTTTGGCTTCAAGGGGATGCCTTTGTTGCTGAGGGGTTTCACTCGGGCCTATGGTAGACTCTATTCAGTGGAAGATTTGCGGGATCAATTCTAGTGGCGAAAGAAGATGGCGAGCAGTGGAAAGATAGAGATCGAGAAATTTAATGGTCAAAGTTTTGAGTTGTGGAAACTCAAGATGGAGGATCTGTTGGTGGATAAAGATCCATGGATCGTGGTAGATCAGGGTACTAAACCAATGGGAGTGTCCGATGAAGAATGGAAGAAGTTGGATCGGAAGGTAAAGAGCACAATACGATTGTGTGTTTCAGATTCAGTATTGTTGAATGTATCAGGGGAAGCTATGGTGAAGAATTTGTGGGACAAGTTAAGAACTTTGTACCAATCTAAGTCTCTAGTGAATAAATTGTTCCTACAGAAAAATGTGTATAACCTAAGGATGAAAGATGGAGACTCGGTGAAAGAGAATATGAACACATTTAATACTATGTTAAGTCAGTTATTACCTGTTGATACTAAAATTTCAGATGAAGATAAGTGCATCAGTTTGTTGTGTTCTCTACCACATTCGTGGGATAGTCTAGTTATTGCAATACGTAGCAATGCAATTGCCTTACAGTTTGATGAAATAGTCTCATCCTTGCTAATGAAGGAAATGAGACGAAAAAATATGGAGAGCTAGAATCGTGATGCCTTATCTGTATGAGGACGGTCCCATAACAGAAACAAAAATAAGTCATTGAGTAGGAGATCTAAATCTAGAGGGAGATCTAAACCTCTAGGAAAACTTATAAAGGTGTGTTGGAAGTGCGGAAAGGAAGGACACTACAAAAGGGACTGTAAATATAAAGCTCCTGACAAAGGAAAGGGATCTAATGATGGTCCTTCTATGGAAGTGAAAACCACTTGAGATGAAGGTGGGGATGTGTACTTGGCTTCTTCTCCAAGTACACATGTAGATCATGAGGCATGGTTGATTGAGTCAGGTGCATCCTTTCACTTCACTCCCCATAAAGAGTGATTCCGCAAGTATGAGAAATACGATGGTGGTGATGTCTTTTTAGGGAATGATAGGAAGGCTAGAATCATTGGTTGTGGAAAGGTAAAGTTGAAGTTGCAAGGTGGAAGGATTATAACACTTCCGGGTGTTCTGCATATTCCTGCATTGGCCAAAAATCTGATTTTTGTAAGAAAGTTGGATGATGGAGGTGTAAAAATAGTGTTCTGAGAAAGATACTGACATGATGGTTTGAGGAGCACTAGTATTGATGCAGGGAGATTGGATTGGAACTCTATACAAGCTGCAAGGTAGAACTATTGTTGATGGGTGCAAAAGTTTTGTGGTTCCTGAAAGTGGAGTAGAAAATCTAGTGGTCTCTGGAGAAAATACCATGCTATGGCATCAAAGGATTGGACATATTGGAGAGAAGGGCCTTCGAATACTTCATGGTAAAGGTATGGTAGAAGGTATGAATAATATCTCTCTGGATTTTGATTTCTATGAAAGTTGTGTATATGGGAATCATAATCGGGTGAGTTTCTCCTCTAGTGGTAAGAGGATGAAACATATATTAGAGCTTGTGCACAGTGATGTGTTTGAGCCTGTGAAGATTCCATCACTGGGTAAGTCTATGTACTATGTATCATTTATAGATGAACTTTCAAGGAATACATAGATATATTTACTCAACAAGAAATACGAAGTCTTTGTCAGGTTTAAAGAATTTAAGGCTCTGGTGGAAAACTAGATAGAGAATAAGATAAAGACGTTGAGGACAGATAACGGTGGAGAATTTTGCAAGAAGGAATTTGAAGAGTTATACAAGAAGTGTGGTATAGCACGAAAAAAGACTACTCCATACAAACCTTAGAAAAATGGAGTTGAAGAAAGAATGAACAAGACATTGATGGAAAGGGCAAGAGGAATGCTTAGTGGTGTCAGGTTAGGACAAGAATTATGGGCAGAGGCAGTGGAGACTGCATGTTACCTGGTCAATAGATCGCCTTCATCAGCGTTGGAGGATAAGACTCCATGAGAGGTATGGAATGGTAAGAAACCCTCTAATTCACATCTGAGGGTATTTGGATGTGGTTCATATGTACATGTTCAAAAGGAGAAAAGAACAAAGTTGGATAGTAAATCTGAAAAGTGCATCTTTATTGGGTATAAGGATGGTTTAAAGGGTTACAAGATTTAGAACCCAGTAACAAGGAAGGTTGTGTACAACCGAGATGTGGTGTTTAGAGAGGTGAAATATGTTATTAAACATGAAGTCCAACCAAAAGAACCTGAGAAGATAGAGTTTGAGCTTAAGGAGGAAGACTCAGACTCTACAACAGAGGAGGAATCACAAGATGAAGAGCCACAAACTCCGGGTGTGAGAAGATTAGTTCGAGAAAGAAGGCAACTAGAAAGGTATAGTCCATCTGATTTCTGTTCAAATTTTACTTTATCTATTACTGATGATGATCCCCGAACTGTGAAGGAAGCAGTGGATTAAGAGGATGGAAAACTCTGGAAATAGGCCATGGTTGATGAAATGGAATCTTTGCACAAAAATGAGGCTTGGGATCTGGTGGAGTTGCCGGCTGGAAGAAAACCCATTGGTAGCAAATGGGTGTTCAAGAAGAAGACAAATGCATAAGGAAAGGTGGAGAAATACAAAGCTCGATTGGTAGCAAAAGGTTATTCCCAGGTGTCGGGAATTGATTTTGGTGATATTTTTTCTCCTGTTGCCAAGGTAGCTTCTATTAGATTACTTTTATTTGTTGCTGCTGCTTTTGATTTTGAGGTAGAACAGATGGATGTGAAGACAAAGTTTCTTCATGTGGGATCTGGAAGAGGATATCTACATGAAGCAACCTAAAGGCTTTGCGGTGAAGGGTAAGAAAAAACTAGTATGCAAGTTAAAAAAGTATCTATATGGGTTAAAACAATCACCAAGGATGTGGTATCAGAAATTTGATACATTTATACGGGGACTTGGCTTCACCAGAAGCAAATCAGATCATTGTGTGTATTTTAAATTTGGTGACCATGTTATTTATCTGGTCTTGTATGTGGATGATATGTTGCTGGTTGGGAATGACAAAGAAATTATCCAGGATTTGAAGACCCAATTGTCCTCCAAATTCGACATGAAATATCTTGGTGCTGCAAACTATATTTTGGGCATGGAAATTAAAAGAGATCGGGCAAAGAGGAAGCTTTTGTTAAACTAGAAGAAGTATGTCGAGACAATACTGCAGAGGTTTAATATGCAAGATAGTAAATCAGTGAAGGTTCCTATTCCTGTAGGTGTAAATTTATTTGTTGAACAGTGTCCCAAGACACAAGAAGAGGAAGAGGAAATGTCCCGTGTTCCATATGCAAGTGCAGTCAATAGCCTGATGTATGCGATGGTTTATGCTAGACTAGACATTGCACATGTAGTGGTATTATTGAGCAGGTTTATGTCAAAACTAGGGAAGGAGCATTGGACAGTAGTGAAGCGAGTTTTCAGGTATTTGCGTGGCACTAGTGATTATGGTTTGTGTTACCAAGGAAGACCAAGATTGGACAAAGTTGTGGATATGCGTGGCTTTGTTGATTCAGACTGTGTTGGAGATCTGGATCAAAGAAGATCTACAAGTGGGTACGTGTTTAACTTATTTAGAGGTGCAGTCAATTGGATGAGTAAGAAACAATCTGTAGTGGCATTATCAACTACATAGGCAGAATACATGGAAGCCACTCATGCAAGCAAGGAAGTAGCTTGGTTGCATTTATTGTGTTCAAATATGGGGTTAGTACAGGGAGCTATAAGGATAGACTGTGATAGCCAAAGTACAATTTTCTTGGCAAAGAACCCTGCTTATCATTCAAAGACAAAGCACATTGACGTTCAGTATCACTTTGTGAGGGATATGATAGAAGACAAAAAGGTATTGCTGGTAAAGGTGGACAATTTGAAGAATATTGTAGATGCATCGATAGAATATGTGATTTTTAAGAAGTTCTATTGGTATAGAGGAACAATGGGAGTTGCAGGGCTGGATAAATGACTAAGCTCTCTTGTGGCCCCCTAACAACAAGTGGGAGAATGTTGGGTTGTGTTATATTCTTTCCACGACTAGCCCCAGTAGTCAAACTAGGGGGTTAGAGGGGGGGTGGAGCCCCCCTTTTGTTGTGTTGATGCACAGTAGGGGGGTCACAGGGGGTTTGAGGGGGATAGTTTGCCCTCCTCTATGGGGTCTGGGGCAGTGCCCTGGCGATTTTTTTTTTTGGACCCAAAGGCTTTCGCCATGAGTGTTGCTCTGTCACTAGGTATAATAGGTGTTCATCAGTCTCTCAGTATTACAAGTACAATGGTTTCCAAGAGTGGAGGGTCAAAGGACACCATTGAGAGCACAACTAGAGATGTGGTTGAGAAAGTTTCTATGAGCTTGCCCATCTATGAAGACACTAAGTTGTTCATAGACAAGGATATGAAGATCAAATGGCAAGGCATCAATGACATCGTTTCAGGCATCTTTGAGGAGAATCTGGAGGGCCGCAGAGTCTATGTCAACATACACAAGTTTGGCTTGTATTGGGTTGCATGTAGGTATCCCATGTTTCCATGTGTGCACATGATCCATTGGATTGTCTCACATACTGATCCAGAGACAATGGTGTTGAGCAGTGTCAGTGGAACATAACTTGTTACCTTCAGGGTAGAGGAATTTTAGGAGATGTATCACTTTCTGCGGCCGGTGATCACAATGGATGCACCCTTCACGAGGCCCAACAACAACGAAAGCTCAAGAGACATCATGAAGAGCTAGGTGAAAGAGTCATCTACATTTAGGACAACACCCATATAATTATACAAGGAAAATACATCACAAAAGGCTTATCAGTTCTTCGTCATATTCGCATGCCTCTTATAAGACCAAGAAAGCATAGAGACCTTCCCACAGAGTTGGGTGATTGCGTTGGATCAACTAGAAAACGAGGGAAGACCTTTCAATTGGTTTTACATGTTGGCTCTCCAGCTTAAGGGACAAGTAGTAGATGCTCGACATCCACCCAAGAGTTGACAAGCAAACATTTTCATGTTCGCTTACATACTTGATGTAATCTATGTTTGTCAGCAGTTCCCTGGCTTCGGTTGGGCATGGAGACCTTCAAAAACCTCTATGCACATCTATTGTAGGTTTTTCTATGAGTGTAGCTTCTGTGGAGTTATAATACAACTATCAGACCACTTCGTCGCCCTATGTACAAGATGATCTTTGAGAAAGATACACCTTGCATGTCACAGGTAGTGATGGAGGCATTGGTTAACATAGCTTATTGGTATGCCTCACCCCTTGGCACCTTCGTCTAGATGTACAATGCAAAGAAGCCTCCACATGTGTTACCGAAGTTCTCCATGGATAAGTTGGTCATGCAAGAAGTTGCATACGACATCTCAACAGGGTTGTCAGTGAGACTGCACAGGAAGAAGAAGGAACCTTGCCCCACTCTTCCTTTGCAGATTGGGTTGTATGAGATACAGAATATCAAGCTTACTAAGGCTGAGACGGAGGAATTCAAGAGGTTCACCTTTGTCACTACAAGTTTCAAACCATATGACCTGTATCCCTGAATGGAAGACCAGTATACAAGATTGTATCATCCCTGAATCCACTGGCATGTCATTGGCCTGAGGAAGACCCATGGAAATAATGTTATAACTTCTAGGTGCCTCCATTATGATCACCGGCTATGGAAAGTGATACATATCCTGAAAGTCCTCTGCCTTGAAGGTAACAAGTTCTGTTCCACTAATATTGCTCAACACCATTGTCTTTGGATTAGTATGTGAGACAATCCAGTGGATCATGTCTATGCATGAAAACATGGGATACCTGCATGCAACTCGGTACAAGCCAAAATTGTGTATGCTGACATAGACTCTGTGGTCCTCCAGATTCTCCTCAAAGGTTCCTAAAAAGATGTCACTGATGTCCTACCATTTGATCTTGATATCCTTTTCTATGAACAACTTAGTGTCTTCATAGATGGGCAAGCTCATAGAAACTTTCTCAACCACATCTTGAGTTGTGCTCTCAATGGTGTCCTTTGACCCTCCTTTCTTGGAAGCCATTATACTTGTACTGCTGAGAGAATGATGAACACCTGTGATACCTGGAGATAGAGAAACACTCATGGCAAGAAAACTGTCGGTTGAAAACCAAAAGCAACTTGAGGATTGGCATGCAACACACCTGGGTGACTGATTGGGAAATTTATGCAATTTTCACTGGGAGGCTGGGTGATTCATTGCCAGAACTGTGCAGAACATATTTCGGACTGTCAATGAGCTAACTGATTGCTGAAACTGCGTAGAACATAGTCTAGCTTGGCCTACTGAGGACTGAAACTGTGTAGTGCACAGTTTCAGTCAGCATGACTGCAACCCAGGAAAATTTCATTGCACAATTTCGGGAACCAACTGAGGCACTGCCTCTCATAATTGTGCAAGTGCAAGCCGGGCAAGGCAGGGTCTAGGACAAGACAACTCAGATCCACCGATGGGCGACTAAAAATAGTAAGGAATGAATGCATGTGTGAATCTAGGTGCATACATGAGTGAATTAAAATGCATGCAATCAGTGAGTGTAGGATATAGTATAATGGGAAAATAATGATGTGCGTGAAGTGAGTTTCTGCAACGATGACCATAAGTGTAGAAATAGTGTCATGCATGCGACAATAAGGAGATTCCGCGAAAAACTTGAAACAATGCTTCTACCAGCTAACATGCATTAAAATGATAGAAAACGTTCAACAAGACCAAGAAAAAAACACTCACATAAACCGAAATAAAAAAAGCGACAGAAAAGCAATAAAAGGCATGGAAAGTGGATATACCTGGAAAAATATGTCCTGAGTGTGCCGAGGGTTTCTCAATGCGATGGGAATGCTAGAGATCCAAAATCAAAGTGAAGAATGATCTATGAAGTTTCAAATAAATATTGTTGACAAGATCGAGGCTTATGATGTGCATGCCGCAAATCTAGGTAAAAGCGACACTTGGCGGGAGGTTTCTAAAATGAATTTTTCATGTAACCCCCAGCTGCTAAAAATAGATCCCTAAAATCTAGGGATGATTTTTGTTTTTTTGTTTTTTATTTTTTGAGGAAAAAGTTGCCGTGCATGCAAGGCAATATTGTGCAACTCTGGAGGGAACTGGTCAACTTGTGAGCACATGTAACGGACATTAAGCCTTAGGATGACTTCTGCGAAGCTTCTGGACAGAGTGGCTCTGGCTGCCCCTCAAGCTCAGCATAATGTATGGATTGAAGCCAATGATGCCAGCCATAATTGTGTAAAGTCTGAGAGCAATCCCAGTGAGGGGCTACTCTGCAAAATTTTCAAGGGGGAGGTAGTCGGCATGCTCTGTGCATTTCTGGAGAGAAGCTAGCTACCTTGATGCTCTATGAAATTCTAGAGAGTAAGGATGGTTTCCCTCCAATTCTATGTAATTCTCCAAGTGAGCACAAGAGTCAGTTGAATATCAAGTCTCAAGATGCCATCTTGTGGGTGAAAGGAAAACAAGTTAGTGAACACAAACTGATAAGCCAAAGAAACTGAACTGAAAGCATAGGTACCTAGGTAGTGCAAGACATGCTGCTAAGGATGGTTGATAGGGAGGCTCCAAAACAAAGCTAAGGAAAACATTTGGAGGATGTTTTTAGCTGCTACAAAACTTTTATAATTCCCACATTGATAAAAATTGAGATACATTACAAAAGCATGGTAAACACGATTTCATAATGTATCTTCAATTTTTATTAATGTGCGTATTCTCAAAAGTATTCATAATGGGTACTCATTGCATGTGGAATTTAATTTTGCATCCTATGAGAGCTTGCACTTTAAATTTGAGTACACCTATAAGGAGATAAGCAACAAATACAATTTAAAAATAGTTTTCTTCTTTTTCCTCCAAAATTCATAACTCTTATTTTATTATTTTAACTATTATTTTATTATTTTTTCTTAGGAGGCCACTTTTAGGCTGAATTTTCCTCTAATGGATTTGTACCTAAATATCATAATCATAACCATCTGCATAGGCCAATCCAAATTAACACGATACAAAATAACATTAAGATATTAGCTACAATGAAGATACTCATCATGTGTATGATTGAAATGCATATAACAATAAGTTAACTTCAATGCATGACTATCCAACAAATGTACATATGACCACACTGATTAACTATATATCATATATGTAACCACAACAACAATAGAATGATAGGCATGCACATAACCATAATACATATAACAACCATTAACCACCATACCTATATGCCAAACATACAAACCTATATGACGATCTGCTCTTACCTTGAGGTCCAGTTTTGCAACCTTGCTTTGATGATATCCACCTCCTACTCTATCTCGACCAAAATATTAACATCATAACATATAACCAAACATCATGATAACATGAAATAAATATAATGACCTCATGCATAACCATGACCATGACAATGCATGCATAACAACATGCATCTAACCCATTCAGTCCGAGTGTTTGAACCTGTAAGCTTTGATACCACCATGAAACCCCCCACCCCACATTTACCCAATTTCACTGGTCTGCCAGGATAAACATGAGACGAAGAGCTACTATGACATGACCCAACCTCCTAGGTCCCATTAAGGAAGTGAGTCCAACTATTGAAAACCAAATGACATCTCACACATCCTACAGCGGCTACAGGTCACTCATACGATTAGCAACCATCCAAGGTGGCCAAATCTGAGTTGGGCCACCTTTTCCTTGCCCTAATCCCTCAAATGCTCCCACAACAAGGAATCTATGCAGTTGGGATCCTCCAATCACATGCGTAAGTCTGCTTCCATGTAGCTACAACCTAAGATTTCTAATTAGGAGCACGTGGTCCCGAATTTTGAGCCTAAATTTTATGTCAGCTTCCAAACCACTACCAAAAATTCTTGTAACTTCTAAGATGAAAAATGACATGACAACAAAGCTAAACATTCAAGCTTGAGTTAGAGAATTGACCTAACTAGGCCTAACCATGATAGTCATTTTGTCAAACATAATGAAAACATGTAATCGACAAGACATGAATGCATATCTAAACATAGGAGTATGAGACTTATCTGCGAATCATCAAGAAGGTATAATGCCCTCTCATGATAGCCACAATAACATTTTTTAGCTCATGATTTTATTAACCATTCATCAACAAATGAAACATATCAATATCCATAGCTAGAACCTGTTATGGAACCATGCTTATAACCAATATATAACTAGAATAATAACCATGGTAGAAAACCATCAAAGCCACATAATAACAAGTACAAATACTCATGAAATACAAGAGGAAAATAACTCTTATTAACATATGCAAAAGGCAAACATGTTAGGGACTTCCACATACCACCTTACCATAGATTGGGTTGAACCAAATATTTCTTTCAACCAATCACCCTCGTGCCATATTCCAATCATGAATTTTGGAATCAAAATAAACCAACGAGAGCTTCCTAGAGATTGAACCACCTCCACCCTCAGGATTTACTGCAATCCTTCTCAAACTGATCAAGGAATTCCTAGGTCCAACGAGCACATAAAAAACTAGGATATACTGTAATCTCACCAAAACTGGTCAAGGGATCACTAGGCCTAAAACAAGCTTGAATGCCTCAAAATTTATTCACCAATACCTTGAGGAATTTTCCCATCTCCACCGTAGGGTTACCGCAATCTTCCCAAAACTGGTCAATGGCTTCCTAGGCCCCTGGGAAATTTCTTGAGACCACCTCACCCAGTTCCAAAACCATCCGACAGTCCAAAGCAAAACTAAATGAAAGAACCCCATCACACCATGGCTATTCCGAAATGGAAAGGCAAGGCTGAAACCACTAACAATCCAGGAAATCCTCCATGCCACTGACAACACATAACTAAGAAGCCACATTCATATATCATTCAACTTGATATCTGTAAAGAAATCCAGCTATATCTGCTGATCCACATGTTCCCTTGTGCTTTCCTATTTTCCTTTTCCTTCTTCCTCCAAACCCAATGTATGCCATGGTGTTCCAAGAATACTCTAAGTGTGAAAGAGTATGAGATACTGAGATAATATAAGAGAGCTCCAAGCTAAAACTGACAAAAGTCTCAACTCACAAAATCCATGAACTAATCCTTAGAAGCCTTTTTCATTAAGGTCTCTATTTTCTTCATTTTCCTTCATTTTTTCTTCAATTTCCTCTTATGCAAACCTCTGCCCTTTCATCTCCCTTTTCTCCCATTTTCCTCTATTTTCATAAATAAATGTCAAATAATGCCTCTTTGCCTTTTCAAATCCTTTTCCAATGCCTTTGCCAATTTCCTTAGCCATAATAAACCAAATGAACACCCACTAGGATTTTTTTCCCAACATTTAGGTTGGAATACATGTCCCATGACCTTGTTCTTATTTTGCCTTTATTAACTTTATTACATGAAATTTTAATATGAGGTTGTTACATATGTATGAGAGGTGAGTAATTTTAAAATAACCTTTTGTTTGCATTCAGAGTTCTTACATAGATATAAGTGATCCTTGTTTAGAGTTATTACATAGATAAATGTATCAGATGTACTGGGATCTTGCTGCAAATTTTGAATGAGTGTCCAAACCTCTTTGTCATTCTTCCATTCATTCGTTGCTTCAATTATCTAATCAAGTTGGACAATAGAAATGGCACAGAGTAATGCCTCTACATCCTCAGCCTTTCTTAATAGTGCATCTACAACAACATTTTTCTCCCCCTTTTTTTAGATGATTTCAAAGTCATAACCCAACATCCTTGCGACCCATTTTTTCTACTCTTTTGAAGATAATATTTTTTCTAGGAAATATTTAAGACTATCATGATCAATTTTTACCTTTAAGTGTCTTCCCATTGGGTAAGGGTGCCATTGTTGCAGGGTATGTAGTATTGACAACATTTAGTTCTCATAAATAAGTTTATGTAAATTATTTCCCTTGATTGGAAGACTTTCAAAAGCAATGGGTCTTCTTTCTTGCATTAAAACTACAACAATGCCATTTCCCAAGGCATCACATTAAACAATAAATGTTTCGTGAAGTGTGGAGTAGCTTAGATTGGAGCTCGACACATTGTCTCTTTAAGTTGTTCAAAGGACTTAGTTTCTTTTAGAGTCCAAGAAAATGAATATTTCCTTAGTAATTGATCCAGATTTAAACAAGAATGAAACAAATTACAGATATGACCATAAATATAGAGATGCAACAGAAATAATACTTCATTTCATTGATGTAAAATACTGAAATATGCTTACAAACAGAAATGGAAATAAACTAGCTCGGGCGATGGTAGCTTATCTCTGAGAAGAGATGTGGCATCTACATGCCTCTAAATTGTCTTACAATGAGTCTCGAAGGCCTATTTATTTTTGAGAAACAATGGAAAATCCTAAAATTCCAAAAACCTAACCCTAGGAGATGAAGCACCAAACTATGGGCCTCGTTTTGGGTAAATTAGTACATCAACTTCCCGGGGTTGTAGCATACGATCTCTGTTTGACACACACAATACCTCATTAGAAAGATCTATCCGAGGAATACAAATTTTGAGTGAGAAACATCTATCCATAGACACATGTTGATCCAAGTTTTCCCAAAAAACTGCCAAAAATAGTAAATTGTGTTACAAATAAGGAAACTGAAAAACTGAAAGAAACATGGTGGAGGTCCAAATGGAATAGGCAGGTGCCCACCAATATCCACCTAGATCATTCCTCCCCCCTTAGGAATCAATGGTCCCCATTGCATTGAGTTCCTCCATGAGATGAGGAAACTTCTGCTGAACTTGGTCCTTGGTGTGCCACTTGCCTTGGTGAAGGAGTTGACCTGCTTTGACAACTCGATATAGTTGGATCCTTTGTTGTCAGGTGTTCTTGCTCTACATGTCCATGATTTGATCAGTTGTGGCCTGTTCCATGCAATCTGGATTTAACTCTGTAGGTGTGAGTTGTTCGACAATGTCTGATGTGTCTATCAATGGTGGGAAGTATGGTTGATGGCAGTCCACATTGAACATTGGGTGCAGGCCAAGGAATGGGGGAATGTTGAGCTCAAGTGCATTGTCTCCCAGAGCCTTGGTAATGGTGTAAGGACCATATCGGAGTGGTCTGAGTTTTCGATAGGCTCTGTTAAGGCGTTCCTTTTGCAAATGCAACCAGACTTTGTCGCTGACCTGAAACTTGTGTGGCACCTGATGTTGATCATGTCACTGCTGGTAATTGGCATTTGATTTCTCCAAAAGGTCATGTACCTATTGGTGGATATGTTGGATGTGCTCAATGAAGTTGTTTACCTTATCGGTTTCAGACTGGACATGAGCCTAATCTGCCTGAGTAGCTGCAAATGGCATGGCCGCATCAATGGGACATAGTGGCTGGAATCCCAAGCCCACCTGAAAGGGGTTATGGTTAGTCGAGCTATGGAGAGCTTGGTTATAGTTGTTCCGGACATAGGGGACTCTCTCATCCCATGTGCGTGGATGCTTTGAGTTGTACATGCACAAAATGTGTATGATCATCCTGTTGATGACCTCTCTCTGGCCATCAGTTTTGGGATGGAAAGCTATGGAATTAGTGAGTTTGGTGTCCAACATTGACCAAAGACTGGACCAAAATGCACTGAGGAACCTGTTGTCCCGATATGAGATGATAGATTGTGGGATCCCAAAGTGCACCCACACTTGTTCAAAGAAGAGTTTAGCAGTGGCTTTTGCTGTGATATTCTTCTTGTAGGCCGCCATAATGGCCATCTTCGAGAATCTGTCGATAACCACAAAAACACAGTCATTTCCATGCTTAGTAGAAGGAAGGCCCGACATGTTAATCCATGGAGATGGATTCCCAAGGTCGACTAGGGGTAGGCAACAAAGTATATAGGGCTTGCTTCTTAATGGTTGGTTTGAAAATGGCACAGGAAATGTAGGATCTGATGTACTTCCCGACATCCTATCGATGCTTCAACCAATAGAAATACTTCTATAGTATGCCACCATTTTCTCGACCACGAAATGACCAGTATCCCGACTATAGTGCACTTTCCAAATCATCTTGGCACGCTCGCTTGAAGGAACACAAAGGAGACCAAGGTGGCATAACAGGGCATCCTGGAGGTGAAAATCTAGAACATGTTGACCCTCCAAGAGCATCTGGTATGTGTGGCCGAATTCTGGGTTGCTTTTGTAGAGAAGTAGCTAATCAGAAGTCTCGTGCCCACAAGAGTTGATCATGACGGTTAACACCATGATCGGTGGCCAGTTGAGGCAATTTGCAACATTATTGGTGTTTCCCTTCTTATACTTGATAGTCAAATTTAACTAATGCAAGTATGTGGAACACTCCTGATGGCAATCATTCTGCAACTTCCCTTTCATCTGTATGAACTGCAGGGGCTGGTGGTCTATGTGGATGACTGTTTCCTTCCCCAAAATGTAATGCTTCCATTGTCATCTGGCCTGCACAATGGAATACATCTCTTTGTCATAAGTGTAATACTTCTGGACTGTGTTTGAAAGTGTCTCACTATGATATGCCACTGGATGCCCATGTTGAATAAGGACTACCCCAATAGCAAAGTTAGAGGCATTTGTCTCGACCTCAAATGGTTGTTGCAAGTCTAGTAATGCGAGCACTGGTGCTGAGCAGAGGCAATGTTTCAACTCTGTGAATGCCTTCTATTAATATTCAGACCAAAAGAATTTTTCTTTCTCTCCTCTCTTGGTAAATTGAATCAAGGACCAATTGATACGAGAGAATCCCGACATGAACCTACAGTAGAAATTGGAAAGACCTAGAAAGCTGCAGAGCTCTATCAGAGTGGTTAGAGATGGCCAATCCCGAACAATTTGGATCTTGGCTGGATCCACATGCACCCCCTGTTCATCAATAATGTATCCTAGATATTGAACTTGGGTCATGCCAAAAGTGCATTTCTCCAAATTGGCACATGGCTTGTGTTGCCGCAGTGTTTGGAGAACCTGTCAGATGTGATGGAGGTGCTCTTCCAAACTCTGGCTGAAGATCAGGATGTCATCCAAGTATACCACTACAAATGAGTTGGTGAATGGCCGCAAGATGTCATCCATCAGCCTCTTGAAGGTTGCAAGAGCATTTTTCAACCTGAAAGGAATAATCAACCATTCAAAAAGGTCCTCCTTGGCTTTGAAGGTAGTCTTCCACACATTAGAGGGTTCGATTGGTACTTGGTGATATCCTGACTTCAAGTCGATTTTGCTGAAATATTTCCCCCCCTTCAGTTGCTCCAGAAGGTCATCAATGCATGGGATCGGGTACCTATTCTGGACAGTGATCTTGTTCAGTGGCCGATAGTCAATACAAAGTCTCCAAGTCCCATCCTTCTTATATACCAACATGATCAGGCTCCCACAGGGCAATGAACTTGGTCGGATGTGATCTTTCTACAACAGTTCTTGAATCTTCCTCTTGAGTTCATCATTCTCTAGAATAGAGCATCGATAGATTCATCCATTGGGAAGTGGTGCACCTAGGGTCAGATCGATGGAGTGCTTGACCTAACAGCGCAGAGGCACCCCAGCGTGGGAGGTGAAGATATCCTCATACTCCTCCATGACCTTGTTCTTCTATTGTTATCGTGCATAGGAGCCTGTCTTGAGGTCATGGCCACCGTCTTCTTCTTTCCTTGAGGGCATACCATTAGGAAAACAAATTTCCGGGTTTTGGAAATCAGCTTACTACATTGTTTTGCAGTAACCAATGAGATGGTGGTAGGTGGTACTACCTCTGTATCATGTACAAATTATTTCCCAAAGTATAACAACACGAGGCCTTGAATCATACACAGCATGTCACTTCCACAAGTATGGTTGGCCTAATAATACATCAAAAACATCAAGGGGAACAATGTCACACAATACCTCATCTGTGAAGGGCTTGATGTTGTATGGGAGGTGACGCTGTTGTCTCACGTGAATATCTTGTCCTTGGTGAAGCCACCCAATGGTGTACGGTTGTGGATGTGCTGTGGTCAGTAAGCCCAGGCACTTCACGACCTCTGCTGAAATGAGGTTCTTTTGGCTCTTGCTGCTGACTATGAACTGTAGCGAGGAACCCTTTACCCACATTTAGGAGTGGAGGAGGTGCTCCTCCTCCTCTAGATCTTCATGGTGGCAACAATGGCGTTGGGCTCTGCATCAATAATCTTCTTCCCTTTGTCATTCCCCTTATTGCATTCTGACTCAAAGTCAAAATATGCATATGATTCTGAAGACTTTAGCTTGGCCACCAGTGACTGCTTGCCCCAACACTCACTTGTGTTGTGAGTGGAGCTCTTATGGAACTCACACCACTTTCCCGTGTCCTTGTTCAGCTTCGCGGTGTTGGTATTTGCTTGTGGCTTTGGTGGGTTGTCCTGGGCTACCCCACCTTGGATTTTTCCTTTGTTTAGTGGTTTGGGGGCACCTTTCCCTTGCTTCAAATTCATAGATCCAAAGTCTCTCTTCTTTTGTTTAAACTTCTGCTTAATCTTGACAACGTATCAGTACATCGTGCCGATCGAGGAGATGTCCAGGAACTCCATCTCATCCTGGATGTACCTATGTAGGAAGTTGTAGTATTTGAGTACCAAATGTAGCTTAGAATCCTTGATACCTAACTTTGTGCGAAGGGTATGAAAAATATTGGTAAACTCTGGCATGTCTTGGTCCCTTCCCTACCATAGTGTGGTCCACTTTATGTATTTATCCTCATAGTTTTTGATAGGGTAGTACTGCTCCTTGATGGCATTCCAGAATGGATTCCAAGTGGGTGCGGCTGAAAATAGTGATGCCATACTTTCATCCTTCTGCTCGCAATAGGTTTATCACCAGTCCTTAACGTGGGGGCAGCTTTGAGAAGAGCGAAAGTAATCTTTTCCAAGCCGGAAAAATCATGAATAGAAAAATACCCTTCTAGTAGATTTAACCATTTATCTACAGTGTTTGTAGCTATCTGACCCTCAAATATGGGAATGCCAAAGTTAACTTGTACCTTAAAGGGTGTGGCACTTCCAGAGTAGCTGTTGGAAGTAGATGTTCCGCCCTTAGGTAACCACTGAAGGGTCTGGGCAAAGTTGTCCATCATCGCGTTCCTTTATCGCTCAAGGTCCTCTTCAAGCAAGATTTTTATAGGATCTCCTGCCCCCTTGTCTTTCTTTTCATCCACCATGGGAGGCTATCGGGATTTGTGAGGCTGGTCTTACAAAGGTTCGACCAGTTCAAGCCCTAACTCCTTATATCCCAACCTCGTTGGGGACATGCAAAGAAAAATAGAGAAAGAGTAGACCGCTCTGATACCACTAATACAGATTTAAACAAGAATGCAACAAATTATAGATATGACCATAAATATAGAGATGCAACATAAATAATACTTCATTTCATTGATGTAAAATACTGAAATATGCTTACAAACTGGAATGGAAATAAACTAGCTTGGGTGATGGCAGCTTATCTCTGAGAAGGGATGTGGCGGCTACATGCCTCTGAACTATATTACAATGAGGTTTGAAGGCCTATTTATTGTTTAGAAATAATGGAAAACCCTAAACATCCAAAAACCTAACTCTAGGAGATGAAGTGCCAAACTATGGGCCCTGTTTTGGGTAAATTGGTACATCAACTTCCCGGGGTCGTAGATTTGGCATACGATCTCTATTTTATGCGCATAATACCTCATTAGAAAGATCTATCCGAGGA
Organism: Pinus tabuliformis; assembly: GCA_031772625.1. Taxonomy (NCBI): domain Eukaryota; kingdom Viridiplantae; phylum Streptophyta; class Pinopsida; order Pinales; family Pinaceae; genus Pinus; species Pinus tabuliformis. The sequence goes on from CM062820.1 coordinate 392,178,822, forward strand.
ATACAACCTTTGAGTGAAAAACATCTATTCGTGGACACATGTTGCTTCCAGTTTCCCAAAACTGTTGTTTAGGGCCTCAAAACGGCTCCAAAGTTGAGGACCCAAAATCTACCAAAAATAGTAAATTGTGCTACAAATAAGGAAACTAAAAAACTGAAAGAAACAATGGTGGAGGTCTACCTTAACACTCTCATGATATACAATATGGCCCAAATATTACACCTCCTATACCCCAAAGAAACACTTAGAGAGTTTTCAATACAATTGTTTCTCCTCCAATAGTTTGAGCACCCTGTCAACATGTTGAACATGATTTTCCAAGACTTGATGTAAATTATTATATCATCAAAAAATAATAAAACAAATTTTCTAAGGGTTTTAAAATTGAAGTCATCAAATTTTTAAATTTGGAAGCTACATAGTAAGGCCAAACGAAATGACCAAAATTCATAATGATATTCATGAGTTATGAATGTTGTTTTGGGAATGTATTCTATCTTCATTCTGTTTTGATGATATCTTGAATGAAGATGCAACTTGGTGAAGTAAATTTATCCATGCAATTTATCAAACAATTCATCAAATGACAAGAATGAGAAATTTATATTTAATAGTGAGCTTATTGAGCTCTCTATAATCTAGACACATATGCCATGATCTGTCCTTCTTGTGCACCAATACTACTGGATAAGAGAAAGAACTTTGGCTAGGTTGAATTATACCTACCTCTAGCATTTATGCAACCATACCTTTAATTTCAGTCTTCCGAGCATATATATATATATATATATATATATATATATATATATATATATATATATATATATATATATATATCTAAGGTCTGATGAATGGAGGAACACTTCATGCAATCAAGTGAATAGCATGATCATCATCGAAAATAGGTGGGATACCTTTTGGAGTCTCAAACACCTTGGAATGTTTGTCAAGGAATATTTGGAGATATGGAGAAATGGATGACTTATATGTTTGAACATATAGTGAGCTTAATTGTGCAATTAACCTTCATTGTTCCTTCTTCAAAAGCTTTGTCATGCCATTATATCTGATTATCTTCTCAGGTTTCCCTATGATACGCCTTAATTCAATTTCATTTCCTTCCTAGAATTTTTTTAATAAAAGTTCTTGAAAAGTAGAATCTATTGTCCCCAAATATTGCAACCACTGGACTCCTAATATAACATCAATACCATCTATTGGAATGGAAAGCACTAAACTATTCAATACATATTCCCTCATCGTTATATTGATATGATGACACTTTCCTGAGAAATTTATAGTTCCTTCATCTGAAACCATCACTTGACACTCGAGTGTTGGATATAGAAATCAATTTAAACCCTTGGCTATCTTAAATAAAATTATGGGTACTACCTAAATCAATCAACACTATTACCTTTTTATTCTTGAAATATCCTTCTATCTTGAGAGTTTGAGGAGTGGTAATTCCCGCCAATGCATTACAAGATATGGTTGGATTTATTTATTCCTTTTCAACCCCTGGGGTTGGTTCCTAGTATAAGTCTTATTTTTTGACGTTTATTGGTCCTTTTCTTCCTCCTCTTCAAAATATATGTAAAATAATTTTGTCGTAGCAAACTTATGACCTCTAGTGTTTTTGCTATCATAACTGTAAAAAATCCCTTTTTCTCCTTTTTCCTCCAGTTGATTTGGTGTTAGCTTTGTAGGTTGTGGGAGGCTAGGAGCAACAACAGTCCCATGTTTATAGTTATGAGAGGTAGAAATTATAATTTCCATAATTTTTCTTTCCACATTTCTTTCCACCCTAAACACATGATTCTCCAATGACTTAGGTTCCTAAAGGAAAACCTCATGTTGGATGTTATCATTTAAAGTCCCTATGAAGGAATTAATTAGATGCTCCTCTAGGAGATCAATTACCTTGATATTCAATATTTGTAAGTTCTCAATGTGCTTCATAACTGAACCCATTTGTTTGAGATTTATCAATTGACTAAAGAAGGTATTTCTTTTTGTATCCTCATAATGTGCTACCAATTCCTCCATAAAATTCATTCAAGTGACAATTGATTTATGAGAAAAAAACCATTGATATGACACAAATTGATTGGGTTCTAAATATACATATGCAATGAATACCTTTTTTGTGTGTTTAACGTCATGTAGATCAAATAATTGCTCCATCTATAGTATTTATGTTACCAGATCCTTGCCATCAAACTTTCTCATGTCGATCTTTGGGATGTGGTGGGTATTCAACCAAAAGTTGGAGTCTCTAAAACCATGATTCACATTCCTTTTGTTATCATTATTATGCAACCAACTCACAAAATAGAAGGAAATATAGATCAATGACTTTAAAATTAGCCTCTTTGAGGGGAAAAACTCCTTTACATTACGCAAATGAATAATTCTTGGATGATTCAACTAACCAAAACCTCCTTTCTATATATAGGAGCCTAAGGGGTCACAATATAATCAGATCCAACATAACAATAATAATGTATGGGCACAAAAATAACAACAGTGGGTTTCTTGGGGCATAATAATAATAATATGGGGACAACAGGGGCACAACAATAACAATAAGGGGCTAAAATGATAATAATAATGGGGGAATACTCTAGTATTACAGGGACCTAACATGCCCCTCTCCTTCAAAAAAGTGTTGTCCTCAATGCTTGAGTAGTGATGGATTCTTCTATATAAAATTCTCATCCTCCCATGTGGAATCTTCAATTGGTAAGTTCTTCCACTTGATGAGATACCTTGAAATTGATCAATTTCGTAGCTATCGAGTTCTTGTTTCTGTGACTACTTCAATTCCCAATATGATTTTTCCTTCCTCGTCAAGTTATGGAAATATTGTTTGAACTGGGAGCTTGTCACCTATAAGATTATTTAAGCATGAAACATGTTAAACTGGGTGCACTTGAGAAGATGCAGGAAGAGTTAATTTGTATGCCATAGTACCAATATTTTGTGACACCTTGTACACACCATAATAATTTGGTGATAATTTATTATCCTTCTTAGCTTGCTTGAGGGACATTTGTTTGTATGGTTGTAGTCGTAGAAATACCTAGTCACCTATGTCAAAACTTATTTCACTGCGATGTTGATCTACCAGTTGTTTCATTCTATTATGCACCAAAGTGAGGTTATCCTTTAAGAGTTGGAGAACTTTTCGTAGATGCTCAATGTGATCTTCCAGTGCTTGAACCTTATAATTTTTTCTTAAAGATGATGTGATGGACAGTGGATGATATCTGTAAAGTGCCATAAATGGGGTCTGTTAACATTCGAATTTGCCTCAGGCTGAGGAAGGCAAAACTCGAGGCAACATCAAACCAAGCTCAGCCTCGTAGCTAGCCCTACGAGGACAGGAGAGGGCTCTCTCCGGTAAATCTCGGCAAAAGGTAATCAAAGAAGCTCGAGATGACTGAATTGATGACTAATTTTAGGCTAGGTATGAAGTACAAGGACTATGGAATTGATTTTTTGAAGTTTTGTTGAATTCAAGGGAAAGGCAATTTTGGGTGCGGGGATGAGGCACAACTTTTGCAGAGGTCTACTTGGGACAAGATAGGCGATTGTTTTGATGCCTTTAAAGTGAGTGAATGAATAGTCCTGATAGGTGAGGAGCTAAGGAGAGCAAGGAAGTCTCAAGGATTCTCCTTAAACTGAAGAAAACATGGAAAATTAAACAAACTTAAAGGCAGAGCATAACAAATTTATGGATTCTACCTTAACACTTCATTTGCTTAATTGCAGAAGATTAAATAAGGAAAGTGATACACATACACAACTTACAAGTACTGAGAGAAACACACCATCAACACATAAGGCCACATGAATCCCAAATAGTGCTGCAAAACCCTGGTCTATCCTTTGCCAAAATTGCAGAGAAAATATGTACAACAGTGTATCAAGCTATTCCCAAGAGTCCAACCCTGAAAATGACTCAGAAAATACATAATATAGGAAATCTAACACATTCCCTTGCCTCTAGGGGTCGAGCTCATCATCCTAGGAGCTTTTTCAACCAATTCTAAACAAAGCACTACAATCTAGGTAGTTAAAACAACTTGCCTCTATAAGCTAGGAAACCAATTCATTCATTAAATGTTTGCTATTTTATGAATGAATCATCTAGAATAGGTAAATAAGTGTCAAGTCAACATAAAGTTACATTAATTACATCAAGGAGGGTGAAAAATCCCATCACAAGTCAAAACTGGTCAAACTGGCTTCGTTTCCTGAGCTGAAGATGAAAATTTTGCAAAAAATCCTGATGCGTAGCGCGCCTAAGCCCTATGCATAGCGCGCCTTTCCACCTGCTTTTGGGGAACTTCCTGGCATCCAAATTGAGCTTAGGTTGGCTTGTTGGAAAGCCTTGGATGTCTATTTCCCAACCCAAGTGGAATTTTCCAATTTGATGTCCATTTACTCCTCCAAAAGTGCATTCTCCCAAGGCTGCTACCTGTGTGTCCAAAAAGGGGCAGTGAGGTCATTTTTTGCATGTTTTTTGACCTTTTGGGGACCCAAACCTTGATGAAATGCCTTGGCAGTGGCTGAGCAGGTGTATTTCATCATGAAAAATCCAAAAATGCAAACCTTTCGTGATTTGGACCTCCCAATTTTAAGGGTAGCGCGCGGCGCGCTACACGTTGAGCCTAAAAACCTGTTTTTTACACAAAAATTTCAAAATTGACAAAATTTTCCCCAAACTTGTTGAAATTTGGGTTGGGGGTCCCCAATCAAGTACTATGCTCAATCAAAGAGGCTTCAGCCAAAATCTGAAGATGATCAAGCTCCTTTTGTCATTTTTGCTTCTTGACCATTTTCCTCAATTTTGCCTTAAGACTCCTAATTCGCGCCTTGCAAACCAGGTTCCGGACCTTGTAATGCATAACCATGTGTTTCAATAATGCATGATCTCTATCGGCCCTTTTCACCCGTTCCTCCAAGTAGATGTTGACCCTCTCGAGATTAGCCTCTCGATCCTCATTTACCTATTGCTCTAGAGAGGTGAACTCAATTTGCCTATGTTGGGCAGCTTGGCGATTCTCACGGATGTTTTGTAGCTCTATGATCATGTGCTGGTCCTCAAGCTGTTTATTCCACTGCTCTAGATACCTGATATATTGGGTCTTCTCTGATTCTGAAACTGTCTCATCATGAATAGTAACAAAACCGGATGGCTCACCTGAAGGTCCCTCCTCATGCTTGAGCTTCTTGCCCTTATCTTGTACCTGCGGTGCTGCTATCGAAAGCGAGGCCCCTTCCACACAAGGTGGAGATAACACTCGCTGTGCCGATGAAGTCAACGAGACCCCTTCCACCCCGGGTGGAGATAGTACTCGTCGTGTAGATGCAAATAATGCCCTGTGACCTTGCTGATATGTCACATATGGAGGAGCACTTATATGCTCAGTCTCGGGAATGTCTAGCTGGTGTGAAGGTCCTCCCTCATCATGAACTATCTCGGGAGGTGGCTGTAATGGTGCAAAGTAATCACGGGAGATGAAATCTTCCCAAGTAATGCCCTGCTGTGCCAACTGATGCATCACTACAATTTTGATCAATGCATAATGATAGATGCTCTTATGCTGATGTGCTGGGCTTTTCCTTTGTACTAAAGTCACCATCCTCTCTATGTTGCGACACATGAAAAATGGAATGTTCATCATACGTACCCTGGTAAAATGCATCAACAAACGGACATGGTACACATAGAGACGTGAGAATCTGCCCTCGCAACTGAAATATCGAATGATGAGTTTCATCAATGGTGCATACTCATCCCTTAGGAATCTGAAAGGAAAAACTGCAGTCAAGTGTCTTACACATCCGGGCTTAATATATGGCTCATAGTGAAATCTGTCTAACTGCTGGCGTTTACTCCATTCCTCCCCTACATTTGGTATCCCAGTGGCCTGAGCAATAATCTCGGGTGACAAGGTGAAATTCACTCCGGCAAGGTTTACATGACCATTCTGCAAATGTAGAACAAATAAACAGACTAGTTCCCGATGATGCTGGATTTGTGAGATCTGCTCACAGTATTCAAAACATGATTGATACCGAAAATAGTCCATTGCAAGTGGACAAGCTTGCAATTGAGCCAAAGAAGTAGGCTCCTCCCTAACATGCCGACCACCTTTGCCACCTTTTTGATACCTCCTTGGCACACTTACCTCTTGTGTAGAATCACTATCATAATCCTGCTCATAAGTTGACTCGGTCTCTGACATGTTCTTTAAAAACAAGGTAGCTCGAATATATATATGCTGATATACAACTGTGTGCACAATTGACTGTAGACTTTTTCTTTTTCTCAAAATGTTGTGACCAAGGGGACACAAATATACAAGGGAATTATTAGGAAAGGGGAAACATTAGGGAAATGGGGACAATGGAAATAAAACAAGGAATTTAGGGAAGGGAAGGGACATGAAAATCTTTAAGTTTTAGGGTTTGGGATGAGGTAGGGTAGGAAAAATATGTTTGTAGTAGAAGGGAGGGGTTAGGATTTGAGGGAAAATAGTATAGGGTTTTATGAGGAATTATTGGGGAAAATATTGGTGAATATAGGGGGTGGGAAACACAAGAAATGGGAAAACCTTGGCAACATTTATGTTTGAAAACCCTACAGCAATCTTGCCATTTAAATCCTCACAACAAACTAATGGAAAATGATGGTTTTTACACTTGGTTTTTCATGGCAAATATAGCATAATTTCTTTACATAAATCTTTCAAAACCAAGAACGAGCCGTGGATAAAAGCCTACCTGTGATTTGATGCATGAGAAGAGGTGTTTGAGTGTGTTTCAGGCAAAGTTCTGGGCATAAACTCCAATGCGTAGCGCGCCTCACCCAACGCGCCGCACGCTCCTGATGCGCCTCACCCGTGTAAAATTGTACTGAGAATTGTTGCCTGATGCGTAGCGCGCCACTGGTGTGTCGCGCGTCCAACCTGATGCGTAGCGCGCCCTAGAAACGACTCGATTTTCTCACAAACTCACAAAATCGCCTTAGAAGAATACTCTTTGCTCTTGGAATGTGGAATGGGTTGCAAATGAGGAGAAATATCTTCATATAGACTCCTTGTTGATTTTTGCTTAACCCAAAACCCATTTTCTTATGTTTGGTTGTTGACACTTTTTGAAAATTAATAGGCTTTGACCTTTTTGGTTTCCCCTTTAAAATTGGTTGAAATAATGATTTTCACTGATAATTTTTTGCAGGGATAGCTCTGATATGCTCTGGCAAAGGAGACCAAGGCTGCACTTGAACGATTGAAGAACTGAAAATTTTGACATTTTTTTCAAAAATGAGATGGTGACTTATCTTCAAAACAGAGTTTTGGAGAGAAGTCCTACTTCAACTGTACAATGATGAAAATTATTGAAGTGATGATCTATCAAAGAAATCCCTCTGGCCTGCTGGTCTTCTAAGACTTTTCAACACAAAATTGACTCAACCCTAGACCTAAGACCTCAAAATTTAAAACATGATTGTAAATGACCTTTGAAGACTTATTTTAATAAACAGGCCTGAACCAGCAGTGCCAAGCACGAGGGGAATGAGTGACACAACCCACTCCATCAGAGTTATGGCATGCCTAACGAAATGCAACTGATCAAAACCGATGGGACACCTAATCATGAAATGCAAAAGAGCTTTGATCTCTGATGGAGGGATAACTAGACCGACTCTAACATTGGCTCCAATGGGGATGGTAGCTCCTTGGAGATGCCAAGAACCGCAGATCTCTGTAAGAGCTAGACAGTGCCTTCATCCATTGGGCGATGGAGTCATTATTCCGACACAAAATCTTGAGAATTTGACTGAAAAACCAAAAACTGCTTTGACCGAACTAGACTCAAAACTAAAAGATTTTGACAACTGACTTGACAAACTTAGAATAACTAACCTTCATTTTCAGAATTATAGCCTTCACCTCGGGCCCCAGACTGAAGATGATAAGTTAGTTTACATGTGCAATAAAATAAAAGTAAAATGATATGTACAATGATGATGAAATGAGCAGAAAATACTCAGAAGTAGTATCTCTTTAACATCCGACCATTAATCGGCCCTCCAGGACATTCATATCCGTTCATTTCTTTGAGGAGGAAAGCGTTTTGGCCATGATATGCTGCAATCTTGTAAGGACCCTTCCATAAATTTTCAAATTTTCCATGCTTTCCCTTATCTTCATGTCGAGCATCCCATCTCAAAACTACTTCATCTAGCTGAAATGTGTCCGCCTTTGCTTTCCGGTCATAAATCTTTTTGATGCGCTCCTGCAACTTGCAAGTGTTTTGAAATACCTCCTCCCGTGTCTGCTGTAAATGGATCATCTGATTAATCCTTCTATGCATAGGATCTTCCTCACTACCCGCTTCTTGAAGCAATTTGACTACCGGGACAGCAAGCGAAGTTGGAAAAACCGTGTCTGTGCCGTACACCAACTCGAAAGGTGACATGTCAATGACTTTTTCTGACTCACCCTATCAGCCCATAATGCATTTATCAACTTCTTGTGCCAACCCTTTTTACTGATTTCCAACAATTTCTTAATGATATTGACCAAAGATTTATTAGATGACTTCGCCAATCCATTTCCTTGAGGATGGTATGCGGTTGAATGTCCCAAGCTAATATTGTACTTATAACAAAACTCAACCATCCTTTTTGACTTAAATGCTGCTGCATTATTGTTGGCATTATGATGCATGTGTTGTACTTGATGGCAACCCTCTCATAGAAGATCATCTCACTTGTATACATTCAGATGAATCTACAGAAGAAATATCAGATGTGACAGAGTGCATGGGTTACCGGATAGCACAAAAGGGATCATATGACAGTTCACAAGTAAGCTTTGCCATCAAGTCCAAAGGGGGAGATTGTTGGCATTATGGCTAAAGTGTTGTCCTTGATGGCAACCCATTTAGGTGATAGATCACAGTACTTCAAGTCAGCAGCAGAGATTGATGATCAGCTATCAAATATTGAAGAAAATAAGGGGTACGCAGGTACACCTTAAAGAAGGTGCGTACACGCAGGCCGGTGTTACATAAAGTGCGTACATACCCGCAGTTATCCTGTTCAGGAGGTGCGTACCCCCAGTGCACTCACTTCAAGGCAGAGAAAAGCACACGTGGGGTTTCTTATGTTTAACCCTTGGTATTTAGCCGACAGTATTGTGTTATTATGGTTTTGGCTCGTGGTATTGATCCATGATTTAAGGAAGAGCTTGCTTATATAAAGCAAAGGAGATCATTTGGCTTGGCATGTTTTTGGGTTGAACATCTTATGGGAGCTAGATCTGAAATACTATGATCTCTTGGGAGTAATGTCTAGATCTAAATAAGGCGAATCTACTGATGGATTGAGATTACTTCGGCGCATGATCAGATTTGTAGATCTGACAGTCTGGGTTATTCTTGAAGTCTTGAAATTATCTATATCCACAGGTACACAAGTACAGTGAAGGAAAAGTGCGTAGGTACGCAGGCGCAGAAGCGCTGCAGGTGCAGTGGTCCGGGGCGCCACAGGAGGCGCAGCTGCAGAGGTACGCAGTGCCACAGGAGGCGCAGCTTCGGAGGTACGCGGCGCCACAGAAGGCGCAGCTGCGAGATGCGCGGCGCCACAGAAGGCGCAGGTGCGGATCTGCATAGGGATGCGCAGAGAAGCAGAAGACACTGTGCGTACTGTATGTAGGCATTACATGGGTGAAGCTGCACACTTCTCTTGAAATATATTTAGCTGTCCATGTTTATTATTGATGTGTTCTGGGTTTTGAAGTAATGTCTGGTTTCTGATATTATGACAGTATTCTGAGAAGTGATAGAGTATGTTTCAGTTTTGATAGATGAATGGATCGGGTTCATAATGACTTATCTTCATGTGATCTGATGGACTAGATCTGGTTGATGACTCACTTGTATATGTATGGATCTAGTGCTTGGATGATTCAGAAGCTTGTTTATGTTGTTGTTGGGTCCAGTATGAAAATTGGATGAAATGTGGCCTTTCAGATTATGTGTTGTGCTTCAGTGTATCCAGTCTGAAAATTGATGAAACGTGGTACCTGGAGGAGAGAAGATTGTAGGTCAGCACCTACGTACTAGTATCTAAGCTAGTACAAGAGCTAAAGGAAATCTTTGGAGCATTGTAGCAGGTAGCAACCTGCGTACTAGTAAATGGATTGGCTAGTACAAGAGCAAAGGGGGTTGTAGCTCCTGTACTGGTATAAGACTGCACCAGTACAAACATTGTAAAAGGATTTTCTTATTAAGAAGAAGATTGAGATGACTTGCAGCAGGTGGTTTTCTCCCGCATTGGGTTTCCACCTTATATCATGGTGTTCATGTGTGTGCCTTATGTGTGATGATCTATTCCATGTTACTGCATCTGTTAACTGATAATATGATTGATAATGTTCTAATGCACTCATTGAAGATCAATTAACTTAATCATAAAAAGTTGTGGAAGTAGCATATATGAATCTGATTATGGAAATGGAAAAAGTTTTATTAATGTGATAATACTGATTCACCCCCCCCTCTCAGTATTATTTCCAACAATTGGTATCAGAGCAGGTCCTTTGATAGAAGCTTGATCGCTTGAAGGAGATCCGTGGAACAATGGGAAAGAAGCTTAAGAAGAAAGCATCTAAGAAAAAGAAGTCATCTCAGAAGAACTATGACAGTGGGAGAATCGATTGGGGATTAGGCATAAGAAGCTCTTCAGATTCGGAATCAGATTCAGAATCATTATCAGGTATGAATGTGTTATCCTCTGATGTTCCAGCTATATTTCCTTGTGAAAGAGATGGAAGTGATAGTGAAACTACTGAACTTGCTCTTATGGGTGAACAAGAAAGATATCAAATAGAGGCAGAGTTTAAAAGGCTGACAGACAAAATTAGAGATCAACAAGATCTATTGAACAAAAGGGAATGTGACTTCAAAGAAGAAGCTACCAAACTAAAGGCCCAACTAGAAGAAGGAAACAAGGTAAGAAAACTACTCAAAGACAAGGAAGACCAATATCAAAAATTGCAGCATGAAGTGACATCATTAAGAAATGAAGTCAATAAAAAGGACACAACCATCAAGAAACTCAAAGATAGATCCAGCTACTATGAAAATCTTGAAGCTACAATCCTCTCACTAAAGAGAGATCTTGAAGAATCAAAGAAGCAGAATGAAGATCTACATCAAGCAATTGAAAAACAAGACAACGAAGTCATCAGCTTAAAATCCCAGCTGGAATGTGCCTTCCAAGTTCGTCAAATGCAGCAGGATCTGAATGAAGAACAAGAAAAGGAGATTCTCAAACTAAGGGAACAAATGGAAGAAGGAAGAAAAGATGAAGAAGATTTGAGAAAGCAATCTCTTGAAAAGGAAGAATAGCTTCAGGTTGAGGTAAATATCTTGAAAGGTAAAATAGAAGAAAAGGATAAGCTTTTACGATTTCAAGATAGCTCTAAAGTCTTGGATGATATTCTTAGTAGTCAAAGGTCTCCTACTATAAAGACTGGTCTTGGTTTCCATGAATCTGTTGAAGGTGAATCTAGTTCACAAGGTGAGGCAAGGAATTCTAAAGAGAAATCTAAAGTGATCAATGAAGAAATGAAAGATCAATCTCATCATCAACCAAGGAAAGAGATTCCTCAAAGAAAATCCTTTACTCCTCCTATGAATAATGTTGAATGTTATGTATGTCATAATCTTGGACATGTTGCTGCTAGATGTAGAAGAAGAAGGGTTCAAGATCGTTATGCAGAAAGGTCATCTCAATCAAGGTACTTTTATGGATATTGCTTTGCTTGCAATATGTTTGGTCACAAAGCTGCTGATTGTTACAGGAGGAATATGAAACATGTAAGATGTTATGCATGTGACAAGCTTGGACATATAACTAAGGAATGCAGGAACAAAGTGTGGGCACCATATCAAAAGGAGAAAATGTCATCATCATGCTTGAAGATATGGAGGAAAAAGGAAGTACAGTCAGAAAAAGGGGGCACAGCACAACGTACAGACAAACCAGAATCAGAGGGAGCTGAAAGTACAAAACTTCAGTGTCCTGAATCTCATATGCAAACTCCATAAAGGGAAGTCGCATATATACGCGAATTGGATACTGCACAATCGCGTATATGATTGTTTGAAGAAAGGCAGTAGGGAAAGTAAAGTTGATCTATGAAGTATGATCTCTCGAGCACAAGATTAGATCTGGGCATCCGACTAACTGTGGCACACTGGTGAACTGCCAATTCGGCCCTAATCAGAAGTACGCAGGTGATTAACGGTGAAAGTGCGTGGGTACACAGAGGAGAAACAGGAAAGCTGCATGGGTACGCAGAGCAGAAGGAGAAGCAGTGCGTGGGTACGCATTGCAGTAGAAGGTTCTCTGCGGGTATACGCAGAGGAGGAGAGAGTGAAGTGCGTGGCTACGCAGGGCAGATAAAGAGAAACTGTGTACCTGTCTTAAGGCATTTATTGGCTGACTCTTCTTATTAATATGCATGATCAGATCTGACAGATGGCACCAGTTTAGGGGGAGCATAGGTTCTTAATGCATTATTGGCATTATGGTCCTTGATGATGATGCTTATGATTCATCTTGCTATGGTTATGAGTTGTTCACATGGTTCTTGGATCAGATTTGTGGTTGATTCTCTAATGGTGCTTGCATGGAGTCTTTATTGTTCCTGGCACATATATGGATGAGGATTGTTGACTGGATACATGGATGATTATGAATGAGTTGATGCAGAAGTACCTTGTTGTTGACAGATACTATGAAGCAGATCATACAGTGTTGTTGCTGATGTTTATCTTAAGTGATTGGTCTTTACTCATGATGTAATAGTGGGTCTCTATTGTAGTTATCTCTTCAGGTCATGTAACGACCTATGTTTCCCCACTATGCCTGGGATGAATGATGTTATCATATGTAAACTTTTGATGTATCACCATTGTGATGAATGTATGTATTGAGTCTTTTGGTGATAGGAAGGTCATTTATGATATATAGAGTCATGTTCTTCTTGTAGAACATCTTTTTGCAGACCTTGCTTACAGTCAGGGGGAGCTTGAGCATGAACAACACTATATAGCAGAGCAGACATCTCAGCTTGTTCTCAGAAAGAGCATTATCAGATTGGAGCACCATGGCATATACAAAGGGAAAGTTCATTCAGAGACTTCAGCAGAACTGGTTTATAGTCAAGGAGAGCATGTTCTTAGGGGTAGCATAACCCTTTGCCCTTGATGTCAAAGGGGGAGAGTGATTTGGTGTTGTTGCCATCAAGTCCAAAGGGGGAGATTGTTGGCATTATGATGCATGTGTTGTACTTGATGGCAACCCTCTCATAGAAGATCATCTCACTTGTATACATTCAGATGAATCTACAGAAGAAATATCAGATGTGACAGAGTGCATGGGTTACCGGACAGCACAAAAGGGATCATATGACAGTTCACAAGTAAGCTTTGCCATCAAGTCCAAAGGGGGAGATTGTTGGCATTATGGCTAAAGTGTTGTCCTTGATGGCAACCCATTTAGGTGATAGATCACAGTACTTCAAGTCAGTAGCAGAGATTGATGATCAGCTATCAAATATTGAAGAAAATAAGGGGTACGCAGGTACACCTTAAAGAAGGTGCGTACACACAGGCCGGTGTTACATAAAGTGCGTACATACCCGCAGTTATCCCGTTCAGGAGGTGCGTACCCCCAGTGCACTCACTTCAAGGCAGATAAAAGCACACGTGGGGTTTCTTATGTTTAACCCTTGGTATTTAGTCGACGGTATTGTGTTATTATGGTTTTGGCTCGTGGTATTGATCCATGATTTAAGGAAGAGCTTGCCTATATAAAGCAAAGGAGATTATTTGGCTTGGCATGTTTTCGGGTTGAACATCTTATGGGAGCTAGATCTGAAATACTATGATCTCTTGGGAGTAATGTCTAGATCTAAATAAGGCGAATCTACTGATGGATTGAGATTACTTCAGCGCATGATCAGATTTGTAGATCTGACAGTCTGGGTTATTCTTGAAGTTTTGAAATTATCTATATCCGCAGGTACGCAAGTACAGTGAAGGAAAAGTGCGTAGGTACGCAGGCGCAGAAGTGCTGCAGGTGCAGTGGTTCGCGGCGCCACAGGAGGCGCAGCTGCAGAGGTATGCAACGCCACAGGAGGCGCAGTTGTGGAGGTACGCGGTGCCACAGAAGGCGCAGCTGCGGAGGTGCGCGGCGCCACAGAAGGCGCAGGTGCGGATCTGCACAGGGATGCGCAGAGAAGCAGAAGACACAGTGCGTACTGTACGCAGGCATTACATGGGTGAAGCTGCGTACTTCTCTTGAAATATATTTAGCTGTCCATGTTTATTATTGATGTGTTCTGGGTTTTGAAGTAATGTCTGGTTTATGATATTATGACAGTATTCTGAGAAGTGATAGAGTATGTTTCAGTTTTGATAGATGAATGGATCGGGTTCATAATGACTTATCTTCATGTGATCTGATGGACTAGATCTGGTTGATGACTCACTTGTATATGTATGGATCTAGTGCTTGGATGATTCAGAAGCTTGTTTATGTTGTTGTTGGGTCCAGTATGAAAATTGGATGAAATGTGGCCTTTCAGATTATGTGTTGTGCTTCAGTGTATCCAGTCTGAAAATTGATGAAACGTGGTACCTGGAGGAGAGAAGATTGTAGGTCAGCACCTACGTACTAGTATCTAAGCTAGTACAAGAGCTAAAGGAAATCTTTGGAGCATTGTAGCAGGTAGCAGCCTGCGTACTAGTAAATGGATCGGCTAGTACAAGAGCAAAGGGGGTTGTAGCTCCCGTACTGGTATAAGACTGCACCAGTACAAACATTGTAAAAGGATTTTCTTATTAAGAAGAAGATTGAGATGACTTGCAGCAGGTGGTTTTCTCCCGCATTGGGTTTCCACCTTATATCATGGTGTTCATGTGTGTGCCTTATGTGTGATGATCTATTCCATGTTACTGCATCTGTTAACTGATAATATGATTGATAATGTTCTAATGCACTCATTGAAGATCAATTAACTTAATCATAAAAAGTTGTGGAAGTAGCATATATGAATCTGATTATGGAAATGGAAAAAGTTTTATTAATGTGATAATACTGATTCACCCCCCCCTCTCAGTATTATTTCCAACAATTATCTATGATTAACTTACTTGGGCATCCAAAACGTGACAAAATATTGGTTTCAAGAAAAGAGATAATTACCGCATCCGTGGCTTGTCGAGTAGGAATTGCTTCAATCCATTTTGTGAAGTAGTCTGTGGCTGTCAATATCCATCTATGCTGTCCTGATGATGCTGGATGAATTTCCCTGATGAAATCCAATCCCCAATGCTGAAAAGGTGCGCTGACTTCAATTGGTTTGAGAGGCAAAGGCTGTAGTTTCTGCTTCCCTTCGAAAATTTGGCATTCATGACAATTCTTAACAGCCTTATATACATCTGAAAATAATGAAGGCCAATAATAACCTGCCCTTAGAATCTTGTTCGCTGTGGTTTTCCAAAATAGATGGCCTCCACAGTCACCTCTATGAAATTCTTCCACAACTCTTTTGGCTTCCTCCTCTACCAAACAATTCAATAACATTCCACCAGGATCTTTCCAATACAATGCAGAATTTAGTATGAAGAATTTTGCAGCTTTCAATTTCAATGTTCTACTTTTGTTTCTAGGCATTCCGGGAGGTGAAGACAAATGCTGAAGTACATATAAAATGTCAGCATACCAAGGAGAAGAAAGAAACATTTCAGATACCTGAACGGATGAATTCTCCTCATCTTCATCAGACATAGCAACAATCAAATTTATGTCTAGAACTTGCAAATTCGTTTCAGCCATTAACTTGGCGAGTCCTTGACCTTTGATCAGCTGAGTTGGTTTAATCTCCACATCATACTCTAATAACGCAGCAATCCACTTACCCCGCCTGCCTTCTGGATCTGCCTGTACTAAAATATCTTTAACTGCTGCATTAGGAACATAAGCTAGAATATGGGAATGCAATATATACACACGGAAATCTTTCAAGGCCTTTACAAGCGCAAGTGCTTGCTTCTCAATGATGTTATATTTCAATGCTCCATCTCTTATAATCCGACTGAAAAAAGCAATGGGCTTTTCAACACCTTCCCTCTTCTGCATTAATACAGCTGCCAAAGTGTGCTCAGAAGCAAATGAGAACAAAATAAAATCCTAAGTGTAGTCTGGGATGATCAAAATAGGAGCTGAAGAAAGAGCTAACTTCACTAAATTAAATGATTTCAATGCCTCTTCGGTCCACTTTACCTGACTGTCCTTTTTTAGCATGCTCGTGATTTCTCTAAGATGCTCTGCTAGATTTGGAATGAAGCGACGCAGAAAATTCAGTTTACCATTGAAGGACTATATTTCTTTCTTTTTCGGGGCTGTTCAATTTGTTGAATGGCTTCAACACGTGTAGGGTCAATACAGATACCGTCTTTAGATATGATGTGGCCAAGAAGTTTGCCCTCATCCATGGCAAAAAGACTCTTTTTCGGATTCAGCGAAATGCCATATTTTCTGCATTTTTGGAAAACAATTTTCAAATGATACAAATGTTCCTCATCAGAATTTGAAAACACGGTTAAGTCATCAAGATAAACAACTAAAAATACATCTTTCTCATTGGCGAAAGCCATGTCCATTGCGCGCTGAAAGGTGGCTCCTGCATTTTTCAAACCAAACGGCATCTTTGCATAATGAAATGTTCCCCATGGAGTGGTGAATGCTGTCTTGTCACGATCATCTTCATGTACTAAAATCTGATTGTATCCTGAATAGCCGTCGAGTAGTGACATTCTTGATGCTCCAACTACTCGCTGCAATATATGGTCCATTTTGGGCAGCAGATAATTGTCTTTTAAGGACACCTTATTCAAATTTCTGAAGTCAATACATAAACGGATCTCACCTGTTTTCTTCCTTACTGGTACCAAGTTTGATATCCAATCTGAAAATCGGATAGGCACAATGATTCCTGACTTATACAATCTGTTTACCTCTTTTTCAATTGATGGCAGCAGTTTCAGATTGATTCTTCTCAACTTTTGACGAAAAGGCTTCTGATTTGGCTTAATAGGAATAGTATGCTGAATGATATTTGTGTCATATGTTTTTAGATCTGAATAATCCCATGCAAAAACATCAGAAAATAAAGACAACAATTTCACATAGTCTGCTTTCACCTTTGGTAACAATGACTTTGATAGCTTTACTCGCTTGGGATTCTCAGCTGTCCCAATGTTTACTTCTTCAACACCTTTTTCAGTCGATCTTAATGTCGGTTTGCAGGCCACATCATTTTGGTTGAACAGCTCCTCTAAAGGAATCAATCCCTTAGGAATAATGTTGTCTTTAAGTTGCAGCACGTCCATTTGATTTACTTGTATATTATCACTACCATCATCATGTTCAGTATCTATTGAGGTATCTTTGAACTTACCCTTATTTTGCAGAAACTGATTGATCTCCTCATCATCTTGAAAGACTTGCCAACATCGCTGATTGTCTGGGACAATGGGACGATGTTTCACATGAATCTCAAACTTGTTGCTAGGATTCATCGGAATTTTTAAATTGTTTGCTGCTTTAGCAAGTCCATCAGCAACACCATTTTGTATGCGAGGCACACATGTCAAGGTATGATCAGAAAATAACTTCAAAATATCTAAGACTGCATTTCGATATGCCCTCATACGAGGATGCTTGGCCTAAAACTCACCCTTAACTTTCTTTATCACCAACTCGGAATCACCATAGACTGCAATCTTCTTCGCTTTCAGCTTTCTAAGAATCTTAAGGCCAGCAATGAGAGCCTCATATTCTGCCTCATTATTTGAACAGTCAAATGCTAGTTTATAGGAACACACTCTCACCTTGCTTGGAACTTTGTCTTGAGCGGAAAAGGGACTTCGAATCCACACACCAATACCAGCACCCTCACTACCTACTGCGCCATCAAAATCCATGGTCCAAATACCATCCTCATCTTCTTCCAAGTGTTGAAATTGTGTTAGCTCTATTTTTTCTATTTGCTGCCCCTTATCTTCAGCTGATTGCTCCATAGTAGCTGGCTTTTCTCCTCTTTCCTTTTGCAGAACTTCTCTGAAATTTTCAGTGATCTCTGGTATATCTTCCGCCTGAACTAACTGACTACCTAGACCATTAAAACTATCAGCAAATAAAACAAATGACTCCAAATCTGTATGTACATAATTTACAGGATGATTGATTGGCTTCTCTTTGCTGGTTATCATGTACTTCATCTTTTTCTCTCGATATAGCTTTCTCATTTGACCGAAGACTAGAATTGTAGCATAAGAAAAGTCTAACTGTAGAGTACCCTTCAACTTAGCCCCCCAAGATCTTGAAAGTAGCATACCAAAACGTGGAGAAATGTCCACCACAACCACATCCATCAAGACATTCTTCGCTGGGATTTGGTCTAAGCTAACAACCAAATCTTTGATGAGCTCGATACATCTTACACGACTGGAATCAAATGAATACAAATCATGATATTTTCTTGCAATGTCTAACCCTAGTTTCTCCATGATCGCCTTTGGCATCAAATTGTGCGAAGCACCCGAATCGAACATAGCATTGTGCAAAACATATTCATGCAATCTCAAACTGATATAAAAGGGAGGAACATCACTTTTAGGGGACTCACCATCCAATGCTGGCCCGAATATCAATTATGGCTGATCATCTTCAACGTTCACCATGTCAAACATGGGATCAAAATTCAGAATTTTAGAGACTTGACCTCGGTAGCTGCTGTTTTTCATGATTTCAGTCAAAGGAATAGATACTTTTAATTTGGAAATTTCATTTTCCAAACTAAATGCTGAAACTTTGTTGACTTCTTTGACCGGAACTTCTCTCCTATCTTTGATTATATTTGCCTGATTTGTCCTTTCTACTGCTGATATCTTGCTAGTTGTGGGATCAATTGTCTCCTTTCCTTTCTTCTGTGGTATCGGTGAATCCGTCTTTGGTGCTGTAGCTTCTTTTATTTTCTGAATCGGATTGATAGGCACATCTCGGTTTCTCAATGAATACTGCTTCTATTGAGTGGACAAGGCATTCAGATATCCTCTTTGGTAATCATCTAACTCTGCATCATTATCTAAGATAAAATCTTCATCTTGCTGGGTTCCTGAACTTTCTCCATACTCTTCTTCTTCAGTGATGTAAATGGGTAGATCATCAGGAGTAAAGAAGTGATTTTGGTCCCCTACTACATCAGCATCTTCATCTGAATCTTGACTCACAAAATTCTGCAAAAGAGGAGTCTTGATCGGTTGTTGGGCTGCCGGCTCTTGTACTTTTTGATCACGCTGTTTAATTCTGAACTGAGGTGGTTGCTGGCCACGGTAATTTGGATTACGAATCTGCGGTTCTGATTTGTCAAGGTTGATTCTTTTGAACATTTTTTCCATCTCACGAAGCCAAGGCGGTTCTGATGTAGATTCTTCCTTTATAGTCACTCTTTTATCTGCCTTCAACCATGCTCTCTTGTCATTCAGATTTGCCTCAACATTAACAACAATCTTTTGCATATCTTCTAAAGTAGGTGGATCTCTATCCCGTAATGAATAAGCCATCTCCAGATCAAAACCATCCGGGAATTTGAGAACAGCTGATTTTCTGGATGGTCTTATATCATCCGGAATAGCATTATAAACTGTATTGAACCTGATAATGTAGTCTTGAACAGACTCACCATGATTGTGTTTGATATTATTGTACTCGGCATTGATCTAAAGCGGATCCTTTCTGAGTTCCCAACGATCTAGAAACTGTCTCTGAAGTTCAGCCAACTTAGGTATACTTCTGGCTCCCAAGCCTCTGAACCATTTTCTTACCTCTCCTCCGAATGTTTGCACAAACAATCGCATAGTTACATCCTCTTTGTCAATCTCATATAAATCACAAAAATTTGCCATTTTGTCTATGTGCTGTTGAGCGGACACACTTTGAGGAGTGCCATCAAATAAAGGAATCTTACTCTGATAATCCACCGGCATATCATGCAAATCTTGAGGAAGAGCGAGAGGAGCAAACCGAGCAGCCATTGCTCTAGGCGGATTTGGTCTAGGAGTAGTTGGTGGAGTAGATGTAACCGAAGTATGAGGAGTATGAGGAGGTGTATGTGGAGGAGAAGCGACGTGAGATGAGGAAGGAGAATTCACTGCGGACTGTTGATATGTGATTATAGGTTGCAGGGGAATAGTGGGAATGAAAGGTGGTTTGGTGGGATTTTTTGAAGCGGAAGCCGTGACAGCAGATCCAATATTCTCAGATGCAGCTTCTAGGAAATCAGCAAGATTTGCAGCCTGAATGTCACTCTGAAGGTGCCTCAAGATAAAATTTTCAATTAATTTATTATGTTTTTCAACTTTAAGAGCTGTAGCAAAGTCAGGATTTGGAATGAGAGAATCAAGTGCACTTTCGGATTGAGTTTTAAATAGTGACAATTCAAATTTCTCGTCAAAGTCAAGTTCTTCAAGATACTCAAAAATTGTAGGACATGAATGAGATTTAACCAAGGGAGTTGCCGAGCTTTCTTGACGGAGGATTTTTCGAATCAAGTTTGGATTTTCGTAAATAGGAGGTGGATCTGGATTAGGATTTAATCTCGTGTATCTTCTAGAAGCCAGTGTGGAATTGTTCAGAACAATCAAAAGGACACAGTAAATTTCAGCCTATCAATTTGCTAGACTCAACCATCCAAGGTCTAGAACAAATAAGTGTACTGGGGTAAATAGAGATGAAGTGCTACATTCACAAGCTCACCGGAGATTGACTGAAGCAGCGTTTATCTACTTTCGCTTATGCATAGCAAAAGCGTTTCGAAGGCTACCTGGCATAACTTCAGACTCCGTCTAAGACTCATGAAACAAACACATCAACCAGCGAACTATTTGTCCCCAGTATGGTCGCCACTATGTTAATGTTCGAATTTGCCTCAGGCTGAGGAAGGCAAAACTCGAGGCAACATCAAACCAAGCTCAGCCTCGTAGCTAGCCCTATGAGGACAGGAGAGGGCTCTCTCCGGTCAATCTCAGCAAAAGGTAATCAAAGAAGCTCGAGATGACTGAATTGATGACTAATTTTAGGCTAGGTATGAAGTACAAGGACTATGGAATTGATTTTTTGAAGTTTTGTTGAATTCAAGGGAAAGGCAATTTTGGGTGCGAGGATGAGGCACAACTTTTGCAGAGGTCTACTTGGGGCAAGATAGGCAATTGTTTTGATGCCTTTAAAGTGAGTGAATGAATAGTCCTGACAGGTGAGGAGCTAAGGAGAGCAAGGAAGTCTCAAGGATTCTCCTTAAACTGAAGAAAACATGGAAAATTAAACAAACTTAAAGGCAGAGCATAGCAAATTTATGGATTCTAACTTAACACTTCATTTGTTTAATTGCAGAAGATTAAATAAGGAAAGTGATACACATACACAACTTACAAGTACTGAGAGAAACACACCATCAACACATAAGGCCACATGAATCCCAAATAGTGCTGCAAAACCCTGGTCTATCCTTTGCCAAAATTGCAGAGAAAATATGTACAATAGTGTATCAAGCTATTCCCAAGAGTCCAACCCTGAAAATGACTCAGAAAATACATAATATAGGCAAGCTAACACATTCCCTTGCCTCTAGGGGTCGAGGTCATCATCCTAGGAGCTATTTCAACCAATTCTAAACAAAGCACTACAATCTAGGTAGTCAAAACAACTTGCCTCTATAAGCTAGGAAACCAATTCATTCATTAAATGTTTGCTATTTATGAATGAATCATCTAGAATAGGTAAATAAGTGTCAAGTCAACATAAAGTTACATTAATTACATCGAGGAGTGTGAAAAATCCCATCACAAGTCAAAACTGGTCGAACTGGCTTCGTTTCCTGAGCTGAAGATGAAAATTTTGCAAAAAATCCTGATACGTAGCGCGCTTGAGCCCTATGCGTAGCGCGCCTTTCCACCTGCTTTTGGGGCACTTCCCGGCATCCAAATCGAGCTCAGGTTGGATTGTTGGAAAGCCCTGGATGTCTACTTCCCAACCCAAGTGGAATTTTCCAATTTGATGTCCATTTGCTCCTCCAAAAGTGCATTCTCCCAAGGCTGCTACCTATGTGTCCAAAAAGGGGCAGTGATGTCATTTTTTGCATGTTTTTTGACCTTTTTGGGACCCAAAACTTGATGAAATGCCTTGGAAGTGGCTGAGCAGGTGTATTTCATCATGAAAAATCCAAAAATACAAACCTTTCATGATTTGGACCTCCCAATTTTAAGGGTAGCGCGCAGCGCGCTACGCGTTGAGCCCAAAAACCTGTTTTTTACACAAAAATTTCAAAATTGACAAAATTTTCCCCAAACTTGTTGAAATTTGGGCTGGGGGTCCCCAATCAAGTACTATGCTCAATCAAAGAGGCTTCGGCCAAAATCCGAAGACGATCAAGCTCCTTTTGTCGTTTTTGCTTCTTGACCATTTTCCTCAATTTTGCCTTAAGACTCCTAATTCGCGCCTTGCAAACCAGGTTTCGGACCTTGTAATGCATAACCATGTGTTTCAATAATGCATGATCTCTATCGGCCCTTTTCACCCGTTCCTCCAAGTAGATGTTGACCCTCTCGAGATTAGCCTCTCGATCCTCATTTACCTGTTGCTCTAGAGAGGTGAACTCAATTTGCCTATGTTGGGCAGCTTGGCGATTCTCACGGATGTTCTGTAGCTCTATGATCATGTGCTGGTCCTCAAGCTATTTATTCTGCTGCTCTACATACCTGATATATTGGGTCTTCTCTGATTCTGAAACTGTCTCATCATGAATAGTAACAAAACCGGATGGCTCACCTAAAGGTCCCTCCTCATGCTTGGGCTTCTTGCCCTTATCTTGTACCTGCGATGCTGCTGTCGAAAGCGAGGTCCCTTCCACAGAAGGTGGAGATAACACTCGTTGTGCCGATGAAGTCAACGAGACCCCTTCCACCCCCGGCGGAGATAGTACTCGTCGTGTAGATGAAAATAATGCCCTGTGACCTCGCTAATATGTCACATATGGAGGAGCACTTATATGCTCAGTCTCGGGAATGTCTGGCTGGTGTGAAGGTCCTCCCTCATCAGGAACTATCTCGGGAGGTGGCTGTAATGGTGCAAAGTAATCACGGGAGATGAAATCTTCCCAAGTAATGCCCTGTTATGCCAACTGATGCATCACTACAATTTTGATCAATGCATAATGATAGATGCTCTTATGCTGATGTGCTGGGCTTTTCCTTTGTACTAAAGGCACCATCCTCTCTATGTTGCGACACATGAAAAATGGAATGTTCATCATACGTACCCTGGTAAAATGCATCAACAAATGGACATGGTATGCATAGAGACATGAGAATCTGCCCTCGCAACTGAAATATCGAATGATGAGTTTCATCAATGGTGCATACTCATCCCTTAGGAATATGAAAGGAAAAACTGCAGTCAAGTGTCTTACACATCCGGGCTTAATATATGGCTCATAGTGAAATCTGTCTAACTGCTGGCGTTTACTCCATTCCTCCCCTACATTTGGTATCCCAGTGGCCTGAGCAATAATCTCGGGTGACAAGGTGAAATTCACTCTGGCAAGGTTTACATGACCATTCTGCAAATGTAGAACAAATAAACGGACTAGTTCCCGATGATGCTGGATTTGTGAGATCCACTCACAGTATTCAAAACATGATTGATACCGAAAACAGTCCATTGCAAGTGGACAAGCTTGCAATTGAGCCAAAGAAGTAGGCTCCTCCCTAACATGCTGACCACCTTTGCCACCTTTGTGATACCTCCTTGGCACACTTACCTCTCGTGTAGAATCACTATCATAATCCTGCTCATAAGCTAACTCGGTCTCTGACATGTTCTTTAAAAACAAGGTAGCTCGAATATATATATGCTGATATACAACTGTGTGCACAATTGACTGTAGACTTTTTCTTTTTCTCAAAATGCTGTGACCAAGGGGACACAAATATACAAGGGAATTATTAGGAAAGGGGAAACATTAGGGAAATGGGGACAATGGAAATAAAACAAGGAATTTAGGGAAGGGAAGGGACATGAAAATCTTTAAGTTTTAGGGTTTGGGATGAGGTAGGGTAGGAAAAATATGTTTGTAGTAGAAGGGAGGGGTTAGGATTTGAGGGAAAATAGTATAGGGTTTTATGAGGAATTATTGGGGAAAATATTGGTGAATATAGGGGGTGGGAAACACAAGAAATGGGAAAACCTTGGCAACATTTATGTTTGAAAACCCTACAACAATCTTGGCATTTAAATCCTCACAGCAAACTAATGGAAAATGAGGGTTTTTACACTTGGTTTTTCATGGCAAATATAGCATAATTTCTTTACATAAATATTTTAAAACCAAGAACGAACCGTGGATAAAAGCCTACCTATGATTTGATGCATGAGAAGAGGTGTTTGAGTGTGTTTCAGGCAAAGTTCTGGGCATAAACTCCAATGCGTAGCGCGCCTCACCCAACGCGCCGCGCGCTCCTGATGCGCCTCACCCGTGTAAAATTGCACTGAGAATTGTTTCCTGATGCGTAGCGTGCCACTGGTGCATCGCGCGCCCAACCTGATGCTTAGCGCGCCCTGGAAACGACCCGATTTGCTCACAAACTCACAAAATCGCCTTAGAATAATACTCTTTGCTCTTGGAATGTGGAATGGGTTGCAAATGAGGAGAAATATCTTCATATAGACTCCTTGTTGATTTTTGCTTAACCCAAAACCCATTTTCTTATGTTTGGTTGTTGACACTTTTTGAAAATTAATAGGCTTTGACCTTTTTGGTTTCCCCTTTAAAATTGGTTGAAATAATGATTTTCACTGATAATTTTTTGCAGGGATAGCTCTGATATGCTCTGGCAAAGGAGACCAAGGCTGCACTTGAATGATTGAAGAACTGAAAATTTTGACAATTTTTTCAAAAATGAGATGGCGACTTATCTTCAAAACAGAGTTTTGGAGAGAAGTCCTACTTCAGCTGTACAATGATGAAAATTATTGAAGTGATGATCTATCAAAGATATCCCTCTGGCCTGCTGGTCTTCTAAGACTTTTCAAGACAAAATTGACTCAACCTTTGACCTAAGACCTCAAAATTTAAAACATGATTGTAAATGACCTTTGAAGACTTATTTTAATAAACAGGCCTGAACCAGCAGTGCCAAGCACGAGGGGAATGAGTGATACAACCCACTCCATCAGAGTTATAGCATGCCTAACGAAACGCAACTGATAAAAACCGATGGGACACCTAATCATGAAATGAAAAAGAGATTTGATCTCTGATGGAGGGATAACTAGACCGACTCTAACAGGGTCATTTTTGATGCAGTATGGAAGGAAGTGTTATACCACCATTCAGCCAGAGGCAACCACTTGAACCATTGTGTCTGTTTATCAAATACAAAACAAAGAATATATCCTTTCAAACATTTTTTCACTATCTCAGTTTTTCCATCAAATTGAGGATGATAAGATGAGCTATGAGCTAACTGAGGATCCATACAAGAAATAATTCCATCCAAAAATTTCCAGTGAAAATGGCATCTCTATCGCTTACAATAATCTTTGGGTTTCCATGTAGCTTTTGAATTGTTTCCATAAATGCAGTAGCAAATGTACTGGATTTAAATGGATGAGATAATGAAAAAAAGTGTGCATACTTGGTAAGTCTATCAACTACCACCATGATGACACTCTTTCGTTTGGACTTGGGTAAACCCATGATAAAATCCATTGAAACCTTCTCCCAACATTGACTTGGAATGGATAAATGTTGTAACAATTTCGAGGTCTTAATTGTCTCAACTTTATTTTGTTGGAAAATCAAACATTCCACCACAAACTTTTGAGTATCATATTTAAGGCCATCCCAAAAAATTTCCTTCATAACCCTATGGTAAGTTTTTAAAAATCTTGAGTGCCCTCCTAAGGGAGAGGTGTGCAATTCCAGAAGAATCTTTTATTTGAGTTGGGAATTCTTACAGAGGTATAAGCGATCTTTGTACCATAAAAAATAATTTTTCCAACTAAAGGTATCAAATGTATTGGGACCTTGCTGCAACTTTGAGTGCCCAAACTTTTTCTTCATTCTTCCATTCATCCCTTGCTTTGTTTATCCAATCTGGATGGATGATAGAAATGGAACAAGGCAATGCTTTCACATCCTAATCCTTTCTTAAGAGTCCATTGGCAACAACATTTTGCTTCCCTTTTTTGTAGACGATTTCAAAGTCATAACCCAACATCTTTGTGACCCATTTTTTCTTCTCTTCTAAAGATAATCTTTGTTCTAAAAATTATTTAAGACTATCACGATCTGTTTTTACCTTTAAGTTTCTTCCCATTAGGTAAGGTCACCATTTCTTAAGTGCATGTAGTATTGCCAATGTTTTCTTCTCAAAATAACTTTGTGTAAATAATTTCATTTGATTGGACGACTTTCAAAAGAAATGGGTGTTCCTTCTTGCATTAAAACAACACCAATTCCATTTCTTGAGGCATCACATTCCATAATAAAGGTTTTTGTGAAGTCTGGCATAGCTAAGACCAGTGCTTGGCACATTGCCTCTTTAAGATGTTCAAAGGCCTTCGTTGCTTCTAGAGTCCAATAAAATGCATCTTTCTTCAGTAATGTTGTTAGAGGTGCTTCTATTCTCCCATAATTCTTAACAAACTTGCGATAATACCCTGTCAACCCAAGAAATCCTTGTAGATGCTTTATGGATGTGGGGATTTTCCATTCCTTAATGGCTTTAATTTTTCTATGGTCTACCTTAACACCTTCTTGAGATACAATATGACTCAGATATTCCATCTCTTGTACTCCAAAGAAACATTTGGAGGTTTTTGCATATAATTGTTTCTCCTCCAATAGTTTGAGCACCCTGTCAACATGTTGAACATGATCCTTCGAAGACTTGTTGTAGATTAGTATATCATCAAAAAATATTAACACAAATTTTCTAAGGAAGGGTTTGAAAATGGAATTCATCAAACCTTGAAATGTAGAAGGTGCATTGGTAAGCCCAAAAGGCATGACCAAAAATTCATAATGACCCTCATGAGTTCTAAATGCTATTTTCACAACGTCTTTAGTCTTCATTTTGATTTGATGATATCCTCAATGAAGATCCAAATTGGTGAAGTAAATTTCTCCATGTAATTCATCCAATTATTCATCAATGTAGGAATGGGAAATTTATCTTTAAGAGAGAGCTTGTTGAGCTCCCTATAATGCAGACGCATGCACCATGATCCATCCTTCTTGTGCACCAATACTACTGGAGCAGAGAAAGAAATTTGATTAGGTTGAATTATAATAGCCTCTAGCATTTTTGCAACCATACATTTAATTTCACTCTTTTGGGCATAGGGATATTTGCTAGGCCTGATGTTTGGAGGAAAACTTCCTTGAATTAAATAAATAGTATGATCATGATCATGAATAGGTGGGAGGCCTTTGGGAGTCTCAAATACCTTGGAATGATTGTCCAAGACTTTTTGGATATATGGAGAAATAGATGATTTTGATGTGGGAACCTCTAGTGAACATAATTGTGCAATTACGCCCAATTTTTATTTCTTTAGAAGCTTTGTCATACTGTTAGAGCTTATTATATTTCCTAATTTCCCTGTGATACCCCTTAATTCAACTTACTTTCCTTCCCAAAAAAATATCAACAAAATTTCTTGAAAATTAAAAGCTATCATAACCAAAGATTTTAGCCATTGGACTCCTAGCACAACATCAACACCACCCATTGGAATGGAAATAATTCGACTATTCAATATATATTCTCCCATGGATAGCTTGATATT
Organism: Pinus tabuliformis; assembly: GCA_031772625.1. Taxonomy (NCBI): domain Eukaryota; kingdom Viridiplantae; phylum Streptophyta; class Pinopsida; order Pinales; family Pinaceae; genus Pinus; species Pinus tabuliformis. Next base: position 392,206,834 of record CM062820.1, read on the forward strand.
ATGGAAATTTCCAGAGAAATTTATGGTTCCTCCATTTGCAACCATCAGTTGACAGTGTGGTGCTGGATATAAGAAGCAACTCAATTCCTTGGCTATCTTACAATGAATAAAATTATGGGTACTACCTGAATCAATCAACAGTATTACCCTTTTATTCTTGATACGTCATTCTATATTGAGAGTTTGAGTAGTGGTAATTCCTGCTAATGCATTACAAGATATGGCCAGATTCATTTCTTGTTTCTCTAGGGTTGGTTCCCAGTGTATATCCTCTTCTTTTGGCATTTCATGTTCCTTTTCTTCCTCCTCTTCACAATCTATGTAAAATAATTTCTTCTTAGCACACTTATGACCTTTAGTGTATTTTCTATCACAAATGTAACAAATCCCTTTTTCTCTTTTATTCTTCTAATTGTTTTGGTGTCAACCTTGTAGGTTGTGGAAGGCTAGGGGAAGCAACACTTCCATATTTATAGTTGTGAGTGGTAGGATTCCTTGTTGCCATAATTTTTCTTTCAATTTTTCTTCCTAACCTGAATGCCTTCTCTAATGAATTAGATTCCCAAAGGAAAATCTCATGTTGGATGTTATTCTTTAAAGTCCCTATGAACACATCAATCCTATGCTCCTATGGAAGATCATTTACCCTTATATTCAATTTTTGGAAGTCCTCAATGTGCTCCACCATTGAACCCTTTTGTTTGAGATTTATCAATTGGCTAAAAAGAGTGTTTCACTTTGTATCCTCATAATGTGCTATCATTTCCTCCGTAAAAATTGACCAAGTGACAATTATTTTATGAGAGAAAAGCCATAGATACCATACAAACTGATCGGTTTCGAAATATAAAGTTGCAATGTGTACCTTTTGTGTGTTTTTCACATTATGGAGATCGAAATATTGCTGCATCTGTAGTATCCATGTTATGGGATCCTTGCCATCAAACTTCCTCATATCGATCTTTGGAGCATGGTGGGTCTTCAATTTAACGTTAGAGTCTATGAAATCATGATTAATGTTTATTCTATCCTCATCGTGAGTGTCCTCTACTACTTGTTCACCATTAGGAAGTCTTTCTTATAGCAACTTTGTCAAACCTTCCATGTCTTTCTTCAAATCTTCCATGTTGCCTTTCAGTTTTTCTTCTATACCATCAATCTTAGCTTCCATACCATTGATATTAGTTTCCATTATATTCTTCAAACCATTCATCTTAGCTTCGATTCCATTCTTCAAACCATCCATCTTAGCTTCAGTTACTTTTTGTTAGAGTGAATTTTTTTGCACTTGGTCTCGTAATTTTGATATATCATGTTGCATTTCTTCCTCATATTCATGTTTCATAGTAGATATTTTGGGTTTTTTACTAGGTGTTTCCATTTTATTTATTTGGGTCATCAATTAATGGTAACTATGTTTCACAATTCCCTTTGAATCACTTCAAACTACTTTCTCAAAGAAAACTTATGCAAATTTAAAAAAACTACACACCTTTTTTTTTCGCTTTGTAGGAGTTCGATATTGAACCTGATGTATCTCCATAATTTTAGATCTCCAAGATTTGTACTTGCATACTATGGTATTGCTCTGAGTCCTCTTTCCAACCCCACAATTCTGATTAAGATTGTATTCTCCAAGAAAGAGTTATGCCCAATCTCCCATGATGCCTTGATTATAGACTGATATAGTAGAGTGAACTTGTACGAAGTTCCACGTGTCATTGTTTTAACATCCAGCCCTGAAAATGATACCCAACAAAGAAAAGTTTGTCTTGTTTCTCTCACTTTTTACGAAATTTGAATATGATGTTCATAGATAAAGTTATGAATATTTTCCCAAGGTCACCTGTTTGAGATCGAATTATGGAGCCTGCAAAAACCCTAATTTCCTCAACTCATATATGTGAAAATATAGCAGGAAAATATCTAAAATTATGACACAAGGTTTATCAATAGTTCGACTCAAATGGGTTATAATTTGATCTTCTCAAACTTCGTATAAAAATTTTAATAGCAAAAATTCCATGATGACCTGTTTGAAGGAGTGAAACCCTAGAATGCAAAGCTCTGAAACCAAATGTTATGCATCCATCTCACAAAATAGAAGAAAATATAGATCAAAAATTTCAAAATCAACCTCTTTGAGGGGGAAAACTCCTTTACATTACAAAAATGAAAAATTCTTGGATGATTCAAATGACCAAAACCTTCTTTCTATATATAGGAGTCTAAGGGGTCATAATATAATCAGAGTCGACATATAATAATAATGTAGGGGCGCAACAATAACAATAGTGGGCTTCTATGGGGCACAATAATAACAATATGGGGACAATAGGGGCACAACAATAATAATAAGGGGCTACAATGAAAATAATAATGGGGGAATACGTTAGTATTTTAGGGACCTAACACTCATCATGAGTTTCATGGAGTACCTTATCACTAGTAGGAAGAAATTCTTGTAGCAACTTTGTCAAGCCTTCCTTCAAAAATTCCATTTATGATTTTAATCCATTCTTCAAACATTCCATGTCCCCCCTTTTTTTTTCTAAACCATCCATATCAACATTCATCATCTCTTCCAATTCATTTTTGGTTGCTCTTTGTGAGAGAGAAATTTTTTGTATTTGTTCCTCTAATTTTGGTATATCATGTTATATTTCTTCCTCTTCTTCATGCGTTATAGTAGAGATTTCTATGGGCTTATATATATATATATATATATATATATATATATATATATATATATATATATATATATATATATATATATATATATATATATATATATATATATATGTATATATGTATATATATATATATATATCTGTATGTTTTTCTATGCCCTTTGAATCACTTCAAAATGTTTTTTCAAACAAAAATGCAATTTTAAAAATACACACCCTTTTTGTTTTTAAGAGCTTGATTTTGAGTTTTTTTGATTTGGTTAACCTTGATTTTTTTTTTAAATTTAAATTTAATTTTTTTTAATTTTTTAATTATATTATTATTATTATTATTATTATTATTATTATTATTATTTTTATCTCAGCCTCCTAATGTATGAAATTTCATCTTGATGTATCTCTCTATGTTTTCTTTCCAACACCACATGTTAAACTGAGATTGGGTTCTTCAATGATAAAATTATGTCAATTCTCCCATGATAACCTGATTATGGCCTGATTTAGTAGAGAAAACATTTATAGGATGCCATGTGTCATTGTTATAACCTTTGGCCTTGAAACTCATACTAAAAAAATATCCATTAAATTTCAGTAACTTTTCACGAAACTCAAATCTGAAGTTCAAAGAGAAAGTTATGACAATTTTCCCTGGGACACCTATTTGAGATTGAATTCTTGGGCATACAAAAACCCAAACTTCCTTGAACGGTATCTCTGAAAATATACGGAACCAAGTTCTGAAATTTTAACCAGATGTTCATAATTTTTTTCCTCCTTGTGGTAAAAATTTCATAGTCTAAATCTTTAGAGAAAAAAATAATAGCGAAAATTCCACGATGACCCATTTGAAGTAGCAACACCCTAGGATCGAGAGATATGATACCAAATGTTATATATCAAGATAAAAATAACACAGAAACTTAGGAAAACTTGATAATAAGCCACTTTAAGGAGGAATGATCCTTTCCCATCACACAAATGAACAACTCTTGGTTGATTCAAATGACAAGACCTACCTAGTATATGTAAGAGTCTAAAGGGTCAAAATATAATTAGGGTCTACACAACAATAATAATTTAAGGGTATAACACCAACAATAGTGGGCCTATATGAGGTACAAGAATAACAACATAGGGGCTACATTAGTATTACAAGGGCCTAACAGTGGTAGTACAATAGAACCAGGGGGCTGTATGGGGTGAGGGTCAATAACCTCTCCTAGCCTCCATCACCCAAATCATGAGATTCCAAATAGATACATTGCATGAACTTTCCAATAAGGTTTCACTAACTTTAAAACACTAGAACCCCACCCTCAGACTTACTGCACCACCCTACCAAGGAGTCACACCAAACCAAAATTTCCCAAACAATCATTATATCAGAACATGCAGAAACAATCCTATGATGGCACTTCCACCTAGGTCACCAGGTTACTACCACAATAAACCCTAATAGATGAATACATGTCAGAAGACAAAATTCAACCCCCCTAATTAACGCTTTGTGATCAGAGGTAGACTAGAGGAAAACCAAGACCCCATTTTCCTAGAACCCAAACCTAATTGCAACCAACCAAATGTGCAATCGACCAAGGTGATGACAAGTCTCTCTTTCTTTTGGCTGAGGCCTTCTAAACAACTCCAAAAGCTTATGGTGCATACCAGATTTCCACTTAAACCCCTATGGCACTAATTCTCCAACCAGAACATGAAAGAAACACAAAAGTACCAAAAAGGAAAAATCTCCTTGAAACATAGATATACAAGAATCAATTGAAAAACTAGCAAGGTCTTACTGATGTCTAGAGACGAGGTCCATCTTCCAATCCCAATCAAACTCCCACCAAGTGAGGTATCCTCAACTCTGGGTTTTCCCTCTTAAGAAGAAGATGAGCTCCTATAGAAACCTGTAATACCCAAATTCTAGACCCGCTTCTTCGTCAAATTTGTAGCTCGCCCACCACCATCAAAGAGTTTATGTACTTCGTCAGGGAAATCCCAAGCACATTTCAGCTCATACAAATGGGAAAATTGCACAAGCTTATGTAAATTTCCCTCCACTCTTCTATCTCCCATGCCAAAGTGAAAATAAACAATAGTCTAACCAAAACCAATGTTAGTGTGCCATCACCTCCCCTCTAGATCCATCTACTTCACATGAGCAGGCATGGTGGCATAATGCAATGTCACAAATACAAATTATCCCATGGACAATTGAAGTGACATATTACCTTGAAATTCCCAATGTGCACATTGCCCTCCACCACCATTGAGGAATTAATGATGCCTCTTATTATACTAGCTTGATTCATTTTTAATATTACAAGCCAATACAAAGGAGATGTGGTAAAATTATTTCACTTTCACTCTCAACACCATAAATAAAAAATTTAGATGCCTATATTTTATATCAACTCTAAGAGATAAAGTAATTAAAAGTTAAAAATAAATTATTAATGTAAAATAATTCAACTTCATTCTTATCACTAACAATTGATCCCTCTCGGTGCTTGGTAGATCTACGATTAATATGGATTTGTATTGGCTGATACAACCCAAGCTAAATAGGACATGGTAAAATATTTAACTTCCACTATCATAGCCGTAAATAAAATACTTCTATGTTAAGTCTTTAGAGAGATAAAGTAATATAAAAAAAAAAAAATTTTTCCTTCTAAATCTTTCCGTATAAGATAAACTATTTCAATATCCATGTTATGTAATATATTTCAATGCCTAGAAGGAAGAACTAATAGAAAGTAAAATAACTTAGTTACTTTCTAATAAAATGAAGATATGTAATCCATTCAATTGTTAATATAAAATTGCTACGTAGCATTTAATCAATAATAATAAAAATATTCAATGTAGGTCATAAATAAAATATTACACTATGCAAGGCTAAGTAATATAGACATGTATTTAAAACTATATTGCTAACATTTTTTTTTAATATTAACAACTTTCTCCATAAATAAAATATTTTAATGTCCATCTTAAGTATGATATTTCAATGTCATTTATACATATATGTATATGTTCTAGAAAGAATTAAAAAAAATAATTTCTTATGTTTAAAACATTATAAAACCTTTCAAGTAGTCTTACTATTTTACATTTTGGTCATTTTTCAAGTACATTTAAAGGTCAATTTAGTCCAAAATCTAGCAGAGATTTGTTGAAATTACAAATTTAAGTTGTGTAACCTACACAATCCAAATCTCCAAAGAGACTTTCAAGGTATTGTATCCATTTATACATTGAAAAATGTAATTTAAACAATTAAATATTACACATGGTGTGTGTGTGTGTGTGTATAAAGTATGAGAGGGATTAAATCTCTTGAGGTGCAAATTTTTTAAAGGTCTGCACTTTAAAGGAGGTTTTCACATAAAGAGATCTAAATACGGATATGTTGTATCTATGCATGTTAAAATTACATAACCATATCTTTAAAGTATATTTGTGGTACGAAGATCTGTGCTAAGAGGGATCAAATCATCTCTTGTTAAATCCTTCACAGAATGGTTAAGATCTATATATGTTAAAATTGCTTAACCCTGCATATTAAAATATTTTATATATAGCCTATATTATTATTATTATTATAAATACCACATATCAATTGTATATTAAAAATTTAAATGAACTACATATCTGCCTTTCATTATTGTTATCATGAAATAATTAAACTTTTTTTCCTTTCAATTACTTCTATTTGTTATATATATATATATATATATATATATATATATTGTCTCGGCCCATGGGGATTTGGACCTTGAATATCATTGTTTACATAATACTTCATATTAAGACAATTGCCAGTTGAGAAGAACCCTATGGGCGATTGAAATATTTTATTACGATATGTATATATATATATATATATATATATATATATATATATATATATATATACACACACATCAAGAGGGATCAAATCTCTTTAGGTGAAATTGATTTAGATTGGAAAATTTAAAAAGAGATTGCATCCCTTGGTATATCATAATGAATTTGTAGTGGTTCTAACAAAGTTACAAACATAACGAGAATTGTACCAAGTTATTGTTTACTTAGAGGTCCAAAAGCATCTTGATTTTCATGCTGATTTTTAAAAGTGTCGATGCAACAACAACCTTTTTCTTTTGGAGCATATTTTTGACACTTGAAATCTTCTTATATTAAGTATGGACATTTTCTTTTAAACGGTAGTGATTTTCTTACCAAGTTTGAAAATTGTTGATGCAACATCAACCCCTTGGTTTTTTGGGGGAGAGAGGGGTGGGGGAGAGGGCTAATTTTTAACACTTTAAATTTTCTTATGTATTAAGTATGGATATTTTTTTGAAAGTGTTAGTGATTTTCATGTAAAATTTGAAAAGCTTTGTTGTACCATCAATTTTATTTTATTTTATTTATTTATTTTTTCTTTTTTTCAAGGGCATGTTTTTGACACTTTAAATTTTCTTACTTGGGCATGCACACTTTTTTTTAAATGTTGGTTACTTAACTATTTTTCAAGTCATCTTACTCATCTTCTTCTTTTTCTTCCCGATATGTTTAATTTTTAACGATTTTTCAAGTTTGGATTTTTTGTATTTCTTTGCAATGATTTTTTATAATGAAAATTTCATTTTTTTGCAAGGTTTTAAAAAACAATAAAATTAAAATTTTGAAGTTATGTTTTTTTGTATATTTATGTATCGTTAATTAATACTTCAATACAAATAAAATAGTTGTCACTAAAAAATAATAATTTTGAATACTTGGCAGAAAACACACATTTTGTATATAGATATAATTAAAAGTATATGCATTTTGAGACTTTTTTTTTTTTTTTTTTGCCAAAAATGACATATTTAATAAAGGATTTTTATAGAAAAAAATGACAAAAACAAGTTAAAAAGGTAGAAAATTTTATTAAATTTTCTTGAATTTTGTGTCTAAAAATGATAATATTTTAACCTATTTTCCCAAAAATAATGATTCACATAAAATTTTAAGTAAGAAAAAAAAATTAAATAGTTAAAAAATTTGTTTAAAAAAAAATGAAAACAAACAAAAAGTAGTTAAAAATAAAATAAAAAGAAATTAAAATAAAAATTGGAAAATGAAACAAAAATATTTAGCCCAAAAAAACATTATAAACTAATTAAAATCAGAATTTATTAAAAAAATTAAAGGAGAGAGAATAAGAAAAAAAAAATGATAAAAAATAAACAAACTCATAAAAAAAATAAACAAATTAAAACATTACTAAAATTTGAAAAATAAATAAATAAATAAACCTTAATTTAAAAAATAAAAAGCAAAACAAAATACAAATTTAAAAAGTAAATAAAAATAATATGAAAATTTTAAAAATATATTTAAAAAAATAAAAAAATACATTAAAACTAAAACTAAAAAAAAAAAGAAAAAATTGACAAGAGAAGAAAATTAAATGTTGTCACTATCCAGTGCCAAAGAGTGACTCCGAACAACATTTGTTTATTATTGCTTTTTTTTTTGTAAGCTTGGCAGGACTACATCTTCATCATGTGCAATATATCACCCTGATTGGGGCAGGGAATTGAATTAGTGAATTCAGATCAAGAAGTGCCTTAATAGAGTACCCAATCACCATCTATCCATGACCCCATGGACACTTATTATTACTTTTTAATTTAATTTTTGTTTAAAAAAAAAAATTATAATGTTTTTCTTTTGGGTTAAGTTTCTTATTTCTTAAAACATTATGGTTTTTTAAAGGGTTTTTGTCTCATTTATTTTTTCATATTTTTTTATTTTTTTGGTTTTTCAATTTTTTTTTGTATGATTCTTTTTTCTTTCGTTTTTCTTCACATTTTTATGCTTGATTTTTTTTAATGATATTTTATGTTTGATTATTTTCCCTTTTTGGGTCATTTTTATTTTTTAATTTTTCTTTTTTAATGTTTTAATTTATTATTATTTTTTGTTGTTTTTGTTGTGGTGATTTTAGTTTTAGTTTTTTTAGTTTTATTTTATTTTATATTTCACTCTTTTTTCTAGAGGGGTTGGGTCAATGATTGCTTAGGAATTCGATCCCACAGTGTATGAATTTGATAGTTGATTTTAAAGTTTTTATTACAATAGATCAAGTCCACACCCACCCTCTATCAATTTCATGGTTGATTTTTAAGTTTTCATTGCAATGGGTCAAGTGCACCATCACTACGTGTAGATTTGATAGTTGATTTTTAAATTTTCATTGCAATGTGTTAAGATGTCTTAGCCTAAGAGTTTAAAAGAACTATACTTCTATCATTCAAAAAAATAAATAACTCTTGGTATAGTGACTCTTTCATTTAGGTATTATTTTTAAGGGTTTTTTTAGTCAAGATACATAATGACCCCAATCATTTTGCAAAATATGTGAATATTGTCATGGCTATGATACAATATTATATATAATCTAAAGGTGTCACTTATAGGGTTATTGTAATTATTTCCTTAATTTCCTTTATATACATATATAAAATAAAAATTGTACCTATGCCTTGTACGCTTTTATGTTATACGCGTTAAGTAAGTAGCATAAGCCATAACCTTTATCTAACAATATGATTATCATCGATAAACACAGATACATGGTTAAAGGATAACAAAGGATGTGTTTTAAAAGACTTGCGGTAGTAAGGGCTTGGTATACAGGTTTGTGGAACTCTATGTAATCACAAACATAGATTCACCTTTTAATGCATAAAATAAATCCCCTAGCATGGGTAGGGGTAGACACTAGTAAAAACCTTGTATAGAGTTGGGGATTTTATGGGTATGTCCTTTAAACACTCAAACTTTGGACTATGTTAAATTTTAACCTACCTTCAAAAGAAAAATAAGATGTCCAATGTCTGTGCACGAAATATGAAGGTTTGTGCATAAAACAATCATTAAAGTAAAATAAAGGAGGTGGAGGGAAGGAGGTTGTGAGCGAGGAGAGTGCCAAATATTTGCAAATAATTGGCACATGGTAGAGAAGATTTTTTCCCTTGCATTCTGCGGGTTCTAAAACAAATTCAGGGAAAGAGACAAGTGTAACTTCTTTATTGGTCTAGAGGGGTTGAACTCTAATTACCTGGAGTCAGCATTCCGACAATAGAAACAACCAAGGGAAAAAAGGAAGGAGGGATGGTCATAGGAGGAGCAAAAAAATGTGGCAAGATCCAAAATCATGTGCAAGGCACCACAAGGATAACATGGTAAACCCATGTAACATCAAGGGTAGCTGATGTGAGGAATGTTGTAAAAGGGACAAGAGTGTAACGAGTATGTGAAAACCTTTGTAATATTACATTTGGAGTTGTGTATAAACTCAAGGAGAAGTTCTCCTTGGCCTAGACTATTGGTGCATGTATATTTTCTTGGGGACGAGTTAAAAAGGGGTTTGGCATTGTTGGATGTCATGTCCCTAGATTGAAACGTGTGACTGCTACCCTAGAAAGGATTGCTGAGTTCAACATTGCCTTGTTGGAGAAAGAAAAATACTAGGTTTCCCTAAACCATTATATTCTGAATATATTTGTACAATGGAGAAATAAGAGTCTGAAATGGTTCATTTGTAGGGAAACCTTTGTTTCATATTTGCATAGATTTATGAGTAAATAATTTATAACAGTGAGCTCACTGTAGTTATTTTGGGGTTATCACTGCCACTATGTGCATTTAATTGAAGCCAACTTTATGAATAAATACTCACAATAGAATGCCTTTGTAACACCCTCCTCCCACATCTACCCAAGCAACCGACCAGCCGGGGTAAACATGTGATGAGAGGCCAGTATGATAAATTCAACCTCCTTGGTGACATTAAGGAAATGGAATCTACGGAGCATCACACACAGTCATTAGACATCATCCACATAACCTTCAGAAGACAAGTCAGCCACTCATACTGCCTGTCCCTAGGTCCTACTGTTGTTTGAGAAAACTTAGGGCACGATAACGCTCCCTAGACACTACCCAGGCGAGTTAGTTTCAGTACTAATGCTCCCCAGACACTGGTAGGGTGCTTTATAACACTCCCCAGACATTGCCCAAGTGATTTAGTCTCATAACTAACGCTACCATTCCAGGATTTGAGCCACCTTTTTTCATCCTAGAGCTCGGGACACTGCCTAGAATGGAATGATCATTTAGAATTGGTAAGGATACAAGGTAACAAGGATAAAAAAGCAATAATATGAAAAAAATCATAACTAGACCTCTACTAGCCATGATAGGCATTTCGTCAAACATATCATCAACATGTAACCTACAGGTGTAAACAACAAAATTAAGTGTAGGGATCTCATACTTATCTAAGAATCACCATGAACCATTGTTTCCTCATGTCTTTTGCTGCCTTATCACTTATTGGGTCATAGATACAATATCCATTCAAACACAAGTAAAAACATGCTGAGAGCCAAACATAGCTACTACCATAAAATGTACATATAACCAACATAATAGGAACAAAAATACAATGGACATATCAGGCATCAAAATACATACTTATATATATATATATATATATATATATATATATATATATATATATATATATATATATATATATATATATATATAGTACATTTTCACATGAAAATCAAGGGAATGAATTTCTCATTAATAAATGCAATGAACCAACCAGTGATGGGACTACCACATTCCACCCAACCATAGATTGGATGAGCCAAGTCTCTCTTCAGCCAATCACCCCCATGCCATATTCCAAGCATGAATGTGGGACTCATAGAACACATCAAAACACCAATCAATGTGGATGCCACCAGAGTTCTTCACCTACACCGTGAAGAATTTGAGTGCCTCCTAGTCTCTCAGGCTTTATCGTGCATCCGCAGTTTAATCCAGGGATCAATAGGACCTACACTGAGACATACTCTCCATGATTTACTATGCATTCCATCCCAGAATCACTAGGCCCAACAGAGAGAAAATACACCTCTTGGCTTTACTGTATATCCCACCATTCACCGACAAGGATTCCTAGGTCCACCGAGGCACACAATCTGGCTTTATCAAAACCCATAGTCTGGTTTAGGGGTTACTAGGCTAGTGGCTTCGTGCATCCTCAATCTAGTTCAGGGAGAACTACCACCATGTGTTTGTCAATTTGGAGATCCACCACACTTAGCTTCGAATCCAATCCGACCATCCCCCACAAAACACAAGAGAGAACCCATCTCATCAAAGCTATCAAGAAATGGCAAGGCTAGGTTGAAAATATTGTCACACCTAGAAAAACCCATGCCATGGTAGAAAAGAAACACATGAAATACCATGCATGCCAAATCTAGCAAGGAAAATACACATGCAAGTTGATATCTACAATGAAGCTTGTTATAGCTGCTTGATCTTGTCTTTCCCTGCTTGGTCCTTGCTTCCTCTGGCCTTCTTTGTCTTTCTTGCTCCAATGCCAAAGTGCTCCAAGAAAACTCTGAGCATCCAAGAGTATGAAAGAGAGAGAGAATAATGAGAGAGCTCCAAAGCTAAACTGACAAAGGTTCACTCTGAAAAGAAGAAGCTTGCCAGCTGATCCTCAGAAGCCTTTTTATTAATGAGGCCTCTATTTCCTTTATTTTCCTTCATTTTCCTTCATTTTCCTCCTCACATGTAGTCTATGACCTTTCACCTTCCTTTTCTCCTAATTTCCTTTATTTTCATAAATAATTGTGCCAAAATTCCTTTTAATGCCTTAGCCATTGCCTTTGCCAATTTCCTTAGCCATAAACAATCAAATGAACACACACTAGGATTTCCTGCCCACCATTCAGCTTAGAATATGTGTCCCATCATCCATGGTATTTATATATTTTTACATGGAATTTTCACTAGGGCTGTTATAAAACCCTCCCACTTGGGGAACACCACCCTCGATGTTCAATGACATCTATAACCAACATGACTGTTGAAAACAAAACATACTTCCCGTGGAGCTTTGTTATGAAACCGGCTCATAAAAATATATAAAAGATAGATGAACGCCTTAGAAATAAGCCTCTTCGAGGGGGAAACCTCCTTTACATTACACAAATGAACAATTCTTGTATGGTACAAATGATAAGACCTCCTTTCTATATATAGGAGTCTAAGGGGTCATAATATAATCAAAGCCGACATACCAATAATGATGTAAGGGCACAATAATAACAATAGTCGGCTTCTATGGGGCACAAATAATAACAATATGGGGAGTACATGGGCACAACAATATAATAAGGGGGTTGTACTAATAACAATAATGTGTTAGACTAGTAGTATAGGGACCTAACATGCCCCTCTCCTTTAAAAAGTGTAGTCCTCAACGCTTGAGTAGTTCTTGCTGCTTCTGTATAAAATTATTGCCCTCCCATGTGTAATGTTTAGCGGGTAAGTTCTTCCACTTGATGAGATACTCTGAAATTGATCGATTTCATAGCTGTCGGGTTCTTGTTTCTATGACTGCTCCAGGCTCCAATATGATTTTTCCTTCCTCATCAAGTTCTAGAAATATTGTTTGAACTGGGATCTTCTGCAACTTTTGAGTGAGTGGCCACACTTCTTCGTCCTTCTTCCATTCATACCTTGCTTCGTTTATCCAATCTGGTTGGATAATAGAAGTGGTGCACAACAATGCATCCACATCCTCATCCTTTCTTGAGAGTGCATCTACCACAACATTTTGCTTCCCTTTTTTGTAGATGATTTCAAAGTCATAACCCAACATCTTTGTGACCCATTTTTGTTTTTCTTCAAAGGATAATCTTTGTTCTAAAAAGAATTTAATACTATCATGATCCATTTTTACCTTGAAGTGTCTTCACATTAGGTAAGGTCACCATTTCTTAAGTGCGTGTAGTATTTCGAACATTTCCTTCTCATAAATAGCTTTCTTGAGGGACATTTGTTGGTATGTATGTAACCATAAAAATACCCAATCACCTACATCAAAAATTCTTTCATTGTGATGTTGATATGCCTATTGTTTCATGTGATTGTGCACCAAAGTGGCGTTATCCTTTAAAAGTTGGAGAATTTGTTATTTATGCTTGATGTGACATTTCACTGCTTGAATCTTTTTCTTCTTGAGATGTCCTTCTATATTGAGAGTTTGAGGAGTGGTAATTTCTTCCAATGCATTACAAGATATGGTCAGATTCATTTCTTGATGCTCTATGTGATCTTTCACTTCTTGAACATTTTTCTTCTTGATATGTCCTTCTATATTGATAGTTTTAGGAGTGGTAATTCCGGCCATTGCATTACAAGATATGGTCGGATTCATTTCTTCTTTCTTGATGTGGTCTTTCACTTCTTGAACCTTTTTCTTCTTGATATGTCCTTCTATCTTAAGAGTTTGAGGAGTAGTAATTCTTTCCAATGCTTTACAAGATATGGCTGGATTCATTTCTTCTTTCTCTAGGGTTGGTTCTTGGTGTATATACTCTTCTTTTGATGTTTCTTGATCCTTTTCTTCCTCCTCTCCACAACCAATGTAAAATAATTTCTTCTCAGCACACTTATGACCTTTAATGTATTTGATATCACAATTGTAACAAAGCCCTTTTTGTCTTTTTTCTTCCAATTGTTGTGGTGTAACCCTTGTAGGTTGTGGAAGGCTAGGAGAAACAACACTTCCATCCTTATAGTTGTGAGGGGTAGAATTCCTTGTTGCCATAATTTTGCTTTCCACTTTGTAACAAAGCCCTTTTTCTCTTTTTTTCTTCCAATTGTTGTGGTGTTGCTCTAAATAAGGGGTTGCTCTTTATATCCTCATAATGTGCTATCATTTCCTTCGTGAAAATTGACCACGTAACAAGTTGTTTACGAGAACAAAGCCCTTTATACCATAAAAATTTATCCGGCTCTAAATATGAAGATGCAATACATACCTTTTGTAATAGTGGTACACCATGTAGATCAAAATATTGCTCCATCTGTAGTATCCAATTTACTGGATCCTTGCCATCAAACTTCCTCATATCACCTTTTCTTGATTTTTGGAGCTCGATCTTGAAACGACTGTAACTCTGTAATTTCAGATCTCCAAGTTTTGAAATTTCTTCCTACAGTAGCTCTCTGCGTTCTATTTCTAATCCTGCAAGTCTGATCAAGATTGGATTCTGCAAGGAAGTGTTATGTCAAATCTCCCACGATGACTTGATTATAGATTCATTCAATAGAGAAAACTTGTACGATGTTCCACATGTGACTGTTTCAACCTTAGTACCTGCAACTGACGTACAGAAAACTATAGGAAGTCCTCTTTCTGTAACTTCTTACGAAAATTCAATATGATGCTTTGAGAGAAAGTTATGATGATTTTCCCAAGGTGACTTGTTTGGCACGTAATTCGAGGGTCTGCAAAAACACTAACTTCCTCAGATTATATCTCCTAAAATATAGCGAGACAAGATCTGAAATTCAGAGTCTAGGTTCAGAACGATTTCTTCTCAAATGGGTTTTTCTTTTTAGCTTCTGAAACTTCTTAGCGAAAATTCCACAATGACTTGTTTTATATGAAATTCTGGAGCTTGCAAAAACTATAACTTCCTCAGATCATATCTCCACAAATATAGCGCGACAAGCTCTGTTTGGAGCAGTGAAACCCTAGAATCCAAAGCTCTGATACCAAATGTTATGAAGCCAGTTCACGAAAAGATATAAAAGATAGATGAACACCTTAGAAATAAGCCTCTTCGAGGGGGAAGCCTCCTTTACATTACACAAATGAACAATTCTTGGATGATACGAATGACAAGACCTCCTTTCTATATATAGGAGTCTAAGGGGTCATAATATAATCAAAGCTGACATAACAATAATAATGTAATGGCACAATAATAACAATAGTGGGCTTCTATGGGGCACAATAATAACAATATGGGGACTACATGGGCACAACAATAGAATAAGGGGGTTGTACTAATAACAATAAGGGGTTAGACTAGTAGTATAGGGAGCTAACAAGCTTTATAACATAGCTCGTTGCAGTATTTACAATGAAATACCTACTCAAAATAAAAACATCATGACAACTTGACAACATACCGCATATTGGAGCTTTATAACATAGCTCATTATGGTATTTACAATAACCACATAATCATATACATATATGAAAATTTTCCCAACTAGAAAATAAAATAATATCATGCCTGCATCAGCAATAAGGGAATCCAGAGGCTCAAACCTCCACCCTCAAAGTAATACCAGGATCCAACTCCTTCCTAGGAAGTTCAAAATCCACTGCAAAGTGAAATCTACATCCAATGTCCAATACTATAATCCCATGCCACTTGTCCTCTCAGTAAACAGTTACTGGCTCATTGTTCTAGTGGGTACTCCCAACGTGCATATGATTCCATCTGGAAATGATATTGACCAAAAAAAATCCATTCATGACATTCCCTTCTCTGCTACGTAGTCCCTCGGGAATCTAGTCACCCCTTCCATGCAGTCACTCACTCTCCAAGTTCTCTTGGCACCCCCATCCTAGGCAGTCCATCCCTTGGAAAGGCTTCCTCGCATTGAAAGATACAAAAACCAAGGTATATACCTGCCTCAAAACATCATACTGGCCATAGCATGCTCATAGAAATCAATGGACACTATTGGGTACTAGTGTCCCACAATGACCCCTTCTCCTGAATACTTTACCAGCATGCTACTGCATGTTCCAATTTCTTTTGTTGTTGCTGCCAATTCTTGTAGTCGATTTTGGCCACTCAAATGGGCATGTTCATGCATTCCTGTACCAAGCACATAAATTCCATTATATCTGAAATAAATTTAAATAAATTCACATCATACCTCTTTGGTAGCTCATTAATAAGGTACATTTGAAATCATTTTCGCTTCCTGTCACAACAAGTCAAATTAGCATACTTGACCAAATCAACATATATAAAGATATCTCATCAGGTTAACTCAAACACAACCATCATAGATCAAAGTCATAAATCACATGTAACCATCATAAACCAAAACCATAGATCACATATAATCATCATATACCATAGTCATAAATCACATGCATAATAAAATTGAAATAAAATGTTGATACTTATCCTTTCATCAATCCTTAGCTTCTACCTTTGTCTTTATTCCGTATGCACTCTGGATTGGTTGCTACACCCAACAAACATCCAATGTCTTTTACTCAACCATGTGCATAGGCACATAGTGTGCATCACACATACAATGACATGACATACCACACCATGAAATACACGCATCTAAACTTGACATACAACGCATACATCTACACCCAGTGTATACAATACAATGCATCCATCTATAACTAATGTGAAATACCACCCAATACATGTACCTACACAAAGTATCACACAACGAGTACACATGCCACAATACCATGACTACATGATGAACATACAAAATACCACATGCCCTCAACACAACATTTATGACATGCATGCAATACCACACGTGCACCAATACTATATGTACCACATGTACACAATACCACCTGTACACTACACCACCTGCACAATGTGTTCACAAAATCACATGTACACTGCGCCACCTACACAACATGTACACAATGCCACATATACACTACAGCACTGTACAATGTGTACACAATACCACATGTACATAATACCACACACACGATGTGTACGCAACACCGTATGTGCATAGAATCACATGCACGACATGTACTCAGCACCTCATGCTCATAGCACCTTATGTACAACATGTACACGACACCACATGCTCACAACACTACCTGTACAATCATGCACACAACACCATATGCACATAGCACCATATGTACAACATGCACGAAACACCACATGTACATAGCACTGCATATCCAACATGTACATGGCATCATCCGTACACAACACTGCATATCCAACAAGCATAGAGCACCATATGCACACACGTCACATCTACATCACGAAGACAATGCAATATGTATACAACACCCCATATGCAATATTCGCACAACCCTATTTGTACCATCTTGTACATAACCTTGCATAAATAACACGTACACATGCTATGTATACACAACACCACAAGTGCACACATCATAGATGCAACATGTACAACATATACAATGTATGCACAATAATAGTACAACACATCGAAAACCACAATTTCCTTACCAAGAAACCTTGCTTTCAATATCTCATCCATGCTTATCCTAGCATGTCGCAGACCACACTTCTTTCACTTTGTTGATGTATCCTTCAACATTACCTGTCATAACATAAACATAGGCATTATACAAGTAGACAATACCAAATCATTTCCACATGATACTGACCTCGTATATTTGTCGTGACTACTCTTCGCAATTGAATCCTCATAAGCCCATGAACCTCTTCATGTCGTTCTCTTGCATAAGCAATCATTCCTCCACAAGAATGATCCCTGACAACCTTGTCAAATAGTAACATAGATACATGGATACATACATATATAAACATTAGCATAAGAAAATCATGATGCTGTCAGACAATGACATACATACATATATGTATACATATATAAAATTCAACATAATCATGATCATAAAATAAGTACCAAATAAAATAAAGTCTAGGTTAAGAGAAATTCGTTATTCATGCACAAAATGCACGATATTGAGAACACTAATTCCCAACATAGGCAAGGCATTTGATGCCTCAGATCCATTTACTTTACCCTTTCTGGTTACCTTTCTCATGACTATACCGCCATTGTCCATTTACACCAATGGACCAAACCAATCTAATATGATTGTTATAGTCTTACCCTTCGATGCGCGTACTCATACACTAATCTTCATCCGGGTCATACAGTACCTATTGAGTACCACACAACTCTCCTCTAGCTCCATCAACTTTCCTCTTTCCCAATAAATTCCCCACACTCAAAACGTAAAAGGAAACACTAGAAACAACAACAAGAAGAAAACCATGAAAGCCAATAACAACATGACTCCACAAACAAAGTGGCATAGCTATGCACCTGACACAATCAAACTTGCAAATCAAGTGCAACAATTAAAAAATACCAAAAGCAGAAGACTAACAACAAACACCATGACTCGATCCCCATGGTTCCCAGGGAAACTCAACCATAGCCATCTTCAAGATTTCACGGCAACCTGTCTTTCCATGCAACTCCCTGCTTCATGCTACCATAAACACATAACTGCCAATGTATAATTAAGCATAATAATACACCATTTACCTCATCTTATTGTTCCAAGCATGCTTCTTACAATTAAACACATCCACACCATCTCTCAAGGGACTCCAATCCTTTAATAGATCCACTTGTGGCTAAAGACTAGATAATATACTTGTCAAGTACATGTTCATGAATATAGCACATATTCACATAATGTCAAACAAAATCAAGGTTAAGAGGCTTCTTGTGTGCAAAGCACTCATTCGTTTGAAATTAGGGTTTCCAAACATAGCCAAAGGAATTCTTGCCCAATTCCTTTCTTTTACCTTTTTACCTTATTGGAATCGAGGCTTACTATGTGTTGTCACACCACCCAACTATTAGTTATATAGACACATAAACTATTACCTTGTCATGCTAATACCAAACATGTTACCCTGCAACAGCTCACACATGTCAACCACATGTTCAAAATATCAATACAATCATATCTATTAATTTGAGATCAATTGTTACCAAGACTAACAATCATGTCATAATCCATAGTCAACTCATAGTCATCAATCATAATACTACAACTATCACCTACTATACTAAGTACATATCAACTATCTCAACACATATATTTTAGTACAATCATCTTAAAACAAGACAATTTGAACACATACTCATATTATGCAATTCATCAAACATTCATACCAACTTGCAACATACCATGTTAAATTAACTAGACAACATAATAGACACCAAACATTCAACATAATAAACCTCATACCTTAGTGTACCTCATGGGAGACTATATTGTCTACAAAATCAATCTAGGTTAGCACAATATAACTTCACAACAATATCTACTCAAACATAAATCATGATATCCATAACAATAACTAACTAACATGTTCACGTCATAAGGTCATAAGCATTTGTCATTCATGCATAAAAGTCACATATGGATGATCAATCTAGATTAGTACGACACCATATCACAAATATGTCGGCTCATACCTGAATATCACAACCATAACCATCTGCATAGGTCAAACCGGGTTAACACAATATATAACATCAAGATATTCAAGGCAATGAACATAAGCATCACGCATATGACCAATCCAAATTATAACATCAAGATATCAATGAAATAACCCTAATCATCAAGTTAATAACATATAATAACAATAAGCTATATATCATACTCATCAACAACATAGAACATAATCATTAGGTTACCTAATATAAAAAAAACAATACCAATGCATACAACTATAGGTTACTATCATTCTTGACTATCCGACACGTGTATATAACCACACTAATCATCTAACATATATCATGAATGTAACCATAACATCAAATACATATTCATAAACCTAATGTGTATAACCCTAATTCATATAATAATCCTTAACTTACATACCTGCATGATGAACATACAATACCTGTATGATGATATGCCCTTACCCCAAAGTCCAATGTTGCAACCTCATTATGATGATCTACATCTCCTGCTCTATCTCAGTCAACACATTAGCATCATAACAACCAATAGAATCATGATGACCTAAATTTCATACAATGACTTCACAATGCATGTTTGACCTACTATACATGCATAATCATAACCAAGACCATACATGCATAACAACTACATATACACACATAAAAAAATGAGTACCAAACCATATACACATCATTCTAGCTAGAGTCCACTCATCAATGTATGACTATATCAACTTCACAAATCATGACCTCATGCATGACAACAACAATTACTCCATTTCACACATTGCAAAATGCAACCAACAATATGCATAAGCAATGCCAAATCTACTACACCTACGCATATATGCATTTAGTTGAACATAAGCGATTAAATCTTGTAATAAACCTACAACACTGATGCATGTAATCAAAATATAAAAAAATGTAACCTAACATACAAGGATGTAAGTAGGGATCATGAAATCAACTTGTAAGTGACATATAATCCATACATAGTCAGTCACATACTTATTTCAAATAAATTTCATGAAATCAATATCAAATTCTCTATGATAATTGTGCTACAACCCTAATCCATCATTAAGAAAATGCAACAAGTATATAAGTGTAAGAGACACACATGCAACTGACATGCATGCATGACCAAAAAACATTCAACCCATTCAGTTCAAGAGTTGAACCATGCTTTGATACCACTTTGTAACACCCTCCTCCCATATCTACCCAAGCAATTGGCCAGCCGGGGTAAACATGTGACGAGAGGGTACTATGATAAGATTCAACCTCCTTGATGACTTTAAGGAAATGGAATCTACGGAACATCACACACACTCATCCAACATCATCCACTGACATAACCTTCAGAAGACAAGTCAGCCACTCAGAATACCTATCCCTTGGTCCTACTACTATTTGAGAAAACTTAGGGCAGGGTAATGCTCCCTAGACACTGCCCATGCAAGTTAGTTTTAGGACTAACGTTCCCCAGATGTTGGTAGGGTGCTTTATAATGCTCCCCAGACACTACCCAGGCAAGTTAGTCTCAGAACTAATGCTATCATTCTAGGATTTGTGCCACCATTTTTGGCCCAGAGCCTGGGACACTGCCCAAAATGGAATGATCATTTAGAATTGGTAAGGATACAAGGTAACAAGGATACAAAAGAAATAATATGAACAAAATCATAACTAGACACCTACTAGCTATGATAGGAATTTCATCAAACATATCATTAACATGTAACCTACAGGTGTAAACAACATAATTAAGTGTAGGGATCTCATACTTATCTGAGAATGTTCATGAACCATTGTTTCCTCATGTCTTTTGCTTCCTTATCACTTATTGGGTCATAAATACAATATCCATTCAAACACAAGTAAAAACATGTTGAGAGACAAACATAGCTGCTGCCATAAAATGTGCATATAACCAACATAATAGGAACATAAATACAATGGGCATATCAGCCATCAAAATCCATATATATATCAGGACATTTGCACATGAAAGTCAAGGGAATGAATTTTTCATTAATAAATTCAATGAACCAACTGGTGATGGCACTACCACATCCACCCGAAACATAGATTGGATGAGCCAAGTCTCTCTTCAGCCAATCACCCTTGTGCCATATTCCAAGCATGAATGTGGGACTCATAGAACACATAAAAACACCAATGAATGTGGATGCCACCATAGTTCTCTGCCTACACTGTGACGAATTTGAGTGCCTGATAGTCTCTCAGGCTTTATCGTGCATCCACAGTTTGATCCAGGGATCACTAGGCCCTACACTGAGACATATAATCTCCAGGCTTTATCGTGCATTCCATCCTGGAATCACTAGGCCTAATGGAGAGAAAATCCACCTCTTGGCTTTACCATATATCTTGCCATTCACTGACAAGGATTCCTAGGCCCACCGAGGCACACAATCGGGCTTTACCGCAAACCATAGTCTAGTTCAAGGGTTACTAGGCCAGTGGCTTTGTGCATCCTCAATCTGGTTCAGGGACCACTACCACCATGTGTTTGTTTATTCAGAGATCTACCCCACTTAGCTTTGATTCCAATCCAGCCATCCCCCACAAAATGCATGAGAGAACCCATCTCATCAAAGCTATCAGGAGATGGCAAGCCTAGGATGAAAATACTGTCACACCTGGCAAAACCCATGCCATGCTAGAAAAGAAACACATACAATCCCATGCATGCAAAATCTAGCAAGGAAAATACACATGCAAGTTGATACCTACATTGAAGCATGTTGTAGCTACTTGATCCTGACTTTCCCTACTTGGTCTTTACTTCCTCTTAGCTTCTTTTCCTTTCTTGATCCAATGCCAAAGTGCTCCAAGAAGACTCTAAGTGTCCAAGAGTATGTGAGAGAGAGAGAGAGAATAATGAGAGAACTCCAAAGCTAAATTGACAAAAGGTTCACTTTGAAAATAAGAAGCTTGCCAACTAATCCTCAAAAGCCTTTTTATTAATGAGGCCTCTATTTTCTTCATTTTCCTCCTCATATGAAGCATGTGACCTTTCATCTTCCTTTTCTGCTAATTTCCTTTATTTCCATATATAATTGTGCCAAAATGCCTTTTAATGCCTTAGCCATTGCCTTTGTCAATTTCCTTAGCCATAAACAATCAAATGAACACACACTAGGATTTCATGCCCACCATTCATATTGGAATACATGTCCCATCATCTGTGCTATTTATATATTTTTACATGGAATTTTCACCAGGGTTGTTACAGCCTCTGAGCTATTTGAAGAAAAATCTTCATTGAAACTTTAATTACAAACTCAAAAATTTAATTAAAAACATTATAGTTTCCAAACAAGAATCTTACATTTAATGAAATCTAGGTCTGGCTTGTATGCTTGAACAGGGGCTTCATATAGATAGAGCACGATAACTATTAGCAAACACAAGGCCTTGTAATAGTCTTCACTTGATAAGGAGGGAAGAGGTACGAAACTAATTTTTATGCACATGTTAGTTTTGGTTTAGCATTGGGGTCACCATGGATTATTGAATACTAGAAACCTACAACCATATTGAGATCTTAGTTACTGTGCTTTCATGCTCTTCTTCATACATAATGGTCAGAGATATATATTGGCATTGCGATTGATTTAGTGTGATACTTTCCAGATGGTAATCTTTGATGAAGGTATGCTTAGCCAGTGTAACAACACCCAAAATACTTTTCTTGTGTCTTATGAAGTTACGGTGAGAATGGACTTCTTTATTTTTATTACATGAAGATATTGTGTATACCTATGGATTCCCTCAATTGCTAAAGGGTGGAGTATTTCAACTCTAGAGTCCCTCAATTGCTAAAGGGTGGAGTACTCCACCGCTAGAGTCCCTCATTTACTAAAGGGTGGGGGACTGCACCTCTGCAGTCCCTCATTTTCTAAAGGGTGGAGGACCACACCTCTAGAGTCCCTCATTTTCTAAAGGGTGGAGGAATATACCTCTGGAGTGCCTCATTTGCTAAAGGGTGGAGGATTGTACCTCTGGAGCTCCTCAATTGCTTAAGGATGGAGGACTACAACTCTGGAGTCTCTTAATTGTGAAAGAGTGGAGGACTACACCTCTGGAGTCCCTCATTTTCTAAAGGGTGGAGGATCATACCTATGGAGTCCCTCATTTTCTAAACGGTGGAGGACCACACCTATGGAGTCCCTCATTTGCTAAAGGGTGGATGATTGAAACTTTGGAGTTCCTCAACTTCTAAAGGGTGGAGGATTGCACCTCTGGAGTCCCTTAATTGCGAAAGGGTGGAGGACTACACCTTTGGAGTCCCTCATTTTCTAAAGGGTAGAGGACTGCACCTTTGGAGTCCATCATTCACTAAAGGGTGGAGGTATGCACCTCTTGAGTCCATCAACTACTAAAGGGTGGAGGACTACACCTCTTCAGTTCCTCATTTACTAAAGGGTGGAGGAAGCCTACCTCTGGAATCCCTGTACTAGTATATATTTGAATACCTTTTTGCTATAAGGGTTGAGATTGGGTTAGACCTTTGGAATCCCTATAGTTCTGGTCATTAGGACGATCTTCATATGCTAGTGGGTGACAATTGCATTGGCAATCTGTTAGTAGTTGGGAGGATAATCATTGACTAAGTCCCAGTGCCCATCTTAATTTCCATAACGTTGAGTGGCTTATTAACAATTATATCCAAATGTGCTAGGACTGTTTGTATGATATTTATTTCCAATTCTGTGTGTAACTCCTAATGTGCATGGCACATTTATGTATACTGATGGTCACCATTTCAAAATTATGTGAGGGTTGCAAAATAGAACAATGTGTGTTTAAACATTTACCACTTGTGTATGGACCAATACACACTCACGAGATGAATAAATCATACATAATGTGACTAGGCAACATGAAAATATTATGTGAAGTCCAAGAAAATACTAATATGTGAATGTCATAGCCTACCCTTGTAGTTGATCTTAGGTTTCCTTAAATTTGAGCTTCTAGGTAATACAATGAGGATCTGGCACTCCAAATATATTATTAGAGTATCTATGTCATACCCAAATTGAATAATGGTTTGTTACTTGTGGAACTGTTGTTATTGCACTAAGTGCTAGCTAGGATGAAATGACATGTTCTCAAACATAATACATAATGTTGTTAATGGCATCCCTGATTGTCACTGTTTCTTTTGTAACCTAGCTCATGTTTCTTTTACTTTAGTAGGAATTTTATTAGATAGTCCACATGACTTGGAAACCAAATAGGGATGTCTAGTTCCTAAAAAAAGGAAGTTGTGGTATGAAAGGGTATCTCATGCATAAATACTAGACTTGCAGATGGTGTATGTCATTTTGTTCGCATCGGTGGTCTCATAAGCCAATATTATTGTTCTAACAAACAAGTGGATAATATGACTTGTTCCTTTAACTTCACCTTGTGTCATAAGCCTTAAGGAAGTCATAGTTCTGCTCTTCAAAAATGCTTCCACACAAGATTTGAGAAACTTGATTCTAATTGTTGGTTGAATGGTTAGAATGGCATCAGAAACATGGCATGGTTCTACCATAGCTAAAACCTTTTTTTTATTTTTTTATTTTGTCAAATTTATATTTTGATTGTTTCATTGAATTCGAATTTTCACTAGTTTTCCTTTAATACATGTTTTACCTCATGTGGTTATCCGGTTTGCAAATGTCACTCCTTTGAAGTTTGATCATTTTGTCATCTGTGTTAAATTTATGTACAAAATGTATAATATTTTAACTTTTGCAATTAAAATACACATTCATTGTAAATACTAAATCTTAGCTATTTTTTACTAATTTTTTCATTTTTTTACTAACGGTCCTCAAATGACCCAGCCAAACTGTAGAACAATTAAAAAATGTGTTTTTGGGATCTCAGTAATTTATTCCAATTTCTTACTTTAAACAAATTGCCAAACCTGAAATCTCAAAATCGCAAAGTAGCTGTAATTCAATTTGTAGAATTTTTAATTTCGCATGAATCCCACTCCAAATCATCTCCTTCCTTCCAAAGTTCCAATTTAAAAAGGCCAAGATAAAAATTGCGATGCGATACAAACCTGTGATATAAAAATTGTGATATCACATATTGCAAAATTTTTAAAGTACTGATTTAAAATTTACGCGCTTTAAAAATTTGCAATGTGCAATATTTGGTTTTATGCAATTAGTGTTTTAGTTTTAATATTAAGTTTCAATTTAACACCTTATGACTCCCAACCTCCACTTACCTCACCCTACCTCAGCCTCATCCCTTATCACTCCACCTCACCACGCACTCACTTCCCTCCCATTTTAATCCTCTCACCTCACCTAACTCCATTACCACTCATCGTCCTTCACGTGACTTTGTTGGTATTAAATCTTAATTCAAATATTTGGTTTGAAATTATATATAGTTTGTTTTTTTATAAAATCAAAACATTATATTATTATTATAATAGTTATATTTTAATTATTATATTTGTATTATAATTTTAATATAAATTAAATTTATAATATTAATATAATACAATAATATTGTAACTAATTATTTTTATTTTTTAATTAATTAAATTTGGTTTTTAATTAATTTCTTATTAATTTATTTAAGTTTCTAATTATAATTAATTAATATTAATTAAAATATAATTACAATTTAATTTAAGAATAGAATTTATTTTAAAATTTCATTTTTAGCCCACGGAACATAATTTCTAGAATTCTAAAAGTTTTAATTCCCCAAATTTAGAAGCTCATAAGTTGAGTTTTACTTGGCCAAATGAGGCTCATGATAGCTCGTTGGATAGATAAAATCATGAAGATTATTTCTAAAGTGGTTTCAAAACCATATTTGATTATTTAATGGGTCTAAAATTCAATAGAAGATCAAATTCTGAATTTTTTTAAACAAAATCAATTTTCTGAGTTTTATTTTCTATATTTTCATTTGCCCACAGCCTCTACTGAGTGCAGATCCATTCATCTATGTTATCCTTGACCAGTTAGATCCTCATAGGAATCAATAGAAAACTTAGTTTTCCTTTTCATTTAATTATTTAATTAAGTTTGATTGAAGATATTTTATTTTAGATTTGGTATTTTTTATTTTATTTTGTATTTTAATTTAATTTGGATTTGTTTTTCGCAAGAAAACAACTGAAGAGATGAGAAGAAGAAAATCTTAATCAATGAGAATGATACAACAAGAGAAGAAGGAGATTTTGGCTCAATTAAAATTGATGGAGCAGATTTATTCTTCAACAACTTTCTTATTGAGAATTATTTTTGTAAAAATTATAAATAGCAGATTGTAGAATGTATTAGAGGTTTCTCGGCTCTGCAATTCTGGAATTCCTAAAAGAACTATTGTAATGAGGATTTACAGTTGTAGGTGAGATAAGTCTTGGGGGAAGAAGGCTTTGTATTGTAGCGTTTTCATCTGTTTGTGGAGAAACTCTTTTTATTATGTACTATTGTTGGAAGGACGAGGCCATTTCTGCAAGTAGAGATTAATTGCAAACCCATAGAATAGTGAACTATTTCCATACTATGAGGTTTTGTAATTTGATTTTCTTTTATTAATAAAGATTTGTTTTACTGATTTTCATATAGAAATACTATTTGCTGAATTCATGGACGCAAATTCTTTCTCAATTTTTTAATTTACATTTATAGATGTATGAATTAGTTGTTGGCTTCATGCAATTTTTTTTAATCATGAGAATTAATTCATTTAAAAGTATTCTTAGACTATTCTACATGCTTAATTTTAAATATAATATGAGAATTGAAGTTTTCATAGGAACAAATAGTTATAAACTTAGACCGGCAAGCTATCTTACAATTTAGGATAATAAATGTTTGTTTGCATACATGATGTCTTATTTTAACTAATTCTATAATTCATCATGAATCTTTGTAGTTCTTATGCATATGATAAGTAAGGAATTAAATATATTTTCAATAAGATCTTATGTAACTATTTACTAAGTGTTTAATTGTTTTTTTTCATGTTAATGAGGAATCAGATCTTGTGAGCTATCTTCTTAATCTTATTCCTCCATCTTAATTCCAATTCTTTAAATCTGCGTTTTCTTGATAAGTTAATTGGCTCTTGATTGAGAGAAGGATTTCTGTTTCCTTCAATCAAGGTAGGTTAGATTAATTGCATATTAGACTAGAAATTATATGTGTTATCATACCTTTGGCATTCTAGAAGTCCTTTTCTTAAGAGGAATTTTTTTTGAGTGGTTTAATTGTGCCATTAAAACAACTTAAGGGTCATTCTCTTGTCTGATCAGTAAGAAGAATAGATATGATGTCCTTGCCTATTGGTAACTAAAGATGCATCTGAAAATGATAGCAATAGGGAAAATGTAACTGGATCTAATTTAACTAGTCAGAACTACCATATCAATGGGAAAGGGACTGCTTTAAGGTACGAACCGGGTGGTCTCCCTTATAGTGTTGTAGGTGGAGAATTTCAAGCCTTCCTCATTTTTGGCGCTAGAAGAAGGACATGAAACTTGTTGTCCATTGGAGTCATTGTATTCTAACATTTTATTTTTATTACGATGGCTACTCTTAAAGTTCCAATTTGGAGTTGTATTTCTGGATGTGCATCTGCTAATACTCCACTAGAAATGGTAAGACTCTTGTCTCAAGTAAAGTTTAATGGTAAGAGGAATTCTTCTGCTTTTGATCATGCCTTTCAATTTATTCAAAAAATTTGAAATTTTTATTTTCAAGGAATTGATGAAGGTATTTTGTGCAGGATTTTAACTCTTACATTAGCAGAAAAAGCCAGAAGTTGGTGTCAATCACTTCCAGTTGCCTCAATTCACTGCTGGGACCAATTCATTACAATGTTCCTTTGTAAATTTGACAACTATGACTAGAACATGTATGTCATGAAATTGAAGATCTACGAAGATTTGAAAAGGAGTCTTTGATTGATTTTACCATTAGATTTCGTTTAAATTGTTTAAGATTTAAAACTGAAGATAAACCTTTGGAAGATCAATTATTAGATTGGTTTCAATATATTTACTCTCTTCCTTCCATTCACAATCCATGTGGAATTATTACAATAATTCATCAATCTTCTTTAAAATATGTTAACATAATTGAGAATTTAATACAGAGGTACATACTAATTATGACAAAGTTGCATCTAGTATGTATGATCAATTCCTTCAATTGATACACACCTCTTTTAACATTAATGATAATCTGTCTTATGTTAATGAAATACAATCTCAAAGCTTCGAAAATTCTGTTAAACAATTACAAGAGGATACTAATATTAATCTTGAAGAAATCACTGTAATCAAATTTGAAAATAATTTTGTAATAAATTCAGAAAGTCAGTCATTAAATTAGCAAGTAGTAATTAAAGTTTCCAATACTGTGAAATATGTTGTACAAATTTTTGAATTCTTTTATGATGAACAGATGCCAAATTCAGGGCAACCATACAACATTCTTCAAGAAATCATAGTTAGTCAATTAAATGATCTTAAATCTGAAATTTGCAACAAAGAAAATGCACAAGAACCTGCGAACATAGAAAATTTCAGATTCATTTCTTTAGATTCACATTTTTTCCCTTTATCCTGATATTTGTTTTAATAGCAATTTATCCCCTCTTCACATTAATGCTATTTTAGAATATAGAGAGGTTGATATAAATAAATTGCCAATTAGTTTTTATCAAGATAGAGAATCAATCATCGATCATTCTTCTACCATTAATGAACATGTGCTCCATGTTCCTTATTGTTTTGATACATTAGATGAAATTCAAGAGAACTCTAGAGAATGTTGTGAAGTCATTTATGATAAGTACTTCAACATTGAGGATGTTTCTTTGTCTTTTTCTTAAGTGAATCCTCATGTAGAAATTCAAATCACGTATGGGAATGAAGAACATTTTAATTTAGAAATTGTTCCAACTAATTCTTATTCTCAAGCAAAAAATTATCTTCATGATTTTGGCATCCAAGAATCAATCCCAATTTATGATTCTTATGATGATCAAGCTCTCATTCCTATTCATACTCATGATATTCTCTCTAAATCAAAAGTTGTTGTTGGCAGTTATTCTAATTGCATTATTTTGGTCAATCCTTGTGAAAAGGAAATCATTTTGAATCAGCCCCAATTGCAGTGCTGTAACACTAGTTGTACCAATTATGATTTAATTTTACTATTGCTCCTTCATTTATTTTATTTAATTTCAAATTTGTTTTCTATTTGCAGTTTTCAATTTTTAGATACCTTGTGCTGGCATATTGAGCAGCACAATATCGAATGCTCAAGTGATGCATTTCCTGAATGGAAAAATGAACCTTCAAATTATAATCATGAACATCAAGAACTATTTCTCTTCCAATTCCAATTCATGTTAATTTCTTATCAATTGCTTCTTTCTTCTCAAAAGTAATGCGAACAAGAGAGTGCATTTTCACAATATGAACAAAAATCTAATTCGATTAATAATTTTCCATTAAATCTATAAAACTTCCATCCATGTTTCATTGACACATTTGAAAGACATTTGGAAAATTTTCCTTCATAGAAGATTGTTAATAATTTAACATATGTATATAGCACTGACAAATACTTCTAGGCCATTGAATCTAAAATTTCTTATCCACGATCTCGCTTATCATCCCCTCTTTTGAACCTCATCCAATCATTAATGGAAATCCATCCATATTTCTATGATCCAATTGAAATTCAGTTGGAAATGAATTTTCAAGAGAAGGTAATTGTAAATAAACTGCTTTCTTTAATTGTATTAGCAATAAAATTTATTTTTCTTAGTTTAGTTATATTTGTATTCTTGTTATTAATATTTGTCCTATACATATATGCAAGAATTAGAATGAGAGAATGGTTACCTAGTCATGTTTCCTTCCATTCAGTTAAAATTAGAAATAGATTAATCTAGATCTAGACTCCTTTTATGTTTTCATTCGCATTTATTTCATTATGCAGATTTTAATAAGAAAGTAATGAATCCAAGTTATTGGCATCCCTTTCATTTGCTGGAAAAGTGACTTAGAACATATCATAAGCTTATGAACCACTTGATTGTCTTGTTTTTGAAAAACTTCGTCACATTAATCATGTATGAAGAAATTCCAAAGAATTACTATGGCTTGGAAATCTTTGATTCACGAGTACTTCTGAAGAGTTCATTTTCACCACTCTTTCCCTCTAATGTAAGTTTGAAGTGGATGCAATTGAAAAACTCATTACTTGACGATTTTTACTAAATAAGTAGATGATATTGAAAATAGGAGAAATTGAAGATTCATGAGGTAAAATTTATAGTCAATATTCTTCTAGGTATGCATTTTACAGGTTCATCTTCATCTATTGATAATTTTTTTTTTCATAGTTTATTCCTTATTCCTGTTCTGTTTTTTTCATAGGTTTTCATTCATTTGATTTCTAAGACCTGAGAGAAGCAAGCAACTAACCCTTTTTCAAATCTGCAACATGTCCAAGGAAGTATTATTTGTTGTTCATCAGAGTATTGCTTAATTTTTCATTCATTCATTAAAAACCTGATAAGCATTTAAAATAGTATTAGAAGAGTCATATCAGAGCATTCTAATATCATAATTCTCATCATTCAAAAGCTTCGATAAATTATTCCTTGATCCAATATTTCCAATAATTGAGAAAATGAGCTTTTTGTTAAAAGGCGAAATTGAGCTAAGAACTTCTTTATGAATATGAATACGATAATGAAATAACCTGACCCCGCCCAATTTTCACTTCACATATTAGAGTTTTCAATATGAACCTCATCGCGATTAGTAGATCGTCGATATTCCAAATTTCGGAACATTTTATAGAAGAGTCAATCAAAATCCTCTGATATTTATTCCTGCTCATTCTTTGATAGATGACTTCGCCAATATTACGATGCCCATACAACCCCTGAACGTGTTATGATAGTTAAATCCAGTTTTAAAATATATCACATCCATTCATAAATTGGAATTTTGGTTCGGGCATATGTTTAAGGGTTCTGATGTCCCAGATTTGATATGAAATTAAATCACATAATAAAACTATTGGGTTCGTTCTTCATCGCACATCGAGGTATAAACAATGCTACATCCCATACTAATTCCGATACTCCGATCGTCAATCTCTGATATTCCTATCTCTCTTGCCTCAGATAAACCTTTCCTTTCGATATTGCATCAACCATATCACAAACCTCCCTATCAAAACATTTGATCGAAGGAAACTCTTAAAAATTCCCAATAAGAAACCTTTGATACAAGACTTCCCAAATCCTTTCCTGCTTACATCTTTTAGTCGTTACATTCAAAATCTTATTGTAAGGTGAGAAGATCACATGTTTCAAAGGTACAACCATAATGTTTTTCCGATATTTTTCTTTGATAGCACTTTTGTGTACAGACCTACGAGAATTATTGTTTTTACTTAGTGATATGAGTAAACAATCATATTCTTAATGTTTTAACTTAGTGATATGAGTAAACAATCATATTCTGCCTCTCATTGGTGCAGCTGAAGTGAAATCATTACACTCATTATTGCTCTATTTTTTTACAAGCCGAGGAATTTTTCGCACAGAGCGCTTGCAGCAAATGATCTATCCGAGATTTTATTTATGCATGTTTCAAATCTTACAATTTTTGAAGTTGAGTTAAACAATTGCCTTATACTAATTCATATTGTTTTCCCATTAGTCATATTCCTTTTCTTCCGAAGGGACTCAAAGCCTCTACTTAGTAAACTTGGAAGCCCAATCCTCTGCTTTTCATTTTTCAAGATTTTCCTCAGAATTTCAAATTCGGTGATCTTTGTGGATGTCTTTCAATCATAATTTCAAAAAATCCAAGTACTCATTCATCAAGATGAATTTATGACTATAGGGATATACATTCTTCATGGTGGATGCAAATGCTCCTCTTTTACTCTTTTCGACAATTTTAATTTTTATTTATTTATTTTATTTTATTTTATTTATTTTATTTTATTTATTTATTTATATATTTTTATTTATTATTATTATTATTATTATTATAATTTTTTATTATAATTTATTATTATAATTTATTATTATTATTATTATTATTATTATTTTTCAGTTTATATGAGAAATTTCATCACCTGTGGTTCGATTATTCATTATTGGATGCACATTTTATTATCTCAATTATCTGTTAGTGAGTATCTTCATTTACTACAAAGGCACTCTTGAGCAACCACTATGGTAATGTAGTAATTCATAAACAATTTGGAACAAGTAAAGGTAATAGATCATGGTTAATTCATTTTGAATTCTCTTTTATTTGAATGTTTATGTTTCGCTCCATACTTATCATATAAAGGTTTAAATCCTCTTCATGAATATAATTGCTACATTATTTGGAATTTTGAATCAACTTCAATCTTTTGGGGTTGATATAAATTCATAATGGAAAAGAAAAGAGAACAATCATTACTGCAATTCATTAAGAAGCATATCTTCATTCTCATTTCTATGGATTTGGTTTATTTTGAGCTCCTTGAACATGAAATATTGTTTCCTTTTAGTTTACTTCTTGCCTTAGTTATATTTAATAAATAATGATTTTGGGTTAATGACTTACTTAACACAATTGAATCCCAAAAACTAATATCTAGGATTCAACTCCTTCATACATTTGATTCTAATTAAAAGAAGAAGTTATATTTTATCGGAGAAGATAACATCTCTTAAGTAACATTAAATGACATTTTCTAATGGTAAGTTTCATATGCCCACTTTCGTTCATTTTTATCTTTAATTTTATTTTTCAGTGTTGTTTTTAGTTTTGACTGATATAAAACTT
Organism: Pinus tabuliformis; assembly: GCA_031772625.1. Taxonomy (NCBI): domain Eukaryota; kingdom Viridiplantae; phylum Streptophyta; class Pinopsida; order Pinales; family Pinaceae; genus Pinus; species Pinus tabuliformis. The sequence continues at coordinate 392,240,569 of CM062820.1, forward strand.
TGTTTTGCAGGTCTTTGTGATTCTTTTTTCATGCCTCTAGCAGATCATATTTGGAATTCATTCTCCTTTATTTGGTTTTCTTTGAAGTTCTTGGGAGAAGTAGTAATGATCCTCATCGAAACAACTAAACTAAAGAGTTTTTGAACATTTACTCTATTTCTTGAGCATTACTTTTGTCAAAAAAAGGTTAAAATGCTTTTATACAGGTTTTTTCTTTGAAACAAGAAAATTTACAGCAGACATAAACTTTTTCATTTGGGCCGAATCTTATCATCACTGTTATCACAAGCCTAAACTCTTATAACTCTGCAAGATAAATTTTATTTAAATCTCAACATAAGAATGAACATTCTCATGGTTATCTTCTTTTACTTCTTTTGTTGAGACATTTGTATAATTAATCTTGTTGGGGTTGGTTATTTAAATTTGGACTTTTGTTTCAGCTTTCGCTTTCTTCATTTTTACATTTTTAGAGTTTGCTAATTTATTTTTATTTTTTGGAGTTCTTTTCCTTTTGTTTTGTTTTTGGTGACATTGCCATCATTTATGTGAAAGGCCTTTTCCTCACTTGAGAACGATTAACATACATGAGAAATCTTTTAACTCTATCTCTTTCAGTGAATTTCATTTATCATTAAAGGCACATCTTTATGGAACCATAAAACCATCTTTATTTAAATATTTTTCATGGAGGAACAAACATTCTTACTAAGTGATATAGTTTAATTTTTCAAGGAAAGAGCTGATTTGAGTTTGACTCAATGGATCTCTCCCATCCTCCTACATAAAAGTCTCTAATTGATAGTCGCAGGGAAAGAATTTAGAGTCAAACATTATGAAAGTATTATTTCCATTAAACATAAGTCTCTATTACCTTCCCACTTCTTTCACTCAAATGCATCATAAACTAAAAACTTGCAAATGCACTTACCAAAAGAGTGATTAAAAGAGGAAGCATGTCAAATACAAGTAAACTCGTCAGGCCTATAGACAATCACTAGTAGCGGACAAGGCTTGTATGACATAAAAGACAACTTTTCCAAGGTACTACTGAGGTTCACTGGAAACGAAGCGATGTCAGAGACCATTTATAAAATGGATATATACTTTATCAAAAAACTCATGTCTGTACCTTCTTCTATTTTCCATATGAGGTAATTTTAAAATAAATTTTCCCAAATTTAGATTCATGACTTTTACTTGAGTCTTCTTTGAATACTTATATTTACAAACTCATATTTCTTAATTTATTTACATGGAACCCATGGAAATGTTTTACTATTAGACAATTTTGTGATATCCATTATTTTTAATATTTGGGTAAATAAAAATTCGTTATCTTCAACCAGAGATAACTAGTTCTTCCTAGTGTGTCACCATTATTGTAGGGAAAACCCAACACCCTCCATTGTTCATTCATTTACTTCCAAAATGGGGACCCTTTCTATTAGTTTTTTGCTAAAACCCTTTTTTATGATTTTCACTAGCTTTCCATTAATATTTGTTTCGCCTCCTTTGGTTATCCAATTTTCAATTGACACTCCTTTGAAGTTTGATCATTTTGTCGCCTGAGTTAAAGTTACATACAAAATGTATTTTAACTTTTGCAATTAAAATAGTCATTCATTGTAAATATTAACTCTTAGTTAATTTTTACTATTTTTTTTTCATTTTTCACTAATGTTTTTACAAAATGACTCAAACAAATTGTAGAGTAGTTAAAAAAACATGTTTTTAGGATCTCGGTAATTTATTCCAATTTCTTACCTTAAAAAAAATTGCCAAACACGAAATCTCAAAATCGCAAAGTGGCTATAGTTCAATTTGTAGAATTTTTAATTTCACGTGGTCCCACTCCACATCATCTCCTTCTTTCCAAAATCCCAATTTAAAAAGGCCGAAATAAAAATGCGATGCGATACAAATTTGCGATATAAAAATTGCGATATTGCACATCTCAAAATTTTTAAAGCTCTAATTTAAAATTTGTGATGTGCGGTATTTGGTTTTATGCGATTGGTTTTTAGTTTTAATATAAGGTTTTGATTTAACACCTTATGACTTCTGACCTCCACTTAACTCACCCTACCTCACCCTCATCTCTTATCAACAATGTAAACTTTGAAATGAGAACTATAAAATCAAAATGAGAACCCTAGCCAAAAAAATCCCAAAAAACGTGAAAAATAAACTTGAAAATAAAAAGTGTTGATGTGTTGATGTTGAAATAACGCTTTTTTTTTATGACGATAAATTTTCAACATTTTCAAAAAATGGCATAAAAGATTTTATCATGACTCTAAAAAACATTGAAATTTTAAAAGAATAATAAAAACAATGAAAAAAAGGTTTAAAAAATAACAAAAAGTAAATAAAAATATATATTAAAAAAACACATAAAATTTAAAAAATGACATGAAAAAATCAAATATATAAAAAGGGCATAAAAATCAAACATTTAAAAAAAAAACAAAAAACAAAATTAACATAAAATGGACAAAAAAAATCAATCATAAAAATGTTAAAAAAAGAAAAACAAAATAAACCTATAGAAGATAAGAATTAAGAAAAAAATATATAAAGAAATAAATAATAACAAAAACATGTTTTCAAAGAAAATATATATTTTTTTTAATCTTGATAAAAAATTGAATTTATTTATTTATTTATATTTATTTTATTATTATTAAAAATATAAAAGTAAATAAATAAAAATACAACAATTAAAAAAAAATAAAAACAAACCTGACTTAAAAAAAACTAATTAAAAAAAAAAAATTAAAACAATTTTAAATAATTTAAAAACAAAAGTAAAAAAAAACTAACAAAAAATAAAATACTATTATATATATATATATATATATATATATATATATATATAATAAAACAAAAAAAAATCAAATTAAAAAATGTGTAATTAATTAAAAATTTTAGAGCATTAATATTAAAACGTTGAAAAAAAATTATGAAAACAATAAATTTATTAACAAAATTTGATAATAAAAAAAAAACAATTGGAGGGTAGGGCTGAAATCTGATTTTGAAAATTGGATTTTGGCCTTAAAAAAATATTTTTTAACAAAAAAAATAAAAAATATTGGCAGGTAGGGCTGAAATCTGATTTTGAGAATCGGATTTCAGCCATGCCTAGAGGCCTGGTGGGTCGCAGTCGTGGGGCTGGGGAGCTGCTTGTCCATGGTCACACACCCTTGAGCCCTGGGCGAGGCTGAAATCTGATTCTCAGAATCAGATTTCAGCCTCGCTGAAGGCCGTGCCCCCCTCGACCTGATTCGGATTTCAACCTCGCCCTCCAATTTTTTTTAATTTTTAAAATTTTGTTAATATTTTTTTATTTAAGATTTTTTAATAATATTTTTGTTAAGACTTTAATATTAATGTTCTAAAAGTTTTAATTAATTATGTTTTATTTTTATTTTATTTTTTTTGTTTTTAGGTTTATTATACATTTTTTTTTCTTTTTTCTTTTAAAGTTGATTTTAATAGTATTTAGTTTTTGTTAATTTGTTTTATTTTTGTTTTTAAATTATTTAAAATTGTTTTAATTTATTTTGTTTTTTAGGTATAATTTTCTAGTTGTTGTTGTTTTTCTTTTTCTTTATTTTAATATTCTTTTGAAATTGTTGTATATATATATATATATATATATATATATATATATATATATATATATATATATATATTCAATTTTTGATCGTTTATAAGATTTCTTTTTAGTAGTCAACATTTAAAAAAATAGAAATAAGACACCTAGAAAATTTGTTAAATAATCAACATTTAAAAACAATTGGACATAAAAAAAATTAAAGTGTCAAAAAATGTAACATTTAAACAAAATATGTACAGTTAATAGATTAGAAAATATAAAGTGTCAAAAATAAGCCCTTTAAAAAAAGGGGTTGATGCTGCATCAACACACGTTTCAAAATTAGCTTGAAAATCACTAATATTTAAAAATAAATATTTATATTTGTTACATAAGAAAATTTAAAATGTCAAAAATATGCTCCGAAATAAAAAAGTATATTTTGAATCGGTGTTTTTCAAAATCGTATGATTTTTTTCTACCTAAAAAGAACGAGTAACCATATCAATTCTCATTTCAAAGTTTATGTTGTTATTCACTCCACCTCACCATGCACTCACCTCCCACCTCACATAACTCCATTACCACTCATCTTCCTCTTCACGTGACTTTGTTGGTATTAAATCTTAATTCAAATATTTGGTTTGAAATTCTATATAGTTTGTTTCGTTATAAAATCAAAATATTATATTATTATTATAATAATTACATTTTAATGATAATATTTGTATTATAATTTTAATATAATTTAAATTATAATATTAATATAATGTAATAATATTGTAATTAATTATTAATTTAATTATGTTTTTAATTAATTCATTTAAGTTTTTAATTATAATTAATTAATATTAATTAAAAGATAATTGCAATTTAATTTAGGATTAGAATTTATTTCAAAATTTTCAGTTTTAGCCCACTTATCATAATTTCCAATATTCGGGAAGTTTTAATTCCCCAACTTCAGAAGCTCATAAGTTGAGTTTTACTTGGTCAAATGAGGTCTAGGATAACTCGTTGGGTAGATAAAATCATAGAGATTATTTCTAAAGTGGTTACAAAACTAGATTTTATCTTTTAATGGGTATAAAATTCTGTAGAAGATCAAGCTGTGATTTTTTAAACAAAATCAATTTTCTGAGTTTTATTTTCTACATTTTATTTGACTACAACCTCTACTGAGTGCAGATCCATTCCTTTATGTTCTCTTTGACCAATTAGATCCCCACATGCATAAAAAAAACTTCAGATTTCCTTTTCATTTATTTATTTAATTAAGTTTGATTGAAGATATTTTATTCCAAATTTAGTATTTTGATTTGATTTGGTATTTTAATTTAATTTATATTTGTTTTTTGTAGGAAAATAGTTGAAGAGATGAGAATACGAAAATATTAATCAATGAGAATTATCCAGTAAGAGAAGAAGGGGATTTTGGCCCAATGAAAATTGATGGAGTAGATCTATTCTTCAGCAAGTTTCTTATTGATAATTCTTTTGTAAAAATTATAAATAACAGATTGTAGAATGTATTAGAGGATTCTCGGCTATGCAATTTTGGAATTCCTAAAAGAAAAATTGTAATGAGGATTTAGTTTTGTAGGTGAGAGGAATCTTGGGGGAAGAAGGCTCTATATTGTAGTGTTTTCATATGTTTGTGGAGAAACACTTTTTATTATGTACTATTGTTGTAAAGAGGAGGCCATTTATGCAAGAAGAGATCGATTGTAGGCCCATAGGATAGTGCACTACTGTCATACTGTGAGGTTTTGTAATTCGATTTTCTTTTATTAATAAAGATTTGTTTCACTAATTTTCATATAGCACTACTGTTTATTGAATTCATGGATGAAAATTATTTCTCAAATTTTCATTTTACATTTATAGATGTATGAATTAATTGTTGGCTTCATGCACTATTGTTGAATCATGAGCATTAATCCATTTAAAAGTCTTCTTAGACTATTCTACAGGGTTAATCTTAGATATAATATGAGAATTGAAGTTTGCATAAGAACAAATAGTTATAACCTTAGATCGGTAAGCTATCTTACACTTTATGATAATAATTGTTTGCTTGCATACATGATATATTATTTGAAATAATTCAGTAATTCATCATGGATCTTTGTAGTTCTTATGCATATGATAAATAAGGAATTGGATATATTTTCAATAAGCTCTTATGTAACTATTTACTAAGTGTTTAATTGTTAGTATTTATGTTAACGAGGAATCAGATCTTGTGATTTATCATCTCCTTGATCTTCTTCCTCTATCTTAATTCCAATTCTTTAAAACTTCTTTTCCCTGTTAAGTTAATTGGCTCTCGATTGAAAGAAGGATTTCCCTTTCCTTCAATCAAGATAGGTTAGATTGATTGCATCTTAGACTAGATCTTGCATGTGTTATCATACCTTTGGCATTGTAGAAGTCCTCTTTTTAAGAGGAAAAACTTTAGAGAGATTTAGCTGTGCCATTAAAATAACTTAAGAGTCATTATCTTTGCCTGATCAACAAGAAGAATTTGTTAGTTCCAGTCTTCGCAGCTTGTCACCAGGGATCAACATGAGCTCTTACTATGTCTGGTTTTGTTAGATGTTTTGCACATGATGTTCAACACAAAACATGTCACAAGTGTGTCCATTAGAAGAAGCTCGGAAAAATATTTCCAACGGTATATCACACTCCTGTAACCGGTTCCTGTATTAGAAGAAATGAATGAGTGATTCTTGGTTATGCATGTTTTGAGGTCAGTTGCTGCACACAATGACAAGTTTAGTACAAAATCAGTTTCTGAAATAATGGTAAGGAATTTTTCAAAAGTGAAAGAGGTTTTTGTTCATCACATATTAGATAACAAAAATCTCCTTCATTATATGCACAGGTGCTACTATGTGGGAGATATACAGTAATATTTGGAGCCTACAGTAAAACAAAGCAAATTTTTCATATTTTTTACTGTTTTAGTCATTTTAGTACGGGACCATTTTACATCATATGGAAAGTAATTTTGAAAACCCCAAGGAGGTTTTTGTTAAGAACGAGCCATATAACAAAAACCTCTTTTAGTTTATTCACAGGTGTCATGGATTGGGATATATGACTAGATCTTTACAACTCATTTTCACAGAATTAAATTTTTAATGATTTTCTGTTTTAGAGATGATTTTGTAGAAAATATTATGAGCTACCAGAAATGAGTTTCCCAAATTTGAGAGAGGTTTTTCTCCATAACAACCTTGTCTACAAAAACTGCTTTCCGTTTTGTAACAGGTGTTATTTTTTAGGAGATACGAGTTCATATTCAACACCTATTTTCAGAAATTCGGCCCAAGTTTAATGTAACTAATTCTATTTTGAAGAAAATGGTTGAGCTCAATCCCTTAGTACAAGGATGAGAAAATGTATATATTTTATGAATTTCATAGTGTAGGGGTTGGATTTTGGTAGAGGGTTGGACATTTGGGATTGCTTGGCACTCCATTGTACATTTCATTTCTGCAATTTTGGCAAAGGAAAGACCAATGATTTGCAGCACTTGTTGGGATCCATGTGGCTCTATGTTTTGACGGTGTGTTTCTATATGTATTTTTAAGTTCACTAATGTTTATGTGTATCATTTACCTTCTATTTTCTTCTGCAATTAAACAAATGAGTGATTAAGGTAGAATTCCTTGGATTGCTATGCTCTGCCTTGATATTTTGTTTAATTCTTCATGTTTTCATTGTTTGAGGAGGACTCTTGAGACTTTCTTGCCCTCCTTGGCTCCTCACCAGTCTGATCCATCCATTCATTCAATCCAAAGAATCAAAACTACTGCCTATCTTGCCCCTACCCGAACTCTGCAAAAATCTTGTCTCATCCCTGAACCCAAAATTTCCTTGTCCCTTTTTTCCAACAAAACCCCCAAAAACTCAAATCAAAACTTTACACTTCATACCTAGCCTAAGAACAGTTGTTAAATCAGTCATCTCAAGCCCCATCGATTATCTTTCGCTGAGATTGACCTGGAGAGAGCCCTCTCCTGTCCTTGTAGGGCTAGCTACGAGGCTGAGCGTGGTTTGATGTGGAAATAGAACCTTGTCTTTTCAACCTGAGGCAAATCTAGGCTCTAATAGAATTGATTCAATGTCCCTGCCTATTGGTAACTAAAGACACATCTTAAACCGATAACAATAGGGAAAAGGTAATTGAACCTAGTTTAACCTGTCGGAACCACCATATCAATAAAAAAGAAGCTGCTTTAAGGTCCGGACTGGGTGGTCTCCCTTATAGTGTTGTAAGCAAAGAATTTCGAGCCTTCAACATGAATCCATGGGACTTGAAATTGAGATGATTAAGATTAACAATAGCCCATGATTTTCCAATGTTTGTACCATTTGTGCATAATATACTTCCTTATGATTGGATTAGGAATTTGTAACAAACATGTAACACTTAGAAAAAAGCACCAAGGATACTATCTTCAGTGCTACACAAGAAGAAAAGTTACATCTATTCAAGTATGCACGACTCAATGGTTTGTTTAGGCTCTCCTCTAGTACCACCTTGCACCACTCATACTACACATTACACTATCATCTACTCCTACTACACATTCATAAGGTGTTGCAATGTTATATGCTACCACCATAGAAATTTTATCAGCTATAATGGGCCACACGCTAATGTTAAGAAAAATCAATGATATGATTTTGTTGAGCATGATAAGTTTAGTTTAAGTTTATTGCTACATAACACATTGTCATTATTCTTGGATTGGGTACATCGTTAAGTATGATAATTGTTAAGATGTCATGTGAAACCAATTAACTCCATGTTGAGTTTGATTTGATGTCACCTAAATTATGTAGCCCTTGTTTCATCATTGGGAAAAATACATCTTTATAACAGTAAGTTGCTACAAGCATTTAAACATAGGAAAAATGTAGGGTCACTAAATTTTCATGGTTAGGCATGGTGTTATGTGTAGTCATTTATTTCAATACTAGGCACGAGATATTATGCAACCTTTGTCTCATTACTGGGTATAATGTGGTGAGATAACAACAAGATGCTATGAATACTTAATCACAGATAGGAGGCATTGTCACAAACACGTATTGAGCATCCTAATTGAGTAATGCGTTGTGTAGTAATTACCTAAACACATGGCATGATGTAATACACAACCCTCTTGTTTCACCATTGACAAGAAATCATTTTGTGGCATGATATAGTGTGTAAAATCATGTGAACTTGGTATTGCACTTTATTCCAAATGTTCATAATTTTCCCTTCAATAAAATTCTAGCTTGGCACCAACAATAAAAGGGACTATCTTACCTTGCTCCTTTTTTCTTAAAAATTTTTCCTCAACCAAATATGTGCATTTTCCGTAAGTTATGGTGGACTTGTCCTTGTAGATGTTAATAGGTTGAGGGAATTTCTAAGGTTCACAATACCAATCTATATTTCTAGTTCACCATATTAAATATGTTCCCTTTCTTTTAAGCCCTTTCTGACATAGATTATAGCACACATTAGGAAGCAGATCCATCCAAGTTGGACTTGATGAGGCATGGAATTTTCAAATGAATTCATATTATGGATCCTTATCACAAGTATATCCATGTGGCCATAGTGAAGGTGCAGAATAATGACTGCATTTTCATCAAGAGAACTAGAATTTCTCTCAATTATCCACACTATCAAAATTCCATGCATTATGGGACAATTCCTATAGCCATTAGATAATAGTAAGAATGATTTATGTAATCTCATGCATCTTAAATTTTAATAGCTAGTGGCAATGAAATTCTTAAATAATTATTTGCATTATAGAAGAGCATATTGCTACTATATGAACAAGTCATGAAGGTATTGAATGCCACTAGGTGTTTGTTAATGTAAAAGCAGAGTGAGATTTGTTCTGCCTTATACATGCTTGATGCAGAAGGTTTGTTATTCTATTTAGTTTCTTGGTTGCCTTATAATTCCAAGTTGGGTAAACGATCCTTACAAATAAGTATTTCATGACCTTGGAATTGTTGTCAATTAATCATGGTGACAAACCATGATTATACGAGTCTACCTTCCTTGGAACTTGGATGTAGTCTATCTTTTATTTCTCAATGTAAAGCAATATTCAAGTATAATTGGGGCACACTCAAGTATCATTTTCACCCATATTAAAAATATGAGAGCACCCAATTATAATGTTGGGAAACTAATAAGATTTTCTAACTTATTTGTAGAACAAATGAAAAGTATTATGCAAACAAAAAAAAAAGATTTTAGAAGAAGGATCATTACAAGTGGTATCATAGCATGGTTCCAACATTAGACCTCAGGGTACAAATAAGTCTTTAGGGCTATGAGCTAGGTAAATAATTTGGTTGTTACCAACTATATATGGTTGTGATTCATATATGCAAAGACATGTCACTATGGATTTTGTTGAATAATATTATCATATATACATTGACCTCCTAGAAACATCAATTTGCTATCACTAGATTCCATTTGTGAAACTTATAAGGCGTTATTTTCACTAGCATATGAGGGCACACAGGTTGGTAACAGCTAAAATATATTACATAGGATTGGCATGTTGGCAGGAAGAGGAACATATCACCCAATTTCAGTGACTCCTCTACCCTTGTAAACATGCACATGGTGATTAGCTTCTGTGGGTGCTTGATCCAAATGATATAACCAATGACCACAAACTCTAATTCAGTTTAAGGAGGAACGTTTAATCCCTAATCTGTTTAACATCATTATGTAAAGAGTTCTTGGCTTTAACAAAAAAGTATATAGTTAGAATGTCACCTTGGTGGATCAAAGGTTGTTGCCAAGCCTAGAATTAAAGCTAAATAAGACAACCATAGTAATGAACCTAGGGTTTTGCAGCAAACCCATTTTTTATTTTGTTGTCCTAATGCTAAGTCTGAATGTACCAGAGACTATTTTGTGAGGAACCAATTATTTTACTATTTAGATGTCTTGAATGAATTATTCTATGTTGACCCTGATGCCTTTGATATCAAATAGAGAATCAAATCTACTTACTGTTGCTTGGTCATAGTTCAACCTATGTTGTCTGGTAGTACCTCACCAAGCATAGTAGAAACTACTAGTATCTTGGATGATTCTTCTAGCTTTGATTGTGGTGCCTGTGACACAAAAATGGTGCCAAAACTAGTAAAGGAAGACAATTCTCCCAATAATTTGTGTGCATTAGAGTTAGCAGGGAAAGTATAATCTATTATTTGGATTCAAACGTATATTCTTTAATTGTGAAAACTCTTAGATGTAGTTTTGAAAATGAAGACCTTTCACTAAAAGTTGCTTCACAGATCTTGTCGAAAAACTAGATCATTTGACAACAAAATCCCTAATGGATTTCACTCAATTATCCCCGCATGAGTCTTTTAACCCGTTAGTAACTTTATGATTTCTGATGCACTTTATTTTTTATTTTCCTACGTTGGTAGGTTGACCAAGATACATTCAATGTTGTATACTTTGTGTTCCTTGAGTAATATCTAATGGATGTTGCTAAGGTACAAATTCAAATTTTCTTAAGCAAATCTAAATTCATTTATCTTGTTCTAGGATCATCCATACCACAACTGTACTTATTTCATTACAATTTTAAGATGAAGCACCTCATGTGAATCACTACATATGTTGTGTCATTCAATTTCCCTCCCATTGCACAACTTCATTCCTTTTCTGAGGAAGTGACGATTAACAATAGTGAGTACTACTTAGAAGTATTAAAAATCGACTGTTTTAGGCTTTGAAATTCCCCCTCTTGTGCAAAAAAAATAAAAATAAAATTGGTCCAGGCCATTCCAAAATGTTGTAACATAGGATCAACCCTTTTGAGGGAAAATAACTAAAACTCAATTTCAAGTACAAAATGACCTAGGAAAAAAAGTAATGCTTATTTAAACTATTACCAACTCCCAATCAACAATGAAGCAAAATATTGACATCTCTAGAGGCTAGGAACCTTATAAATCACATATGCCTGACATGTAGGTAGCCATGGTGACCTCTGTCTCCACCTTGCCCCTTTTTGGGGTATCTAAACATTTCAACCTGTTGGGGGGATTATTACCATTGCTACTTGATCAAATAGACAAGTTCTTAGTAAAAATTACAAAATAAATAAATTTATAAACATTTCCTCAAAAATGAATCACATTTAACATTTTAAATTCTACACAATCCTTCTCTCTGTCGGTATGTGTTTATCTTCGTCAATTTGTTGCATGTCTTCTTTCACTACTGAATATCTTCTTATTTAACATTACACACCACTCTTATGTCGCACGTGTCTCCTATTTATGTGCAACATTCCCTATTTTTTCACCTCCATAATCATGCAACTCAACATTGAAACCACTATTAAATTGGTCGCTATATATAGTCCAAATGGAAAAAAAAAATAAAATAAAAAAATCAAATCAAACTTCATTCTCTATGGAAACTTGGTATGAGAGAAGGTATTCCCATTGATTCTATGTTAGTAATAATGATTTCAATGATTGAACTTTGTTTCCTCCTATACCAAATAATCTATTAAGAAAAAGGTCATACCCTTGAGGAATGAATTCTATGGTTTTCATATATATTCCTAATAGGAATATGGGGTGAATTATAGGGAAGAAATGAGGCACACACTGTAATATTGTTTTCTAAGTTTCAGGATTGCAATATTAGCAAATGATTTTGTACATGATGTTGCTTATTTCATCACTATGATATTTATAGAGAAGCAAAATTTGGGAAGGATGCACCTTCATAATATGAAATCAACTTGCCAAAACTCATAAATTTTGACATAAATGACATCTTTGGTAAAGCCATTGTTACTTGCATTAAAAGAAAAACAATGCTTCCAAGTATGCACAGAGACATAGATATACAATTTCTACCAACCGTTACTTCTTCTAACATCCAAGGTCAATAAGTGTGTAATGCAATTCTTCACATTCTTTGACTTTTATGTATCAAAGTCTAGCTAGCCTGACAGACCTGATATTGGATTTTTGTTGTTGATGCCTCTTATGGTCTGAAATTCATGGCTATTGTATTAGCAAAGAAATGGAAAGCCTCGATTAATAGCATAATTAACATCAACCCTACACAACCTTTACATCAGATCATTAACAATCTGCTTGGAATAAAGATATGTCAACTGTATGATTGAGTGTGCAACCTAAGCTATTGCTGGCAATGGCTCTTTTGATTAGCCATAGATTATATCATCTTGTAATTTGTGCACACAAAAATGGTTCATTTAACTTATTTTCAGTCAATATGACATATCCAATAAGTTGATAAATCCTTCTTTAAACACCATATACAAACAACAACTTATCAAATTTTAATATCGATTCCATCTCAAGTATCACAAAAGTCCTAAATGCCAAGCTAATAAAAGAAACATAACAATCAAAATTCTTTTTCATCCAAAGTAGTGTCTAATAGTTTCTTTCTTCCTCTACATTCAAATGAATAAATACCATATTTTTCACTGTCACATTATCCATTTTTGTTTTCTATATCTGATATTTCTCTTGTATAAAATATTCCACCTTACATTTAAAGTATAAATATATTTGTGTGTCAGCGTGTGCACATCTTACATACACAATTAAGAAACCTACTCTAGATAACATAACATAGAATTTCCTTATAGCGGTAGGATGTACATGTTAGAAATATATCCACCACATAATTATCCATAGAATCCCAAAACATAAGGGCATTGTCTTGTTATAATTTAGCATGATTCCTCTAAATGAGAATTGAGCAAGCTCTATTTTAATTTAAACAATCTTACGTATTTTCATGCAAACATTTCCCAAGAGGTTCTATGTGATAAATTCATGACTTCATTTAAAATGAAGTGGTAGTTTTTCATAATTTATAAATGAAGTGGTAGTTTTTCATAATTTATAAATGTCATTAAGACACTTGGCTAGGCAATAATGCCCCAAGAAATAATTTGGAGTGGAGTAACCTACTCCACACATGGAAGATCCAAAAGGGAGATGTTCCCTAACATCATTTCCTCACTAGAAGAGATGGAGCTAATGATGCATTGAGGAATGTGTGACTCTTGCCCAATTGGTGATGCATTGGGGTTTTCTTCTAAAAGTATACTCAGATCTCAAGTAGCACTTAGCATTCCCATTCCAATTTTAGAACTTGGTTCAGTGTGTATTCTTGTTTTGATCTAGTTTTTCATAGTTATCTAAGGTCATAATGAGTGTGTATGACCATCTCTCTTGGTGGCTTGGAGACCAATTTAAACATTGCTTTTTGTTGTGTGTGGAGCCTAATTATCTTCTTTATTAAGAGGTATTGTCGCGTTGGACCCCAGTTCGTAACAGGACGACAATGCCACCTGTTTGATTGCCGTTAGGGGGGTCTAGGGGGGCGCAATGATGATTTTATGAGCCCCCCCCCCCCCCCCCTAGTTGGGGTTCGTGGGCAGTGCCCCTGAAGCTAAAAATAGATGTAAAATTGCCTTGTAAAATATTGTAATTTTGTTGTCAATCTAAGACGTTCATTAGGCAGATGATCTGATGGTAGAATTTATGTTTAATTTAGGGTTTTTTTCCCTAGAAGGAAAGCCCTCACTATATATGAGAGAATTGTATTGCAACTACGTATATGTGTATTTTGAGTAAGAAAGAGAGAGGAGATTGTGTGAGAGCGAAGGGGAAATTACAACGGATTTGTTGTTGGTTATATCTCTTCATTTTAATGGATAATATGAAGGAAGGATTGAATGTTTCTCCGTGTATGTAGCCCAAATTGGGTGAACAACATATATCTATGTCTCTCTTGTTTTATGTGTTTTCTATTATTATTATTATGTATTTTTTATTTATTTTTTATTTTTATTTTTATTTTTATTTTTATTTTTATTTTTATTTATTTATTGTTTCATTTTTATTTTATTTTTATTTTTATTTTGTTTTATTTTATTTTTATTTTTATTTTTATTTTTATTTTTTATTTATTTTTTTTTTTTTTTTTTTTTTTTTAATTTTTTTAATTTTTAATTTTTTTTTTAATTTTTAATTTTATTTTTTTATTTATTTTTATTTTTTTTTTTTTTTTAATTTTTATTAATTATTTAATATTTATTATTATTATTATTATTATTCTTATTATTATTATTATTATTATTATTATTGCAATATTTTATGTGTTCCATTGCTCTGTAATATATAATTTTCTAACACTTTATTTACAAACCCAATCATGAGTACAATGTAAATAAGTGTAACATCATATCTCATGATTCTAGAGCTTGTTTGAGGTTAATTTTACATCACCAGAATCATCTCAATGAAATGAACCTAATGGGAGGTTTGCCTTAGGTATGTTTTGTCTTATTGTATATGGTCACAGAACATTGAGGACGATGTTCCCCTTAAGGGGGAGGGGTTGTAATGAACCCAATAATTTTGCAAAATATATAAATATTGTTATGGCTATGATACAATCACGTATATAATGTAAAGGTGTCACTTATAGGGTCATTGTAAATATTGCCTTAATTGTCTTTATATACATATTTAAAATGGAAATTATACCTATGCCTTGTGCTCTTTTATGTTATACGCGTTAAGTAACTAGCATAAGCCATAAACTTTATCTAACATTATGATTTTCATAGATCAACACATGTCGTAATTCGAAATCTTTATTGATACATGGTTAAAGGATAACAAAAGATGTGTTTTAAAAGGGGCTTGCTAGATAGGTTTGTGGCATTCGATATAACACCATACATAGATTCACCTTTCAATGCATAAAATAAATCCCCTAGTATGGGTAGGGGTAGACATTAGAAAATACCTTGTATAGAGAATGGGGTCTTCACTCAATGAACCTCTGGCATATCACATGCATTTGTGGATATCACATGCGTTTGTGGCATACTAAACAATACCCCTAATTTGACTACATATTGGAAAATAATTCTAAAAATAACATTATTTAACCCCCTACCAATACGAACCCAATATACCTTCCTAATATAAAAAACCCTTATTTTCACTGGACATTGTAGGTATCCATTTTTTCATTAACATTTTTTTATACAGATTTATATTTTTTCATTAACTTTAAGCTCCATTTTTTATACTTACCAATATAAAAACCCTTTACCCCCTAATATATCCTCAATATATTATGTCATTTTTTCCTCAATAAATATCCCTCAATATGAATGCACATGGTATGGTATTTCTCCCCTAATGAAGCCCCCGTGGTCTAGAGTAGGGATTTTTATGGGTATGTCCCCTAATTTCTCAAACTTTAAACTATGTTAAATTTTAATCCACCTTTCAACAAAAAGAAGAGGTCGAATGTCCAAAGTCTGCGAATGAAATATGGAGGTATGCACAATAAACAGTCACTAAAGGAGAATGAAGGAGGTGGAGGGAAGGAGGTTGTGAGCGAGGAGTGCGCAAAATATTTGCAAATAATTGGCACATGGTAGAAAATATTTTTTCCCTTGCATTCTGCAGGTTCTAGAACAAATGTAGGGAAAGAGACAAGTGTAACTTCTCTGTTGGTTCAAAGGGGTTGAACTCTAACTACTTGGAGTTGACATTTTGACAATAAAAATAGGAAAGGGGAAAAAGGAAGGGGGGATGGTCACAATAGGAGAAAAACATGGGGCAAGCACAAAAATTGTGTGTGGGGCACCATGAGGATAGCAGGGTAAACTCGTGTAAAATCAAGGGTCGCAGACTGGAGGATTAGTGTTAAAGGTATGAGAGCCTAACCAGTATGCCTGGACCATTGTAATATTACCTTTGGAGATGCGTATCACCTCAAGGAGAATTTCTACATGGATTAGACTATTAGTGCATTCATATTTTCCCAGGGATGAGTTAAAAAGGGGTTTGGCACTGTTGGTTGTGACTTCCCTAGATTGAAACATGTGACTATTACCCTAGAAAGGACTATTGAGCTGAACATTTTCTTGTTGGAGAAAGAAAAATACCAAGTTTCCCTAAACCAGTATATTCTGAATGTATTTGTACAATGGAGAAATAAAAGTATGATATGGTTCTTTTGTAGGGAAACGTATGTTCCACATCTACATAAATTTCTGAGTAAATAATTTATAATAGTGAGCTCACATGTAATTATTTTGGGGTTATCATTCCCATTGTGTGCATTTAATTGAAGCCAAGTTTATGAACAAATTCTCATAGTAGAATTCCTTTGACCTGTTTGAAGAAAAACCTCCATTGAAACTTCAATTGCAAACTCAGAAATTTAATTAAAATCATCATAGTTCCAAGCATGAATCTTACATTTAATGAACTCTCGATCTATCTTGTATTCTTGAACTGGGGCTTTGTATAGATAGAGCATGATAAATATTAGAAAACGCAGGGCCTTGTAATAGCCTTGACTTGATAAGGAGGTAAGAGGTACTAAAAGCCTTTTTATGTACATGTTAGTTTTGGTTTAACACTGGGGTCACCATGGGTTATTCGATACTAGAAACCTACAAACATGTTGTGATCCTAGTTATTATGATTTCATGCTCTTCTTCATACATAATGGCCATAAATATATATTGGCATTGCTATTGATTTGGTGTGATACTTTCCAGTTGGTAAGCTTTCATGAAGGTATGCCTAGCTAGTGTAACAACCCATGGAATACCTTTCCTGTGTCTTATCAAGGTACGATGAGCATGTATTCCTTTCTTTTTATTACATGAAGCTATCGTGTATACCTTTAGAGTCCCTCAATTACTAAAGTGTGGAGGAATGCACCTATGGAGTCACTCAATTGTTATAGGGTGGAGGATTGCACCTATGGAGTCTCTTAGTTGCTAGTGGGTGGAGGATTGCACCTATGGAGTCCCTCATTTTCTAAAAGGTGTAGGAACACACCTATGGAGTCCCTAATTTTGTAAAGGGTGGAGGACCACACCTCTGGAATCCCTCATTTTATAAAGGGTGGAGGATTGCACCTCTGGAGTCCCTCATTTACTAAAGGGTGGAGGACTGCATCTTTGGAGTTCCTCAATTGCTAAAGGGTGGAGCAGTGCACCTATGTAGCCCCTTAATTGTGAAAGGGTGGAGGATTTCCCTCATTTGCTAAAGGGTGGAGGACCGCACGTCTAGAGTTCCTCATTTGCTAAAGGGTCGCTGACTGCATCTCTAGAGTCCCTCATTTTCTAAAGGGTGGAGAACTTCACCTCTAGAGTTCCTCAACTGCTAAAGGGTGGAGGACTACATTGTTGGAGTCCCTTAACTGTGAAAGGGAGGAGGAATGCAGCTCTAGAGTCCCTCATTTGCTAAAGGGTGGAGGATTTCACCTTTGGAGTCCCTCATTTTCTAAAGGGTGGAGGAATGCACATCTGAAGTCCCTCATTTACTAAAGGGTGGAGGCATGTACCTCTGGAGTTCCTCAACTACTAAAAGGTGGAGGATTTCACCTCTGGAGTCCCTCATTTACTAAAGGGTGGAGGAAACCTACCTTTGGAATCCGTGTAGTTGTATATAGTTGAATACATTTTTTCCAAAAGGGTGGAGGTTAGGTTAGACCTTTGGAATCCCTAGAGTTCTGGTCATTGGGATAGTCTTCATATTATAAGGGGTGACAACTGCATTGTCAATTTGTTTGTGGTTGGGAAGAGAATCATTGACTAAGTCGTAGAGTCCATCCTAATTTCCATAGTGTTGAGTGTCTTATTAACAGTGATACCCAAATGTGTCGGGACTATTTGTATGATACTAATTTCCAGTTCTGTGTGTAACTCCAAAAGTGCATGGCTCATTGATGTGGATTAATGGTCACCATTGCAACACTATGTGGGGGTTGCAAAATAGAACATTGTGTGTTTAAACACTGTCTACCTCTTTATGGACCAATATACATTCATGAGATGAATAAATAATACATAATGTGGCAAGACAACATGAAAATATTCTATGTAGTTTGAAGAAAATACTAATATTTGCATGCCATAGCCTATCCTTGTAGTTGATCTCAAATTTTCCTAAAGTTGAGCTTATAGGTAATACAATGATTTTCTGGCACTCCAAAGATCTTGTGTAGAGTACCTGTGTTATACCCACATGAATCATGGTTTGTTACTTGTGGAACTATTGTTGTTGCAATAAATGGTAGCTAGGATGAAATGAAATGTTCTCAAACACGATATTTAGTGTTATTAATGGAATCCCTCATCATCATTGTTTGTTTTATAATGTAGCTCATGTTTCTTTTATTTTAGCAGAAATTTTACTAGATAGTCCACATGAGCTGGAAACCAAATAAAGACGTACAATTGTTGGAAAAAGGGAGATGTGGTATGACATGGTATCTCATGCATAGTACTAGACCTGTGGATGGTGCATGCCATTTTGGTGGAATCTATGGTCTCATAAGCCAATATTATCGTTCTAGAAAATGAGTGGATAAAATGATATGTTCCTTTAACTTTACCTTGTGTCATAAGCCTTAAGGAAGTCATAGTTTTGTTCTTCAAAAATGTTGCCACACAAGACCTTAGAAACCTAATTCTAATTGTTGTTTTTCTGATTAAAATGGTTTCATCAACATGGAATGGTTCTACCATATATACCAAACTTACAAATGAAACAATGGCTCCATGGGACTTAAAATTAAGATGATAAGATTAACCATAACCCATGAGTTTCCAATGTTTGTACCATTTGTGCATAATATACTTCTTTAGGATTGGATTTGGAAATTGTAACAAACATGTAACATGTAGAAAATAGCACCAAGGATATTATCCTGAGTGCTACACAAGAAGAAAAGTTGCATCTATTCAGGTATGTAAGACTATGTAGCTTGTGTAGGCTCTGCTCTAGCACCTCCTTGTACCAATTCGTACTGCACATTCATAAGGTGTTGCAATGTTATATGTTGCCACCATAGTAATTTTATCAATTGTAATGTGCCACACATTGATGTTATGCAAACTCAATGATATGATTTTGTTGAGCATGATAAGTTTAGTTTAACTCTATTTCTACATAACACTCTGTCATTATTCTTGGGTAGGGTACATCATTAAGTATGATGATTGTGAAGATGCCATGTGAAACCAATTAAATCCACTTTGAGTTTGATGTGATGTCAACAAAATTATTTAGCCCTTGTTTCATCATTAGGCAAAATACATCTTTATAATAGTAAGTTTCTACATGCATTTAATCATAGGTACAATGTGTGGTCACTAAATGGTCATGGTTAGGCATGGTGTTATGTGTAGTCATTTATTTCAATACTAGGCATGAGATAGGTACTACATCATGCCTTGTGTTTAGGTAATGGCTACACACACACATTACTTGACCGCGATGCTTAATATGTGTTTGCGACAATGCCTCATATATGTGATTAAGTACTCATAACATCTTGATGTTAACTCACCACATTCTACCCAGTAATGAGATAATGGTTGCATCCTATCTCATGCCTACTATTGAAATAAATGATTACACATAACACCATGCCTAACCATGAACATTAAGTGACCATACATTGTGAAGATGCCACGTGAGTTTGATGTGATGTCACCTAAATTATGCAACCCTTGTTTCATCATTGGGCAGGATATATCTTTATAATAGTAAGTTTATGACACCTAATCATTGGGCAGGATATATCTTTATAATAGTAAGTTTATGCAAGTATTTCATAGGTTGGTGATCACTATTGTTGACACCTAATCATTGGGATTGGGTGAATATTTGTAAATAATGTAAATATTAAATAATGGAGAATAGAAAAATAAAGAGATAGTGGGAGGTGAAGCCCAAGAGTCCCTCCCTCATTGTATATATCCATTAGCAATCTCAATGAAGAAACACAATTCATTTTTAGGAGTTACCTCCTGCCCTAGCATGGTATCAAAGCCAACTCCATTTTTTGCATCCCTTTCTACCCTTTTAACTCTCTTCTGCCATTGTTTTTGCAATCTATCCTCTGCCCCTCTCCTTTGACAAAAATTCTATCCTTCCATGCATAATATCTGCATCCCAAATCCCTGCTTTGAAGATTGTCTTTCATATGAGACCTAAACATTGTACACTAAAGTCTCTGCTGGTGCGGTGAGCATGGAATAGAGGAAGGATTGGAGCTGTGAAGGATTTAACGCGGGTGTGGTGAACACTAATGCAATGATTGGTATGTATGCGACTAGTATTCTATTACTCGTAATGCATTACTGCGTGCCATATTGTAACACATTTTTGTTATTGTGCACTTCAATTTCTTCTTGGGTTTTGAATAGTAACGAGGTGCTTGGGTTACTTCTAGCCCCTTGACCCCTCCTCCTTGCAACATTACAAAGTCAATATCCTGGAGGTTCCAATGAGATCCCATTGGTTATAGAGCTCACATCAAGCCAAGTTGTGGTGTATTTTCTATACACCTCAACTCCTCATGCATTGAATGCTGGCTTGTCATACCTTCCACCACCATCATATACTCCACCATTTTTTTTAAATATATAACAACGTGGTAATACTATGTTGCGGCATTCATACCACTCACCTACAAAGGTCACTCTCACAACTCCCGGTTTTAATACTGTGATACTATGTTGCAACATTATATAATGCCATACCACCTGGTCATATGCATTAACTCCTACCTCCCCATATCACTCTACCCTCATATTACTCCTCACTACTGGTATTACATTGACCCATCATGCCTCTCTCGACTTTGGTCCATACCACTGCTTACGAACCCGCGTTCATATAACTTTGCCACAGTCAATACCTCCCCTGGTTATGTAACTCTGCCTTCCCATATAATGCCTCCCCATATAACACCTCCTCCACATACTCCTTCCCCCATATAACCCTCTTCCATATACTTCCACCCCCCCCCCCCCAAATAATATCTATGTTTTAATGTATTAAATTTCATTTTTCTGCACAAAACTACCATCATAAGTGCAATTTCTTATAGCATATTGGCAGCAAAAGTACAATTTTTTTTACAATACACATATTTTAAAATGAATTCATTGATATCTATAGTTGGAGTAGTTCTCTTGGGAAAAGAGAACTATCTTGAATGTTAAAAAAATATAAAACACAATCTCATTTTCAATGCATTGTGGAAAGGAGATTGTGTAGGGGAAGGAGATAATGAACCTACAAACCCCACCTTAGATAAGGAGTTCACCAATTGGGAAAACAAGAACAACAAGGCCTATGCCTTGATTGAATCATCTGTAAATGAAGAGGTGAGTCACCATATTTCAACATTTTCAAATGCTTTTGAAGCCTTACAAAAGTTGAAGGAACTCTATGACTCACACTCTGAACTTGAAGTTTTCCAATTGATGATTAAATTGTTCAGTCTTGAATTGAAAAATGATGATCCTCTTGCTTTAGCATCAGAAGTAAGATCTATTATGCATGATATCAAAGCCACTGATGTTCAACTAGACATTCCTCTTGTATCTTTTTCCAAGGCACTTTATCCCACTTATTCAAATTATCTTAAGTCATTGCAAGAAAATGGAAACCTCAGAGATGAGCTTTGACTCCCTTATGAAGAAACTTACTAATAGAGAGAAAGATTTTGGGAAGAAGACCACTCCTCAGTATTATGAAGAAGTTGTGTCTTCACATAGAGAGAATAATCATGCCCAAGATTATTCTAGAGGAAGAGGTGGTCAAAGAGGAAGAGGAAGAAGAAATTTCAGAGGAAGGGTGGGCAGACACTCTCAAGGAGAAAAGTATGATATTCATTGCATACATTGCGATAGAGATGGTGTTATAGACAATTTTGTGCCTTGCAGCATCAGGCATGAGTTGTCAATAATCCAAGGGATCCAAAGTCCCTAAACATGATGTTCCTACCCCTAGAGGAACAAGGTCAGCAAACCAACAGCTCTCAGATCAGTTCTCCACCTGAAAACACTCAAAAACAAGCAATCCTGAAATCAAAGCAGGTGCTCCACTAGGCTTCTGCGCTGAAACTCAACTCCTCCATGGTGTACCTGCGTTGCAAAGCAGGTAGAACAAAGGCCACCTGCGCTGAGCGAGATGGGACAAGTGGCACACTGAGTCATTGCTCTGGAATCTTCAAAAATGACACTTGGATCAGGGATTTCGCCTTGTGATGAGTCAGAGGCTCTGTTTCTCCAAGTGGAAGCAAGGTTCTCCAAGTGGACTCAAGAACTAAAGATCAACTGAAGAGAGAGAGGACACAAGGCAGCTACACATCAGTTGCAAGTTGACTCATCCTTTCTCAATTCATCTATATATTGAGCTCTCTCCTATGAGCTCAGGGGGCTGGAATTTTGTGCAAAGTAATGATATGCTGTTGGTTTCACTATAGAACTATTGGGTGATTGCTTGAAGGAGGTGAAGAGGAGAAATTCTTTCTGCTGGGAGGTGTTGCTGGATTGGGGCCTTCAATGGTTGTAACACTCTCAGAACTTTACTTCTTCCATTAATAAAAGCTATTTAGGTTCTTCTATATGCACTTGTTTCAATGATGTATTGTGATAATTGTATATTTGATTTATGCTAATCCTTGAATCAGTTATGATTGCATGCTTCTTGTAGTTTCCTTCTTTGTTATTTTGCAGGATCTCATTGTAGCTGGGCCAGCAAAAGAGCAAGGAGCTGGGAGCAAGCAGCAAAGAGAAGAGTTTGGATTCGACATTAAGCGCAAGGCAACGGTTAGTGCATTTCTTCATTCTCTCTTGCTTTCATAAAGAAGTAAACCTTAAGTAGTTTTCTTTACAGTTGTTGCTGAGGTACTATCACCCTTAGAGTGGGATAGGGTCATCCGAGTCGGATACTTTTCCCTACAACAAACTGGCGACTCCGATGGGGATCGTATCTGTTTGATTGTTTGTAGTATTTTGCTATTCATTTCCTGAACAAAAGAGTACCAAATCGAAAAGCTTTTGACTATATCAAAAGCGAAGTAGAGGGCAGCTACTCTAGCTCATTTCTGAGCATGTTCATGATTTGAAGAGTTGATCTACAAGGATCCTTGTAAGCTCTTAGTGATAGCTTTTCATCTTCCTTGTCATCCCTTAGTGTGTACTTGACTGATAGCTTCTGATTTGAGCAAAAACTGTGAATTTTTGAGAAAATTGTGACCCGGAAACTGAGAAAACGCAACTTTCGTTTTCCAAAGCAGGTAGTACACAGGCTACCTGCTTTGCAATGCAGGTCCCGAAGGGGCTACCTGCGCTGAGATCCAGACTGGCTGTGCAGCACCTGCGTTGGCCCAATTTTGCCTTGTGCATTTGGGGTTTCCTCCCTTTTTCTTGCCTGTTTTCACTATAGATTTTGCAGCCAGTTACCAGTCTTGTACCTGTTCTGAAACCAACCTTACTTGCCATCATTCCGCCTCTGTTATATAACAAATTGTACTTGTTCTTTTGTATTTCTTACATCATTTACAATTTCCCATAACGAAAGTGAACTAGTCTTGCTTTGGCCTCTTAGATCTGAACCTGTGTTAGGCATTTTGCTGGTCTAAAGAGTTAGCTTGTTTGCTGTCCATAGCTGATTAGTCTTTTTACTTTCGTCATTATGGTTTGATTTCATGTATTTCCAGTGATTAAACAAGTAAATCTTAAGGTGTCTTTTGATTTTGGACAAGCTTGTTTGTTTTCGCTTTAAATCGAAATCAAAGTTAAATAACAACTTTCTTTTTGTAATACATCAACATTAAGAAAGGGAAAAGAAAATACATGCATTGTGCATTTTGCATTTGAAAAAGTTTGCATGATGATTTAGGAGAAAGTGCATTAGTTTGTGCTGTATGAACTGTGTGAAAAGATATGCCTTTCTTCTCCCTCAGTAGTTAAGATTTTCATCAGTCAAAAAGATTTGAAAAAGCTTGCTTCTCATCTTAGGCTGCATTTAGGAATTTGTCATATACATCTCGTGGTGAACCTTGAAAGGCAAACTTTAAAAAGATCAACTTAAAATATATTGAATGAACCTAACAACGCATTGAAACATAACGCAAACACATAGAGGTCTAAGCTAGAGACGTGTTCCAGCGTCGTTAAACATAGTGACTGTCGATCTCTACGAAGGTGGGTGATTCCTCCTGAGAGTCGGTGGCACTAATATGGACTTGTGCTCCCACGTACCGTCGCGTATAAATTGGGAGACCCCTATAGGAACAAAGCCTTTATCCATATGAAGCCGTGTCGGCCACCCTACTGATCGCGATGCAGTGAACACAGCATTCACGAAGATCGACCATCTGTACCGTAAAACGTATTCTGTGGTTTCGCGAAAAGTTTGGCACACCCTCTGCCTAGAACTCCAGAGTAGTTTCTTTTGGCCTTTTTCAAACTCTATAACTGAAAAAGTCCATCCGAGCATTTGTCACTTCGGGCTCGTTAATACATCGAAGGAGACTAGAGTCACCTTTAGCTTTTACTCGACTCTTAAAACATGAAAAAGCAAAGTTATGTCTAAAAGCGTCTAATAAAATTCATTCAAATCGGAAACACAAATTTTCCCCTTTATATTTTAGTTGATCGAGTAATCCACAATCGTGGAAGAAAGTCAATTGAATATCCGTCGTTCGCGGAGGCTTGCGAGTCAACCGTCTTTGTCTCCGGAGTCGAAAACAGTCCGGGCAAAGCGAGCTCGTCGAACCAGTTCAAAATCTCCTTTAAAAGTTAGAACACGTGTTCCAACAACATCTGAGATTCTGGTTACTCCAAACATTTCCGGAAACCCTGCCTCTATAGAAGAAGTTCAACCGCCACAGAAGGACAGTAATACTGATCCTAGTCTGGGGGCAAATACTTGTATAACTGAACCAGTTCCATCTGTAACCGGTCCAGAGAGTTTTGTTCCTCAAACATCTGTCGCTGTCGATACAACCCCTTATTCGGCACCGGAAATCTTTTACGGACCTGACGGTCTTCCTCTTCCACCTGGTCTGATTGCGATAGAGGAAATTATAGAGGAACCGCAAGTATCCACTCCAACTCATTTTGGAGTAGGAGTCACTCTATTTCCTGCTACAACAGAAGTTTGTCCATCACCAGTGGAAGTTCCTGTAGAATCACTAGGAAATCAATTGGATAGACTCAAAATGTCTGAACAACCGTCGACATCTAGAACTGTGTCAAATGACACGGCGACGGCAGAATTACCTGCTGCAAATTCAACAATGTTCGCCGGCATACCATCTGTCCCAACTAGCTCTCAATCGCTAGAAGGAGTCCACCAAGGGACTATCTCGGCAGTATGGTCTGTTCCTGTTTGTTCCGGAGTAATGTCTGGTAACTCTTATGGTGAGACTCATCAAATTGACCCTTTTGGGAATCAATTTAGGCCATCCAGTCCTCCAGGACAATCAATTGCCTTGAGTTCTGGATTACCACCGTATGGGGGGCAGTATGCCCTTTCATTACCCCCTCCGGGAGGGTACCCATACGGGAGTTCTCAACCTTATTCAAGTTATGGTGGAATTGCAACGAGTAGTTGGGTACCTATGCTATCCCAACCACCAAGAGTTGTATATTCTATGCAACAGTGTGTACCTGTGACGAACATCCCAACTACACCGGCTATTGTAACCGTGTCGCAAGTTCAAACGATGCCTGTTGTATGTCAACCTTAGATTTCTCAGGTTCTCATGCAACAACCCCTTGACCCTGCAACCCAACCACAATCGCCTACTGGTGGGGCGACACAAGTAAAATTGGGTACAATTACCCCACATCTTGGTCCAATGGTTAGTGTAGCACAACAACCCATGGTATCGCAACCGTGGATAGTGCAATACCAACAGCCACAATTCCAACAAGTGTACCAAGGTTCTGAACAGCAAATCTTTGCGAATACTGGACAACCATATATCCAAAATGGTCAAAATCAACCACTTTATAGTGGTCAAGTCCATCAACCGTATCAATCATACCAACATCAACTCCATTATGCTGGTATGCAAAGACCAACTGTTCAGGCAATTCCATCGTACCCTGGTTACGCTTCCCCTAACTTGAATCAACAGTTACCATTCGTGGCGACTTTAGAGTTGCCTGATTTACATCGGTTAACCAATGATCCAATTGCTTACGCCCCATGGTGGCCAGTGATCCCGCACAAACTTCCATCTGACATTCCTAAATTCAATGGAAATCCAGGTGAAGACCCGTCGAATCATGTGATGACATTTCATCTATGGTGTTCGTCGAACACTTTAAATGATGATTCGATAAGGCTTCGCCTCTTTCAGAGGACATTGACAGGTCCAGCGGCGAAATGGTATATAGAATTGCCAAGGGCTTCGTTCGACAATTTTAGCTCCCTCGCCACGACATTCTTAACCCACTTTCAATTACCAATAAGGTATGAAACGGGAACAGAGATATTGACCAACTTCAAGCAGACAACCGCAACTCATATATCAGATCATATACATGAGTGGCGACGTCGACGAAGAATGGTTAAAACATACGTTCCTGATCAGCTTTTAGCTGAGTGGTTTATAAAGTCGTTACTTCCGGCCATAACGGAAGACGTGGCAAAGGGGGGAGTCGTAACAGAAGAGCAGGTTATTGCTCGTGCACAATATTTGGACTTAGTATATACTCAGTCCGGCACGCTCTATGACAAAATACCAGACGCCCCTAGACCAGAGTTTTCAATCCCTCCTCCTCCTAAATCAAATAGTGACTCTCATGCCGGCGATGGCGTGATTGGCACGGCAAACACGAATCCGAAAAGGACCAATCAAAAGAAGGCCCGTAAGGATTCGAATCAAAATGCGCATGAAGAAATTCTTGCTTCGGAAGTAAATGCCGTATTGACAGATAAAGGCAAAGAAACCAATCAACCAGGAAGCAAGAAGAAGCAAAACAAAGAGAAGAAGAAAGACCAAGGAGAATCATCTCCTAAAAAGTCTTCTTCGAACTCTCCTCGGAAAGGGAAACCAAAAAGTCCATGTTGTATATGTGACGAAGATCATTGGACAACGGACTGTCCATACAAAGCTGAGATAAAAAGATTCTTCAAGAGTCCTAAAAATCCAGCTGTGTTAACTGATCCATTTCCTAATCAAGGTCAAAATCTGGTTGATAGTGGAAATGCTTCCCCGCGCCAGGTGCTAATGGTGTCGACCTCTGAGCAACAGGATGATGCTTTGATTTCGACAAGATGCAAAAACTGCGGGAATCCGCAGTCGTCGAACGGCAAAGGAAGTGATCAACCGAGCAGCTCGACGGCAACTTCGACAGAAGTTGTGCCACCATTTATTACGGGAAGCATTCCGATGATCCAAGGAAGGAATCATTCTCTCCGAAATATCGGAGTCGTTTTCCTAAAAGACCCTAATTTAATGGGTACTTTCGCATTGCCGCCTTCAAGTAATCTGGCGGAAATGGCCACAGTGGAATATGAAACCTTCTATTTCTAATGGATCTAAAAGATCGAGGATGGTTCCTATCTCAGGTCAACCTCGTTAAAAAATGAGAAATTAAGAGGATAGTTCTTTGTTGTGTCAACCTCATTAAAAAATGAAGCGGCCCCTTGGAGTCTAGGGGGCATGCAAAAGGATCGAGCAGTTTTAACACACAGTTCATGCTCATTAAAAAATAAACGCAAGATCCGAGCAGTTTTAGCGCATAGTTCATGCTCGTTAAAAAATAAACATAAGTTGTGAGCAATCTTCCCCTAGAGTTCAAGCTCACCCAGAAAAAATGAACCGGTAAATAACCTTGGTAAATGTAACCTTTGACAGCCATATTAAAGCCCTTGGTCGTGTTCTTGCAGTCTCACCTCCATCCGTTCATTTGGCCAATCGTTCATCTCAATATGTTTGTTTACCCATTTTGAGGAACAGCTGCAAAGAGTGATTTCACTTAGCCATCCTTGTGACACTGCCGTGATTGGAAAATTCCAACCTGTACCTGGAATTTGCTGCTATCCCTGTTTATCACTCGTTCCTCAAAAGACGAGTCTTCTTTGAGCTCTTTTCTCCTGACTCGTAAAATATGAAAAGTTTGCCGAGTTTTGGCCTTCCAGCTCGTTAAACGACCGGAAGAGCTATCCCTCCTCTATATTTTAATCTTTTTGGACCTGAGGGATTATTGCACAAAAAGATCGAGCGCTTGTTTTGTTCGGCTCGTTAAAGCAATCGAAAATTCATCCCTTCTGTATTGTTTTATACTTTTTCGGACTTAAGGGATTAGATGACGAAAAAGGAATTCTGGAGTTGACTTTATGTACCTTTTCAGACTCTCTAAAAATGAAAAGGACCGAGTTATCCTTGTCGTTAGACTCGTTAAATTCATTAAATAGCAACAAACTTGTCTTCAGACGAGAACGAGTTTCCCTATCGCTAGGCTCGTTAAAACATAGCGATGGGCTTGCCCGAAGGGCAGGTTATAGAACAAGCATATGTTATCCTCCTCAAGATTGATAAAAATAAAGAGGTACTGGTCAGCAATGACTGGGGAAAAATTGGGAGAACCTCACAGCTTTAATGGTAGCAAGTCGCTCTTGAACATGACACTTTGTCCTCCATATCACATCGGGTTGGGTTGTTTCATTCACCGGTCTCATCACCATGGTCCTCGCCACACCATCCACATTTGGGGTAATGCTACCGATCCATCACATCAGTGTTGTTATATGTTCAAGAGATGTTGTTTTGCAAAGAGTCAACCGTGTCCCATCCACTGCCATACATTGTCCTTCATCCATTTCATGACCGCCACCCTGAATCATACATCACAGTTTGTTTTCACCTCATCACAATCACTAGCTCCGTTCCGTGTCACTGATGTGGGATTCATTAAGGCCCTCCTTTGACGGATCGCTCCTTGTCGACATCAGCTCATTATCCAAGGAGTTGATCTAGGAACAACCCCTTCAGTACTTTGAAGCTTGCATGCCTCAATGGCAAGTTTCTCACTTCCGGCGACAGGTATACATCAATGACCTTCGACCAGAAGATTTTGCATGGTGGTCGACGCCAAGTCCTTTATTCCCACCATGTGAATTGTACTGCTGTACCTTGAGGGTCATCATCCTTATCGGTGATTCCTCTCGCGTTTGTTAACGGTTTACATCATTGACCGGTAATCAAGCGATGTCTTTCCATGTTCGACTTCAAGAAATTCTCACATGGATCGACTTGTACATCGAGTGAAGATCGGAAGAGATTGAAGACCCCGGATCTAGTTTCATCCATCCGGGCTGCGATATATATTCAGGATATAAAGACATTTGATGTGTACATCATTGCAGCAGATGATCATCCTTCTCAAAGGATGATAATTTCAGCAGAGAATTATCAGTCTACCATCAGACGATCGTCTGTTCTATGTACCAAAATGAATTTATAAAGCTGAGCATGGGAATGCCCGCCTCAGCTAGATCATGAAAAAAGTATGAAAAATAATGTACTGTATTGTATCTTATTACAGGACACTTCTCAGCAGATTGAATGAACTTCGGATCCTCCTAATAAAGCATTTCACCCGATAAAAGACCTCATACTTTAGGGGGCATCTGTTATAGACAATTTTGTGCCTTGCAGCATCAGGCATGAGTTGTCAATAATCCAAGGGATCCAAAGTCCCTAAACATGATGTTCCTACCCCTAGAGGAACAAGGTCAGCAAACCAACAGCTCTCAGATCAGTTCTCCACCTGAAAACACTCAAAAACAAGCAATCCTGAAATCAAAGCAGGTGCTCCACTAGGCTTCTGCGCTGAAACTCAACTCCTCCATGGTGTACCTACGTTGCAAAGCAGGTAGAACAAAGGCCACCTGCGCTGAGCGAGATGGGACAAGTGGCACACTGAGTCATTGCTCTGGAATCTTCCAAAAATGACACTTGGATCAGGGATTTCGCCTTGTGATGAGTCAGAGGCTCTGTTTCTCCAAGTGGAAGCAAGGTTCTCCAAGTGGACTCAAGAACTAAAGATCAACTGAAGAGAGAGAGGACACAAGGCAGCTACACATCAGTTGCAAGCTGACTCATCCTTTCTCAATTCATCTATATATTGAGCTCTCTCCTATGAGCTCAGGGGGCTGGAATTTTGTGCAAAGTAATGATATGCTGTTGGTTTCACTATAGAACTATTGGGTGATTGCTTGAAGGAGGTGAAGAGGAGAAATTCTTTCTGCTGGGAGGTGTTGCTGGATTGGGGCCTTCAATGGTTGTAACACTCTCAGAACTTTACTTCTTCCATTAATAAAAGCTATTGAGGTTCTTCTATATGCACTTGTTTCAATGATGTATTGTGATAATTGTATATTTGATTTATGCTAATCCTTGAATCAGTTATGATTGCATGCTTCTTGTAGTTTCCTTCTTTGTTATTTTGCAGGATCTCATTGTAGCTGGGCCAGCAAAAGAGCAAGGAGCTGGGAGCAAGCAGCAAAGAGAAGAGTTTGGATTCGACATTAAGCACAAGGCAACGGTTAGTGCATTTCTTCATTCTCTCTTGCTTTCATAAAGAAGTAAACCTTAAGTAGTTTTCTTTACAGTTGTTGCTGAGGTACTATCACCCTTAGAGTGGGATAGGGTCATCCGAGTCGGATACTTTTCCCTACAACAGATGGAAATGATGCATCTACATGTAAGTTGCCTTGGGAAATAATTGAGCAGAACAAAAATAAAGCCAAAGGTGAAACCAATGACAAAGAGAAGGTAAAGCACCTAAATCCACTCACTATGTTGTGGCACATTGTAATATTGGAGTAACTGAAGACTTGTTCAATGCTTCACTTGCTTCTTGAAAAAATGATCAATTGCTTGATTTAGAGGCAACTTTCCACATGAATTTTAGAAGAGATTTTTTTGAATAATTTACTAACAAAATATAATGGAGCAGTATAATTTGCAGACAAATCAAAGCTCAAGCCATCAGTTCTTGGCATAATCAGGCTCAAACTCCATGATCTTCCATACTTTCTTCTACATGATGTTTTATATCTTTCGAAGTTGAGGAGAAACTTGTTGTCCTTGATTCACATCCACTAGCAAGGACACTCCATTCATATGTTTGATGGCAAGGTTAAGGTCAGAAAAGCATCAGATCACTCACTTGTCATGACGGGGATAGAAGAAGAAAGACTTTTGAAGCTACAAGGTACCTCTGCCCGTGCAAAAAATTTCTCCTACACTTCTCATTATGATGAAGGTACATTTCCATCAAGTCTTTTATGAAATGCTAGATTTAAACACTTGAGCTATGACAACCTTCGCTTGTTGAAGAAAAATGATGTTACTGGTTTGCCTACAATTCCTAGGAAACTTAAGCAATGTAATGCTTGTATTATAGGAAGTCCTAAAAAACAATGTTTCATGATTCACATTCCAGAGCACATAGAAAATTTGAACTCATTAATTCATATTTATGTGGTCCAATCCCTGTTCCTTTTGCAAATGGAAATAAATATGTGATGACATTTATTTATGAATACACCAGAATGTGTTGGGTTTATTTATTGAAGAATAAATATCATGCTTTTCAAACATTCAAGAACTTTCATACATGGATTGAAAATGATGCACAATATTATATTGTCTCTATTTGCATTGATAATAGAAAAAAATACACTTCAAATGATTTTGAAAACTATCTTCACCAAAATGGGATCAAACATCAAACAACTGTGCCTTATAATCCCCAACATAATGAAGTAGCTGAAAGAATGAACATGACAATCTTAAATATGGTACGTTCCATGATGTTTTTGAAGAATGTAAAATTTATGTTTTGGGTTGATGTAGTTCTATGTGTTGTGTATGTAAAGAATAGATGTCCATCTAGTTCTATTAGAAATAAGACTCCTTATGGAATGTGGTATGGCTACATTCCTTCAGTAAAGCATCTCAGGGACTTTGGTTCCACCTGTTATGCCTTGATACCAAAGGAACAAAGAAACAAAATTGGTGCAAGGATACGTAAGTGTATCTTCTTGGGTATTTAAATACCTCCAAAGCATACTTTCTCTATGATGAAGTTAATAAGAAGTTTGTTGTATCTAGAGATATAATATCTCTTGAATCTTAAAAAGCTAACAATGTTGTTGAGAGGCATCTTGATCGTTTAGATAGATTTAGACATGAAAAATTATTTCAAGAATTTGATAATAAGATTCCACATCTTGAAGGAGGGATTCCTATATTGGATCAATCTGTGGAATATTCTTCTGAAGCACTCTCTCCCCCACATGAAGCTCTAGCCACTAACGATACTTTGAGTGATGTGATTGATAGAATTAGGAGATTCAATCTTGATTTAGTCCCAACTCAGTCAACTAAGCAGCCTGGGCCATCTTAGAAAGGTCCTCAAAAATGGTTGACAAAGACACTTGAAAGTGTTCATCCTAATGAGGTTGGAAAGATAGGAACAAGAAATTCAACCATGAAAAATGGAGGTGATGTAGATTATTCTAATTGACCTCTTAATATGGATGTTTCTTATGATTGTGAACTAAATTTGTGTACATATTTTGATCCAACTTCCTTCAAAGAAGCTGATTCACATGATGAATGGAAAGAAGTGATGCCCTGATAAAGAATGGCACTTGGAAGTTGGTTGATCTTCCATGGGAACCAAACCAATTGGTTGCAAGTGGGTCTACATGAACAAGTATAAAGCTAATGGCTCACTTGATAAGCACAAAGGAAGGCTTGTGGAAAAACGTTTTTCACATAAGGAAGGGGTCGATTATGAGGAGACTTTCCCCCCACAGAAAAATGGGCTACCATCCAGACACTCTTTGTCT
Source organism: Pinus tabuliformis (assembly GCA_031772625.1). Taxonomy (NCBI): domain Eukaryota; kingdom Viridiplantae; phylum Streptophyta; class Pinopsida; order Pinales; family Pinaceae; genus Pinus; species Pinus tabuliformis. Next base: position 392,273,969 of record CM062820.1, read on the forward strand.
TGGCAGCTCAGAACGGTTGGAAAGTCCATAAAATGGATGTAAAAAACTCTTTCCTGAATGGAGATCTGAAAGAAAATGATTTTATGTCCCAGCCAGAAGGATTTGTTGTGAAGGGTCAAGAACATAAGGTATGAAAACTTATGAAATCCTTGTATGGCTTCAAGAAATCACCGTGAGCCTAGTATGAAAAGTAAACTGAGCATCTTCTGAAACTAAAATTCAAACATTATGATCTTGATGATGCAACTTTGTTTTTCAAGAAAGTTTGCAAAACAATTGTATATCTTGTGGTATATATAGATGATCTTTTCATGACATGGAAAAATGAGAGCTACATTGCATCCATAAAGAAGGAATTGAGGAAAGGGTTTGAAATGACTGACTTGGGATATGTTCACTACTATCTTGGTATTGAAGTAACTCAACATCTGAAGTCTATGTTCCTCTCTCAAAAGAAGTGAATCGGAGATTTTTTGAATAGGTTTTGAATGGCTAAGTGCAATCCTTTGACTACTCCAATGGAACGGAACTTAAAGCTCACATCCATTGAAGGAAAAGAATTTGAGGATGCAACAAAGTATAGACAACTTGTAGGAAGTCTCAACTACTTGACTACTACCAGACCAGACATTTTGTTTGTTGTTGGAATCCTCTCTAGGTTTATGTAAAAGCCTTGTGAGGGGCATTAGTCTGCTGCAATAAAGATTTCCAGAGTACTTGAAGGGAACTCAAGGCTTTGGACTCAAGTATACACACGTGGGTGACTTCATCTTGATTGGATACTCTGATTCAAACTTCGATGAGATAAAGAAGCTTGGGTATTTACTTCAAGTTATGCTATGAGTCTTACATCCTAGAGATCACACAAACAATCAGTTCTAGCAGATTCCAAAATAGAAGTAGAATATGTTGCAGCAGTTGTGGCAAGAAATTAAATTGTGGGGCATAGGAAAATTATGGAATATTTGCTAGTGAAACAAGTGCATTCAACTACACTCATGATTGAAAACACCTCTGCAATAAAGTTGGCCAAGAACCTAAATTTGCATGATTGAACAAAGCACATCAATATAAAATACCATCTGATTCGACATCATGTTGAGGCCAAGACAATCTATCTACACCATTGTTCCACTATTGAGCATATAATAGACATCTTCACCAAAGCGCTTGGAAGATAAAATTTTGAAAGATTCGGAATGATGCTTGGACTCACCAGTGTCCCTTCAGATTAAGGGGGGAATGTTGACACCTAATCATTGAGATTGGGTGAATATTCGTAAAAAATGTAAATAGTAAATAATGGAGAATACGAAAATGAAGAGACACTGGGAGGTGAAGCCCAAGAGTCTCTCCCTCATTGTATATATCCATGAACAATCTCAATGAAGAAATAAAATTCATTTTGAGGAGTTACCTCCTGGACTAATAACTATGAATAAAGGGATCCTTGCCAAATAATTAGTTCTTCCACTTATTCACTGCATACACTAAGGCATAGAGTTCCTTGTCATAGGTATGGTAGTTTAGTACTGCTACATGGAATAACTTTGAATGAAAACAGATTGGCCTCCCCATTTCATTCACATTGTACCCATAGAATACCTACTTGAATTGGTTTCCAAAATGGATTCTACTATTTAGGCAACACTAGGACCAAACTTGACTAATATTTGGCTTAAATTCTTCATATTCTTTCTTCTTACTCTTACCTTGCTGCAAACTCTTACCATCGGTTGTCACATCATGAAGTGGTGCTTTCATCGCTGAAAATGATGCTACAAACTTCCTCTTCTTATATTTACTATAGTTTCCTTCTTGCGCATCCTCTCCCATTGGTCGAGTGACTTCGTACCTCTCCCGTTGGTCATGCCATGCTTACGCATCCTTAGATATTGGGAAGATCCCATAATATACCTAATTTCAGTGACATTGGTTGGAGTGGGTTGGACAACCTCCATCTTTGCAAGATCAATCTTCAACTCACCTGCTCCAATCACATGCCCCAAGTACACCAAGGATTGCTTGGCAAACTTTTATTAGTGGTTTCCAACAACTAGTGCTTCCTTATTGTCTCCAACACCTACTTCAGATGTACCATACACTCCTCCCAAGTAGAACTAAAAGTTAGTTTCCATATAGATATACTATGACAAATGAATCTATGAATGGTCGTAACACATCATTTATTAGGAACATAAACGTATTTGCGGGATTACTCAAACCAAATGGCACTTGTACCAACTCATACTGCACATTCATAAGGTGTTGCAACGTTATATGTTATCACCATAGTAGTTTTATTAGTTGTAATGTGCCACACGTTGATGTTATACAAACTCAACGATATGATTTTGTTGAGCATGATATTTTTAGTTTAACTCTATTAATACATAACACACTATCAATATTTTTGGATTGGGTACATCGTTAAGTATGATCAATGTGAAGATGCCATGTGAAACCAATTAACTCCACGATGAGCTTGATGTGATGTCACCTAAATTATATGGCCCTTGCTTCATCATTGGGAAGAATACATAATTATAACAATAAGTTCTACATGCATGCATTAAAACGTAGGCATAATGTATGGTCACTAAATTTTCATGGTTAGGCATGGTGTTATGTGTAGTCATTTATTTCAATACTGGGCATGAGATATGATGCAACCTTTGTCTCATTACTGGGTAGAATGTGGTGAGTTAACATCAAGATGTTATGAGTACTTTATCACATATATGAGGCATTGTCACAAACACATATTGAGCATCATGGTCAAGTAATGTGTGTGTGTAGTCATTGCCTAAACACAGGGCATGATGTAATACACAACCCTCTTGTTTCACCATTGAAAATAGATCATTGTGTGGTATGATATAATGTGTAAAATTGTGTGAAATTGCTCTTGTGATTTATTCCTAATGTTCAAAATGCTCCCTTCAAGCTAACGCTGGCTTGGCACAAATAAAAGGGTCTATCTTACCTTGCTCCATTTTTCTTTAAAAAATTACCTCAATAAAATATGTGCATTAGCCATAAGTTATGGTGGACTTGTCGTCGTAGATGTTAACTAGTTGAGGGAATTGTTAAGGTTCACAATATCAGTATATCATTCTGGTTCACCATATTAAATATGTTCCCTTTATTTTGAGCCCTTTTTGACATAGATTATAGGCACACATTAGGGGGCAGATCCTGCATCCAGGTTGAACTTATGAGGGTAGGTAATTTTCAAATGAATTCATATTATGAGTCCTTTTCATAGGTTTATCCATGTGGCAATAGTAAAGGTGCAGAATAATGACTTCTTTTCCATCAGGATAACTATAAATTATCTCAATTATCCATGCTGTCAAAGTTCCATGAATTACGAGGCTGTTCCTATAGCCATTAGATAGCAGTAAGAATGATTTATGTAATCTCGTGCATCTTAAATTTTAATAGGTACTAGCAATGACATTCTTAAATAATAATTTGCATTACAACAGAGCGTATTGCTACTATATGAACAAGTCACGAAGGTACTGAATGCCACTAGGTGTTTGTCAATGTCAAAGTAGAGAGAGCTTTGTTCTACCTTATAAATGCTTGATATTGAAGGCTTGTTATTATTTGTAATTGCTTTGCTACCTTATAATTCCAAGCTGGGTAAACAATGCTTACAGATAAGTCTTTCATGACCTTGGAATTGTTGTCACTGAATCATGGTGAAAATCCATGATTGTATGAGTATACCTTCCTTCTTTTATGTCTCAACATAATGCAATATCTGGGCATAAGTGCGGCATGATCAAGTATCCTTTGCACCTAGATTGTAAGAGAGCACCCAACTATAATGTTGAGCAACTAATCATAGCTTCTAACTTATTATTAGAACAAATGAAAAGTATTACTCAACTAAAAAAAGATACGATTTTCAAAGAATGATTGTTACAAGATATTTAGTTTTAATTCTATGGCTGAAAAAGTCAAAATTTTAAGGATTTTTGGAGTCACGATATTTTATCTTTAATGCAATGGAAGAGAAATGTCAAAATTTTATTTTTTTTCGAAGCTACACCATGGTTGAATATTCATGGAATTTTTAGGTTCTTTTTCAGTCGTGATAATTTATTTTTAATGCTATCATAAAAAACTATTGAATTTTTGTTTTTCAGAATATCCTTTTTTTAATGCCATTGTTAAAAGAAATGGAATTTTAACCAGAAAAAAATAGTGTTAAGAAACATCAACGCTTTTCATTTTCATAGTGTTTTCTTATTTATTGCACAAAAAAATTGGTTTTTTGGTTTTTAAAGCAGTTGCTAAAAAATTGAAATCTCAAAAAAAAAAAAAATGTTGATGCAACATCAACACTTTCAGAGTGACTTTTTATGACTTTTTATGGGCTAGTATTCTTGTGCTACAATTCTCATTAAGTTGGTAACTTTGTTTTCTCTCTCTATATATAAAATGCATAATTTTTCATTGTTTAAATTTTAATTTTGAATATTATATAAAGTACATAACTTAAACTTGTAAGTTCAAAAAATCTATGTTAATTTTCATGAAAATTTGACAAAAACAATATAAGTAAAAAACACTAAAATCAAAATAGTGAGACTACATGAAAGACATTTTATCTATACTACATTGTCCACACTAAAATTGAGTATTTTATTATTAATATGTTTTTAATCATATGTCAATATCACTTAATATATGCCACGAGATGCATTCTACAACTTAGTTTATATGTAAATAAAAAAATTATCAGCAATAATATATATATATCTATATATATATATAACATCAATCAATAATCCCACTTTCACTATGCTAGCTCAATTTTTCGTTAATATTACACTCAATAATGAAGGAGATGTGGTAATTAATATTACAACCCAGTATGAAGGAAACATGATAAAAATATTTTACTTTCACTTTTGAAGCCATAAATAAAATATTTCTATGTTGATTCGTTAGATAGATAAAATAATTAAAATAAAAACAAAATATATGTTCCTTTCAAATATTTCAATATAGGATAAACTATTTGAATATCTGTGTTATCTTGCTTTGTTATGTAAACATTTATTTTGAGTTAAATTACATAAAAATGAAAAGAAAATAAAATTTAAAAAAAAAAAAATTTGAGGTAAAATTTACCTTCTCTGTTTAAGAGTTTGAATATTTCCCATGGTATATTTCTCTAATATAACCTATTTAAAGACATAAAATTCCAATGAATTTTTTATATACAAAGCACTTTTATCCTTTTGTTGGTTAATGCATTAATGTCATGTTCAGTTTCACAGATGTAAGTGTTGCTGCAATATGCAATATGAGGAGGAGGAGGGGCACTAATGGTTAAGAGCATGTGTTTCCTCCTAAGAGGTCACAGGGTCAAAACTAGAGGGGGTAGTGTATGTATGCCTTCATAAACTTAGCAATCAAATCGTTGGACGGACCGTGGGTCCCTTGGCCCACAAACAAGGGAATCTCATACATCAATTTGGTGTCCAACTTAGACAAGGGAATCTCATACACCAATTTGGTGTCCAGCTTAGAAATGAGACCAGAGCTCTGGTTGGGTTCCTAGGCTTATGTGAGATGAGAATGTTGTTCGCTATGCCTAGGCTTACGCAAATCAAGGACGAGGTGACTGCGTTATGTAGCACTCACAAGGGTTGTAGGGTTAAAATATTTGATGGGGAGGTGGCAGTGAGTGGTAGCCTAAGGATGTAGTCACCTCCTCGATTGACGACGAATCTCGATTCTTCAATTTCAACATCCATTGTTGCGATCAGTTTGAGAAATGTCAACACCACATTTAAGTTGTGTGGAAAAACAGTAAGAAAGTGGGTTGCGCGAGGGTGGTTTGCAACAATGACGATTCTTTCATGACCTACAACTACAATCCCCCTAGCCACATCAAACAGACTCATTGTAATCAATTTTGAAACTTTATCTCCATGTTTTGGTGACCAGTTTATTGTTACCAATTAGGTTTTGTTTTTCGTTTAACAATCCAGGCTTTTTGTAATTTCCGTGATAATTATTTATAATATAGAATAATAATTTGTCCTCATGACCTATATGATATATTACAAGTGGATAAATCTTATTACTATGTTGTTTTTTGAAATCAAATCCCCTAACCCAATTGAATTTCAGAAGTGGGTCAAATCCCATTCATGTATCAAGTAAAACCCCCGTAACCTTATTGAATATAAGGGTTACATTATCAAGTCAAATCCATATTACCCTCATTTTGTAATGAGTGGCATGGCCTAAATCTCTTGACATGATTTTGATCCTCTTTTGAACATGTTAGTCCAAGAAATATAGCAACAAATAAATAATAGAATTAATTTATATAGCGATTTTTTTGTGTATATATATATTTTTTAACAAGAAATTGTTTATCTGAATTTAGGTTTCTGTGATTTATATTATGAATGAATAATGAGAAAATTTTCTGTGAAAATCACATTATTTTGAATAAATAGTATTAATTGTTTGTTAAAAAAAGAAACATGTTGCTTACCAAGTTTAGAAACATTTGTATGGAAGTACTACTTTAAAGTCTTCAATGTGTCAATATTAATCATTTAATATTTATAGTTTTTTTTTAAATGATTGGGTTGAGAATCTCTTTCCATCTCAATATGTTTAAGATCTTGTAACGCTAGTAAACATTTTGACTCAGTCAAGTTACATAAAATAAAAATAAAAATAAAATTAATAACTAAAATAATATTGAGGCAAAATAGTCAATTTACCATTAGTGGTTTTTAGGCTCCAAATTTTAGCAACCCTTGGTTTTTCCAATGGCATATATAAACTTTGGATTAGTAAAAACATGGATTAGAGAAGGAAAGGGAAAAAATAATATTGAAAATGGTTTTAATAAGAATATATAGTAGGTGGAGAGGAGGTGAAGGTTTGCACCTCAAGAGATTTCGATCCCTCTCGACAATTGGTAGATCCAGAGTTGAGATGGATCTAGGCTAATATATTTCAATATGAACTTCATATATGTATATATAGAAAAAAATACATACACATGTATTAAAGTTGACCATAGGAATATATTTCAATTACACGGAAGAAGTAATAAAAAGTAAAATAATTCAATTACTTCCTAATAAAATGAAGATGTCTAATTGTCCACGGGTCTTTCCTAGATCACCGAAGATGTCCAATTGTCCCCTGGTCTTGGAGAGACGGTGATCGGGTGCTGTTAAGGAACTCTTATATGAAGATGTCTAATTGTCGACGGGTCTTGGATAGATCACCGAAGATGTCTAATTGTCCACAGGTCTTGGATAGACAGTGTTCGGGTGTTGTTAAGGAACTCTTATATGTTAAGTAACCGGTTCAATTCCCCACCCTATTAAGGTGTTATTCTTGTACATGACCATGATATAGCTTCACTAGTGGAACATACAAAAAATAAAATAAAGGATATAAAATATTTGTAATTCATTCAATTGCCAATATAGAGTAATGTGAGTTCATGGTAACTAAGTGATTCAAGGTTCACATCCCCTTTATGGTAACTAAGAGATTCAAGGTACACCCAAGAGATTTATTGGTAGTCCCCCAGGGATATTTAATAAAAATATTTCTTATGATTAAAACCTTATAAAACATTCAATTTGTCCTACTATTTTACATTTTGGTCATTTTTCAAGTATATTTAAAAATCAATTTAATCTAAATCTAACAAAGATTTGTTAAAATTGCAAGTTTAAGTTGTATAGTCTACACAATCCAACGGTTCAAGGAGACTTTCAAGGTATTGTATCCTTTCACACATTTAAAAATGTAATTTAAACAATTTAAAATTACACATGGGGTGTGTGTGTGTGTGTGTATATATAGTCTAACTTATAGAGAAAATATCCTTTTTCATCGGAATTCATCATAATCCAACAATACAATTTCAATCCTTTTTGTTGTTTAAAATACATCTTTGAATGCATAAATGGATTCACCACCCTGAAACTCCCATGGCACTAAAATTATGCAGATTAAACAATTTAAACTCCAGCTTTTAGAAATCATTGTCCAGTTTTAATTAAAGGTAACTAGACAAATGGTCGTTAAAAAAGTCATTTATTCTATAAATTAGACTATATATATATATATATATATATATATATATATCTATATATATATCTATATCTATATCTATATCTATATCTATATCTATCTATATCTATATCTATATCTATATCTATATCTATATCTATATCTATATCTATATCTATATCTATATATATATATATATATATATATATATATATACATATATATAGATATATATATATATATATATATATATATATATATACATATATATAGATATATATATATATATATATCTATATATATATTATATATGGGATTAAATCCCATCATGTGCAATCTTTTTAACTTTTATATTCTAAAGGAGATTTTAATATCAAGACATTTGATCATAGAATTTAGGCTTCTGTGATCCATATCAATTTTGAGAAGAATCTTCGGCGAAAAATCACATAGAGATAATTTTGTCGACGCGTTTCGAACCGACCATTGTGGTTCATCGTCGGGACAAGTTGAATGAGCAGATCTTGCAATGCATTATAAATAGATCGGGTAGAATATCCAAGTAATGGCTAGAATCATGACAGCTCGATTTGACCGGAAAATGGCTAGTTAACGGCTAGAATCATGACAGCTCGATTTGACCGAGAAACGACTAGTTAGACCAAAACTTAATTAATTAATTAATTAATTAACTTATATATTATTATTATATTATTATTATTATTTTTAGTTCAAATCAGTTAATTCGATTATTAGTTTTCTTATTAGATTAAACATAAATTAACAATTTTATAAATATATATTAAAATAAGTGAGTTAATATACTATACTCATAAGTAATCGAGTAATTAAAAGTAGTTAACTATATTTAAATAAATATAAGCCAATTATATTTTAAATCAAATATTAGTCAAAGGGAGATTTAAATCTTAAAATAAATTAATTATAAATCAACGAGGTTATATAAATATTAGTTAGTTGTATAAGCTAAAAATAGAATATTCTATAAATAGTTACTATTTTAAAATATAAGCTAAAAGGACAAATAAATAAAGAACTAAGTTTCATATTCATAGTCAAAGAGTATCCTGATAAAAATATTAGAGAATTACAATATTACTTAATAGTTAAAAAGTAAATAAAAAATAAAATAAAAATACCATAAATAAATAATTAAAAATATTAAATTTAATTTAAGAATCAAAGAGATTTTAAATAATAATAATAATAAAATAAATAAATAAATAAATAGATAAAAATATTAATTTTAATTTAAAAAACAAAGAGCTTTGGGAAAAAATAAAAATAAATAATAAATAAAAATAAATAAATAAATAATAAATAAAAATAAGAATAAAAATAAATAAATATTAATTTTAATTTAAAAAAATAAATAAATAAATAAATAATAATAATAATAAATAAATAAATAAAAATATTAATTTTAATTTAAGAATCAAAGAGCTTGAATATTAAAAAAAAAAGAAAAAAAAGGAGAAAACGATTAGGAGGAGAGGGCTGGGACCCAGCAACCACTGATCTTCCAGCCATCCTCTCTATTGAAATTGTTCGGCCTTTTTTCAATCTCAAGAGCTTCCCTAAATTTCCAGTGATGGAATTGCGACACTCTAGCAATCACACTAGCTTCTTCGATGCAAACATGGTGATTGGTTTTCTCCACATGCTCTGCTAAAGCTGAAGACTTGGTTCTCATATGCTTGAGGTCCGCTGCGTGCTCACTAATCCTTTGGTTAATGGAGCGACCAGTCTCACCGATATAGGGGGTCCCACATGAACAAGGAATAATATAAACACCTTTCATGTCCTTGGGGTCGATAGGATCCTTCACAGATCTGAGGGACTTACGAATGGTGTTAAGAGGTCTAAATGTTACGGGGACATTGTGCTTCTTAAGAATCCTCGCAATCCTATTTGTGGTCCCTTGAACATACGAAAGATGGACCCTAGGAATCCATTCCTTAGGTTCTCTTATCGATAACGAATTCTTAGTTGCTTTGAGGAAAGCCTTATGTCCCAAATATGTGATTAAGATATGTGATTAAGATGGATTTATACTAGTTAAATTAAAATTCTAGAAGCCCTATTTTAAAATAAACATGTTTATCAACATAATTAATCAATTTAATTAAAAAGGAAAAAATGACGTAATTACTTTTGAGATAAATCTCAATCTTTTATTTGTAACTATTAAAAGAATATTCTAAAATATTTTATGGAGATTAAATTCCTACCGTTTACCTAATACTTATTCAATATCTATATTGAAAATTTAGAAACCATATTCTAAAATAGACATATTTCTCAACATATAAATACATATTTTTTCCTAGTGTAGGAAATATACAACAATTTTCTTTTTAATAATTCAGAAAAAAACCCTTTAAAAACTATAAAACATAGTATTTTAGATATTAATATAGTCTTAATTTTTTTCATAAATAATAATAATAATAATAATATTATTATTATTATTATAGAATGCTCAAGTTGAACCGTTTAAATAAGTTGAAACATCTACCATCCTAAAAACAAATTATTATTTTTTAATTAAATATATTCTATAACTTTTTCTAAATAAAAGATACTAAACTAAACACGTGTAATGTTTCATGTTGTTAGCACTGCATAATAGGATCTTAACATGGGAGAACCTCATAAAAATGGATTTCAAGAGTCTCGCATATGTTCCCAGTGTGGAAGGGGATCTCAGTGTGACTCATCTTTTTTTTACTTGTTCATTTGCAGTCTCATTTTGGGATGAGGTTTTACTGCTATTCAAAATTCAAACAATGGTGGACAGATCCTCCACTGGCAAGTGTCTTTCTCAATGGTTTGAGGGTTAGAAATAATATAGAGCACTTCCTTTCTAAATATGTTGGGGGCATTGGGAGGAGTTGGAACGCTCAAAATTTGGAACAAATTTTACGAAAATCATACTTGAAAATGTGGAGTCCATGATGTTGATGTTCTTATCGAGGAGGATCTGATTAGAGATACCATTGGTAATCGGTAGAAGTGAGATTTTAAATCAGTTGGTATTTTTTAGTATGAAAAAGAGCCAGATTTTATATTAATATCAGATCATCCACATAGTACATATTTTTGGCAGAAGCCACTTGCTATAAACATGGCCAAAAAAGAGACTATAAACAGTCTTCTTATGTATCTATTGTTTCTGAAAGTATGCAAAAAAGAGAAAGTTGAGAAAATGACAAGACCATTAGAGAATCTCTGAAGTCAAAGAAGATATATCCAAGAGTTTTGCAAGAGTAAGATAGAAACCCATAGTCAGGAGTACCACCTGAATAGGAAGTATAATGTGCTTCCGTGAGACTAAGCCATTGCTAGATACCAAAAACCAGAGGGAAGAGAGAAGCGGGAAAAAAAAAACAAGTTATGTTCCAGGGAGGAAGAAATCCACAATCTGGTAAGTAGTGTCTATTAGGGAAATATCCATTTTCCATTTCCTTGGTTGAATTAGAAGCTCTTTCTTTGATAGCTTGTCTGCTTGAGTATTCAGTGATCTATCAACATGTTGAATAGACCGTTCCTTTTTCCTTTTCCAGAAGAAATCAATTCTGTCCATCCACCCTGCTAGCAAGATGTTTTTTATTGAATGTTTGCCATTGACATGATCAATTATGATTTTTGAGTCCGAAGAGATCTGAAGGATTGGAATGCTCAGGAAAGTGCTAAGATGAAGGAGGCCCAAAGGTGCCATCGCTTCAGCTTTGTTTTTTGTACCTTTCCCACCATTCTAGTGAATAGAAAAATTATGTTCCTCGTTTATAGCAATGAAAACATCACAGGCACAAATCCCATTTTGCATTGCTTTATCAAAAAAGGATGTAGGGAAACTCATCTGGTTAAAATTATCTTTCTTGATTTTATCTCCTTTTTGTTTTGTATGGCCTTTTGTGGTATAGAATTATACAAAGATATGATTTGTTCAAAGACTGAGTGAAAATCTTCCTGTCTATTTTGAAACAAATATTTGTTTCTCCACTTCCATATTGTCCAAAAAACCAATTGTGGTATGGATCTCCATGATCTTTTCTGAAAACTCCATCATTCAAGTGCCTCTTGTATAGAAGGATGTTATATAAAGGTGAAACCAAAATAGGATGATAGGTTCCTCCATAATTGAAGAGTGAGGCTGCAATTAAGGAACATGTGATAGTTATTTCCCCCCCATCTTTACAAATTAGGCATATACCCGAGCCTGTCCAATTCCTCTTCTGTAGGTTTTCCCATGTGAGATTTTTGTTATGATAGACAAGCCAGGAAAAAATGATAATTTTTCTTGGGGCACCTAATTTCCATAATGAATAAGGGAATAAAAAATTTGATAGAGGAAGATGGCTTCCAGTCAAAGATGAATTGATATCTTTTACACTTATGTTATTCTTTTCCCTTTTCCCTTTCTAGGTAAGAAAAACACAAGGTTCGGTGGGCAGAAACCGGTATTCCTCATGATCATCAGTATCCTGTGCCATTGGTGAACTAGTGATCCTTTTAGTCCCAACTCTTGGGCTTCTTTTTAAATAGGAGAAGGCCCGTGCCAACCTACAATGACTTGACTCCATACAAAAATTCTCAAACTTTGGAAAGTAGTTTTTATTTGTGGTGGAATAATAGAGTCATCCTCTGCTCCCAATATAGGATCATACCATATATACACACTGTTCCCATTTTGTAAGCTCCATGAGAGGTTTTGGATAAAAAAAAGTTCTGTTTTACAGAAACTTTTCCAAATTGCAGAGCCATATGGGGACCCTATAGTACCTTCCCTGTGCCAATATGAGAAATCTTTATTGCCCATGTACTTGTTCCTTATGGTTCTGCTCCATAGGCTATCCCTGAAAATACTCCTCCAAAGTGATTTGTATAACAGGGCCATCCCAAATTTCCGAAGGTCCATGATTCCCCATCCTCCTAGTTCTTTTGGGAGTGTAATACTTGAAATTTTTGTCAGATGATATTTCCTTTTTTCTATGCTTCCACCCCAGATGAAATTTGCTGTCAAACTATTTAGAAAAGAAATAATGCTTGCCAGAATGTAGAACAGATGGGCCCAATACACAGTTAATTGTGCTAGTACTGCCCTGCCCCCCATCGATAGGCACTTATTTTCCCAACTTGCTATCCTTTTGTAGTAGCAATTAGAGATCCATTGCCAATCTGTTTTCGAATAGCAGGAAGGCTTTAATTCATATCCAAGATATTTTATGCCTTCCTTAATGTGTCTTGCTTCAATTTTATACAAATTGGTCAAGTACTCAATAATACCCTTTTCACATTCCCCATGACAGAAGGTGGACTTACTTTCATTTACTTGAAGGCTTGTAGCTTTTTGGAAATTCTTCAGTATGTTATAAATACAGCTCTAGGTGATACCACATAACATTCCAAAGATCAGTATGTCATCCACAAAAGGCTGTGTAAGAAATGTAATTTCTTTTGCAGATCATCATGGGACGGCTATGCCCCTCTTTTATAGCTCTTTTTAAATGTAGGCTTAGGGAATCCATTGCTAGAATGAATAGGAGAGGGAATAGGGAGCACCCCTATCTTAGTCCTCTCGCCGCAGAGAATAAATCAGATGGGTATCCATTGATTAGGATAGAAAAAATTACATTTTCAACACATTCCATTATCCAATTTGATACATGATGATTAAGGTCGATTTTGGAGAGTAGACATCTTAGAAAACCCCAATCAAGACAATCATAGGCCTTCTTGAGATCAATTTGTAGAATTGCAGTGTCAAGCTTCTTTGTACATAAGGAATGCAGACTTTCCTATGTGTTCGCCACCGCATCATGGATATTCCTGTCTTGAAGAAACCCATGTTGTTCTTGAGAGATGAATTTAGACAGGGTACCTCGGATTCTACTAGCAATGATCCTGGAGAAAATCTTATAAATTACATTGCACAGAGATATAGGTCTAAAATCCAAAAAAGAGGAGGTTTTTTCCTTTTTTGGAATGAGAGCAATATATGTTGAAGTAATGTGCCGGTGAAACTTGCCCGAACTTCTTGATTCTTCCACCATACCTAGTAAGTCCTTCTTGATAAGATTAAAAAAGTGAATGAAGAACTCTATCGTCCACCCATTTGGCCCCGAGCTTTTGTCCTTTTTAAAAGATTTCATTACCAATAGTAATTCCTCCTCTGTGACAGGTTGATAGAGGTAATTATTTTGTTCTTTATCAAACATGGTAGGGAAAGGGTCAATACCCCAAAAAATGTCTTCAGCCATGCTGGATTCATTCCTGCTGTATGATTTTTTGAAATAGTTCACATTCGTATTTGAAATATCTTCTTGAGAATGTACCATAATTCCATCCTCGTCTTTTATCTCCCATATTGTATTAATTTCTCTCCTTTTATTTGCATATCTGTGAAAGAATTTGGTATTCCTGTCTCATTCCATTAACCATATGGCTCTGCTTTTTAATCTACATGAAGCTTATTCTATGGCAAGTAGACTATGTTTCTTGGATTCCAACTCCTTTATACGGTAGCGAAGTTTTAAGGGAAGGCAATTCTCAGACATTTCGCAAGCAAATTCATCCAATTCCTTTTGAATGTCTTTCAGATCTCTCATATTGGATTTTATCTTGTTGGATTGCTAGGCTTTGACTATGTTCCTGAGAGAAGCTAGATTATCCAGAAGTGTTTGAGAAGGAGAAGAGGAGTCCAATAGAGAGTGGTGTAACCAGGATTTTGGAACAAGGTCATTTAAATCTGATTCCTCCAGCTAGACTCTATTGAATTTAAAGGGAAGACCCTTCCTGATACCATACTTTTTCCACTGTAGATAAATTGGTCTGCGATCAGAGATAAAGAAATTTACAATATTAGAAACTGGTAGGCCCAGGCGATCTAGCAACTTATCATGAAGCAAAAAATGATCTAGTCTTTTCGCTAGATAAGAAGAGTTGGATCTCCCATTATCCCAAGTAGGATTGATTTTTGTAGGGCGGACATCAACAAAGTTATGATGGAGAATATCATCTTTGATAAGTCCAGCCAAAGGGTCGGTCTTCCTGCCACTCCCCCAAACTTCATCACTGCTGAGGGTACAATTCAAGTCACCAACTATTAGCAGCGAGTCCATCTCCATAATTTATGTTGAAAGGAAACAGTTCCAAAAGGATAAACACTCCTTATAGGGGGCATAAACATTTAGGATGTGAATGGTTCCAGGGGAACCATGAAAAGTTTCACTTAGAAGGATACCAACAAAACATCTGAAGGCTTTTGCAGATATCCATACAGGATCCCATAAGACAGCTAATCCTCCTGAAAGACCATTTGACTCTGTGGCAACAATATGCCAGGAAGGAAACATTCTCCTAAATTATGATATAGTATCAGAGCATCCATGCATTGTCTCTTGAATTAGGAGTAGATTGGCATGAGAAGATATGAGCAAATCCTTTAGGGGTAAAATTTGGGGCTCGGCCATAGGCCCCTGATATTCATGGATATTATATGAGTCATGATGCATGGTCATTAGGCTAACTTGCTCTAAGGGGCCCATTGGACAAGAGATCAATTATGGGAATGTCAATAAGGGAACTATCCAGACTTAAATTCGGATCATAATTCTTCCTCCTCCGGAAGTGCTTGGTTGCTCTATTGTGCTTTCTTCTAACAAAAATGTTCCTAACCGAGGTTGGGCTTATGTGAGGGGAAGAATGCAATATGGGTTTATGGATGGTGAGCGGTTGAAGATCAAGAGATTTATTTTTAAGGAGAAAGTCTAGGTCACTTCCCACAAAATTTATAGTAGATGAAATGGGGGAGTTCAAGGTGGTGATAGAAATGCATGGTTACTTCCCCTTTGATAAATAAGAAACTCTGACAGGGAAATATGAGGAAGAGGGAATATATGTGCTATGGGACAAAGGTGGAACAATGAAATGAGGATGTGGGATAGGAGAAGGGACAGGAATTTCCTGACAAGGGACAGGTTCGGTAGGGGAGATAGAACATGAAGAGAAGCAGCATTTTCAAATGGTGATTCAAATTTGCGAGGAAGGTAGGATGTAGAAGGGGCAGCCATCAGAGATAAATTTCTAGTAAAAAGAGAAGGAGACAACTGAGGGGAAGAGAATTTTGAAATACCTGGGGAGTTGGAATTCTTGGTAGGTGCCTTCCTTAAAATTTCCTCCTCCCTTTGATAATTACCAGGAAAAATTTACTAGCATTTTCCTAGAATTTCCTTCCATGATGCTGGCCCCTTAGGCGAAAGGGACTTTGCTCCTTCATATGACCAGTCTGTGACAAAACAAGCAGTGAAAGGGAACCACCCAAAAATCTAGTCTCTGTTGCACATTTATATCACCCTAGTGAAGGTCAATATGTTCTGGAAAACCTCCTTGATACTCCTTTTCTATGAGGATCCAGACCACTCTTTTATCTTTTGCCCCAAGGCATTTCGGGTCCACATATACAAACTTCCCTATAGCATTCGCTATAACCATGAGGGTCTCCTTTGTCCATAATTCAATAGGAAGATCAGGTAGCTTTACCCAAATAAGCTTATTGGATGGGGTGTTGTGCAAAAGATTATATCCAATATACCAGTGATGAAGAGCCAAAAAACTCTTACCATGAACCCATTGAGGGTAACGTTACAAATTGTCTCTAAATCCTCCACACTCAGGAAATGAAAACTGTACCAACTCTTCATAAGTCGGACAATCATTGGTATGTATCCTAATAAGGGTTTCCATTTAGAGCCCAACCAATTCTACATATGGGAATCATCCATATCAGGGAAATACCAACGTCAGACTAGAGCACATTTCTGTAAGCTTGCAATTCTATCAGACAAGAAAAAGCTATCAAAGTTGATGGCTGAGGGTGGCGGGATGGTATTTATGGGGCACTTCTTATGTTTACGTCGAGGTAATTCATATTTTCCACCTTGATACTCACGTGCCAAGTGAGTTGTTGGAGATATTATTAAATCTGCCAACGCAGACTACCAATCATCCTTGAGACATTGTCCACCATGGAGCTTTTCCACTTCGATGGTAGCACACACCATCGCAAATGAGGTAGACTCATCAGATGATATCTCCATCAAGACTGAGAAAGGAAAGTCAATGTGTCAGCAACCTTGACAGGTGATGTAAAGGTCCGAGTGTGCAAGATCAAGTACTGAAGGATGCCAGTTGCAGGAGCGGAAGGTTGGGAAAACACTTCCAGATAAGGATGGAAATGTTTGGGTGATGTGAATAATTCTGGTTATTTGAAAAACTAACAGGATCTAAAAACCATTGTGCGAGGACAACCGAAAGTGAAAGAAAAGCAAATAGGTAGGTACTTTCACTGGCAATATCCTTATGAGAAAAGATATGTGAAGTCAAAAAGTAATTATTGGCAATTAAGGGAAAAAAGAATGATGGTGCGGAAGACAGGCTTTGTGTGCTTTCATTCAGCCGGTTGTCTTTTCTGCAGGCATTTGGCTTCCCTCCTCCCCTAGGAAAATCATGGGAGATTTACCAGAGAGATTTCCAACATCGAAAAAGCGAAAGGATGGCCAAAATTACAGTGAACCAGATCTAACAGTTATGCTTGGATCCTAAAGAAGAAGTCGGACTTCTTACAACCTTAGAAAACTAGACTAGGAGAAAAACGACCAGGAGCTCTGAGAGCACAAAGAGACTGATTAGACCAATAAACTATTCAGATCTTAAACTAGCTATAGCCCAAGAGTGGGAGAAGCCAATATTCATAGATATCCTAATCAAAATATAAGCAACAACAGTATCAACCTTGACACTTAATCCACCATTTCCCAATTCGGCATCGGAAATCTAAACAAGGACGGCAAACTATACAGACATTTGGTGGCGGAAAACATAAATTCTTGTATAATTTTATCTCATATATACTGGCTCTCAGCCAAGATAGAAACTTATTATCAGACCACAGAGACATACAACTCCTTAAAATGTGAAAAAAGACAATATTTCCTGAAAAAACCACTATTCTTGTTCTTTTTTATACTAATGGAATTGAGAACAGATAGTGGAAGGTCTGCATACCTTGTTTATGAGAACACAAAACCGCCGAAGAGCTCGTTGATTCTCCGTTTAGATCACCAGAACCGAGAAGACCGAGAAACAATAGTCTTCTTAGAGGGACATCTCTGGTGTACTAAGGAAAAAACCATAAACTGAGGGTAGAAACAGAACGGAAAGTTAGGCAGACTGGTCTGAGTTCGAAAAAATTTCATAAAGTTCAGACCTCCTTCAGAGGTCTGAAGGAGATGGAAAGCGAAAAAACTGGTGTGCCCCTTGAAGGATGATGTTTACTCAAGAGCCCCCCCATGTTGATTCCTTGGAGCAACTGAGGTTTTACATGTATCCCCCTTATGTGACACATATCGGAGACATGCTTGGCTCTAATGAGGAACCGAAATAGTAAAGGATCTGGAAACCCGACACGTATCGGAAAGAAACTCCGCTTTGGGCCCGGGTGCTACTTGATAATGGAAAAAACCTTTGTTAAGTGGATACCAACAGTCTCAGCTTAGGTGGTCTGGTGTTGTCCTCGGCTCATTGGTTATCTTTTCGGCGTCTGTCTCAGCAATGGTGGTCTCTGCGATGGGGGTCTCCTCAAATCAGTTCGTATTTATAGTGGTAGTTTAACAAGTTTCATTTTTTCTTTGAAAATTATGGAAATATTGGTAATATTTTGATAAACTTTGGTAGGAATTTTTGGAAATCTAGATTATACCGGTCAAATTTCAAAGTTTTGGGTGCCACAAAGATATTCGATGGTGCCGAATCTATTTCTACTATAAAAAACATGATTTAAACATTGCTAATGCAATTTGTTTAAAATACTTTTACCATTTAAATAGATTTTTTCCATCCAAGTAATTCCACCCTCTTAATAGACGCTTCCATATTTATAGTGTTTCACATAAAAAGTCTTCGCACATAGAGAATCTCTATCTAGATTCTATAGCATTGAGAAATTCCGTGTGAACATAGTATTGAAAATACGGGGGGAATAATGTGTCTTAATTGTTGAGAAAATGTGAAAAATTCAATGTATACACTGTATTTAAAAAAAGGGATAATATTTATAGTGTTTCACAAAAACTTCTTCGAACATAGCGAATCTCTATCTAGATTCTATAGCATTGAGAAATTCCGTGTGAACATAGTATTGAAAAGGGGGGAATAATGTGTCTTAATTTTTGAGAACATGTGAAAAATTCAATGTATACACTGTATCTAAAAAAAGGGATAATAATCAGTGTTAATTGCTAAAAACATGGGTTAAGAATAAAAAAAAATTGTTTTTTCTTTGAGAAGTTATAATTTACTTAGAGAATAATTTTTTATTATTGAATTTTCAAGTATGGTTTAAAATTAAATTAAATTATAGTATATATAACATTAAGTGCAAATTTAATAGGTTGTTTTATTTATTTATTTTATTATTAGATATTATTATTATTTATTGTTATTGTTATTTTATGTTTTGTTTTATTATATATTTTTATTCATTTTAAATTAGGTGTTATATATTGAAATTTTTAATATGGTTTAAAATTAAATGAAATTGATTCTTGATCAGGGTGCGTGTTTGAGGTAGGAAGGGACATTGGACAGGTACGATAGTTATGAGGCTTAATGTAAGGGTACCACCCACCGCCCCCCACACGCTCATGGCAATGGGTGCGATGGCCTCCTGCATGCAGACTGACAGAGGAGATGGGAGAGGTGGCGGGTATGGCTAGGACAAGGTAGGAGGCGAGGCTTGTAAAGAAGGATAGGTGAATTGATATGGTAAGATAAAGTGGGAAATAGAAGGAATTTGGGATAGGGATAATCGCATTGTTGCGAATCCTGGTGGGAGGTGTAGCACTGGAGCAAGCAAGTGGAGCTACCATTGTTGGCAACAACAGAGCATTTTCGGGTATGTTTCTTGGTCCTACAATCCCCTTGCTATGGCAACTCTATTTGTTTATGGATTGGGGGTTCGGGAGATGCCAGGGGAGGGGAACTAGGGGGATAGCTGGGGAGATCAATGCAGGCTTGGGGTGACTGTGGTCTGGCTTAATGGGCAATCTGTGGGAGCCATGAGTGTTGACGGGTTTGCAGATGGGACACTCCTCTTTTGAGTAGTCGAGAGAATTTTTATTACTATGCGGGTGGTGAGGCAGAAGTAATGCATGGGGAAAGCGTAGGCATGAGCGATGTAGGCAGACGGGCATGGGAAGGCACAACTCAATGGGAAACTCATGACTGGATAGACGGGAATGAGAAGACACACCCAGGAAGAGGCAATTGCGCTTGTTTGAATGAGGGGTGGGTAAACCAAACTATGCAAGAGAGGCATGAGGCAAGGCACAGAGAGCTAATCCATCTTGCTTTTGAATAGGGAAGGGATAGAGCAGAGGTGGCTCAACCAACAAGAGGAAGAGGACGCGGTAGACGTGGGTGAGAGCTGACTCGAGCAAATGACTTGAGCACCTCGGAACCAAGACAAGGGAGGAAACTAGTAGAATGCCTCATCAACGAAGTGGTGACAACCTACAGGGAGGGAACGGATGCTGGCATCCACAAGATGTTGGAAGAATGGGAGGAGGAAATTAAACAGGAAGGTGAATCTGAGGAGGAGATGGAGAACTGACGGGATATAATTCTGGATTCCGAGAATACTAGAGGCAGAATAACTCAGTTTAAATAGACCCTCTATCTATATTGGCTCATGAAGAGCCTTATAGGGAAGGCAATAGAGCAAATTTCAGTGGGGATGGCACTGATTCTCTATGACATGCCTTATTATAAAAAATATTTGCAGATGATCCAATTCTAGCTGCACAAGCAGGACATCCACTTAGATAGAATTCAAAGGCACATCCCTCGCATCATCGAGCTAGATGAGATGCCTGGTGCCTCAGCCAAGGACCCGACACCGATCGAGTCAGCCTCAGAAGAACAGTAGGAATAGTCAGTTACCTAGGCGTTTTTCTGGTTTTTACGGGTATCATTTACTTTTAAATATGCATGCTTATGTTAGATAGACATATATAATCTTATCATGAAACCGATACGTATATAGCTTGGTTAGAACGACTGATACTTTACTATTTTTGGATGGCTTATAACGAGGATAGGTGGCCAACAAACTTAGTTTCCCACTAGGCAAGTTGAGGCCACCTATTTCACATATGTGGTGTAAACTTGCTTCTTATAAATAGAAAAAGGACCTGCCAAACTTAACAAAAAAAAAATAGTATTATAATTACTAAAGATTTTTTATTTAACGTAAGATGGATAAGGATATTTTTTTTCATTAATTCGTTGCTTAGATTAATTCTCAAGAGAATAATCTTAACATATGCTTAGTATAAACATTTACAAACTGTTTTTTTTTAGAAATTATTATTTACTCAGAGGAATAATCTCTTATTAACTCTAAATTTGATGTTATATATTGAACTTAAAATTAAGTATGGTTTAAAATTAAATTAAATTAAATTTTATATATATATATATATAAAACAAAGTGCAAATTCAATAGGGTGTTTTTCTATTTTCTTTATTATTAGACATTATTTTCTACTATTATTATTGTTTTGTGTTTTTCTTTTATTATAGATTTTTATTCATTATAAATTTGGTGTTATACATTGAACTTTCAAGTATAGTTTAAAATTAAATTAAATTATAATTATAATTGTCGAAGGCTTGTAATTTCAACTTAAAGTAGATCAAGATGTTGAATTTTTTTTTTTTTCATTTTTTTATTCACTGCCTAGATTCATTCTCAAGGGAATATGCTTAGTTATGTAATTCATTTCTTTTTTTTTAAAGTTAAAGTTGACATGGTTAACAAGGTAAATCTGTGCATTGGTAAGACATTCTTAGTGTTGCAATACTTCTTTTGTTATATTTATGAAGCCTTTGGCTATATCAACCACATTAATATTTTTAATGTGGTTATATATATATATATAACACTAAGTGCAAATATAATAAGATGTTTTTTTTATTTGCTTTATTACTAGACATTATCTCTTATTATTATTATTATTTTTGTTTTTTTTTATTATAGACTTTATAACTTAAATTAAACCAATCACCATTTATGGTTATTATTGGTATAATCTAATTAATACACAAAATTTTTTGCCATACATTTTTTTAGTAAAATTGTGATTTTTTAATTGTAATGCATAAATACATTTAATGCTCTAAAAAACAATAGAAATATTTAATTTTTGTAAATTAAACAATTTAAACTTATAATTTTGAACAAAATTAACAAAAACAAATAGTTAAAAAAATGTGTCTTTATTGTTAGTTAAACTAAACAATTTTTTATTTTTTATTTAAATTTTCTTCATTTTTATCATATATTTAAATATGGTTTTCTGTCTAGATTAAGTCAATGACCATTTATGGTTTTTTCCTTTATTATAATTTTATTTATTTTTATTTTAAATGTTATTATTGTTTTAATAAATTATACATAGAATTATAAAAAATACAAAGTCGGTTAAAAGTACACTATTAAATGACACATATCCAATTGATCTTATAAAAAATTGACAGATTAGCTAAACTTAGAAATTGCAATTTATTTAGAAAAGAGATTCTCCTAATAAATATTCAACCAACACCATTTTAGATGATACATTTTTAAAGAGTGAGATTACTTAATATATATATATAAAGTCTAGAAATTGCACTCGTAGATTTGACCTTTAACATGTTAGATTGATGATGCCTTTTCTTGCCTCTTATATATATATATGATAATTACGTGTTTATTTTAAACCATGCAAGTATATGATTGGCATATGGGTTGGTACTTGGTGAGGATGATTAAGATAAGTAGATGAAAGGATTTCGTCAATAATGATATTTAAATTTAGCAAAAGTATTAGGCTGGTAAGAGTTATTTAGTCGAGTAAATTTATATTTTTAATTTTTACATTATGGTTTTATTTTGTGTGATATTGTTCAAGGGTGAGAAGAGATATCATAAATTAGTTGTGAATTAATAGTGGGATAATATTATTAGTTGTTATTTATAAATGCGAGTTGAATTATTAGTATTATTCCAGGATTCAAAATTATAAGGATTAAAATAATTTACTGTGGTTTTTAACAAGATAAAAATTTCACTCTTATTACTTGTCATTGGATATTAGGTCATTAACTTGGATATTAGGTCATTAACTTATTTATTTATATTCAAAGAAAATGAACTTTTATTTAAGAAATAGTTTTTTTCATGCTCTAAAACCAATTTATTGCATGACTTTCCTTAAACAAATACATTGACTTATTAATAATGTATTTTTTTTATTATTTTAAAATATTGAAATATTTATTTTGTGAGTCTATCAAATTTGACTTTTGACTTTTCATTACCATATGAAGAAGAAAATAAATAATATGAAGAAAATAAATAATATGAATTCTATGGAGCTTATTTTCATGATGTTTGGATAGACAAATTAAAAACCACTATTAAGAAAGCCTTGGTATTAAAAAAGCCTTGGGATGTATAGATTGTGAAGCGAATTATCTATTTTATAAAGATATTTCCTCTTAACTATGATAGTTGTGAAGACACTCCATGTAGAATGTCATTTCAATGATGAAGGTTGATACCTACTTGAAGTTATGGTTAGTTTAATCAATAACTTGTTATAATTTCACTGAAGAATTGTTTAACTATTTTATTTTTATTTTTTTATTTGTAGTAACTCTTTAAAAACAATGTTTTAATAAGTGATATTGATCATATAATTTTCAATATCATTATGGTGTTATTAATTTAATTTTGGTTTTTTCAAATTATTGCTTTAAAAACATAGTTACTAATCAAACGGGAACTGTTACTTCAAAATGGGTACTCTAGCCTAAAAACTCCCAAAAAACATGAAAAAACAGGTTGAAAATGAAAAGTGTTGATGTTGGAATAAATTTTTTTTTCGAGGTACATTTTCAACATTTTTTTAAAAATGGCAGTAAAAACCAAATTTTTTGTGCAAAAAACACCCTAAAAACAAAAAGTGTTAATGCTGGAATAACACCTTCTTCTTTTTTTCCAGGGTAATTTTTCAACATTGTTTAATAATGACATTAAAAAAAATTATCATGACTCTGAAAAGCTTTAAATTTCTAACGATTTTCAAGCATGAAATTAAAGGTAAAATATCATGTTTTTGAAAAGTCTTAAAATTCCAATGATTTTTAAGCATGACATTAAATTTAAAGTATCACATCTTTGAAAAACATTAAAAGTCCAACAATTTTGATGCTAAGAAAAAAGACTTATCATTGTTTTCAACCATGGCATTAAAGATAAAATATCATGACTTAGAAAAACAATAAAATCTTGACAATTTTTCAACCATATAATTAAAACCAAATATTATGACTACAAAAAATATTAAGTTTTCAAAATAGTTCAAGCATGATATCATAGAAAAATTTTATGACTAAAAAAACTTTAAAAATAAGCGCTTGAATGAAAGAGTTATTATACCCTAAGAAATTTATTTTTTAAATTCTAAATGTATAACGATTTTAAAATCTTAACATAAGACAACTTGATACATTGCAACAAAAATATAAAAATCAACTAACAAATTAACACGCAGTGTAACTGAATTCGACCCATTGTAATGAAAACTTAATGACCAACCATGATATTGATACATTGTAGGGGTAGACTCGATTCATTATAACCCAAATTTTAAAATTAACTATCAAATTACACATAATGGGATCAAGTGACTATATGAGCATCGACATGGACTTTGCATATATATATATATATATATATGCTAAAGGAAAAAAAAAATATAGGAAAAAAAACACAAAAAATAGAAAACAAAACAAAACAAAAATATTGAAAAAAATAAAAACAAAAACAAAATAACACAATTTTTTTTTAAAAATAATAGAAAGTAATAAGACATAAAAAAAAAATCACAAAAAATACAAAAAAATACACTTGTAAAATTTAAAAATTTAAACAAAAAAATAAATAAATAAATAAAAATATTTAAAAATAAAAATAGAAAAGGGAGAAAATATTTCAAAAATACACATCATTTTAAAAAAATTACAAATTAACCAAAAAAATAAAATCAAAAACATCCTTTCAAGTTAAAAAAAATAATAAAAAAAAAATTAAAAATTACAAAAAAACATTAAAATAAAAATAAAATTTAAAAATATAAAAAAAAAAAAACCCTCAAATTTAAAAAATAAAAATAAAAAAATTAGCCTCGCCCACCTTGTAGCTCGAATTGGCCCTAGCCACCTAAGGCTTATCATTTTTTTTTTTAATTTTTCATTTTTTTTAATTATTATTATTATTTTTTTAGGGTTTTTTTAAATTTTTTTTACTTAAAAAGTTGTTTTACATTTTGATTTTTAAGTAATTTAATTCCCCCCTGCCCCCTCTCACACACAGATATATATATATATATATATATATATATATATATATATATATATATATATATATATAATTTTATTTTTTTATTTTTTTACTTTTACAAAGTTAATTTTGTTTTTTGTTTTTTACATTTTTATGGTTTCTATTTTTTTATTTTTTATAATTGATTTTTTTGTCATGTTTTTGTTATTTTTTATGTTTTATTACCAGCATGAAAATCACCAATATTGAAAAAAAATATCCACACTTAATACATTAGAAAATTTAAAGTGTAAAAAATAAGGCCTCTAAACAAAAAGGGTTGATGTTGTATTGACACTTTTCAAAATCAGCATGAAAATCACTAACATCTAAAAAAAATATTCATACTTGATACATAAGAAAATTTAAAGTGTCAAAACTATGCTCCAAAAAAAGGTGTGCTCTCAATCACCACATTTCAAAATCGAGTGATTTTTTGCTACCTAAAAACAAGTACTAGGTAATTTTCTCTTTTGATCTATAACTATATTTTAATCCTCCCATATATTTGTAATATTATTTTGATAAAACTGATATTATTTTAAGTTAGAGAGCATTGATATTTTCATATACTTTTAATTTATTTTATGGTGAATTTATTTAAAATATATATTAAAGCATATTTGTTAGATTTGAGTTTAATTTCACTATCAAAAATATCCACACACTTGATACATTCAATAATCCTCTAAACTCGGTCCATCAAAAAAATCCATATAATCCCAAACATAATAAAGGTAATAGTCTTTTTTCTCTACAAATTCCATAGATCTCATTTTATTATTTTAACTAGATTTATTTTATTGTTTTCGTCCTAAAAACTATTCTAAGCCTCAAATTTCCCTTATTTCGTTGGATAAAATAATAACATTTTCATTTCTCAAACCTAGCCCAATTACTTAGGTTAGGACTATTATATTTTGAATTTCACTATGGGGTGAGAAATAGGCTACAAGGAAAAGTTCATCTGAACATAAAAGGTTTTTACGATATTTTCATTAAACAAAGGAAAATCATAGCTCAGGGAGAATTTGGCCATGATTTCTTTAAAATTATATAGATTTAAAACTTATCTAGTCATTTAATTGTATACAAAAAGGATTGAAAAAATAATCTATTACATACCCTAAATTGTACCTTGTCCATAGAGTTATTTTACCATCCATTTCCAAAGCTACACACTTCTACATACAACTTGAATGTTCACCATAAATAACAAATCATCTTCGTTTGTGAGACATTAATTATCTCTAAGTAAAATATGATGGAAAATCATCTCCAACTATAATATGATGGCATGCACCATCACTCATAATCCTCATTTCCCTAGTTTTGTTTTCTCTCATTGAATTATCTATCCAAGTTTGTGATTGGTAATGATAATGTTTAGCATGTTAAATCTATTGCTATCGTATGTTGCTTTTCCATTTACATTGTTTTGTATTTAGTTTTCAAGCTGGTTTTCTTATACCCCATTCAATATGCTTAAAGGAGCATTTGGTCTTCCCTAAGTTTTAAGTTTTTTATTTATACAAGAATCCCTTATTTTCACAATGAAAAAAATAAAAATATCACATGCCTTTATTCAACTCTCAAGTGGGATGGAATATAAAGATTGAATTGAGTGGATACAACCTATCCTCACCAAAACAGTATCTATGTATGATTGGTGTTTGATAATATTTGTTTGATATATTTATTTATTAAAATAGGAGCAAGTTAAAATTTACTCAAATACTTTGTCTTAATGGAAAAAATTATCCTACTTTTCCTTTTGTGCTTAAATGTCACTTTGGTTTCTTTCATATTTAACATTCTAGAATTATATATTAACATAATTTATACTATGTCAATATGATACATATCAAATATCAATTTCTTCCTAGAATTTACTTATTTTTTGTTTCATGTTATTTGAGTTTTCCCTTATGAAAAGTAGTCTAAAAGTATATGCTTTAAAGCATACTATGATAGTGAGGTTTGGTTACAGTATAAATCGCAGATAATTTAGTGTAAGTTTGGTTAGTGAAAAGAAAATTCTTATATTGGTTGTGATCCAATGACTTCTAAATTTGGCATGTATCATTATTTCAACTGCAATGTAGATAATTTGATAGGGGTTTAAATTAGGATCTAATGCAAGATTTTTTTAGCTAAGTTGAGGAGGGAGCTAATGGAAAATGGTGGCATACTCTTATTGAAGACAAAAAATCCATCACCTAAGCTATAACCATCTTAAATGGAAATCAAGGGCTTTATCGAACAAGCATGAAAATATATAATCCATCATTTCACCTGTCTTAGGCTATGGCTAACACCACAATTAAAAACAAAATATTATAGTATTTCCAATGACAGAAGAGACATAACCCAAGTTATCACCATTACAGAAATAAATTAGGGGCCTTGTCTAATAATCATGAAGTTCTAGAATCCATCATTTGAATTGTCTTATGATATGGATAGTGCCACAATTCATGCTAAAATATAACAAAAAAGTTTGACTTTGAATTCAAAGAGAATCAACAAAAGTGAAAGGTCTTTTCTCATCAAATTGGTGTTGAACATTGAATAAACCAATGCTCCCTGTGTTTTTTGTGACATAGGCTAACTGACTTTCATGGATCCTTATCTCTAGCGATGTGATCATTGATTAACACCTAATGATTTTGGTATAACAACAACAATGATTCCCAACAAGTAGTATCAGAGTGTAGGTCACGAGTTCGATACACACCCAACTCATGTTGTGGGGGAGATTGTTGGAAATTGGATAAACCTATGCTCCTCATGTCTTTCATGACATGGACTAACTACCTATCATGGATCCTCATCTCTGGCAATGTGATCATTGGTTAACAACTGTGAGTTTTGGTTTAATGGTATTCATCATTCCCAACAAGTGGAAAAACTTCAGCCTTTTATCAATACTAAGAACAGTAGCTTCCCATTTATTTGAAATCCCACATTACATACACTCTGATTGGGAAACAAATTTTGTTTGATTTGAGCAAAAAGATCATCATTTCTCTTTAATGTATCACAATTGGATCTAACAAAACCCTTACTATCCCTAAAACCATTTTAAGTTCAGAATCTGAATCAAAAGCTAATTCAAACTCCTTATTTTTCCTATCAATGTTTTCCCACTTTATATAGGGTTTAATTTAGCATGATGTGACCTTAACCCATTTAGAAAACCAATTTCTAAAATTGAATCCTATGATTCATTACTTCTTAATTTTCTCACAGTTCACTATGGTGCTATCCACATTTGTCTTGGCGTCTTTTTCATGGGTTAATACATGAAGATGGGTTAAACTTTTGGCCAAATGTGGCGATGAAATTTCAAAATTTTACTCTTTTATCGAATTGAAGGCCTCAAAATTCATATAAGCATTGTGAATTTTGATTTAGAGTAAAAATACATTCTGTGGAGAATTATTTTATTGTCCTAATGATATTTTTTGCAAAAACAAATTAGTGTTGTATAATATGTCAATTTTCCATTAAATGAAATTCTTGCCCTTGCAAATTTTCGCAAATCTTAAGAGGTATGCATGTGTTAATGTAGTTTAGCTTAGTCTAAAATGTGTAATTTTTAAAAAGTATATATGATCTACACGGAAAGAACTCAATTTTTCATATTAAAAATTTATTTTTTTTTATGTAAAATTATATATCTATTATTTTTGAAGTTAGCGAAATAATATTTCAATTGGCATTTTGCATACATTTGTTTGCGTAATATTTTTATACTATTTAAATAAATTTGAAAACCAAGAGTACCCTTTTTACGATGAAGATATTTGTATTTTTTTATTTTTGTTTTGTTTTGTATATTTCATGTTATAAAAATTTTCTTCAGTCCCTTTGAAGTTATCCAAAAAAGTTTCAAGCTTTATGTTTAAAAGAAATTAGATTAAAAAATATCATATGAATTCGAAAATATCAAACTCATATGCCGTTGTATAGAGGATTCCTTTGCGAATCCAACATGATCAACTCCACCACTTAAGGATAAATTTTACTTGGAGTCCACTAGGGTACATAATGGTGTTGCAAAGAAATATGTAGAATAGGAATTAAAACTCTATTTTTTAGGCCCTCAACAACTCTATCCAGTGTTTGAAATAAAAATTTAAATAGCTCAATCAAGAAACTCTTGATCTACCCCTTCACATGGTTAAATAGAGGCTATAGGCTTAATCAAGCTATCATAATTATCTCTAAAAGAAAAAACCTCTCAGTACTTCTCTTTAAGAAAATTATAAAATTGATTTATTCCGCTTTTTATTATAAATATTCAAACATATTCCAAACTCTATTTTTTCTTAATTATAAATCCAAATTTTATTTTATTTTACCAAGAAAATAATTATAATAATATATAGATAACTTTTTATAAAAGATTTTAACTGTTCTTTTTCAATTTTGAAATTCTTAAAAATCATATTTATTTATTATTTTCATTTTAAATATAACATATTTTTATACTGAATCAATTTATAAAAAAAAATTGTGTATAATTTTCAACAAAAATAAATCAAATAATAATAATAATAATAATAATAATAATAATAATAATAATAATAATAATAACAAAACAACAAACTAAACTAAAATATTTCTCACTAACATTTATGAATATGTCACCATCCAATCAACTTGAAACATGTTCATAGTATGATACAAAACTAAACACTAATTGTAAATCTTCTATAGCAAATTACTCATTAATAATAAACAAAATCTTATATTATATTTTCTCAAATCATTACTTTAAATTTCTGTAAATTTTATAATATCATTATTTTTAAAAACAATTTCACGCACACATTTAAATCTAGATTACTCAAATTTGAATTTGTCAAATAATGTTTTAAAATTTATGATTTCCTTATATTTTAAGTATTTAAAAGAAATAGATTTCAAACCTAAGTAAGGATTAAAAAATTATATATATACTTCACACTTATGCACACTGAGGACATAATTGAGTGCAATCGTATTTTATAGGGTGAAAGAGATTTTTAACTGCAAATATCATTGCATCCATTAAAACTATTACAACTACATTAATTATTACTTCACTCATTTCTTTCCTTGGACAAGTATATATCTATATATATATATATATATATATATATATATATATATATATATATATATATATAAAAGTTTGATTTTAATAGATATGATTATGATAGATGGAATCATGGCTCATTATTTATTGACTCTTCAATGAATTTTATAAAATATACATTTCCAGCAGCATCATATTCACATTATTGAGTTACACTTATTCATATAAAAAATTATAATATTTATTAAAATTAAATTGATAAATTTTCTTATGTTTAATCAATTTATTATTTTAATTATAACATTGAAACTTTAAATCATATTGAAAAGTAATTTTTAAGTTGCCAAAATATAAATAATGAATATTGCAATTTCAATTGCAAGTACGATGGAATCCTTTTTCAAATCTATTCACCAAAATGCTAGAAATTTTATGAGAAATTAATCCACACCATTGTTAATTACCTATTCAAATGTAATTAGTAATCAAATTTGTTTTCTTCTTTTTAAACTATCAAATACTTACAATTTTAAAGTATGCATATCATTATTGATATTTACATAAATTTTAAAATTTCCAGCTTTAACGTGGCTTGATCAAGCCATAAAGCTTGATTGAGCCTTAAAGCTCGATTGAGCTCCTAACTTGGGGTTACAGAGGAGCTCAATCAAGAGTTAGTTTTAATGCCCGATCGATATGCCTTTTTAGTGCTCGAGGAGCTTGATTGAATGCTTAAAATTTTCAATCAAGCCATATTTTTCACCTAAAAGCGCCCTCTCTTGCCAAAAAGTGTAACCCAACTCTATGCTTTGACCCTTGTAAAACAATTTTTTTTTAATTTCACTTCACTTTTTAACTTCAAATTGTTCTCTTTATAAACATATATTTAAGAATGCGGTTTTTAACATCTTCAAAGATTAACATTAATATTAAGATGACTCTTCATAGTTCTTGGCACGTCTTCAAAGATTAAGATGACTCTTCCATGGCTTCATTTGATGAATACATGATTTTCATTACGAAATCCTCTATGGACTGTGTTCTTTTCTACATAACTTTTCTACAGGTCTTTGGCTACCCATAAATTCTACCTAATTCTATCAATTTCTTGTGCTTAAAATGCTCAATCAAGACACCTTTTTCCACCCAAAAACGCCCTCTCTTGCCAAAAAGTGTAACCCAACTCCATGCTTTGACCCTCATAAAACCATTTTTAAAAATTTTGCTTCACTTTTTCACTTCAAATTGTTCTCTTCATAAACATATATTTAGGAATGCAGTTTTTCACATCTTCAAAGATTAATATTAAGATTAATATGACTCTTCATAGTTCTTGGCACATCTTCAAAGATTAAGATGAGTCTTCCTTGGCTTCATTTGATGAATACATTATTTTCATTACCAAATCTTCTATAGACTATGTTGTTTTCTACATAATTTTTTTACACGTCTTTGGCTACCCTTATATTCTACCTAACTCTTATCAATTTCTTGCTCCATTTGTTTGAGCCTATCCATAGTAAGAATAATTACATTTACTATATTATCCAATATCAATAGAGTAATATATCTTGTACCATATAAAGATTCAAATGAACTCATTTTTATTGATGCATGATGTCCAATATCATATAATAACTACACCAAGTGTAAATAATCTTCCCACTTGGATAATTTACCCATCATGTACATGTAAAGCATATACTTGATCAACTCCTTCACTCTTTTAGGCTATGCATTTGGTTTTGGGTTGCATGTCAATACTTAAATTTAGCTTGGTACCAACATATTCAAAAAGACTCTTCTATAATTTTAGAAGTAAACTAGTATCTTTGTCAGATACAATTACCTTGTATGCCCCATGCAATCTAAGATTTTATCTAATGAATATTTTTCCTATATTGACGACCTCAAGAGTATTTTTTAGCATGAATAAAATGACCCACCTTGTTTAATTTATCCACTGCAATAATGATAGAATCATGTTCCTCATTGTCCTCGGTAATTTAGTAATAAAATCCATGGTCATTACTTACCATTTCCATTTTGAAAGTCATAAAGGTTGCAACAAACATCATAGTTATTGATGTTCAATTATAACTTTCTAACACTCCATACAATTGGAAACATCTTTCTTCATCCCAAATCAAAATGAAATCAATTTCTAGTAGCCTTAGTTTGCAAAATAAGACATCTTATGTATTCAACCATTATAATTCATATAAATTTTGAAGAGTTTGGAATATAAATTCTAATTTTATAAATAATAAGTCTAACATCTTTATGTTGATAACATTGTAATCTATTTTCTAATCTCTTGTTGTAATCCATCTTTCAATTTGCTATCAATTAGAGGAAATTTCAACCTATAAGTGGCCTCGTAAGAAAAAATGAAGAAGTTAATAAAAAATATCATATAGACAAATTTTTGATATTACTTTACTTTTATCTATGTTCCAAAATATTTATTAGCATGAGATCTAATAAAAATATTTAATATACTATTTCTAATTTTTTACTTTTATCGAAATCCCCCAATATATAACACTTCTATTAAAATAACCCTCTATATATATTTTGTATTTAAATTCAACTATTTGTATTTATATTTTATATTTAAATGTCTATATATAATTTATATTTAACTAATTTTTTTGTTTTATTAATGACAATGTTTACCGAGGCCACAATTTTGTCGAGGATATATTTTTTTGGTTGAAATCCAATAATTTTTGGATTGCAAAATCTTAAATATCTAGTGTTTCAATTACTATTTTAACACTAGAAATGGATTCAACATTATCCAAAACCCCTAGGGCACTGGAAATTCCACAACTTGACAACTATAACATGGCTTTTTCAAAATTCCGACCAGATTTAACCAAATATATGCCAAAAATGCTAACTTTTTCTGGGCAAAAATGTGACTTGTTTAGACCACATGTTTTTAGCAATTTAACTATTTTATGTTTAATTATTTTATATTTAACTATTTTTTTGGTTTGTTGTTTAACTATTTAACTATTTTTAATGTTGTAGCCTAACTTATAGGCGAAATGACCTTTTCACCAACGTTTGGTGATACAATCTCAGGCAAGATTATGATTTTTGGTTGTTTAAAATATATTTTTGAATGTGTAAATGTATTTAACACCTTGAAAAACCCTTAAGGCACTCAAATTCTACAAATTATACAACTTAAACTCAAGTTTTTTTAAATTTCTGCTCGATTTTGAGCGAAATTAACCAAAAAAATGTTTTGAAAAAAAACTATTTCATCTATAAGTTAAGATATTCTTTTTTTAACTATTTAACTATAAATTTCTATGTTTATAATTATATATACCTGTCTATATATGTTTTATATTTAACCAATTTTTTTGCATGATTATTAATGTCAAATGTGCCTATATTTTTAATTTATATTTTTTCACTAGTATATACATTTACATTGCATTAAAAACTTTTTTGATATTCTAATTCATATGGGTAAAGTAGGTAAATAATATTGATAAAATATTTCACGAATTCCAAAATTAATAATAAAATATTTGGTTGATACCCAAATTAATAATATAATATTTCACGTATACCCAAATTAGACAATTTAAAATTATTTAAGACATATTTCTCTTTTTAAATTTAAAGGATTTTGATTAGTTAAGTATTATAATATAGAAATTACATGAAAAAATTATGACCACTTTTTGGTTGAAATTTCTATAATTTAATTTCCATCTTTAGAAAAAGACTCAATAACTCTCTTCAAATCTAATTTGTCCATGCTAACAACTACTGCATGCACTTTTATTCTAGTGCATCAATAGATTTATTTTAATTTTCTTCTATGTGTTTGATCTCAATATGAACTCACACAGAATCTTTTACCATATAGCTTGCCTATGATTTAACTTTGGCCAAAGAAAGAAATACTTCAAGTTGTTATGAATGGTTCTAATCTCAAGTCTCTTGCTCATCAATTAGTGCCTTCACATTTTTAGATCATTCACTATTACAACAAGTTACAATAATTGAGTAAAAGAAAATCTCTCATTTTATTTGAATTTTTATTACCAATAGCATATTGCATAATTATCTTGCATACATGTGTTGTGTTTGCGTAAGATTTTTTTTATACTATTTAAATAAATTCAAAAATTTTAAGGAGAAGATATTTGTATTTTTTTATATTTTTGTTTTGTTTTGTATATTTCATGTTATTAAATTTTTATTAAGTTTCTTTGAAGTTATCCAAAAAAGTTTCAAGCATTATGTTTAAAAGAAATTAGATAAAAAAATATCATATGAATTCGAAAATATCAAACTCATATGTCATTGTATAGAGGATTCCTTCTCGAATCCAACATGATCAACTCCACCACTTAAGGATAGATTCTACTTGGAGTCCACTAGGGTACAAAATGGTGTTGCAACGAAATATGTAGAATAGGAATTAAAACTCTGTTTTTTAGGCTCTTAACAACTCTATCGAGTGTTTAAAATAAAAAATTAAATAGCTTGAGCAAGAAACCCTTGATTAACCCCTTCATGCGATTAAACAAAGGCTATAGGCTTGATTGAGCTATCATGATTAAAAAAAAAAAAAAACAACAACAACAACCTGTCGATACTTCTCTTTAAGAAAATTATAAAACTGATTTACTCCACAATTTCTTCTATATAAATATTCAAACATATTCCAAACTCTATTTTTTGTTAATTATAAATCCAAATTTTATTTTATTTTACCAAGAAAATAAAATAAAATTTGGAACCAAGAAAATAATTATAATAATATATAGATAACTTTCTATAAAAGATTTTAACTTTGCTTTTTCAATTTTGAAATAGTTAAAAATCATAATTTATTTATTATTTTCATTTTAGATATAACATATATTTATACTTAATCATTTTATAATTTTCTTTATGTATAATTTTCAACAAAAATAAATCAAATAATAATAATAATAATAATAAAACAACAAACCAAACTAAAATATTTCTCACTAACATTTATCAATTTGTCACCATCCAATCAACTTGAAACATGTTCATAGTATAATACAAAACTAAACACTAACTATAAGTCTTCTATAACAAATTACTCATTACTCGTTAAAAAAAATCTTATATTATATTTTTTCAACTCATTACTTTAAATTTCTATAAATTTTATAATATAATTATTTTAAAAATAATTTCACATGCACATTTAAATATAGATTACTCAAATTTAAATTTTTCAAATAATGTTTTAAAATTTATGATTTCCTTATGTTTTAAGTATTTTAAAAATATATATTTCAAACTTAAGTAAGGATTAAAAATTATATATATATATATATATATATATATATATATATATATATATATATATATATTTCACGCATGTGCACACTGAGGACATAATTGAGTGCAATCATATTTTATAGGGTGAAAGAGATTTCTAACCACAAATACCATTTCATCCATTAAAACTATTACAACTATGTTAATTAATATTGCACTCATTTCTTTCCTTGGACAAGTATATATATATATATATATATATATAAGTTTGATTTTAATAGATATGATTATGACCGATGAAATCATGGATTATTATTAACTCTTCAGTGAATTTTATCAAATATACATTTCCAGCAGCATCAAATTCACATTTTTGAGTTACACTTATTCATATCAAAAATTATAATATTTATTAAAATCAAATTGATAAATTTTCTTATGTTTAATCAATTTATTATTTAAATTATATTTATTATAAATTTACTATTTAAATTATAACTTTGAAACTTTAAATCATATTAAAAACTAATTTTTAAGTTACCCAAATATAAATAAAGAATATTGCAATTTCAATTGCAAGTGTGATAGAATCTTTTTTCAAATCTATTGACCAAAAACACTAGAAATGTAATGAGAAATTAATCCACACCATTGTCAATTACCTATTCAAATGTAATTAGTAATTAAATTTGTTTCTTTCTTTTTCAACTATCAAATACTTACAGTTTTAAAGTATGCATATCATTATTGAGATTTAAATAAATTTTAAATTTTTCAGCTTTAACGTGGCTCGATCAAGCCATAAAGCTCGATTGAGCCTTAAAACTTGATCGAGCTCCTAACCTGGGGTTACAGAGGAGAAAAATCGAGAGTTAGTTTTAATGCCCGATCGAGATTTCCTTTTAGCGCTCAAGAGCTTGATTGAGCACTTAAAATTCTCAATCAAGCCATCTTTTTTCACCTAAAAGTGCTCTCTCTTACCAAAAGTGTAACCCAGCTCCATGCTTTGACCCTCATAAAACCATTTTTTTTATTTCACTTCACTTTTTAACTTCAAATTGTTCTCTTCATAAACATATATTTAGGAATGCGGTCTTTCACATCTTCAAA
Organism: Pinus tabuliformis; assembly: GCA_031772625.1. Lineage (NCBI taxonomy): Eukaryota > Viridiplantae > Streptophyta > Pinopsida > Pinales > Pinaceae > Pinus > Pinus tabuliformis. The sequence goes on from CM062820.1 coordinate 392,311,051, forward strand.
GATTAAGATGACCCTTCCTTGGCTTCATTTGATGAATACATGATTTTCATTACCAAATCCTCTATGAACTATGTTCTTTTCTACATAAATTTTTTACATGTCTTTAGATACCCTTAAATTCTACCTAATTCTATCAATTTCTTGCGCTTAAAATGCTCAATCAAGCCATCTTTTTTCACCTAAAAGCGCCCTCTCTTGCCAAAAAGTGTAACCCAACTCCATGCTTTGGCCCTCATAAAATGATTTTTTAAAATTTTGCTTCACTTTTTAACTTCAAATTGTTCTCTTCATAAACATATATTTAGGACTGCAATTTTTCACATCTTCAAAGATTAATATTAAGATTAATATGACTCTTCATAGTTCTTGGCACATATTCAAAGTAAGATGACTCTTCCTTGGCTTCATTTGATGAATACATGATTTTCATTACCAAATCCTCTATGCACTATGTTCTTTTCTACATAAATTGTCTACACATCTTTGGCTACCCTTAAATTCTACCTAATTCTATCAATCTCTTGCTCAATTTGTTTGAGCATATCCATACTAAGCATAATCACATTTACTAGATTATCCAATATCAATAGATTAATATATCTTTAGCATATAAAGATTCAAATGAACTCATTTTTGTTGATGCATGATGTCAGGTATTATATGATAACTACACTAGGTTTAAATAATCTTCCCACTTGGATAATTTATCCATCACATACATGTAAAGGATATATTTTATCAACTCATTCACTCTTTTAGGTTATCCATTTGGTTGTGGGTTGCATTTCAATACCTAAATTTAGCTTGGTACCAACATATTCAAAAAGACTTCCAAAATTTTAGAAGTAAAATTAGTATCTTTGTCAAATATAATTACCTGGTATGCCCTATGCCATCTAGGATTTTCTCTAATGAATCTTTTTCTATGTCAACGACCTCAAGAGTATTTTTTAGCATGAATAAAATGACCCACCTTGTTTAATTTATCCACTACAATGATGATAGAATCATGTTCCTCGTTGTCCTTGGTAATTTAGTAATAAAAGCCATGGTCATTACTTACCATTTCCATTTTGAAAGTCATAAAGGTTGCAACAAACATTATAGGTATTGATGTTCAATTATAACTTTCTAACACTCCATTCAATTGGAAACATCTTTGTTCATCCCAAATCAAAAGTAAATCAATTTCTAGTAGCTTTAGTTTGAAAAATAAGACATCTTATGTATTCAACCATTATAATTCATATAAATTTTGAAGAGTTTGGAATATACATTCTAATTTTATAAATAATAATTCCAACACTTGATGTTGATAGAATTGTAATATATTTTCTAATCTCTTGTTGCAATCCATCTTTCACTTTGCTATCAATTAGAGGAAATTTCAACCTATAAGTGGTCTCTTAAGAAAAATGAAGAAATTAATAAAAAAATGTCATACAGGAAATTTTTTAATATTACTTTACTTTTATCTATGTGCCATAATATTTATTAGCATGAGATCTAATAAAAATATTTAATATACTATTTCTAATTTTTTACTTTTATCAAAATCCCCCATATATAATACTTCTATTAAAATAACCATCTATATATATTTTATATTTAAATTTAACTGTCAATATTTATATTTTATATTTAAATGTCTATATATATTTTATATTTAACTATTTTTGTTGCTTTTTTAATGACATTGTTTACCGAGGCCACAATTTTGTCGCGGATATAGTTTTTGGCCGAAATCCAATAATTTTTGGATTGCAAAATCTTAAATCTCTAGTGTTTCAATTACAATTTTAACACTAGAAATGGATTCAACATCATTAAAAACCCCTAGGGCACCAGAATTCCACGACTTGACAACTATAACATGGTTTTTTCAAAATTCTGACCAGATTTAACCAAATATATGCCAAAAAAGCTAACTTTTTCTGAGCAAAAATGTGGCTTTTTTAGACTACATGTTTTTAACTATTTAACTATTTTATGTTTAATTATTTCATAGTTAACTATTTTTTTTTGGTGTTTTTAAAACTATTTAACTATTTTTAATGATGTAGCCTAACTTATAGGTGAAATGGCCTTTTCACCAGCATTTGGTAATACAATCTCAAGCAATATTATGATTTTTGGTTGTTTAAAATATATTTTTGAATTTGTAAATGTATTGAACATGTTGAAAAACCCTTAAGGCACTCAAATTCTATAGATTAAACAACATAAACTCAAGTTTTTAAAAAAAAATTCTCGATTTTGATTAAAATTAACCCAAAAAATGCTTTGAAAAAAAACTATTCCATCTATAAGTTAAGCTATGCCCTTTTTAACTATTTAACTATAAATTTCTATCTTTATATTGATGTATAACTGTCTATATATATTTTATATTTAACCATTTTTTTGCATGATTATTAATGTCAAATGTGCCTACATTTTTAATTTGTATTTTTTCACTAGTATATAGATTTACATTGCATTAACAAATTTTTTGATATTCTAATTCATATGGGTAAAGTAGATAAATAGTATTAATAAAATATTTCACAAATTCCCAAATTAATAATAAAATATTTGGCTGATACCCAAATTAAGAATATAATATTTCACGGATACCCAAATTAAAAAATTAAAAATTATTTAAGGCATGTATCTCTTTTTAAATTTAAAGGATTTTGATTGGTTAGATATTATGACATAGAAATTACATGAAAAATTCATAGCTACTTTTATGCTGAAATTTCTATAATTTAATTTCCATCTTTAACAAAAGACTCAATAACTCTCTTCAAATTTAATTTGTAAATGCCAACAACTACTGCATGCATTTTTATTCTAGTGCATCAATACATTTATTTTAATTTCCTTTTATGTGTTTTATCTCAATATAAACTCACAAAGAAGCTTTTACCATCTAGCTTGCCTAGGATTTAGGTTTGGCCATCCAAAGAAATACTTCAAGTTGTTGTGAATAGTTCTAAGCTCAAGTCTCTTGCTCATCCATTACTTCTTCACAATTTTAGATCATTCACTATTACAACAAGTTACAAGAATTGAGTAAAATAAAATTTCTCATTTTATTTGAAATTTTATTACCAATAGCATATTGCATAATGATCTTGCATGAGAACTCCACCAATTATTTAAAAATATGTTTCACTGCACACACTAAATGTTTGTTTGGGTTTTAAATTTTAAAATGAGTCAGTTGTGAGAATTATTTTCAACATCCAAAATCTTTCCAAACATTTGAGAGACCATTGAAACTTCTTCCCTTTATTTTTCAAAGAAATAATTAGGTTTGTTATTTTGGAATATTCCTTAATAAACCTTTAGTGATTGCCAAGAAGATATAAGTAATTAGGTTTGTTATTTTGGAATATTCCTTAATAAATCTCAAATGATAGGAAAGAAGGGCCATGAAGGATCTTACATTTATTTATTTTTGGGAGTGAGCCAATTCTTTGTGGCCTCAATCTTTCTAGATCTGCAAATACTCGTCCTTAGAAAATGTGACCTAAACAATGAATTTTTTTTTGATAAAAAATACGGTTGATTAGTTTTTCATACAACTTATGATCTCTCAATACTTGGAAAACCATCATCGAGTGATCTCATGTTGTTCTTCAAAATTAGAATAAATTATTATCTCTTTTAGAAAAAAATTACGAACTTATTGAAGTACTCACTAAAAATATAATTCATTAGGCATTTGAATGTAGTTCAGGCATTCATGAAACCAAATGGAACCATCACAAATTCATAATGATCATTCCTCACTCTAAAGGCTATCTTATGGGTGCATTATTCCTTAATTCTGACTTGATGATATCCAATCTCAAATCTAATTTTCATAATACCTTTTCGATCCTCTCATTTGGTAAAATAGTTTAGCTATTTGAGAAAATGTATACCTGCTCTTCATTTTGACTTTATTTGGATACTTATAATCAATACATATCTTGTGAGTTATATCTTTCTTCTTCACAAATAAGATAGGTACTCCCTATGAAGATTCACTTGATAAAATGTATCTCTTTTACACTTCATTTTTAGCTCCAATAATTTTAGAATAATCATTTTATATGGAGTCTTGGAGACGTCTAGATCAAAGTAAAAGATCAATTGAGAAATAAATAACCTATGGAGGAATTCTTGGCACTTTATCTAGAAATACATCACTACATTGTTGCACAAGATAATCTTCATGTTTGGACCTTTATCTTCTATTGATTCCCACATGCGAGTTGCATACAATTGCCAAAATTTTCTAAAAAAATATTTAGTTGCAAGGCTAAAATTGTCCTAACAATGGATGGATTTGGAAATCCTCTACTATCCTTAGGGTACCATCTTCATTAATGCAATCAAAAGTCTTGTTGTTGTAGTCAATTTTAATTAAATTTCATTCCAATCACTTCATACAACATAGATTTCATAAGAAAAAGGAAAAGATTTATTTTTTCCTGTTAAAAGAGTCAATTAAACTCCAATGAACATCTCTACACTATTTCACTAGCCTTTCTTTTAGTTCCATTAGCCATCTAGACTAGGCGTGGCTTATGATACTTACACTTTTTAAGAACAAAAAATTTAATAACTTTAGGAGTAATATAACTATGGATTGGTCCTACATTAGCTATAATGGAAATTTGGATTGCTTAGCAATATTACCTCCAACTTCAACCACAACTAATGGTTGATATTCCTAACAATCTTTGTTAAGATCTAGATAAATCTGATGAGAAGCATAAATACCCACGTTAAGCACTAGATAAAGTGATAGATATTGATTTATTGCTTTTCTAGTAGTATATTGGTGTTTTTAACTAGACCCTTTAATTGTACTTATATTCTTTGTATTCTATATACATATATATTCCAAGGGGGGCTATTTTTATAATCATCTCATCTTGTACATGTTCTAATGTGAAAGTAATTTTCCCAATTAAAGATGCTTCACTTTCATCCTTCTCTCTTTCTTGAAGTGGGGAGTTACTTCTCTCTCTATTTTATGCTATTTTTATTATTTGGTACATAACATTTGGTATCAGAACATATGATCCTAGGTTTTTCCTCTTCAAAGAAGACAACTTGGAATATTCACTAAAATTGTTTTTATAGTGAGCTTAAAATATAAAAACCTTGTGTATACTAAATACAAATATCTAGGTAATTTTGGTCAAAATTTTAATATTTGGTTCATTATACTTTCACTAGTACAAAATGGTTAACTAGTTATTAAAAAAGGACTATATTTTTCATATAAATGACCATTTTTAAGTCAGTGACCAACAGTGGCTAATTTACAATATCTTATAATGTGACCAAGTTTTAGATGCATTTAGCTTAGTCATTAATTGGTTGTCTAAATTTTATTATCTAGTAGTATATTTAGTCATAAATTTGGTCATTGATTTAGTCATTAATTGTCACAATTAATTACCAAATACACAACAAAATATATTACTATATGATCACCTGGTAAAACCAATTAATGACCAAATAAATATGCCCAAACGTTGTTCCCGTTATAAGATACTGTAAATTAGCTACTAATAGTCATATATAAGAAAAATTTAGTCATCATTTGTAATCACAAATTTATCATTTACAATAGTCATTTATATTTTTCGGGTAGTTTCATATTCATTATATAAATGACTGATTTAGTAGTTTATATTCATTTCTTTTACTTTCATTAATAATCATTATAGAAAATTGATTTAGTCGTTGTACATTCTTTTTATTTGTGTTCTTCTTTAATCAATATAGACTACTAATTTAATAGTTTTAAATTGATTTTATATGTTTATTATTAATCAACATAAATTAATTAGTATGATTTTGCGACTAAATTAAAAGAATTGCATACAATGTGCATGTTCATTTAATATAAAACAAAAAGTTACATATGTTAATGCCAATACTAAATAACATCAAGTTGAACAATAAATAATTTCAACCACATAAATTATATTATATAAAATGTCAAGTATTACAATATGAGTTTTCAACTTAATATTAGTTGGACTGCAATTTACACATGAAATATTGTTTCATCACTTCAAAACATTAACATTGTGTTTTCAAGGCATTGCATATGAATTCACCAACTATAAATACTTGACCATCAATCTGGATCTCATGCGGGATATTGGCTTTAAGGATATCACTAGACCATTTCTCTTCTCTCTCTCTCTTTCTACATCTGTCACTCCAGTGTTATTGTTCTCCTCTTTCTTAAATTCCTACTTCTTACCATAAATACTAGGTTCCTCTTATGAAAATGAAAGAAGATGAAATTCAAATTATAAGGCATGAAATATGATAAACACTCGAATATAAATAAAGTAGACTATAAAGGTTTTACAACACATATACATTAACATCAACAATGTTAATGTCATTTTTTCCCCAAAAAGCAAGAAACTCAAACAAGTTTTCTTTAGTTGGGTAATAGTGGCCATTATGTGGCTAGATGACCTGTATAGAAAAAGGAAAATAAAATGCCACCATAGAAACGAACACCTTAGAAACTTAATATTTAACCTTCAGGAACACATTAACATAAAGAAGTAACCATTTTCCTATATCCATTAGTTATTCAAAGAATACAATAAAATAACCCTCTCGACAACTTCCTTACTAGAAATAGCAATAAGTTTTTGAGATCCACTTACTTCTCCTAGAATAATTAATAAAATATCTACGGAAAACAAATTCAAAAATGTTCTTATGTAACCAAATCCACGAGACAACCCAACAATGTTAAAATAATATAGTTACCCAAATGAGTGTAGGACCCAAAACACCAACTAAACAATGGAGCTAATTCAAGGCATATTCATGTGATACCCCCAATACATGTACGAAATTACTCAATCATTATGGATGCTCAACGAGTTTACATAATAAAAATCCAGGGCCATGAAATTAAAGTGTCACGGGTCCTCGTTAAATCACATGGGCTAAGTAATGGAAAGGTCAACCCACAACTCAAAGACACATCTCCATTCACTTGAATGACTATCACATGATGGATTCATGTGCCAAAAATAAAAACAACTCTATAGCATATTATATGAATCCACCAATATGACAATATGTGAGCATTTGGACCCATGACATCAAAATGACGGCTCCATAGTTTTAAAATGTGGATAGCCCATGTGATATATAGTGTATTCTTCATAACTCATGGGCTAGGCATGTTTACCCATGACTCCATGAAAGAGTGATGTACAATCCTGATGAATATGATATTGTTTCTATGTAAACAAATGTGACATGGATAAAGAGTGGGGCCAACCATATGTATGGGAATCTCATATTAAGGGTAGGAAAATACCATATAATGTGCAAGATATAGTACAAGCCATAAATTATGTGCCCACCATGGTATAAAAATGGATTTCCTTCACCAAAATAATAATATGTTATTTCCACATGTGAAAATACAACCCCAATAACAAATCAAGAGAACAAAGGGGAACTTGCCAAACAATTTCCTCAAATGTGATCCCATCCTTGCTAACATGTGATGACCATAGGAAATATATCAATAAGTTCTAGGGAACCTCAACAAACAAACTCAAATATCACCCCACCTAGGTCTCACCAAGTGCCAAGTGATGATTAGCAACATAAGATAAGGGGAACATGTGAACTGTACCCTGATAACCAATCAACTAATGATTTATCATCACCACCATAGCCAAGCCCTTGGTGAATTAGACCCATAATACACAAACATAGGTGTAATGATCTCTAAACATAATAAGAAACATACCATTAACAAGATCAAGATGCTAAGAATAGTCACATAAAGAAAAGTTTAAGCACTATAACAAAATATCCAATAACATACTGATCCATCAACCATAGATATGCCACCCTGAATAGAGAACCAATGGATAAGCCATTACCACTTATCCCAAAGGTATAAAATAATCACATCCAATACAAAATACTAAAGCAACCTAATGCAATTACCATCTCCAAGTAATCTCTTCTCATAAATCTATCATCCTGCAAATCCCTTTAATGTTTAATAAAAAATCGCACATACAATCCTCATGCAGTATGAGGGGTAACGATGAAAAAAGTGGAAATAAGATAGCACATTGATGATTGAGGACTAGAAGCTCAGTGCTTGTGGTTATGGATTGCAATTTTAACTCCCTAATAGTAATAATTGATATTATTTCTCTAATACTTTCTTATAGATACAAAGGACTATATCCATGTCAACAAAGAAAGCTAGATACCTAATGTAGTATTGTAATACAATTCAGTTCTCCAACATGATTCACTGATATAAAACATGATGGTAGAGTCAAGGATGTTGTTATATTCCTCATAATATCCTAATGAAGGTAAAAATAAGAAGATACTAGAAGTAGGATCTTCAAGTTGGTGTGGGAGTTCATTAAGATAAGAATCTAGGTGAAATTTTCAATCAGCCTAGGCAAAAGAATTTCATGTAACTTGTCTTTGTACCTTGTTAGAGTTTGGAACAATTTCTTGTAAAGATGTCATCCTTTCTGCAATCCTCTCCTTGCGAAGCTGCAAGCAGATATGTGATATTCAATGCCAAAAAAATTGAACAATTAAATTAGTATACATTAAAAACAAAAATCAATTTTTGTAGCTTCCCAAAAGGTTGCAATCCTTCATGACGAAAAATTTCAAAGGGACCACATGGTTGAGTTAGCGAAAAGAACCACTTTAAAAATAAGCCCTTGTACATACACATTATGTTTCTTCTATTACAATGCTTCAAATAGGAACAATATTCTATGGATCGGTAGCTTGACCTCAATGTGCCCTGACACATGGCCTTGCAGCTCCATTTGCAGCAGTGCCACCACCTGCCCTAGAATGTAGTTGAAAAATGGCTGAATGGTTTCCATACTACTATCGAGAATTCCCTTCACCTAATTTTATAGTTTTTATGCTAATATTATGTTGAAAAAAATTCCCAGGTAAGAGTGTATCATCAAAACATTCAAATAAATATAATCCCCATTTGCAACTTTGGAAGAACATGTAGAATATACCCATACCCGTTGATGGGATTGTGTCGCTAGAATTCTAGGCAACATTTTCATACCTCATGGTCTTGTATAATATGTCAATAGGGTCCCTTGAAGATCATCATGCTCCTGCAGGAATTTACCCCCAATATTTGATTTGAAAAATTACTTTAGAATTCACCTCACACATGGCTTCAACTATTCACATTGTTTGTATTATAGTACCTCTAGGTCCTAACTTCTAGAGGAATAAGTAACATAAAATGGAAGTTTTAATGTTGGATAGAGAATACCTCACACAAAAATTACTTATAGTATCTTAAGATCTATATGGCTAGCATTTTGTCTTTAGAGTGAGACCTTTTTCCCAAAAGGTGCCTATCATCTTGAACAATTTCTTCTTTTAAGGTAAAGCCTTCTACTTTTCCTTACTCAATTGTTGTAGGAAGAGCTGCAAAAAATGTGTAGGATTCACTCCAAACTAGAGCTGGTGGATGAGGATAAACCATATCTTTTTGAAAGAAATATGCTTCACTATTGTTGCATCCAGCTGAAGATAACTCCCCATTTGTGCATTTTGTGCATTCAACCAGAAATTCAACATTAATTTCAATAGACTATAAAGTAGGAAAGGTTGGTGCACTCATGACCTAACATGGGGTAGCCCATCCAAATGTACACCTAGGGCTTAGGTGTAGACACGGTCGTATTCCATCACAGTCTTGGCCATAACCTGCCTGGGAACCCCATTTACCCTCCACCTCTTGCTTACCCCCGACAACTTTGAACTTGTGAATGTGGTTTGCGGTATTACAGTTGTAGGGTTTCAGTTCAGCCTGTGTCGGTTACTCCAGTTCTCAACGGCAGCTGGTGTAAGCCCCAAAGCAACATGGAGGGAGACCTAATAGACTACTCTAAGGACACTCAATCGCATCTCCATCTTCGGCAGACTGACTAACAACAATGTGCACTTTTCCTTCAGCAGTGAGCTCTAGGAGGTAATTGCCCCTCTTCTGTCGCTTTTGGGACAGCCAAGTTCTGTGATTGATCTTTCAGAGCTACCTGTGACTTGGTCATTTCTTTTTGCACCTTCCCTGACGCTATCCTCCCATATCACTGTCCCCGGCCCCTTTGCATCTGTATGAGTGGCCGAATCCTTTAGCCTAACCTCTCCTTTATTATCCTATTGAGACTATCCTCCACGTTCCCTGCTCAGTGAAGCCCTCCCTTCGCACTCCTTCCCTCCCCTGGGACAGGAATAGCCGTCTGGAAGCTACACCACCATTCCTCCCCTCTCCAATGTCTACCCGCCTGAATCAGAATAGTTTCCTCCAAACCCTAACCCTACCTCTCATCCTCCAAACCCTCGCCCTGAAGATTACCTTGAGCAAGCGAAGACTGCGGAGCCAACCCAGGGAAAGAAGCAAAGGTGTGTAAATCCGAAGCCACGGGACATTTCCATTGACTGGGAAGAGGATTTCCAGTGGCAGGAAATTATGGACATGGTAGCAACGGTCCTGGTAGGTAGATTTAGAGAGAGGACTATTCTTCAGCCAGACTAAAGAAATGGGTAGCCGAAATTTGGGGCCATCACTTGGCAGATCTACCTATTGTCCAAACTTTTGTCAGTGGTTGGTTTGCCCTCAGATTTGTGTAGCTGACCACACAAATTGGGTTCTATCATCCTACTGGCACATCGAACAAGCTCTAGTCATGCTAAGGAGATGGAGCCCGCTCTTCGACCCTGACAGAGAACAGCTCGGGGCAGGGCCAATCTGGGTTAGACTACCTGGTCTGCCCCTGCATTTCTGGACCAAGGAAATCTTCAGAAGAATTGGCAATACCCTAGGAACTTACCTGGATTATGACAGATCCTACCTTTCCATAGGTGTCATGGCCTATCTAAGATTTTTCGTGCACTTAGATATCAGAGAAGGCTTGCAAGAAAAAGTTACCCTTCACTGGAGGAACTATGATTGGACATAGATCCTGGACTATGAAGGGGTTCCCATCCATTTCAGATGATGTCATAAAGTCGGACATCTCTACAAGGACTGCCCTCTCCTCAAAAAAATAATTCAGGATCTAGAGGGAAACCCACAACTGTTGAGGGAACACAAATGCAGAAGGAACAATCGGATGAAGCTGACATGATCAACGTTGAGCCAGATGAATCCAGGCCAAACCTGAAGACGAAGAAGAAGCGCGGGACTGCACCCCTTCGGCCACCTTCACCTCCACTCACTAGGTCCAAGGCGGCCACTGGCAGAGCGCTCTCTGATCCAGGTGGATATTGGTGGTTGCCTGCCAAGTCCACTTGGACCCCCACCATTATTTCTCTCAACATTTTCAATTTCCTTAATTGTAGCACAACTTAATATTTTTAGCAGTTTTTCGGATCCTGAACTTCCGGAGCCGTTTTGAGGCCCTAAACGACATTTTTTAGGAAATATGGGGGGAACATGGGTCCATGGACCGATTTTTCCCTTCCCAAAGTGGTAGTGCTTGGATAGATCTTTCTAATGAGCTATTGTACGTGTCAAACAGAGATCGTATGCCAAAGTTACGACCCTGGGAAGTTGATGTACCAATTTACCCGTACGGGGCCCATAGTTTGGCGTTTCATCTTCTAGGGTTAGGTTTTGGAATGTTAAGGGTTTTCCATTGTTTCTCAACAATAAATAGGCCTTCGAGCCTCATTGTAAGACAGTTCAGAGCCATGTAGCCACCACATCTCTTCTCAGAGATAAGCTGCCATCGCCCTAGCTGGTTTATTTCCATTACTGTTTGTAAGCATATTTCAGTATTTTACATTAATGAAATGAAGTATTATTTCTACTGCATATCTATGTTTATGTTTATCTCTGTAATTTTTTGTGTTCCTATTTAAGTCTGGATCAGTGGTATTAGAGCGGTCCGCTTTTTCTCCGTTTTTCTTTGCATGTCCCCAACGAGGTCGGGATATAAAGAGTTAGGGCTTGAACTGGTTGAACCTTTGCAAGACTGGCCTCGCAAATCCTGACAGCCTCCCATGGTGGATGAGAAGAAAGACGAGGGGGTAGGAGATCCTATCAAAATATTTCTCAAAGAAGCCCTTGAGCGACAACGGAATGCGATGATGGGCAGCTTTTCCCAGATCCTTCAGCAGCTACCCAGAAGCGATGCATCGGCTTCTAGCAGCTACTCTGGAAACGCCACGCCCTTTAAGGTACAAGTTAATTTTGAAATCCCCATATTTGAGGGTTAGATAGACGCAGATGCCATAGATAAATGGTTAAATCTACTAGAGGGTTATTTTTCTGTTCATGAATTTTCGAGTCGGGAAAAGATTTTTTTTGCTCTTCTCAAAGTAGCCCCCCACGTCAAGGACTGGTGGGAAACCTACTGCGAGCAGAAGGATGAAAGTACCGGCTCACTATTTTTAGCTGCACCCACTTGGGATTCATTTCGGGAGGCCATCAAGGAGCAGTACTACCCTATCGGAAGCTATGAGGATGAATATATAAAGTGGACCATGCTACGGCAGGGAAGGGACCAAGACGTGCTGGAGTTCACCAATCTTTTCCATGCCCTTCATACAAAGTTGGGTATCAAGGATTCGGAGCAGCATTTGATGCTCAAATACCGTGGTTGCCTGCACAAGTACATCCAGGAAGAAATACAATTCCTGAACATCTCCTCGCTTGGCACAACACACCGATATGCCGTCAAGGTCGAGCAAAAGTTTAAACAAAAGAAGCGAGACTTTGGATCTGCGAATCCAAAGAAAGGGAAAGGTGCCCCTAAACCACAAAACAAAGGACAAAACCAAGGCGGGGCAGCCCAAGAAAACCCGTCGAAGCTGCAAGCAAAGAACAACGCCGCGAAGCTGAAAAATGACACGGGAAAATGGTGTGAGTTCCATAAGAGCTCCACTCACAACACAAGTGAGTGTCGATCCAAGCAGTCACTGGTGGCTGAGCTAAAGGTTTCAGAATCAGATGCATGTTCCGACCCTGAGTCAGAACCCGACAAGGGTAATGACAAAGGGAAGCAGATCATTGATGCGGATCCTAAAGCGACTATTGCTACCGCCAAGATCGAGAAAAATGAAACTGAAGATCCAGAGGAGGAGGAGCGTCTCTTCCACTCCCAGATGTGGGTAAAAGGCTCCCCACTATAGTTCATTGTCGATAGCGGGAGCCAAAAGAACCTCATTTTGGTAGAGGTCATGAAGCGGTTGGGCTTACCGACCATAGCACATCCACAACCATACACCATCGGGTGGCTTAACCAAGGACGAGATCTTCACGTGAGCCAGTAGTGTCACCTTCCATACAACATCAAGCCCTTCATGGATGAGGTATTGTGTGACATTGCTCCCCTTGAAGTTTGTGATGTATTATTAGGACAACCATACTTGTGCAAGTGACATGCTGTGTATGAATCAAGGCCCCGTGCTATTATTATTACATTGGGAAATAAGTTGTACAGGATACTAGAGGTAGCACTGCCTACCGCCATCTCTTTGATTACTGCAAAACAATGCAGTAAGCTCATTTCCAAAACTGGGAAATTTGTTTTCCTGATGATAGGCCCTCAAGGAAAGAAGAAGACAATGGCCACGGCCTTGAGACAGGGCCCCTCTGCACGACAACTATAGATGGACAAGGTCGTGGAGGAGTACGAAGACATCTTCACCTCCCCCGTAGGGGTTCCTCTGCACTGTCAGGTCATGTACTCCATCGATCTGACCCCAGGAGTGCCGCTACCCAATGGACCAATTTATCGGCACTCTCTTCTGGAGAAAAATGAAATCAAGAGGCAAATTCAGGAGCTCCTACAGAAAGGTCACATCCGTCCAAGTTCATCACCTTGTGGGAGCCCGATCGTGTTGGTACAAAAGAAGGATGGGACTTGGAGACTCTGAATTGACTATCAGGCACTGAACAAGATCATTGTTCGTAATAGGTACGCAATCCCACGGATTGATGACCTCCTGGACCAACTAAAGGGGGTGAAATATTTCAGCAAGATCGATTTGAAGTTAGGATATCACCAGGTACCAATCGAACCCTCTAATGTGTGGAAGACTGCCTTCAAAGCCAAGGAGGGCCTTTTCGAATGGTTGGTTATGCCTTTCGAATTGACGAATGCTCCTGCAACCTTCATGAGGCTAATGGATGACATCTTGTGGCCATTCACCAACTCATTTGTAGTGGAATACTTGGATGACATTCTGATCTTTAGCCAGAGTTGGGAAGAGCACGTCCACCATATCCAACAGGTTCTCCAAACACTGCGACAACACAAGCTATGTGCCAATTTGGAGAAATGCACTTTTGGCATGACCCAGGTTCAGTATCTGGGATACATTATTGATGAACAGCGGGTGCATGTGGATCCAGCCAAGATCCAAGTCATTCGGGATTGGCCATCTCTAACCACTCTGACAGAGCTCCGCAGCTTTCTAGGTCTTGCCAACTTCTACTGCAGGTTCGTGTTGGGGTTTTCTCATATAACTTGGCCCTTGAGTCAAGTCACCAAGGGAGGAGTGAAAGAAAAATTATTTTGGTCTACTTCTCAATAGAAGGCATTCATAGAGTTGAAAGATCGCCTCTACACGGCACCAGTGCTCGCATTACCAGATTTACAACAACCATTTGAGGTCGAGACAGATGCCTCTGACTATGCTATTGGGGTAGTCCTTACTCAACACAGGCATCCAATGGCATATCACAGTGAAACACTTTTAGACATAGTCCGGAAGTATCCCACTTATGATAAAGAGATGTATTCCATTGTGCAAGCCTGCCGACAATGGAAGCATTACATTTTGGGGAAGGAAATGGTCATCCACACAGACCACCGACCCTTGCAGTTCATACAGACCCAAGGAAAATTGCAGAATGATCGCCATCAGAAGTGGTCTACATACCTACAATAGTTCCATTTGAATATCAATTATAAGAAGGGAAGCACCAATAATGTTTCAGATTGCCTCAGTCGACCACCAATCATGGCGTTAACCACTGTGCTCAATTGTTGTGGGCACGAGACCTCTGATTAGCCACTTCTCTACAAAATCGACCCAAAATTCGACCACACATGCCAGAATCTCTTGGAGGGTCAGCATGTTCCAGATTTTCACCTCCAAGATGCCCTGTTATGCCACCTGGGTCAAGTTTTTGTTCCTTCAAGCGAGCATGCCAAGCTAATTTGGGAAGCACACTACAGTCGGGTTGCTAGGAATTTCGGGGTCGAGAAAATGGTGGCAGTGCTGCAAAAGTATTTCTATTGGCTGAATCTTCGACAGGATGTTGGGAAGTACATCAGATCATGTATTTCCTGTGCCATTGCCAAACCGACCATCAAGAAGCAAGGCCTCTATGCCCCACTGCCTACCCCTAGTCAACGTTGGGAATCCATCTCCATGGATTACAGGTTAGGCATTCCTTCCACTAAGCATGGAAATGAATGTGTTTTTGTGGTCGTCGGCAGGTTCTCAAAGATGTATATTATGGAGGCTTGCAAGAAGAATATCACAACAAAAGCCACTGCTAAACTCTTCTTTGAACGAGTGTGGGTGCACTTTGGGATCCCACAATCTATCATCTCAGATCGGGACAGTCGGTTCGTCAATAAATTTTGGTCCAGTCTTTGGTCAATTCTAGACACCAAACTCACTAAGTCCACAGCCTTCCATCCTCAAACTAATGGCCAGACAGAGGTTGTCAATAGGATGATTGTGCACATTCTGTGCATGTACAACTCAAAGCATCCACACACATGGGACGAGAGCCTCCCCTATGTTCAGCACAACTACAACCGAGCTCTTCACAACTCGACTAGCCACAACCCTTTTCAGGTGGGCTTGGGATTCCAACCACTAAGCCCCATTGACGTGGCCATGCCACTTGCAGCTACTCACATAGATTCGGCTCATGTCCAGTCCGAAACAAATAAGGCAACCAGCTTCATCGAGCACATCCAAAATATTCACCAGCAGGTCCATGACATTTTGGAGAAATCAAATTCCAAGTACAAGCAGCGACATGATCAACATCGGGTGCCACACAAGTTTCAGGTGGGCGACAAATTCAGGTTGCATTTGCAAAAGGAACGCCTTACTAGAGCCTATCGGAAACTAAGACCACTCCGATATGGTCCTTACACCATTACTAAGGTTGTGGGAGACAATGCATTTGAGCTCATCATTCCCCCATTCCTTGGCCTGTACCCAGTGTTCAATGTGGACCACCTTCGACCATACTTTCCACCATTACTAGACACATCCGACATTGCAGAACAGCTCACACCCACAGAATTAAATCCAGATTGCATGGAACAAGCTGCAATTGATCGGATCATGGACACACAGATCAAGAACACTCACTAACAGAATATCCAACTATATCGAGTTGTCAAAGCAGGCCAACTCCTTCACCAGGGCAAGTGGCTCACCAGGGACCCAGTTCAGCAAAAGTTTCCTCATCTCATGGAGGAACTTAACGCAATGGGGACCATTGCTTCCTAAGGGGGGAGGAATGATCCAGGTGGATATTGGTGGCCACCTAGCAAGTCCACCTGGACCCCCACCATTATTTCTCTCAGCATTTTCAATTTCCTTAATTGTAGCACAACTTACTATTTTTAGCAGTTTCTCGGGTCCTAAACTTCCGGAGCCGTTTTGAGGCCATAAACGACGTTTTTTTGGGAAATATGGGGGCAACATGGGTCCATCTTGGACCCATGTTGCTCTTCCCAAAATGGTAGTGCTCGGATAGATCTTTCTAACAAGCTATTGTACGAGTCAAACTGAGATCATATGCCAAAGTTACGACCCCAGGAAGTTGATGTTTCAATTTACCCAAACGAGGCCCATAGTTTGGCGTTTCATCTTCTAGGGTTAGGTTTTGGAATGTTAAGGGTTTTCCATTGTTTCTCAACAATAAATAGGCCTTCGAGCCTCATTGTAAGATAGTTCAGAGGCATGTAGCCACCACATCTCTTCTCAAAGATAAGCTACCATAGCCCTAGCTGGTTTATTTCCATTACTGTTTGTAAGCATATTTCAGTATTTTACATTAATGAAATGAAGTATTATTTCCGTCACATATCTGTGTTTCTGGTTATCTCTGTAATTTGTTGCGTTCTTGTTTAAGTCCGGATCACTCTCTTTGGGTATGTCTTGTCCTCCCTTACTCTCTGCATCCATTAAATTTTTATCTACTCTATCATCTAGTCCTCTACATCCTGGGACTATCTCTGTTTCTACCCCATGCACAAACCACATGATCAGTCTCCTCATCTCTCAATTGAACCCCCATCCCCTTGTTCAGCCTCCGTTCGAACCCCTAGCACATGAGATCCCCATCCCTGGGGCTGCCCCTGAACGTCATCGCTACCATCTTTGCTCCCAGACTCGAGAAACTATGACAGATGCCATTGGCCTTTGCATCTCTCCATTCCCCTCTGTCCTGAAGCCCACTTGTGGTAGACCGTCCTCTCTATCCAAAGAAAAACAGAAGGCGAGGTTAGAGGTGGTTTCTGGGAAACAAATTTCACTAGATAAAGTCCTTAGAGCACAAAGCCCTCCTCTGGTGTTCTCCCCATGAAGGTCGTCTCCTTCAATTGCAGAGGGATAGCTAGTCTTGACAAAAAACTAATGCTGAGGAGACTCCTTCAAGAGGAACCTGGTGATTTAGTTCTTCTTCAGGAAACTTTGGGTACAGTTGCTACCATAACAGCTCTTCTGGATTCCATGCTCCTTGGCTGGAATTTCCATGCCTTGGATGTAAATGGTCGATTAGAAGGCATAGCCCTAGGATACAACCCTCTCTATTAAACTGCTGGGAGCCTGGGGAGGCATAAGGTTCATAGGAGCTAACATCTATTCAACAGAGTTGGGTTCGGAGATTAGAGTGCTGAACATCTATGGACCCTGCCACCATAGAGAGATCTTCTGGGAAAGGCTGCTGGGAACCAACATTTTATAGGAAAATAATCTTATCATGGGGGGAGATCTAAATTTTTTCCTAGGTTTCTCAGAATCTTGGGGTCTTCAGGCACAGGCCCACCCGCTTGTGGGATTTTTTGAGCAGCTCATTGATATTCCAGTGGAAAAACTAACCCCAACTTGGAGCAACAAATGAATTGGGGAGGCCAGTCTTGCAAGGAGACTAGACCGTTTCCTCATCAAGGAACATCTATTGGAGCAAGGGTATACTTATCACCAATGGGTGGGATCCAGTGGGCTCTCAGACCATTTGCCTATTCATCTGGAAATCTGTGGCACCATCAACAAACCTAGAGCCCCCTTCAAATTCAACTCCTCATGGTTGAATGACATCTCTTACACCAGTCTTGTGACAAACTTTTGGAAGACCCACCCTCTGGATAGGAATGGACACATCACTGAAGGATTCATGGCCAACCTAAAGGAATTAAAGAAAATTTCCAAGATCTGGGCTCACAATAAGAGATGTGATGAAGAACATCGGGTGATCGAAATTGAAAATGAGATAGCCATCCTTGAGGAAAATAGCAAAGGCACCTTCCTTTTGCCCGAGCTCAGGGACAAGCTTGTGGAGCAAACAACTCTAAGAGGGAAAATTCTCAAGGACAAAGAGGAAACATGGCAACTAAGAAGTCGAGCTATTTGGTTGAGAGAAGGGGATGAAAATACAAAGTTTTACCATAAATTCGCAAACAGAAGAAGGGCTTATAACACCATTTGGAACCTAACAAATGAACATGGAGCTGTGGTTGACACTTTCCCCCAGCTGGCCTCATTGGCCACCTCACACTTTAAGCAAGTCTACCAGAACCCTCCTAATGCTACCCTGGTTGAGGTCATCAGAGTAGTGCAACTATATCCTCGTTTTATTGATATGGAGGAAGCTAAGAATCTCAATGGAGAAGTTACCATGGGGGAGCCTGAGGCCACTCTAAAATGGTTCAAAAGGGATAAAAGCATGGGCCTAGACGGGTGGTCAGTAAAATTTTACCTGGCATTCTTTGAGGTTCTAGGGAATGACCTACTCAAGGTCATAGAGGAATGCAGGATATCTGAGAGCATGCACGAGGCCATAAACACCACTTTCATAGCCCTCATTCCCAAGACTGACAACCCCTCATCTTATAATGACTTTCGTCCTATCTCCCTTTGTAACTGTCTTTATAAAATCATTTCCAAAATCATAGCCAATTGAATCCACCCCATCCTATCCGCCCACATCTCCCTTGAACAATTTTCTTTCCTAAAAGATAGACAGATTCACGAAGCTATTGGATCAGCTCAGGAGGTGATGCACTCAATACAATCCAAAAAGATCAAAGGCATGATCCTCAAAGCCGATCTCTCCAAAGCCTTCGATAGAGTAAGCTAGTTATATCTTAGAATGCTCCTTACCCATCTAGGCTTTTCTGTCAGATTTATCAAATGAATTATGTGTTGCATCACCAATGTATCTTTCAGTGTTCTGGTCAATGGGGTAGCCTCTCCCTTCTTTGGCTCTGAAAGGGGCCTTAGACAAGGATTCCCTTTGTTGCCTTTGCTCTTTCTTCTTGTTAGGGAAGGCCTAAGCAGATTGATCAAGGACATGCATCACAAAGGTAGACTCTCTGGCATCAGAATTACTGAGGACTGTACTATAACCCACCTTCTCTTTGTGGATGATGTTCTTATGTTTCTAAACGGGGGAATAGGGGATCTCACTACCATCCAAAACACTATCAACCTCTTCAAAATAGCTACAAGCATGGCCATCAACAATTCCAAATCCACTATTATTATCTCTGAATGCTCCCCCCATGAAATAAACTTTTCATTACAAAGGTTTCCTTTCACCTTGAATCACTTAGATGAGGGCCTTAGATATTTGGGATACAGATTGAAACTGCATGGATATAAGATTGCAGACTGGATATGGTTAATTACCAAGCTGGAGAAAAGACTTCATATCTGGTACCATAAATATCTCTCCAAATCCAGCTGGTTGATGCTCATCAACGCAGTTCTTGAGGCCACCCCGGTCTATTCGATGTCCCTTGCATGGATTCGTAGAGGCATCCTCAATAGAATACAAAACCTCTGTAGCATATTCCTTTGGAAAGGTAATCAACATGGGATAATATTTGTTGGGCAAGATGGGACCTCCTATCTATACCCAAGAAGTGGGTTGGATGGGGCATAAAAACATTAGAGGACTTTTCCACTGCACTGGCAGCCAAGCTTGGGTGGCATCTACTTACCTCCACCAGTTTATGGACCAATATTTCTGTTGCAAAATATATCACCCTGCTCAGGCCAATGGAGCAGCTGAGATAGCCTAACTGGAACAAAACAAGGATATCTAATATATGGAAAGCAATTTTGAATGCACTTACTCTTATATGGGATGGACTAACATGGAGAATATCTGATGGGGCTTCTATCCAAATTTGTTGAGACCCTTGGATAGGATGCGGTAATGCACATCATCTCCCCGTAGACTTACTACAGATCCTCTTTGAGAAAGGAATCATGCATATAAATCATGCAGCGGGCCCCAAGAAATCATCATTTCTCCATCAAACATGGAAGACAACTCGTAGCCTGCTCCTCCCCTGATAATGGCATCAAGCATGGCATTCCTACACTTCTGCTCTACAGGAATCCCACATCAGACTCAGAGAAGGGGAGGATGAGATAATATGGGCCATTTCCAAGAGTGGTTAGTACTCCCCTAAAGAGGGGTACCTACTACTGGCTAACAATCACAAGCCACAACTCGTTGAACCATGGTGGAAAGACATGTGGAAACTAAAAGCACCTCCTTGCATAAGACTACTCCTGTGGTCAATCCTAGAAAACAAGGTGTCGACTCAGGAAAAGTTGAATAAGAGAGGTCAATATGGGCCATTTTGGTGTTGCTTATGCAATAACAATCCTAAATCTCTGGATCATCTTTTTCTGTCCTATTTAGTCACTATCAGCCTATGGACCTCCACTCTTACCCACCTTCACCTACCTATCATCTGGGGGGCTCTGATTACCAAGGAAGCTTGGGAAAATTGGTGGGCATCTACTACATTGGCCAAAACCAGAAACCTCCCCCTCCTCTTCTGTTGCGAAATATGGATCGCTAGAAATAGCTACATCTTCCATGACACTGCCCCTCATTGGACTTCCATCTCAGCGAGAATTATAGTCGATTACAACTCTCTCCCTGAGTACTTGACCACCACACCTCCCAGGAATATCATTCCTGAATCCATAGATCTTTCAAACCCCAGGCATATTTTGATGGCTCTGCTCAAGATACAGGATGTGGTGGTGGGGCTATACTACACATTTCGACAAACCATTATTATCATATTCAAATGGGACTTGGGATTGGCACCAATAACTTTTCTAAAGTCTCCACGACAACCACCTAATCAAATTTTCTATAGAGAAAGACCGTCATAATTTACAAATCTTTGGTGACTCCAAAATTGTTTTTCACTGGATAAAAAAAACCACAACCTGCCACACATACACTTTGGGACATATATTGGCATAAAGTCATAGATTCATCTCACATTTTGACAGTTTTTTTTTTCATCACATCTACAGGGAATGAAACACCATCGCTGACCAACTTTCCAAAATGGTAGTGATCAGGCCATGTAATGTCTGGTTGATACAGGAGCAGCGGAGAGAGGAACATTTCTAGTACTACCACCAGCCGTATATGGACCATGCAGACTAGGTTCAGTAGGAGCCTGAACATATGAAAAACAAGTCTCTTTTATTTTGTCTATTTTAAACTATGTATATACATAACAGCACATGTTTTTAGCAATGCTCTCTACGTAGAGTATGTTTAAAATTTGACTCAATTATGCAGTACTATTTAAAGATTGTCTCCCTACGTGGAGATCTTATTTTGGAGATCATTTTTGGGATCTCTTTTTTTTGAACTGGCACATAGCCACATCTTATGCACATGCACTTGCATCTATAGCATGTAATTTACTTACATTAATGAAAATTACGATCTTTCCAAGGGGCAAAATATATCAATATCTATCTATCTATCTATCTATATATATATATATATATATATATATATATATATATATATATCTATATATATATATATATATATATATATATATATATATATATATGTTAATTACATAAAAAAACTCGATCTCAAAGGAGTCAAGACTAGAGTCTAGAATGATTAGTGGTATTGATATAAGAGTGCAGAAGGAATTATACAAAATGTTGGGTGGGAGGAAAGATACATAGAGAATGAAGTATTTCTATGCAATTGGAAGAATCAATTAAGATTTGTATTTTTATTGTTAAAAATCCAGAGAAACAAATTCAAATTGAATGTCAATGAGCATATATGAATAAATTAAGATTTAATCAAGAATTTCTTTGTATTTGAAGTCAACTTTAAATTTTCCTTGAAATTTGTTGAATTGTAATGAAATTTTTCAGCCTAGCTTGAAGTTTGGTGAATTTCAAATTTCAACCTTGAAATTCATTGAACCTAGTGACTATGAGGAGACTAGCTTAAATTATGATTGAGTGAAATTGAGTTAAGTTTCATGACATGTTTTGAATTTTTCTCAACTCATAGGTTATATTTGTTGTTGCTGTTACTAGGATATATTTAGTGCATTCAAGGTTCATAGAAAGAAGTCACCATGCCATAACCCACAATAGAACATAAAACACCACATGCATACCTAGCTTGCAATTCATTTGGGTGCATAAATACAACCACATAAGCTACTCATAAATGACTTTTATAGTAACTAAAAAGAAGCTCATAAATCAAAAACATTACTTGGTTAAATAATTTATCCCGTAAGAACATTCCAAGTGACATGTCAAAGCTTCCATAGTACTTGATATGAAAGATCTGGTTCCTCTCAGAAACTGCACCCTTCAAAATACATCGGTAGGATAGTGAAACCATAAAACTTGGATAATCATAATGGGAAGACATGAATTCTTCTTTAGAAAATCCTTGTTCTTCATTATGAATACATTCTTGCTTGTGTTCAAATGTGGATTGAGACTATGATAAAATTAGAATCAACCTTATTAGTGTTTCCTCTATGGCCATTTCACAATGATTATCTCCAGATGCAGCAAAAGATATTGATATATCAACTACAGTCAAATTTTTAAATTCTTTATCCTTATTACTGAAATAAGAAGTGATTGTTACTTAAGGAACTGTACCAATAAGTTGAAGAGATTCTCATATTTTTTTTTAAAAGAAATAGATAACCCATATGTTGAATGACCAAAAGAAAAAGATGGAGGTGAAAATCTCTCACAAGTTGAAGACATGTCTTTTTGATGTACACCTTCACTAGAAATACATATATCACTTGTAGTAGACACACTGAAAGATTTGGTTGTGTCAGAAGTGCAAGTAGCACTTATTATGGTTTTAGAATCCCCCTTAATTTCATTCAAAGAATCACTTGTTAGAAGAGAATTGGTCATAATTTTATTAGCTATGTTCTATATTTGGAGTTCTCTTCTATGCACTTTTCCCATAATAAGATCCATGGGATATATTATTCTACAAATAGATATCTCCAATTGCATTTGTTTGTTTTGGCATGATAACATTTACTGCAGAACTAAAGGGAGTTCTTGGAAGGGTGGCCCTTTCATCATCCAAGAATGGAGCCTCAAGGGTTAAAAGAAAGGCTGCATAGAAAAACATATTGAACAACAAATTAACTTTCTTTAACTCATCTCCACTTACACCCTTTAGAAAAATCTATGAAAACATTATCATAATCATAATTGTAAAAGGACATGATAAGACATGCAAACAATGAACTCAAATCCTTAAATATAGAAAACATTTAGTGAAAACTACTAAACTAAGATTTTAAATTATACAAAAATGATCATATTTTTTAGGCCTCATAAAGTAAAGAATGAATCAATTTCCAAACCCTAGTTTCAGCAGAGTATTACTGAAAGAACAAATGATATACCATTTATACATTTTGCATGAATGGTTAAGGAGGGTATTGTACACAAAGACTAGTGTTAGCAATTTCTCATATACACACATGCTCATTCATGTTAACATCTCCACATAACATCAATCTAAGTAGTTGTTCTCAACTTAGGTTAAAAAAAGTGTAAATGAGTGCAAGATTATGGTAAAAAAAAAGGATACCAACAAAATATCTCATATGTCTTGCAATGAACATAAAATTCAAGTGGCGATTGACTCTTTCTTAGAAGGATTTTTCCTCTAAATCCCTTGACAATGGAAAGTCAACCAGCAACCTTGAGGAACTATTTTCCCTTATAATAGCTCATAATTCTACGTGGGGAAAAATATTACTTCCAACACATTAGTAGGATAAGCTTGTAAGCTTTAGTGAAAAAATGGGTTCAAAATTTTCATAACAGACCAGGCAAAATATCTTTTCCATTTGAAACTATGTAACTAGGCCAAACATATTTCCACTTCAAGTGATCATGAAATGTATGGAGATCAAGTATGAGGTGTATGGAGATCTAATATAGAACCAATGAAATCATATTCATGGGAATTATTCACCACATTTTTTCAAGAATGTGTGTCACTAGGTGTTTATGGCACTACTAATTAACTACATCAAGGTGTTGTTCTAAATAAGTTGTTTAGTGTAAAATGTCCACAGTGAGAACCAATTCCTTAGTGTTTTTGTAGTTTCCTTGGAATATTAAGAGGAAAAATACCAATTTAAAAGGAGAAGATCCACTCACTTCAATTTTAATCATGTCTCTCTCAAACTAATGAATGAGATCACATATGACCAAGGCGTCAATGAAACAGTTTGTGACATGAAATATTTTGTGTGCTAAAATGTTATTCAATAAGACAGTTCAAGACGAAGTCGAGTCCCCCACTGTGGAATTCCCAAGTACTTCTGAGACATGTAGGTCAGCTATGTGCACAACATGGCTTTTCTGACTTCACCAGGAGCACCATTCTAGTCAAATATGATTCCCCTTGTCTCCCACATTGTTTGGGATCTACATTGATGAGCTAGAGAAATTTCTTAGGAAGAAAATTCATGCAATTTATGATTACATCCCACACCACGTCTTCATTGTCCTATTCTTGTTCATGGACAATGTCTTCACTCTGTGTTCTCCTCTGAGGGATTTTAGAGGTAGTTGGATGCTCTGACCAACTTTTGAGATCTTAAGAAAATGGTGGTCAACCTTTGAAAAACTAAGGTTACAATTTTGACACCTCCAAGAAATATTTGGAGTACTTTCATTTCTTGTTCCAAAGCGAAAAAATGAAACATATTCAAATATTATCAGCCTCAACACTATCTTGTAGTTTCCCAAGTACTCTATAATGAGCAACAACTTCCCCACTTGCTCAACTATAGACAAAGAAGTTGGGTGGGTGCAATCTAACATATCATAATGCAAAGAGAAGACTGGAAAAATGGAGGAAACCAATATAATGTTATCCAGGTCAATGGGGTACATGAAGGAGAAGGTGAGGGCAGTAGAAATCATGCAGAACATCAACCTTTGCTCACAAGGTGATTAACAGGAAAATAGGATAGTTGCAGCAAATCAAAAATTGAGTTGTTGAGGAGTTGACCCAATCCCTAATAGACCATATTAGCAAGATCAAAGAGGGCCATGATAACCCCCCACATAATAGAGAAAGAAGAGTGAGTAGTATATGGAAAATCCACCAACCAAGAAATCATGATTGCTAATCATTGGACAAAGTAACAATCCAGTAAATTCTAAGATGACATAAAATGGGTATAGTAAAATTTTGAAGAAGATTTCACTTCACTGACATGTGTGACAGATCTATTTTATACCAAAACAAATAGTCAAAATTTGAGGTCATAAAAATCCAAACACGATTGTTAGTAAAGTTCCCTCAAAGATGAGAAGGATCATTATGATCGAGCAACCTTGTAACAATGCCCCTTGAACAACTTTATATCCCACTAGATTGCCAATCTTTACTTTTTTTGATGGATTGATCACATGACACTCAGATGGCTAATAGAGGCTCATATTAATTTGGGAATTGTCCTCTATTTAGGCTATGTGTCTCTCTACTTTCCAAAATAATATTCTTGGAGTTTTTCCATTCTTCATCGTTTGCTTGGCCATCTTGACCTGAATAAAGGAATTGTTTGTACCATCAACAACCATGTCCAGGTAGAAAGTAATATAATGGTCATAGATGCCACAAATTACATTCTTAGCAAGTAAAGTTTCGTAAAGGTCATCCTTTGATCTGATCTGGTTGAAATTCTCATATTTTGTACCTTTGATCATCAAGATCCCACCTAGTCCAACCTGTGTGCCAAATAAAATGGTTAAAAGATTAGCCCTTCTAATATACCCTTGACTAAAAAAACTTGACAAGTTCCTTCCTCTTGGAAATATTTCAAAGTTTCCTAGCTTAAGTTGGATTTAAGGCCATCAGTATGAAATTCCCAATACACAATATAATCATAGTTTGCAACAGATAATGCCATGCGGACTACTAAGGTAACCTTTGGTATGACCTCTCAAATTTGTCACACAACAAATTTCAAAAATTTGAAATACAAACAATATGCCAGTGAAAACAAAATCATGAAACTTTTTCAATGTTTACACAAATGCCAAGGAAGCAATATGCCAATGTAAACAAAAGAATATAAAATTCCAACATTTAGAAAAGCGCCAAGTACACATCTAAATGCCAAGGAGCTTGTCACTGATTAACAAGGAACAACCTAATATTACCCATCCTAATTTCCTTTATGGAGACTACAAGGACACATATGAAAACCAAACATGAGATGTATTGATATTAATCCTAGTCTGTATATGCAGATTTATTATTTCCATAAGTTATAGTATTTCCAGGCATATTTGGTACTTCCTGAAACAATTCCTAGTCACATGGATCAACAAAAGTTAGAAGACACATTTATGGAGGATACATATAATCCAAACTTAAACAGGAACATAAAAATTTACATATATAACCATAAATACAGAGATGCAGTAGAAATAACACTTCATTTCATTAATATCAAATTTTGAAATATTCTTACAAATAGAATGCAAATAAAGTAGCTCAAGCAATGGTAGCTTATCCTTGAGAAGATATGTGGTGGATACATGCCTCTTAACTGTGTTACAATGAGGCTCAAGGGCCTATTTATTATTTAACAACACACGAAAACCCTAACCCCTTGAGATGGAACACCAAAAGTTTGTGGGCCCCATTGTGGTTAGTTGGGCAGCCAACTTCGCTAGGCCGTAATTTGGTTATATTATCTCCATTTGGTGTGTACGATACCTTGTTCAAAAGGTTTCTCCAATTACTACTAGATTTGTAGCAAGCCCTTTCCAATGGCGTTGGGCTTGCCACGAACATAAAAAAAACATTGTTTAGGGGGTCAAAACTGCTTCGAAAGTTTAGGACCTGAAAGACTGCTAAAAATAGTAAATACTACAATAAACAAGGAAACAGATGAAAGCAACTGGAGGTATAGGTGGAATAGGCAGGCGATCACCAATATCCACCTGGATCATTCCTCCCTCCTTAGGAAGCAGTGGTCCCCATTACAAGTAGAGCCTCCATGAGGTGAGAGAATTTCTATTGAACCTGGTCCCTAGTGAACCACTTACCCTGGTGAAGTAGTTGGCTTGATTTGACAACTTGATATAGATCTATCCTCTATTAGCGAGTTTTCTTGATCTACATGTCCATGATTTGATCAATTTTTTCCTATTCGATGCAGTTTGGGTTTAGCTCTGTTGGTGTGAGTTGTTCCACAATGTCAGATGTGTCTAGCAATGGTGGAAATATGGCTGAAGGATGTCTACATTGAACATTGGGTGCATACCAAGGAATGGTGGAATGTTGAGATTGAAGGCATTGTCCCATACAACCTTGGTGATGGTGTATAGCCCATATCAATGTGAGTGAAGCTTACAGTGGGGTCCAGCGAGGAATTCCTTCTCCAAATGTAGCCAAAATTTGTCATCCACCTAGAACTTATGCGACACTCGATGCTGATCATGGTGATGCTTGTATTTAGCATTGGTTCTATCCAATATATCATGGACCTATTGGTAGATGTTTTGAATGCGCTAAATGAAGTTGGTAGTCCTGTCAGCTTCGGACTAGACGTGAGCGGAATCTACCTAAGTAGCTACAAATGGTATGGCCACATCAATGTGACATAATGGCTGAAATCCCAACCCTATTTGAAAGGAATTTTGGCCCATTGAGCTATCGATAGCTTTGTTGTAGTTGTGCTGGACATAGAGGAGGCTTTCATCCCATGTGCATGGATGCTTCAAGTTGTACATTTGAAGAATGTGTACGATCATCCTATTGACAACCTCTATTTGGCCCTCTGTTTCACGGGCCTAAACCATAAACAAAGTTATATCACCAATGAATCGACATAAACCAACCAAGTTATGTCAATGCAAACCACACAGCTAATGAACCAAGTTATGCCACCAATGAACCAATGAAAACCATAGATCTAGTGAACCAATTTATGCCACCAATGAACCGACACAAATCATAGAGCCAATGACCCAATTTATGTCACCAACGAACCAATGCAAACCACAGATATAGTGAACCAAGTTATGTCACCAACAAACCAATGAAAATCATAGAGCCAATGAACCAAGTTATGTCACAATGAAATAATGCAAACCACAAAGCCAACAAACCAATTTATGTCACCAACGAACCAACACAAACCATAAAGCCAATGAACTAAATTATTTCACCAAAAAACCAATGCAAAGCACAAAGCCAATGAACCAAGTTATGTCACCAACAAACCAATTCAAACCATAGAGCCGATGAACCAAGCTATGTCATTGATCAACATATGGAAACCTCATATCCAATGAACTATATTATGTCACCAACAAACCAATTCAAACCATGGAGCCAATGAACCAAGTTATGTCTCTGATGAACCGATGCAAACCAAAAATCCAATGAACCAACGCAAACCATAGAGATAAAGCTTGTTATTCGTTGTAATTAAATGGTTATTTTCCAAATGAAATCATGGTTACATATAAATACATGTTTGTGTGGTCTTAGGGTGTATGGGATCTGATCGATGGATACTTTTGATGCTTCAAGGCCGATTGTATGACCAAGATTTTTTCCATTTGCCACGGTCATTTAGGCCTAACCTCTAATGTCATGAATCTAGATCCCTAGGGATCATGGTAATTCATGTGTTGATGTTAACCTGACATGATTATTCCACATGCCACTTGAAATCATGTTAATTGGACGCTAAAAATTTTCAACTATACATGCCATGTGGAAGTCATCCATATTTCCACGTCACCATATTGACCCCATCATGCTAACATGTCATGCTATAGCTCGGCCATGTTTTACTGTTGACATCATTATCAGGATGACATGTCATGCTTATACGGTGGTGTGCCAGTCGTTAAATGGTGCACAAGTTCACACCTTGTCCACTATATATTTTTCTCCATTCATTCACCGTGATTGGATCTATCAGAATGTGTGTGATCTTTAACCTGTTAAACAATTTGAAATTTCATGCACCACATACCGTAGATTGCACCATAAGATCATAGATCTTATTTGAAGAAGCTTGAATTTTAACAGAATTGGTATTTTCAAATAAAATTGGTTATTTTGTCCTCATTGCAATTGTCAACTTCAAACTAACATATCTTCTCATCTGGTAAGAGTTTGACCAAGTGTGATATACCGTTGGAAATGTGTTAGAGAGGAATTCCAACCATACCATCCATAGAATCATTTGAATGTCATAAAAACTACAAAAAGTCAATAAACTTCAGGCCACTTTAACATCATTTGATGAGAGCATGCCAAGGGATTGGACTATCATTTTTCTTTGTTTGATTCATGAATGACATTATTATTCCTTTGACCTCCCCTTTAACATTAATGACACTAGTTGTTATCAATGAAAACACTATTTCCAATAATAGCATGACAAAATCACTCAAAAAGGAACACGATAGTGTAATCACAAACTTGTCCTCACAATATGTTCAAATATCTAGACCCTCTACTATAGTATATCTTCGCAAATTCATCAACATTCATTCCAAGGTTTTGATGGGATGCCTAAGGATATTCGACTTGCTCGAGATCATTACCATGCTATTTAGTTCCAACCAATAAGTGTACAACCTAATATTAGGCCTTATAGGTACCCACATGCACAAAGAATGAGATTGAGTGTATTCAAGAAATGTTAGAGGTTGAAATCATAACACCTAGCCAATGTTCTTTCTATGAACTAATGATGATGATTCAAAATAAGGAAGCTTCATGGAATATGTGTCTAAATTATAGAGAACTCAAAAAAATGACCATTAATCATAGGTTTCCTATTCTTATTAGTGATGTATTATTAGATGAATTGCAAGGAACAATTTTCTTTAGTAAGTTGGATCTTTATTCTAGATATCGTCAAATCAAAAGGAGAAAAAGGAATTCCCAAAATAATCTTTAGAGAACATGAAGGCCATTATGAGTTTTCGGTGATGCCTTTTGTCAGTACTAATTCACCTTCAAAATTTTAAAGCTCAGTGAATTTTATTTTGAAATCCTTCCTAGGAAATTTTGTGTTGGTATCATTTGATAATACACTAATCTACAATAAATATTGATAATACTATTGGAATAGAAACAATTATATGCAAAGTATTCCAAGTGTGCCTTTAGGGTTCGAGAAGTGGAATATTTGAGTCATATTATATATCATGTTGGTTTCAAAGTGGACCCCAACAAAATTAAATCTAGATGGAACGTAAATGATCCAGGTGGATATTGGTGGCCACCTACCTATTCCACTTGGACCCCCACCATTGTTTCTTTCAGTTTTCAGTTTCCTTAATTGTAGCACAATTTACTATTTTTGGCATTTTTTCGGGTCCTGAACTTTTGGAGTCATTTTGAGGCCTTAACAATGTCTTTTTGGAAAACTGGGGCTAATATGGACTGTTAACTAGGGTTTTCCAGTCAGAAGTTGTATTCCTCAAATATGTCTTTCTAACGAGGTATTGTGCACATCAAATGAAGATCATGCCAAAGTTACAACCCTAGGAAGTTGATGTACCAATTTACCCAAATGGGGCCCATAGTTTTGGCACTTCATCTTGTAGGGTTAGGGTTTTGGATATTTATGGTTTCAATTGTTTCTCAATAATACATAGGCCTTCGAGCCTCATTGTAACACAATTCAGAGGCATGTAGCGACCACATCTCTTCTTAGAGATAAGCGACCGTCACTTGAGCTAGTCTTGTTTCCATTCTGTTTGTAGGCATATTTTAGTATTTGATATTAATGAAATGAGGTGTTATTTTTGCTTCATATTTGTATTTATGGTTATATATTTAATTTGTTGCATTCTTGTTTAAGTTCGGATCAGTGGTATTAGAGTGGTGTACTCTTTCTCTATTTTTCTTTGCATGTCCCGAACGAGGTCAAGATATAAGGAGTTAGGCTTGAACTGGTCGAACCTTTGCAATGCTAGCCTCACAAATCCCTAGACCTCCCATGGTATAAGAAAATAAAGACGAGGGGGTAGGAGATCGCATCAAAATATTGCTCGAAGAAGCCCTCGAGTGACAAAGGAATGTGATGATGGATAACTTTGCCCAGATCCTTCAGCGATTACCCAGGGGCGACGCATCTACTTCCATCAGTTACTTTGGAAGCACCACACCCTTTAAGGTACAAGTTAATTTTGACATTCCCATATTTAAGGGTCAGATAGATGTGGACACCGTAGATAAATGGTTAAATCTGCTAGAAGGATATTTTTCTATTCATAATTTTTCCAGCCAGGAAAGGATTACTTTTTCTCTTCTCAAATCCACCCTGCACATTAAGGACAACTGGGAAACCTACTGCAAGTAGAAGGATGAAATTATGCCCTCACTATTTTTAGTCGCACCCACTTGGGATTCGTTTTGGGATGCTATCAAGGAGTAGTACTACCCTGTTGGGAGCTTTGAGGATAAATACATAAAGTGGATCACACTGCAGTAGGGAAGGGACCAAGATGTACCAGACTTTACCAATATTTTTCATACCCTTCGCACGAAGTTGGGTATTAAGGATTTTGAGCGACATTTGGTACTCAAATACAGCGACTGACTACACAGGTACATCCATGATGAGATGGATTTCCTAGACATTTCCTCGCTCAGGACGACGTACCGATATGCTGTCAAGATTGAGTAGAAGTTTAAACAAAAGAAGCGAGACTTTGGATCTGTGAATCTAAAGAAAGGGAAAGTTTCCCCCAAACCAGAGAACAAAGGACCAAGCCAAGGTGGGGTGACCCAAGAAAACTTGTCAAAGCTGCAAGAAAATAACAACACCACGAAGTCAAAGAGGGACACAAGAAAGCAGTGTGAGTTCCATAAGAGCACCACTCATAACACAAGTGAGTCTTGGGCCAAGTGGTCGTTGGTGGCCGAGTTGAAGGCTTCAGAATCAAATGCTTGTTCTGACTATGAGTTAGAACCCATCAATAAATGGAAAAGAGAAGGAGTTATTGATGTGGAGCCCAACGCAATTGTTTCCACCACCAAGATCCATAAGAATGAGCCCAAATATCCAAAGGAGGGGGGGCGTATTTTCCACTCACAAATGTGGGTGAAGGGTTCACCACTGCAATTCATTGTCGATAGTGGGAGACAAAAGAACCTCATTTCAACTGAGGTCATGAAGTGGTTGGGCCTACTGACCACACCACACCCACATCCATACAACATTAGTTGGCTTCACCAAGGATGAGATCTCTGAGTCATCCAACAATGTCGCCTTCCCTATAGCATCAAGCCCTTCACATATGAGGTATTGTCTGATGTTGCTCCTCTTGAAGTTTGTAATGTATTATTAGGAAAACCATACTTTTGGAAGTGACATGTTGTATATGAGTCGAGACCTCACTTTGTTATTATTTATTTGGCTAATAGGTTATACAAGATACTGGAGGCATCTCCACCTATCGCCATCTCTTTGATCTCTGCTAAAAAATGCAGTAACATTGTTTCCCAGACTAGGAAATTTGTTTTCTTTCTAATTCTCTTTTAAATTAAGGGGAAGAGTGTAGCCACATCCATGGCCCCCCAAAAGGGTTCCTCCATGCAACATAAGCAGGTGGATACGACCGTGGAAGAATACAGGGACATCGTCTCCTCACCCATAGGGGTACCCTTGCATTGTCGGGCCAAGCATTCATTTAATCTGACCCTTAGAGTAACTCTACCCACTAGGTTGATATATCACCACTCCATTATGAAAAATTCAAAGTAAAAGCAACAACATGATCAACATCTGGTGCTACACAAGTTTCAGGTGGGTGACAAAGTTTGGTTGCATTTGTAGAAAGAACACCTTACCGCAGCCCATCGGAAGCTCAAATCACTATGATATGGTCCTTACACCATTACCAAGGTTGTGGGAGGAACTTATTTAGAGCACAACATTCATCCATTCCTTGGCTTGCACCCAGTGTTCAATGTGGACCGCCTTCGACCATACTTCCCACCATTGTTGGACACGACAGACATTGTAGAACAACTCACACCCAGAGATTTGAACCCAGAATGCATGGAATGGGTGAAAACTGATCGTATCATGGAAACACAAATGAAGAACACCTAACAGCAAAGGATCCAACTATATCAAGTTGTAAAAGCAATCCAACTCCTTCACTAGGGCAAGTGGCTCACTAGTGACTAAGTTCAACAGAAGTTTCCTCATCTCATGGAGGAACTCAATGCAATGGGTAGCATTGCTTCCTAAGGGGGGAGGAATGATCCAAGTGGATACTGGTGGCCTCCCACCTATTCCATTTGGACCCCCAACATTGTTTCTTTCAGTTTTCAGTTTCCTTAATTGTAGCACAGTTTACTATTTTTGGCCCTTTTTCGGGTCTTGAACTTTTGGAGCCATTTTGAGGCCTTAAACGACATTTTTTGGGGGAAAATAGGGCCAACAAGGGTTGTATACTAGTGATGTTCATTTGGAAGTTGTATTCCCTGAATAGACCTTTCTAATGAGGTATTGTGCGCATCAAATGAAGATCGCATGCCAAAGTTACGACCCTGAGAAGTTGACATACCAATTTACCCAAACGGGACCCTTAGTTTTGGTGCTTCATCTACTAGGGTTATGGTTTTAGATGTTTAGGGTTTTCCATTGTTTCTCAATAATAAATAGGCCTTCAATCCTCATTATAACATAGTTCAAATGCATGCAGCTGCCACATCCCTTCTTAGAGATAAGCTACCATCGACCGAGCTAGTCTTGTTTCCATTCAATTTGTAAGCATATTTTAGTATTTGATATTAATGAAACGAAGTGTTATTTGTACTGCATATATCTATTTATTGTTATATCTATAATTTTTTGCATTCCTATTCAAGTTTGGATCAGTAAAATTCCAAAAACTATGAAGAATCTTTGAGGATTCTTAGGATTTATGGGATATTAGCACAGTCTTTTCAAGAATTATGGTTAAATAATAGCAACTCTAATAAAATTTTGAAAGAAGGATGCATTTTATTGGATTCAAGAATCAATTAAAGCTTTGAAAACTTAAGGAAGTTATGCATATAACATCTATCCTTACCACACTTGACTTTACAAAAACCTTTGTTGTGGAGTGTGATGCCTTAGTTCTGGGAAATGGTGTAATTTTATTTGAGAGAAGCCAACTTAAAGGTAAGAAATTACTCAAACCCATTTATGAAAAAATAAATGTTGGTCATAGCACACTAGTTAAGAAATGACACCCTTACTTTATCATAAGACATTTCAAATTAAAACAAAATCATGATAGTCTGAAGTCCTTCCAAGAGCTCTTTAGAAGAGACAAAAATGGGTTACAAAGATATCACATTGTGAATTCGACATTATCTACAAAAATGGAAAAAATATTATTGTAGATGCGCTTTCAAGGAAAGAAGAAGATATCAAGCATTTACTACATGTTATTTTCATTCCACAATCTAACTAGGTGGATGAACCAAAGATACAATGGAAGCAAGATTAGAATGTATGCATTATCGTTAAAAAAATCATGTATTTTGAAGTCCCTTTGGGAAATATTTATAAGAGAAACAAAAATGGGTTACAAATTTTTATGTTATGACTTTGAAATTATATATGAAAAAGGAAAACAAAATATCATGGTAGATGTAATTTCAAGGAAAGAAGAAGACAATAAGGATTTACAGTGTGAAAATTTCATTCCACAATCTAACTAGGTGGAAGAAGTAATGATAGATGGAATCAAGATCAGAAGGTATGCAATATCATTAAAACAAAATCATGTAGTATGGAGTCCCTCTTGGAACTCTTTAGAAGAGAAACATAAGTGGGTTACAAATATGTTACATTATGACTTGAAATTATCTATGAAAAAGGAAACCAAAATATCATGGTTGATGCAACTTCAAGGAAAGAAGAACACATGAAGGGTCTACTATGTGCTATTTTCACTCCAAAATCTAGCTAGGTTGAAGATGCAGGGATAGAATCGAAACAAGATCAAAAGGTATGCAATATCATCCAACGACTACAAGAGGAACCAATGCATTAGATAAATTTTGGTGGAAGAATAATTCATTGCATTATCAAGATCACCTATATTTATGTAGGAATTCCAAACTCAAATAGAAGTTCCTTTTGGAATTACACACTTCTTCTATAGGGGGAACATTCAAGGTTCTTGAAATATCACCATGGGATCAAGAAGGACTTTTGTAAGAAGGGATTAAAAATGTTGTTCAATTTTTTTTGGCTAAATGTGTGCTCTACCAACATAATAACAGAGAGACAATCAATATCATAGGGATCCTACTACCATTATCCATACCAATTCAACATTAGGAAGAGGTTCTAGTGAGATTTATTATATCTCTACAAAAATACAAAGGAAAGAATGTCATCATGATAGTAGTGGGTTGAATCACCAAGTAGCCAAAACTTTCATGGAAACAATTCAGAACCTACATGGAATCCCAAAGATTATTGTAAGTGATAGAGATATAATTTTCATTTTCATTTGTTGGAATAAAATATATTTTTTTTGGGTACTTAGTTGGCTAATAATTCCCTTACCATTCCCAATTTTATGGGAAAACTAAGTTTGCGAATAAATGTCTAAAAGGGTATATTTTTTCTCCGCATATAATAAAAAAGAAAGATGGGTTAAGTGGTTTACCTTTAAGGAAGGATGGTGCAAGACATCCTTCCTTACTTCATCTATCACATCACCAATGAAAGTGAAATTAAAGGATCAAATAGTGGAATACTACAAAGAGAACCAAAAATAATTTTTCAAACTATTGAAGGATAAGCTAGTTTCAACAGAGGATAGGATGAAGCAAAAATCATATCAACTTGCCAAAAAAATGGAATTTGAAGTTGGGAATCAGTATTTTTGAGTCTACCAACATACAAGCAAAAGTACTTCAGACAACAAAATAAGGACAACAAATTGGCATCCAATTATTAAGGTATGAGGTGTTATAGAGGATTAGAAGTATCGCTTACAAATTAGAGTTTCTTGTGTATTCATGTGTACATCTAGCCTTCCATGTTTCTTGATTAAATAAGGTAATAAATAAGGAGTTCCTCGTTCAAACTATTTTACTTGAGATTAATGAATAAGAGAAAATCATTACCAAAACTAGAAACAATCCTTGAAAATAGGAGTAAGCACTTGAAGATCAAGCAATTACTTAGTACCTCATAATGTGGAATAACCTACTTATATAAGAGTTGAAATGGGAAGATGCTTTCTTCATGAAAAAACATGCACAATTATTGAAATGTTGAGGGGAATACTTGTCTGAAGATGAGGGGCATGTTAAGTCCAAGAAAAAAATTCATGTTAAGCCCTGCATATTGAGCTATTACATTTATATTGTCATATTAGTGTTGCTAGCTGATTTTTAATGTATGCATTGTATTTATATTTATACCAACATGACCTAGTCTTACAATCATTTCATATTATGTATTTCTATTTTTGAGTTTATCAACATAGAAAAAGAAGATCTACATTCGTTATTCTCTCTTACTCAAGGCGTGGAGTTACTTTTTTTGGACATATTGTTTTCATTTATGACAAATAGTGTCATTGATGTCAAAGGGTAAGTCAAAGGAAACATATTGTTGAGAATGATAGTTTGGTGACTTGAAATATCACATCAAATCATGACAAAGTGCTTGAAATTAATTTAGTTTTTATTGAAGTTTTGATGACCAAATGAATATATGCATGGTATGGTTGGATTGTCTTCTATGAGACCCTTCCAATGGTATATCACACTTAGACAAACACTTCATGGATAAGAAGATATGTAAGTTTTAAGGTGACAATGACAAAAAGGGAAAAGTACCAAATTTATTATTAAAAGAACCAAAATTTCTAACTCCAGTGCATCTTTAGATCTAATCGATGACTTTGAGAAAAATCAATGATGGATTGTGCATGAACTTGTGCATTGGTTAACCAGATTAAATATTGAGCATCTTAGGGTTTATTTGGCGATTGAAAATTTCATGAATGGTGGATGGAGTATTAACCTGTACAAAGGTTAATAAAGGCCACACCCCCATGTTATACTAATGCAATTATGAAATGTGGCAAGCGTTAGGTGGTAACCATATTTGGATGTCATGTGGACCCCCCAACATAAGTGATTTTTATGTGGCCCTATAATGTGGATGCATAGGTGGCAGATCCATATCGGAAATATGGTAGTATTGTGACATGTGGCAACACAATACTAGCTTAAGGATGATGATGTGGATAGGTTGATTTTGTAGAACAACAACGTGCCATGTGGCATGATGAAAGGGAATTTTTGGTTATCAAACAAGGCCAAATTTGGCTGACATTTGGGACCACTTATAGAGTTCCACATTGTAGTTTTTACATCATGTTGATGTCAACATATGGATGACCATAAAACCCTAGGATTGGGCCATAATGTTTGGTCCCATGAAGGTTCTATAAGTAAGTCCCATGCTAAAATTAGGCTCCCATATTCATATATATACATGGGCATATGAATTGAGGTGATGAAGAACTAAGGAAAGTATGAAGTAACATGTAAAGGCTCTACCTTTTTCATATGACCGAGGGAGCACAATCATAGTCTACAGGATGTCATAGGTTCAAGACTATATCTTTATGTGATTTGGCTCTCTATGGTAATGATTGGTGCAATTTGTTTTTTACATGGATCTCTATGTGTGACCTGACTCTTCATGGTAGGACTAGAATGGCTCTCATTTCAATAATATGATTGGTGCAAAAAAAAATTGACATGGCTCTCGACACCATATGTTTGGTGTTAACCTATCATGGTATGACTAGTATGGATCTTGTTGTAGTCGCTCTTTGTACGTGATATGTATCTTCGTGTGGATCCCCATGTATGATCTCGCTCTTTTTAATTTGATTGATATAGCGCTTGTCACATTGCTTCTGCATCTATTTGTGGTATGACTAGCATGTCCCTTATTGTGGTGGATCTTTATGCTTGAACTGGTTCTTCGTGTGATATGATTGATGCAAAATTTTTGACATGGATCTCCATGCATGATTTAAACTTTCATGTGGTATGATTGGTGCAAAATTCTTTACATGGCTCTTCATGCATGACTTGGATCTTTGTGGTATGAATATGACATGATTGGCACAAAATATTTTGACAAAATATAATGTAGCTCTTCTATGATTGGCACAAATAGTTTGGTATGGTTCTCTGTGATGAACTAGATTTTTGTATGATTAGCGCAAACATTTTGACATGAATCTCTATATGTGACCTGGCTTTTCATATGATTGGCGACCTGGCTCTCAGAGGTATGATCACACAATGTGTATGACCTGGCTCCCTAAGGTATGACTAGCAACATGGCTCTCTGAGGTATCAGTGGCACAAATGTGTATAACATATCTTTCCTAGTATGACGTGGCTCCTTGTTGCATGATTTGATCAACAATGAAGATATGACATAGATATTCATTGTGAAGGATGAATGAGTAACATGACAGTGTAGCTGTTGATGTGTCATGTCATGCCACGAGAGGTCATGGGTTTGAGTTCAACTGGCTACACAAAACCATTATTTTTCCCTTAGAAGTGTGGTTTATCAAACTGTTAATGGATTGGTAATGTTCATTTTGTAGAACACATGCTTGATATGTGCATTTTGTAGGAAGTGGATCAAGAAAGTGCATTATGTAGGAAGTGGACCTGAAAGGTGCATTATGTAGGACAATTAATTTTTATAATGCTTTTATGAGTTATTTAGAGGAACAAATTGAATTTGGAAAAAGGCATTTGGTTAGAATTCTTTTGTGATATGAAAGGGGGAGTTTCACGCAATTTTTTGAGAATAGGAGGCCATGGTTATTGTCAATATGCTCTAGAATACATTAATAGTTTTTAAGATGAAGAAGATTATGGATATCAATTATTAAAGAATAGATTGATTTGTTTTTTTTTTAGCTTGTAGATCTAGTTTGAAAGATTGTGAAAATTGGTCCACTATATTTCAGAGGTTGGTGCCTCAATTAAGTTGAATCCTACTGCAAGTTGGTGCTTGCATATTTTATAGGTCAGTTCCTTGATCATGTTGTAGCCTACAACATTTCAAAACTTTCTCATATTTTTGGGTTGCTGCCTGCACATATATTTTGGGGGTTGGTGTGTGAAAAATTATTTTTAGGGGTTGATGCCTGCAAATTAATGTAATAAAAAAATGAAGAAGAAAAACAATTTTTTGGTTTTCTCCTGCAATGTTTTCCACATACATCTAGCACTGTCATGTTTTTATGTGATGATGATATTTTATGATGCATGATTATGTTTTTAGTTTTCATTAATTGCAAATTTTTTTAGATTCATAAAATTAACCATCATATTGATTCACTCCCCCCCACTAGTGTACTCGTTAGTCCAACAATTGGTATTAGAGTGGGTTCCCTCAAGAATAATGAATCACAGGAAGGTCAATCATAAAGAATATGGCCTTTATCAAATCTTCAGGCAAGCCTCCTCAATTTAATGGAACAAACTATGCTTTGTGGAAGTTAATAATGGAAACATACATCATGTCCTTGGGTATTGATGTTTAGGTTTTGAGAATGGTTACCAAGTTCTTTATACTCCTCCATTTGATGCAGAAGGTAGGTAAATATCTCTATAAGTCCAATGCAATAACCAAAAATGCTAGCATAAGTGGCTTATTAGATACTGAATTTTTAGAAAAATATGCATTGCAAGTCTAACAAAGATCTATGGAACATGCTCAAAAATAGTCATGAAGGGCATAAGAAAGATAAGGAGGAAAAATTACAAACCTACAGAGGTTAATTTGAAAGTTTAAAAATGGAAGAAGATGAAAATATTGCTTCATATTTCCTTCAAGTAGAAAACGTTAGGCCTGGGTGAAGAAGTCAAGGAAGTTGTTATTGTTAAAAAATATTGAGTTATCTTCCTATAAGGTTCAATCCTAAAGTATCAGACCTTAAAGAACTATTTGACATGCAAAAGTTGAGCATGGATGTCCATACACTATCCATACAATAAACTCTGTAAGGAAGGAATTAAACTGTGAAGTTCAAGAAATCATAGTAATTCATTAATAATGATGAAATAGACACTCAATGTTATATATATGCATAACATACAATAATCGAGAACCACAAGAATACCAGTAAACACTTATCTTGAAATCTTGAGTAACTGGAAATTGAGGGTGGGATTTCAACTCTCCACAAAATTGTAGTATATGTTTCTATTCTTTCTTTCATTCAACTACCCCTGAGCTGTATTTAGAGTCTGAGGAGAAGTGCGCAAGTGAATAAAACCAAAACCAATTCATCACTCTTAGGAATCTAGAGACCACCCCATCTCGACCTGCTTAAATAGGCATTACCATCTCTAATAATGGGATTCCAAAGTACACTGCTATCCAACTACAAATCCCACTATCAATTCAAGGAAAACATAGAGACTAGCCTCTCTAAACTAGGAATCTAGAGGATATAGAGTCTCCACCCTTTATTGGGAAACTAGAGCACTCTACACCTCCACCTGAATATCCTTGTGTGCCTAGCCTGACACACAAGCATCACAAGAATAAGCAACCCAAACCTAATTCTATGACACAATGATAATGTGACCAAGTTGAACCCAACGTGCTATTCCCCCATTGTAGGTTGTTACTTATTCCTCGTAGAATTCCTTCTCCTCTAGTCACCCCCCGAAGAAGAAGAATCCACTAAAAACTAAAAAAAATATCCCTCTATATCTTCTATTCGCATATATGTCACTTCCATCATCGACTCACCAACTATTCTTACCGCACTTCCCTCACCAATCCATAATTTTGTCTAACCCCATACTAGCCAATAAATGAATGTAAAAATCCAGTTAGAATATGGTGTACAATAAATGAACCTACTCCAATCCTTCTAATTCCTAAGAAATCTCCTCCTCCAGACTCTAAATCCCTATCTACATTTTTAGACAGTTACCAAGCTTGCATTGATTATGAGATATTATGTTCATAAAATAATTATAAATGGGGTTGCAAAAATGGGTTGTCACACCTACCTTCAGAGGAAAAGAGAAATGTCCTCATAAAAAGTGCCTCTTATGCTTGGATTGGGGGAAGCCTATTCAACTTGGGATTGAATAAGATTTTAAGAATATGAGTGTGGGAGGATGAAGTCTATGATATCCTTTTAGCTTGTCATGATGAACTTTATGGAGGCCATTACTACAAAAAGATGGATAAAAAAAAATAATCTTGCATGGAGGATACCTTTGGAAAACTCTTAATAAGGATGCACAATGATACACTACATAATGTGATGAGTGCTAAGGAATGGGAAATCATACTTGGAAGGATAAAATTCCCCTTCAACCTCAAGTTTCTTTTGAGCCATTTAAGAAATGGGGCATGGAATTCATTGGTCCTATTGACCCCCCATCCTGACAAAAAAAAGTACATCATTGTATGCAACAATTACCTAACTAAATGGGCTAAAGTGAAGGCAGTAAATACAACAATAGAAAAACGAAATAGTTGATTTCTTAATAGAAAATATCTTCTACATGTTCGGTTTTCCAGGAGAGTTAGTAAAACATAAAATCTCTGAGTTTACCTCTAATTTTTTTGAAGAAATAACGAAGCAACACTACAATCACCATTGAAAATATACTCCCTACTAATCCCAAGAAAATGGGCAAGTATAGGTCACGGATAGGGAATTTGATAAAATTCTTACCAAAGTGATTATTGGTAGCAAAAGAGACTAGGGAGAAAGGCTTATTGAGGCCACCTAGGCCTAGAACACTACTCAGGAAAACCACCACTAGTTTCACCCCATATGAGCTAGTCTACAGAAATAAGGATTCTTTATTAATTGAATATTAATAAAACACATTGAGGGTGGTAGCCCAAATTTTCATTGATTCTACCAAAGCACAAGTTGATAGGATACAATAGTTAAATGAATTGGATGAGTATAGAATGTTGTTACATACTAAGGTAGGCTAGTTTCAAAGAAAATTCTGGCATGATGGATACATCAAGACCAGGGCCTTCTAATAAGACTACTAAGTGTCTCTGCTAAAGAAAAACACACACTCAGTAGTTAAACAATAATTAGCTAGAGTGATTGCACTTTATCTTTAAGTCCCTCTTGCAAATGCATTCTTCCTTGTTCCAGTCTTATATTATTTTGATGGTTCAAGTTGCCTTTTTCTCTTTTTAATTTGATTCCGCAATATTTCCTTTAAAGAAAGTAGGGATTTATATTAGGAAGATTCATACCATCTGTGGCATTTCCTATGCTTCATCTCTAAGTTTACGGATCCCTCGAGTTGACAAATTAAGTGTTGAGGACTTTGCTTAAGTGTAATTCCTGCACTCAACATTTTGGCGCTGTTGCCGAGGAGGCGATTTGATTTGGTAAGAGTTTTCTGATTATACAATAGAGGTAATTTTTCCTTTATTTTTGCAGTATTGTTTGGAAAAGCTTCTTTGAAGGAATTTTATTGGTGTTAATTGATTTCTGATAGCTTTTTTATGAAGTTGTTTGTTATTTTTCTTTCTTTTTTGAAATGAATGCCTATAAAAGGTAAGGGTTCGAATCCCACTAAGGGCCGAAAGAATTCTGAAAACAATTCTCATATTGGGTCTCCTTCTGTAAGCAGGAAGCCCAATCCAATTCAAACCCATCACATAAGAACAATCCACCTAGATTCTATGACAACAGCTCAGGTGTGGTTTAGCCTGTTGAGAGCGGTTCAAGTAAAAGGGAAACAATGGCAGACCATGAAGATCATGTGGAAGGGACTAGTGAAAACCAGGTAAGTGGAGAACAATCCACTTTTTTGTTTCCAATTGTGGACCCTGATACTGTGGCACAAATGAAGAATATTCCACCATCAGCTCTCCCTCATTTCCATGGTAAAGTTCATGAAGATCCTGACTCTTTTCTATTCGAGTTTGATATTCTGTGTAGAATTTATGATTATTCAACTGACGCTCAGAAGTTAATATTATTTCCTGTTACTCTCAAGGACTCAGCTCTACGCTGGTTTATGGGGTTAGGAGGAAACACTATAACCTCTTGGGATCAGATGAAGAGAGTGTTTTTGTCTAAATATCAAGAATATTGCAAAACTCAGGACATGCCGGATGAGATTTTTACAATCATACAGGATGATGATGAAACTCTTGAAGATTACCTAGAAATATTTATGTATATTTTACAAAGGTCGAAAGTTAAGTTTGATCCCAGCGCTATTAGAACCTTGTTCTTAAGAGGACTTAATGATAATGTTAGAAATAATTTAAATCTGTTAGGGCAAGGTGATATTTCTCATCAAACTTTTGAACAAATTTGTGAATTATGCAGGAAATTTTCAAGAAATCAGTATAGATCCGGTAGAGGAACTCGAAATAGAAATAGAAAAATTGAATCTACTGATGCTATGATTATTGGACTAGAAAATAAAATGGAAAACATGAAAATTGATATAATGAATACTGTTAACAAACAGTTGGACTCTTTAAAATTTCAGCAAAATCATGAAGGAACAAGAGTCATTATGTATTTTCTATCCTAAATGTAGAGACAAGCATCCTCCTAAAGAGTGTCCTCTTAATTTGAAAGAAACTAATAAGTGTGCTATTTGTGCAAAAGACCATGTCACAGAAAAATATCCCTCTATACCAAGACTTAAAGCTATATTTACAGGGGGGCAACCTGAAGCTGAATACTTGTATGCTATGGGAGCAAGAAGGAATTGGCCTC
The DNA here is from genome assembly GCA_031772625.1 of Pinus tabuliformis. Taxonomy (NCBI): domain Eukaryota; kingdom Viridiplantae; phylum Streptophyta; class Pinopsida; order Pinales; family Pinaceae; genus Pinus; species Pinus tabuliformis. The sequence goes on from CM062820.1 coordinate 392,355,499, forward strand.
AAGTAGGTGCAGGTATGGCTCCTGAATTTTCTCCACACTATTTTGGTTATAATTGACATGCATATTCTTATCCTAACACTGATCAACAGTGGTAGTATGGGAATCAATATCAGCATGGACAACCTTCTCAACCATGGCAACAAGGTTGGAGAGGGCCAACTCATTCTCCATATTCCTACCAGCCACCTATGTAGTCATATCCATCTAAGCATACACCTTATTCCATGCCTCAACTTCCGAGTCAGTCTACTCCACCGTTGCCTTTACCTCCACCTTTTCAACCTCTTTAGTTGCCTACTCAACCTATGCCTAATCCTAATAATAATAAAGTAGTGCAAATGATCTATGTAACAAACCCACCATTACCATTCGAGTACTAGTTTATTCCAGTTGGGGTTCATGATATTCAATTAAGATCGGGAAGGACTGTAACATCAGAAAATCAGAAGCAACCTATAGTGATTGTTGAAAAGAAAGGAGAAGAGGAAAATCTTAACCATTCTCTGAAAGCTGTCACTAAGCAACCTTTACCCTCTAAATCCTTGCCATCTTCTTCCAACCAACCTCCCTTCCCAGAGAGGCTAGTAATGGAAAGAAGTGAGCCTATTTCGGAGACTAGCTTGGCATCAGAGCTTTGGAATCTTTTCATTAAGATACCTTTGGTTCAAGCCATCAAAGAGATCCCCATTTGTACCAAGATTATTAAGGAACTCTGTCTCAAGAAACCCAGGAGGAAAATATTGGAACCCAAACCATTCAATTTGTTGGTAGGGTAGTAGAGTTGATGACGGGATGTGTGTCTATGGAAAAATATAATAATCCTGGAAACCTTGTTGTCTTAGTTGAGATTGGTAATGTCCTTGTCTCTAACGTTCTTATAGACTTGGGGGCAGCCATTAATGTCATGACTAAGCAAACCATGGATCAATTTCGATATCTCATCTTCGCCCTACTCCCACTGTGCTTGAATTAGCAGATAGATCTAAAATTAAGCCAAAAGGAGTGTTGGATGATGTGATCATCTCATTAGATTCTTGGGAATATCCTGCTGATTTCATTGTGCTTCAGCCAAAGAACCTAGTAGGAGGACATCCCTTGATCTTGAGTCGACCATGGCTTGCTATAGTCGATGCATATATTGGATGTCGCTCCGGTGATATGTATATTTCCATGGAGATTCTAGGAAGAAAGTTACCTTATACCCCCTGCCAGATCCATTCAGGACCTTCAAGCTACTTTATGGTTGGATCAAAGAAATGATGAGGAGACTCAGCCCATTTCCCTTATCCATAATTATATTGTGTCTTCAAAACAAGATGAGATTCAAGATTTCCTGAATAATCTAGACACTATGCCTAATTTTGAGCCATTAAGCCATATTTTCAGCCTAGATTTTCAAGATAATCATGATTCTCATTCTTCTGTACCGCTGCATTTGACCACTCCCTTGAGTACTCCTAAGCCTGATACTACTCTTGTTGAGATTAGCCCTGGTAAATCCTTGCATATTAGTTCAGATTTGGACTCATCTTAGCAGAAGCAGCTTGTGAATTTGTTGCAAAATCATCTTAGTGCCTTTGCTTGGGGCTATGAAGATATGAAGGGTATTCCTACTGAAACTTGTACACATCATATCTATATTCAGGAAGGTACCTGACCTGTCTGACAACCCCAAAGACGAATGAATCCATCTCTAAGAGATATTGTGAAGGAATAAGTACAAAAACTCTTGGATGTCGGTTTTAGCTATCCTATTTCTGACAGTCAGTGGGTATCTCCATTAGTGCCAGTACCTAAGAAAGATGGAAGATGGCGTATTTGTATTGATTATAGAGAATTAAACAAAGCCACTCTCAAATATATTTCCCTCTCCCTTTGATTGACCATGTGCTTGATACCCTTGTAGGAAAGAAATATTTTTCCTTTTTGGATGGCTTCAGTGGCTATAACCAGATATAGATTGCACCCGAAGATCAGGATAAAACTACTTTTACATGTCCATGGGGTACATTTGCTTACAAATTGCTTCCCTTTGGTTTATGTAATGCCCCGACTACCTTTCAAAGGGCAGTCCTGGCCATTTTTGCTGATCTAGAATTTGTAGAAATTTATATGGATGAATTTTTTGTGTTTGGTGATTCTTTTCAGGAAGCTCTCAAAAATCTAGAGAAAGTACTTCTTCGTTGTCAGGAAGCCCATCTCACCTTGAGTGACAATAAATGTAGATTAATGTGCAAAGCGGGAGTGGTACTCAGCCATTTGATTTTTGGTAAAGGTATCCAGGTTGATCCAACAAAGATTGAAATCATTCTGCATCTTCCCACACCCAAAACTCAAAGGGAAGTAAGATGTTTTTAGGACATGCTGGTTACTATAGAAGATTCATTGAAAATTTTTCTAAGATAGTTGCCCCTCTTTTTTGACTTCTAGCTAAGGATAGTGAATTTTCTTGGACCACAGCTTGCCAAGAGTCTTTTGAAACATTGAAAAGTTAGTACAGGCACCAGTTTTGAGAGGTCCTAACTCGTCCCTGCCTTTTCACATTTCCTCTAATGCTTCAGATTTGGCTATTGGCACAGCTTTAGGACAAGAGGAAAATAAGCAATCCTATGTTATTTATTATATTAGTAAGAATTTGTCTTCCGCTGAATTAAATTATATAGTTACAGAGGAAGAGTTTTTAGCTGTAATTTTTGCAATTAATAAGTTCAGGCACTATATTATAGGATATGAAGTATTTGTACATACTAATCATTATGCGATTAAATATTTGATGAACAAACCATTGACTAGCAGTAGAGTGACTAGGTGGTTATTATTGTTGCAGGTATTTAATATTACTATTGCTGATAGACCGGGAAAATCTAATGTTATAGCAGATTTTCTTTCTAGATTAGATAATCCTATTGAAGCAAATCCTGTTAATGATGATTTTCTGGATGAACATCTTTTTGCTATGTCAACAGATTCTCTGTGGTTTGCTAACATTGTTAATTACTTGGTCACATGGAAAACACCACCCCACTTGTCTGCTCATGAAAAGCGAAATATTATTCAGGAAAGTTCTGCATACTCCTGGATTCAAGGAGATCTCTTTTAAACTGGTCCAGACCTGATTATCCGTAGGTGTGTAAGAGAGGAGGAAGTATTTGACATATTGAAATCCTCTCATGATGAACCTTGTGCAGGCCACATCACTGATAAGCAGACTGCATATAAAGTATTGCGTGCTGGTTACTTTTGGCCTTCCTTGTTTAAGGATGCCAAACAGTATGTCAGGCGATGTGATAGCTGTCAATGAGTGGGCCAGCCTAATCAAACCAATGAAATGCCTTTATGCCCCCAAGTTATGATTGAGATGTTTGAAAGATGGACTATTGATTTTATAGGGCCAATAAATCCAACGTCATTAAGTAAAAAGCATATTTTGGTTTGTACAGATTTTGTTACAAAATGGGTAGAAGCTAAAGTTGTTTCCTTTGCTACAGAAAAAGTTGTTTTTTATTTTCTTTTTACTGAAATCTTTACTAGATTTGGTGTGCCTAGAGAAATTTTTTCTGACAATGGTCCGCAGTTTATTTCTAATCTGGTACAGGGTGTGATGGAGCAATACAAGATCTGGCATAGGAAATCCACGCCGTATCACCAAAAAGAAAATGGCCAAGTGGAATCCACAAACAAAGTGATCGAGTCCATTCTTACAAAGACAGTAAATATGCTTCGGAAAGACTGGGTTGAAATATTACCAAAAGCTTTGTGGGCATACAAAACCACTTGGAGAAATAGCACAGGACATACACCAATGAGCTGGTATATGGAAAACAGGTTCTGTTACCAATTGAATTCCAAATCAAAATTTTCAGAACTGCAGTTCAGTTAGGACTAGATCTCTCTGAGGCACAACAACAACGTCTTCTCCAATTAAATGAGTTAAATAAATTTCATAGGGATGCTGTTAACCAGAACACACTAATTCAGCAGCAATGCAAAAGGTGGCATGACAAGTCTATTCAGAAAAATAAATTCCAACCAGGTGATTGGGTGCTCCTTTATGATTCTATATTTAAAATTTTTAAAGAGAAATTCCATACATGTTGGATGGGACCTTATGAATTGATCCGAGTATTCGAGAATCGAGCAGTAGAAGTTAAAAATATTAATGGACAAAAGTCAGTATTCTAGATAAATGGACAAAGAATAAAGAAGTATTTTCAGCCACTTTCCAGGAAAGATTTTACACAGCAAGTCCAACAGCAATTCGGGACGATAGTGGTGAATGGTAATACCAACCTTTTGAAAACATGAATTCTTATTCTTCTTAAATATATATATATATATATCTATATATATATATATATATACAAAAAAATCTAAAAAAGTAAAGAAAAAACATTTTCCTGTAATTATGAAAATCAGTTCGCTGACATGAATGTAGAAGGATCAACTTGAAAACCAGCTTGCTGGCAGGAAGATCAAAAATTTCTAATAAAAGGAGAATGTTGCTTGATCTTTAGATATGCTAGCGACCACCAAGTAAAAGCAGGTTCAGCAGAACCAACCTTTACACAATTGGGGCAATTAGCATGGATATTTTTATTCAAGTAACGCTTAATTTTCACTATAGTTATTTTTCCTACACCAGTGTAGGCAGACCTTCCAGAAAATTTTCTGCCTTTCTTCATATTCCACTTTCATAATATTCCCTCAGTTTTCTTCTTCAATCCCAGAATGATTAGCCTTCCCATATTCTTCTGAATTTACCCTGTCCATTTCGTAAAAGCCCCACTTTACCCTTGACTTTTTTTTCCTATCCCACTTCTGTTTATCCCCTCTTGTGGTACTATTCCTAGAATCCCTGTAACAGAATTCCTTCCCATTCTGAAATTTCCCTTTTCCCACTTCTTTGTTCAATCATGAATTCATTGTTGGATCTCACGCACAAAGAGCAAAAGGATATGCTATGAAGCATCAAGAAAGGGCAAAGAAAATTTCCAGTATAAGTTGAGGAAGCCATGTTGGAAGTCCAGCCTATATTTTACTTAAATTCCCTATTATTTTTTGTAGATATTATGCTTGCACTAGTGAAAGCATGTCGTCCTATATAATAATGCAAGCAGAATGGTACCAGAAAAATAACGTAGTTTAAGCGGTGCAAGCATGCACCCTATCAGAAACATAGTACAATTTGTTCCTTTCATAGCATACGTCATAGGAAAGTGGTCATCATGAAAGTTTATAAGAAGTCCTTTCACTTAGTTGATGAGTACTTGTGCTATCATATTAACTAGGAGAAAATTATTTAAAGTACAAGGTGTTTTTAAGTTAAGAATCATGATCATTTTGTAATGAATGCTAATTTTTTTTTTTAATTATGAAGGAGTGCGGAAGTGTTTAACCATTTATTGGATATAATTGCCCCTTTCTGTCATAATCCTAGATGTCCTTCACTCGTAATTATTACCTCACCTAGCCATTAAAACATCGCCGCAAGTACCAGTTCGGGACGATCTCAAAGATGTCACGCATCCACGGTTATTTCAGTGGAATGAATGGGTGATAAGATGGAAGGGATGGTGGAAGGTTGGATCCCTATCTATAAGAACTAATTTTCCCAGTGTTGCATGTAAATTCTTGATTGTTCATAACCGTTAAGCAGCAATGCCGCCTATTCGAAGCGAACCTTCGTCTCTTAGTAGGGTAGAATAGACTCCTGAGTATCGCAATAGTCTTGCACTATTGCGAGACTCGAGCTTTCTTCAATTCTTGTAAAAGTTTGACGGGAACAACAATGAAGTGGCCTTACAGTTTGCCAGAAGTTTCAAAAATGGCCGAGTAAAAATTGGGCCTCTAAAATTTGAGGTTACAGAAGAGTTTATAGTAGCAGCGATAGGCTTGGAAAACACTGGTGAGCAGTGGTTTAAAAATCAGAAACTAGAAAGAAAGCGATGGCAGCATTTCGTCATCAACATGAAGATGAAGGTAGATTTGAAGAAAGGAATTCCGCGTAGTGCCCTGCTGGGACAGTGGCGGGACCTCATTTTCATCCTACAAAAATTTGTAACCTTTGAGGGAAGGTACTCCCTCACTTTTGTGTACCATTTTAGGATGTTGCAGCATTTCGAAGCCACCCGACACGTCTGGTGGAGGCTTAATTTCCCCCATTTTTTGCTTAAGAGCTTGGAAAAAATGGCCAAGGGTATGTGGGATGGATGGGCAGACCAGGCCGACAAGAAGTTATATCACAATGGCCTGATAAAGATTTTGGTCCAGAAACAATTAGAAGTTAAAGGCATGACCTAAGAGGCAGTGTTAAAACAACTACATAAAAAGACAGCTGTTGGAAAGGAAACAGAGGACCCCGCTAGCACAAGCAAGGGTCTGAGTAAGAATGTGAAGGGGAGTCCTTCTTGCACCGGTGCAAAAAGGAAACGACCTGAAAAATGAATAGAAGAAAGGGCCCCATATCCAAATAAGAAGATAGCTAGTGCACCTGTTGAAGAGACTCCTTCTACGCCACCAGTATAGGCACAAACCCCCGAAGAAGACAACCTGTCAGTCCTTGCGAACACAACAAAAGTTGTAGAGGTTGAAGATGACAATTTGTTTGTCAATTTCATTAAAAGGCCTCAGAAAAAGAATCAAGAATCTGGTGCAGGCAAAGAACCACAGTCCCCACAGGATGTTGAATCCCCTTCTACACTAGTGCAAGAAGAGGAACCAAAAGAAGAAGAAGTTCTTAATGTAACCATGAGGGATACTGAGGTCCCTGAGGAAGACACAACCCCTATTGAGACGGGAGAAGAAGAAGATTTGATAACTCCTGCTACTCAAATAGTTGAACTAGAGCTTCAAGTGCAGAACTTAGAACAGCTCATAGCTAAAGCATAGGAGGATAAATAATAGAGTAAAGAAGAATTAACTGTGGAGATCCAGAAAAAGAAAGGAGAAGTTAGAGTTTGGAAGTACCGAGCTGTGCGATGTTTCAAGTGACTTAAAAAGGTGACAAAGAAACTAAAAAATAGCAGAAAGAAGAATTCTAAAACATTGCAGGCTGATGTCAGTATGTCAAAGCAGGATTGAGCTGTAATTCTCAAAGTTTTGAAGGTTTTTTGCAAAAGTAAAGAGTTGTGTGAGGACACACAATAGCTTAAGGATGGGAGGATGTTATCCCCCTAATTTTCTCTCGTTTTTCCATTTTCCCCTTCCTAAATCATAACCATTTACCACTATTTTACCTCTTTTATACACCCTCATCTTGCATCAATCCAAGCACGGTGACATATTTCGTATAAACTTTATTTTTCATACTTTTAATTTAACTTAGCATTAATTAATCATTTCTTATATTATTTCTTACTTTTAATCATTCTTTGTAACTTATCAATATCTCCAATGTTTATTTGGTAGTTAGAGTGCTTACCATGACCGCTAATCCTAGTGCAGGATCTGATCTTGCACCATTGCCATCACAACAAATCCTTGTAGCAGATCCGAACCTCCTTGATCACTGCCTCATTTTAAGCAGCTTCAACCATGACAGCAAGATCTATCCAAAGGAAATTGAGATCGAACCTATGAAGGATGAAATGTGGAGATTGGCTATGGCTAGTTTTGCTAACTATCTAATTTTGAAGGTCGAAAAGCTAAATTCTGCATTTGGTTATGTAATTGGTTGAATGATCTATTTTGGCCTTTGCCAAAGATCTATATAATGTAGAATGTAAATATGACTAAAGGGAATTTTTTGATAGTAGAAGAGAACAGAGACACAGCTAGAGAGGCGGTAACAGGCTTTTGTATTTTGTTATCACTTGAATCTGGGCTGGATGGTGTATTAATGTATGTACTTGCCTCAGTGAATTAATAAAAGGGAGCTCCGCCTCATGTTTCACAAATTGTGTTTCTATATTTGATTTGATGAATTGATTAAGGTACTGAGCAGTGTTTTTAGTTAAAGGGGAAACGTGCTGGTTGGCTAGGGACCAGCCAACCTAGCACATTTACCCCATTTCCCATTTTCCTGTAATTTGTGTTTACATTGTCAAGTGTGTTTTAATTTTAAGCACATGAATTCATGTCTGAGTGAAGGTGGATCTATTGTGTGAAGTAGATAAATTCCCTTTCCTGCACTTGATTTCAAATTGGTTTTCCTCTGCTGGTCCAAGCAGGAGAAATAATCCTGCACCGGTGCACGTTGGTGTGATATCTCTTTTTTTTCAATTATGTTTGATTGGTTTTCCCCGCCTAGTCCAAGCAGGAGAAATGAACCTACACCAGTGCACATTGGTGTGATGCAGCAAACCTTCTTAGTCTACTTCCCGCAATATTCTTTCTTTCATTAAATGCTCATGACATGATGAATGTATATTGATTGTTTCTTTATTCCTGCACTCTGTTAAGATCAGAAACATTCACATTTTATGTGTGCAATTTGATTTAATAGTATAATAGCACTTGCAATAATTAAGCACTCATTTTAAGAATTAAATGCTAAGTGCAAGAAGCTCTGATTCGGTGCAAGAACTAGTTTCTTGCCATGGGATCTGAGTGCTTTGAACCTAGAAAAGTTCAATCCCTTGCAAGAAGTAAAATGCCTTAAGTAAAGACACCATTTATACCTTCTTCATAAATCTCTATTCCTGCACTAGTGCAAGCAGACTGCAATAGTACAGGACGGATTAGTGCAATAAGGAAATCTATAAAGGAGCAGGTTTAAGGGCCCATCTGATGAGACTGCTAAGTGTCTCTTCTAAAGAAAAACACACACTCAATAATTAAACAATAATTAGCTAGAGTGATTTCCCTTTATCTTTAATTCCCTCTTGCAAATGCATTCTTCCTTGTTCCAGTCTTAGATTATTTTGATGGTTCAAGTTGCCTTTCTCTCTTTTTAATTTGATTCCGCAATCTTTCCTTTAAAGAAAGTAGGTCTTTATATTAGGAAGATTCATACCATCTCTGGCATTGCCTGTGCTTCGTCTCTAAGTTTATGGATCCCTCTGGTTGACAAATTAAGTGTTGAGTAGTTTGCCTAAGTGTAATTCCTGCACTCAACAAACATCATCCATTTTAGATTGTCTAATTTTCATGAGTTTTCTATAGATTTCTTGCACTACGATATGAATGTCCAAAACTACTGTAGGAAGGACCAATTTGTAAAATAGGATACATATTCAAAAGGAATTGAGCATCTAGTCCAAGAAATAATTCCAAGAGAATCCTAACAATTGGTCTTTCCATTGCCAAGAAACACAACTATGTTTCTCCCCTGTTGTTTACCTTATTTCACCTTGTAGCAACCCACTTATTTCATTTTTTCCATCACATTCAAACTAAAAACCCTCTCCATCACTGTTTCCTCCATTACCATGAATTATCAAGCCATCATGCCACTTCATAAATTATTTTTCATTCAACATGAGGGGCACATATGCTTGCTCCAAGAGACTACAAAATCTTGTAGTAGGATGCAAAAACCCTATGAGCTCAATTTTCTCAGCATACAAGGAATCTTCTAAGAAGACTTCATCCTCCAAGAAACTCAATAGATTCATGAACACACTTTAGGAACTGATGAAGGGATCCTTAGTAGCTATATGATCGCTTGGAGGCTACTACAAGATAAGCTTCCCACTGCACTCGACATGTGAAGACACTTGCAACAATGACAAATAATAACATCAAGTAGCTAGAAAGGTAACCATAAGGTATGAGACCCATAAATGTTATCCAAATTAACTTGGGCATAGGAGAAAATAACTTTCATGTAAAAGAGTGGTTCAAATAATCTATCCTAATTGATCGCAACCTTGACCAAACTAACTGTCAACACTTACCCTTATCCAGAGCTTCTTCCTATGTGTGGGGAATGGATAAGAAAAACAAGTGATCTTTTAAAAAGGTTGTTTCTTCCTTTCATGATGGATGGTTTAGGTTGGGGCATACCATCCAGGATCATGCTGCGAAATTATTGAGTAGGTGAAACAACTTAGCGATGCATATTGATCCCCATCTCCATCACCTGAACATTTAGTTATACCCTCACTCAAGTTGAAAAAAACTTAGGCAAACAAAAAGTTTTCTCATTGATGCTTTGCACACTAGAATTCATAAGAGTTATCACAAGTGAGCCAAATACTAAAGGAAGATAGAGGTCATAGAAGTTATAATAAGCTATAGGCTACAGAAAGCTACATGAAGTGATAGGTCATAGGGTGCTACAAGAACTGTTAAAGGGGTTTGCTACAAAGCCACAATTTCACTACCAAAATCACTCACAAAGCTCCCTACACATGTAATATAGATTGGTGCCCCAAAAATGACCCTTGAGATTCCTTCCATAATTTTTTTTTAACTAGTGTAAGTTTGTTCTATGTTTAACTAAGGAACCAATCCAGTTTAGAGACTTATTTTCGTCTCTAAGTTGTGAAGTAGAAGAAAGAAAGGGTTCACTAGTTTTTACATGTTTTGATGTCTAGTTTGATAGCAACAATACGTTAAATTTGTGTTGTTCCTACTCATTCAAAAATTAGATCATCCTATATAAGTGTTGTGATAGGAAACTTTGTCTCCTATAGAAAAATAGACACAACAACATTTTTTTCCTATAAAAGGAACTAATAGCCTAACCAAGTCTTTGAGAAAGGACCTTTGAAATTGAACTCAAAAACTTGCTTGAAAGATCTTTGTGAGATAAAATTGGGGGAAGTTTCAATAGGATGGGGCCCACTAAAACTATTAAAATCCACGAATACCTTGAAGTTGTCACCATACTTGAGAATTGTCAGTGGTTGGGCTTCTTTGAGAAACTTAGAGGTTTTGATGATGAGGTAGCGATGAAGTTTTCCATGAACCTATGGAATCCTGAGGGGAAAGAAATTATTATTTCTCTCCTTAAGGGGATACAATATTTATTTACATCAATGAAGATTCCATTAGTAAAATGAAAGCTCTCCTTAAGGGGATACATTGGAACAAGAAAGAATGGTAGGAAGCCATCGCCACTAAGAGGGCATTTTTCCTATCAAATGAAAAACCCGATGAAGACAAGAATGGTATAAGGAGATAAATTTTTCCTAGTACTTGAGATGAAGTGGCTTACCACATCCTTAAATATATCTCCTGTGAGGGTAGAATAAGGAAAGTTTATGCCTATTAGTTCAGATTGTTGTACTAGTTGAGGTTGCAGGCTCACCTTCTAGTCTCTAAGCTACTCAATATGCCATTTTTCTTCCTACAGCCCTTGAAATAAATGAGTGACAAAGTAGAGCAGGGTAAACACAACTATTTATTTCACCATAATTTGATCAAATTAATTATCGTACATGCATGAGAGGACCTGTAGCATCTGATTCCTTGGGTTGACTTTGAAGATATGGATACATGGGAATTTTTAGAGGCCCAAGCAAAAATTGGTAAACCAAAGAAGATTAAAGCAAATAATAGAAAAGGGAAGGAAATAACTAGCCCTTTAAATCATAAAAATGTATACACAATGGAAGAAGAAGAAAAACAAATTGCAACTACCTTGGTAGGCCAAAGTACCCCTACAACTCCAAAGATGAGTAGGGTTGCACAACAAATTGTTTACATGAGAATATAGAGTACCAAAATCAGATTCAGTGGGAAACCTAAATGACCCATTGCTGCTCCCATCACAAGTGAAGGAAAACCTAGTCCAAAATAGAAATAACTATAGAAGGAGGAGATACAAGGACTATCATATCCATATGCACAATAAACAGAGGCACAACATGGTAGGATGCTAACTTCCTAACATAATACTGCATTTGATTTAGCTACATGAACAATTTGTCTAGCTACAAGAGTAGTCTATATAACTATATGAACAATCTATAACACTACAAGAGATAGAGAAGGTTGAAAAACAATATTTCCTATGGAAGACACCTTCCTTCTTCTCTTGGCCATTGAGGGATGACCTCCTTACTGAAGGGACCTTAGGGAGGGTGCTCCCTACACATCTAGTGCACCATTTGATGATTGAAGCATAAAAGGCCAAGGTGGAATGCATGTATGGAAGAGGATAACATAGGATAAAGGAGTGGCTAACATTTCCCAAATGGAAATGAAGTAAATAAGATGAGGGAGGAAATTACATTATTAATAATAAATGAAGATGATAGAAGAGATCACCCCAAAAAAGAAAAAAAATAACTAAGGAATAAATTGCAATAGGAACAAGAGTTGTTGAAGGAAAAGGATGCTTAAATTATAGCAATGGAAACATCCTTTAGAACCATGGAAAACCTCTCATTGGAAGTTTTCATCTCTCGAGAACCTTTAAGGGCTTATTTAATTTTCTTGAAGGAACAATGGTGTAGGTTATAGGTTAACAAAATAGCACAAAGAGGAGCAATTTAGATGCAATAAACTAAAAATTTCATATTATTTTTCCTAGGATGTAGCATGGAAGACAAGGCTAATATTGTTGGGTTCTGTAGGTTTTAACCCCGTACAGAAATTACCTGCATGCGAATTTTAAAACACAGAAAATAAACAATGCGAGAGCATAACACCTAAAACACATATACACAGAGATTTCCTCTGGATCCCAAAACTGGGACTACCAGCTTGATTTTTCATTATGTTCCTTTCAATGTTATAATACATATTTATACATGCTAAAGCATCCAATACCATGGATCGAAAACCATCGCATCTAATACCATGGACCGAAAACCATCGCTTCCAAAAAACATGTGCGAAAATCATGCACAAAACCATAGGTGGGTCCACCCAAAATAACATAGGGTCCAAAACCAAAATTTTTCGGTGCGATGCCCCAGACCCCATAAAGCGGGGTTATGGATACACCTCAAACCCCCTATGACCCCCTCCCACTACACAATTGGCACAATGAAGGGGGGCTTTGCCCCCCCTCTAACCCCCCACTTAACTACGTGTCCTAGTCGTGGAAAGAATATAACACACCCCAACATTCTCCCACTTGTTGTTTTCTTTCCACAGGGGGCACAAGAGAGCTTAGTCACTTTTCCAGCCCTAAAATGCCATTGTCTTTCTACACCAAGAGAACTTCTCAGAGCTCACAGATTTTGTCAATGCATCTACAGTATTCTTGAAAGTGTCTAGCTTTACCAAAAACACTTTTTTGTCTTCCATCATATCCCTCACAAAATGATACTGAACATCAATGTACTTTGTCTTTGAATGATATGCAGGGTTCTTTGCCAAGAAAATTTCACTTTGGCTGTCACAGTATATCCTTATATCTCCTGCACTAACCCCATACTTGAACACAATATCTACAACCAAACTACTTCCTTGCTTGCATGAGTGGCTGCCATGTATTCTACCTCTGTAGTTGATAATGCCACTACAGATTGTTTCTTACTCATCCAAATGACTGCACCTCCAAATAGGTTAAACACATACCCACTGTAGATCTTCTCTGATCCAGATCTCCAGCCCAGTCTGCATCAACAAAGCCATGAATATCCAACATTCTGTCCAATCTTGATCTTCCTTGGTAGCACAAACCATAATCACTAGTGCCATGCAAATACCTGAAAACCCGCTTCACTGTTGTCCAATGCTCCTTCCCTAGTTTTGACATAAACCTGCTCAATACTCCCACTGCATGTGCAATGTCTGGTCTAGTACAGACCATTGCATACATCAAGCTATCGACTGCACTTGCATATGGAACACGAGACATTTCCTCTTCCTCTTCTTGTGTCTTGGGAGACTATTCAGCAGACAACCTCACACCTAGAGGAATAGGAACATTCACTGGTTTACTATCTTGCATATTAAACCTCTGTAGTATTGTCTTGACATACTTCCTCTGGTTTAACCGGAGCTTCCTCTTTGCCCGATCTCTTTTAATTTCCATGCCTAAAATATAGTTTGCAACACCAAGATATTTCATGTCGAATTTGGAGGACAATTGGGTCTTCAAATCTTGGATAACTTCTTTGTCGTTTCCAACCAACAACATATCATCCACATACAACCAGATAAATAACACGGTCACCAATTAATTTAAAATACACACAGTGATCTGCTTTTCTTCTGGTGAAGCCAAGTCCCCGTATAAATGTATCAAATTTCTGATACCACATCCTTGGTGATTGTTTTAACCCATACAAAGACTTCTTTAACATACATACCAATTCTTTGTTACCCTTCACCGCAAAGCCTTAAGGTTGCTTCATGTAGATCTCCTCTTCTAGATCCCCGTGAAAAAATGTTGTCTTCACATCCATATGTTCTACCTCAAAATCAAAAGTAGCAGCAATAGATAAAAGTAATCTAATAGAAGTTACCTTGGCAACAGGAGAAAAAATATCACCAAAGTCAATTCTTGGCACCTGGGAATAACCTTTTTCTACCAACTGAGCTTTGTATTTCTCCACTTTTCCTTCTGCATTTGTCTTCTTTTTGAACACCCATTTTCTTCCAATGGGTTTCCTTCCAGTCGACAGCTCCACCAAATTCCAAGCCTCATTTTTTTGCAAAGATGCCATTTCATCAACCATGGCCTCTTTCCAAAGTTTTCCATCCTCTGAATTCACTGCTTCCTTCACAGTTCTCGGATCATCATCAGTAGTTACAGACAAAGCAAAATTGAATAGAAAGCAGATGGACTATACCTTTCTGGTTTCCTTCTTTCTCAAACTGATCTTCTCACACCCGGAGTTTGTGGCTCTTCATCTTCTGATTCCTCCTCTACTATAGAGTCTGATTCTTTGTCCTTAAGCTCAAACTCTATCTTCTCAGTTTCTTTGGTTGGATTTCATGTTTAATAAAATCTTTTACCTCTCTGAACACCACATCTCGGCTGTACACAACCTTCAGTGTGACTGGGTTCCAACACTTATAACCCTTTAAACCATCCTTATACCTAATAAAGATGCATTTTTCAGATTTACTATCCAACTTGGTTTGTTTCTCCTCTGGAACATGTACATATGCATTACATCCAAATACCCTCAGATATGAAAGAGAGGGTTTCTTACCAGTCCATACCTCTTGTGGAGTCTTATCCTCCAATGCTGATGAAGGTGACCTGTTGAATAGGTAACATGTAGTATCCACCGCCTCTGCCTAGAATTCCTGTCCTAACGTGGCACCACTGAGCATGCTTCTTGCCCTTTCCATCAACGTCTTGTTCATTCTTTCTACAACTCCATTTTGCTGAGGTGTATATGGAGTAGTCTTCTGTCGTGCTATACCACACTTCTTGCAGAATTCTTCAAATTCATTACTGTAAAACTCTCCACCATTATCTGTGCTTAGCACCTTTATCTTCTTCTCTATCTGGTTTTCCACTAGAGCCTTAAATTCTTTAAACCTATCAAAGACTTCAAATTTCTTCTTAAGGAAATATATCCATGTATTCCATGAGAAGTCATCTATAAATGATGCATAGTACACAGACTTACCCAGTGATGGAACCTTCATAGGTCCAAACACATCACTGTGCACAAGCTCTAATATATGTTTCACCCTCTTACCACCAGAGGAGAAACTCACCCGGTTCTGCTTCCCGTATACACAATTTTATAGAAATCAAAATCCAGAGAGCTATTACTCATACCTTCTAACATACCTTTCCCATGAAGTATTCAAAGGTCCTTCTCTCCAATATGTCCAAGACTTTGATGTCATAGCATGGTCTTTTCTCCAGAGACCACTATATTTTCTGCTCCACTTTCAGGAACTACAAAACTATTGCACCCATCAACAATAGTGCTACCTTGCAGCTTGTACAGAGTTCCAATCCGAACTCCCCGCATCAATGCCAGTGCTCCCCGAACCATCGTGCAGGTATCCTTCTCGAACACCATTTTTACACCTGCATCATCCATATTACTAACAGAAATCAAATTTCTGGCTAGTGCAGGAATATGCAGAAAACCCGGAAGTGTTCTAACCCTTCCACTTTGCAGCTTCAACTTTACTTTTCCACGACCAATGATTCTAGTCTTCTTGTCATCCCCCAAGAAGACATCACCACCATCATATTTCTCATACTCACAGAACCACTCTCTACAGGGAGTGAAGTGAAAGGATGCACCTGAGTCAATCAACCATGCCTCATGATCTACATGTGTACTTGAAGAATCCAAGTACACATCCCCACCTTCATCTGAGGTGGTTTTCACCTTTGTAGAAGGAGCCTCATCAGATCCATTTCCTTTGTCAGGAGATTTAGATTTACAGTCCCTTTTGAAGTGGCATTCCTTTCTGCATTTCCAGCACACCACCTTTATAGGTTTTCCTGGAGATTTAGATCTCCCACTCGATGACTTATTTTTGTTTCTATTCTGGGACCATCCTCGTACAGACAAAGCATCACCATTTTGGCTCTCCATATTTTTCCATCTCATCTCCTCCGTCAGCAAGGCTGAGTATTTCATCAAACTACAAGGCAGTTACATTGCTACCTATTGCAATAAGCAGACTATCCCACGAATCTGGTAGAGAACACAACAAACTGATGCCCTTATCTTCATCTGAAATTTTAATATCAACAAATGCTAACTGACTTACCACAGTATTAAATGCATTCATATGCTTTGTCACCAAGTCTCCATCTTTCATCCTTAAGTTATACATCTTTTTTCGTAGGAACAATTTATTCACCATAGACTTAAAGTCCCTAACTTGTCCCACAAAGCCTTTGTTGTAGCTTCCCCTGATACATTCAGCAATACTAAATCTGAGACACACAATCATATTGTGCTCTTTGCCTTCTGATCCAACTTCTTCCATTCTTCATCGAACACTCGTATTGGTTTAGTACCCAGATCTACTACGATCCATTGATCGTTATCCACCAACAGATCCTCCATCTTGAGTTTCCACATCTCAAAACTCTGACCATTAAATTTCTCGATCTCTATCTTTCCACTGCTCGCCATCTTCTTTCACCACTAGAATTGATCTCGCAGATCTCCCACTGAACAGGGTCTACCACAGGCCCGAGCGAAACCCCTCAGCAACAAAGGCGTCCCCTTGAAGCCAAATCTGCTCCAATATCAAATGTAGATTTTAACCCCGTATAGAAATTACCTGCATACAAATTCTAAAACACAGAAAATAAACAATGCGAGAGCATAACACATAAAACACATATACACAGAGATTTCCCCTGGATCCCAAAACCAGGACTACCAGCTTGATTTTTCATTATGTTCTTTTCAATGTTATAATACATATTTATACATGCCAAAGCATTCAATACCATGGACTCAAAACCATCACGTCCAAAAAACATGTGCGAAAATAATGCACAAAACCATAGGTGGGTCTGCCCAACCTAACATAGGGTCCAAAACCAAAATTTTCTAGGGCATTGCCCGGGACCCCATAAAGTGGGGTTATGGATACACCTCAAACCCCTTGTGACCCCCTCTCGCTACACAATTGGCGCAACTAGGGGGAGCTCCGCCCCCCCTCTAACCCCCCAATTAACTATGTGGGCTAGTCGTGGAAAGAATATAACACAACCCAACAGGTTCTACATTCATAACCTTATACTCATTTACATGTCCATGTGGATCCCAATCCATACCTAGGGGACACAAAAGCACTGGAAGTAGCATCCTAGCTAAGACATGAAGAAATTAGGGTAGATGAAGTAAAAATAACATTGGATGGGGAATTGAAAGAACTATAATTGATTAGACTTGAGCATCCACCCCCCTCCATACTTATAACATCCCATGTTATCCTTTAAGAGGACCCCAAAATAGAAGATATATGGAAGAGGAGACAAGCAAAAGCTAGCCTACAATTTGAGGAAAATTTTAGACTATTGGGGGAAGAAATCTCACATTCTTATCAAAGAAGGTGGCAAGGGTTGTCTTATAGCATGAAGATAAGGGAGACTTATCACTTTCTCGATCAATTTTACAAAGCACTAACAAGGACACATTTTCATAAGAGAATCATCCAAAGGCTTCGAGTTCAATGGACAGGGTTCATGTTAAATCCATCTTTACTGCTACAACTGTAGGAACACCAAATCTAAGAAGAAAAGTTATGAGAGTGGAAATATATAAAAGAGTGTAGGATTCTACCCAACAGGGGTAATCACAACCAACTTAGCCCAAGACATCAAGTAGGTCATCGGGGAAATGAATGAATAAGACAAAAAGAGAGAAGAAGATTAAGTTGGTCAAGGGTAAGCAACAATTTTAGTAGGGGGTATGATGGGCCTCAAAAATAGGTAAATTATAAGGCTCGTCAATCCACTCCTAAGAACATAAAACTATGTTTGAACCCACCTTTTGCACATAATAGTATATTTTTTTGAAAATGCAACAAGAAAATCTTGATTTAATTGAGTCCTTGAATTAAATTAGGAAAAAAAATTAATTCTATGTCACAAGACAACTTGTATGAGTTAACTAATTTAATTTGACTTAGTTAGATTAGTTAGCTTGAGTTATGTGTCTAACTAGATTCATGTAGAGTGTCTCATACTTTATAGGAGCCCTGATTGAGTTTATTTTGAGTTGTAATTAATTAATTTAGTTTAACTGAGTTAAAGTTAGTTAAACTAGTTCCACCTGATGGAGGAACTAGTAGGAGGTCATACAATGGGGTTCTTCTTCATGTGTTCAACTAGTTAACTGATGATTTACTCATAAATAACTCATTCATGTTAGATATGAGAGTTACATAGTTGAGATTGGAGTTCAAGGGAAGTTTACTATCAATTGTATAATCATCTGAATTGTACAGGTGGTGCATGTAGTCAGAGGAAGGCCTATGAGGATTGCACAATTCATATTAAGGAATTTCCCTAATTAATAGGGGCTATTTCCCAAGGAAACAACGCAAGGAAATAGGGACTTGGGAAAGAGAAAAATTAGTTAAGTATTGGCCTAGGTTTGTCTAGGAAGCAGTGAGATAGGTAGAGATAGTCTAGAGGTTGCTCAGGCTTGAGAAAAGTATTGTAATTTTCTCATATTTTATGACTAGTGTAATATACAAATAGCAAGGGTTGTTAGTTGTGGGTTTCCTTAGGAAATCATTGTGTAATGTGTTGATTAAATTCTTTCTCTTGTATGCTTCACGATTTCTCGATCAATTATTGATTCCACTAGTAATTAGAATAGATTTAAGTCTATTATTTTAGTAAATTAAAAGCAGTAGTTTGAATCTACAAGGAATTTCTACATGGTATCAGAGCTGAAATCACTATAAAAGGGAAGAACATGAGTTTGTCTTTGCAGGAAGAACGAGCTTTGCAGATCTATTCTCCAGAGCTAGCAACAGGATTAGGATGGTGTTCTATGGTCTGAGGCTTGAGTATAGCCTTGAGGGTAGCTCGAATTACATTGCTTGGAAGGACTGAATGGAAGCAGACATCGAATATAATGGACTAAAGGAATACATTGATAGAAATTTTTTGAAACCAGTAGTTGCAGATTTACAGAACCTAGCGGAGTGGAATAATAATGTATCCAAGGCAAGAAGGATCTTACTGGAAGGAGTTCGAGATCATATTTTCTTGAACCTCCATAGGAAGGAGACTCCATATACAATGTGGAACACCTTGACAAACTTATTTTAGAAAAACAGTGACAATAGGAAGATGGAGTTGAAGGACAAGCTTTGAAAAATCAAGATGAAGAAGGGTGACTCAGTACCTCATTACTTGAGTGAGTTCACCCAATGTCAGGATGAGCTTGGGAGTGTTGGGGTTACAATTTTTGAAGATGATCTAGTAAGCCTAGTGCTTCTAGGTCTTCCCAAGAGCTAGCACAACTACCAAGATTCGGTAAATGGGAGGGAGAAGCTACCAAAGTGGGAGTGTTTGTTGTCCAAATTGATTTAAAAAGAGATTAGATGTAACACCAGAGATGGAATCTCATCCAAGAATGAGGATGAGAATAATTTTGCCTTAACTTAAAAGGAAAAGAAAGGGAAAGGAAATAAATTTGAATCCAAAGGAGATTCCAGTTAGGGTGGCAAGAAGAATAACTTGTCGAAGATTAAATGTTTTCATTTTCATGAGTTGGGACACTACGCCATGAAGTGTATGCACAAGAAGGCTGACAAGAAGCGCTAAGGAGAAGCGGCAGGTGAATTTATTTCTTAAAAATTTGAGTTGTATTTCACCCTTATTACATGCATGGTGTCATCCGTGATGGGTAGTGTGTGGTATTTGTATAGTGGAGCCTCATTCCATACGACTAGCGACAAAGAATTTTTCAGTGACTTGGAGGAGAAGGACCTCAAGATGCACATCAAAATGGGAGATGATGGAACTTATAGCATGACCAACATCGGTACTATTACTTTTCAGAGGGAGCTTGGTTCTCCTATCACATTAAAAGCTGTCATGTATGTTCCAAGTCTGAAGAAGAATTTAGTTTCAGTTGCTATGTTGGAAGACTGTGGCTATGATGTGATATTCATCAAAGGAAAGGTTTTCCTTCATCACATAGCCATAGGACAAGTGAAGTAAATCGAGGTATGGGTGAAGAATCTCTATAAATTGGATGTAGAAGACTGTGTTTCTTTGAGAAAAAAGGAAGAGAAGGTGCAAAGCTAAGACATCGATGAATTATATCATAGAAGATTGGGCCACTTGCACCACAGATCTTTGAATATCATGTAGCATATTTCTATAAGACTTCCCAAGGGTGCACTAGAGCAGAGAGACACATGAAAAGGGTGTACATTGGGGAAGTACACGAAATCCTCCTTTCATGATAAGGACATTTGAGTGCAAGAAATCCTTAAAAGAGTTCACTCAGATGTGTGTGGATCATTCTCGATAGCCTCCACAAACAATCATAGGTATTATGTGCTATTTGTAGATGATTTCTCACATAAGTGTTGGTTTTCTTCATGTAGACGAAATATCAGACCTTCTCTAAATTTTGTGAATTTAAAGCACTTCTTGAGAAATATATTGGTAGGAAAGTGAAGGCTCTCATGAGAAATAATGGTGGATAATATGTGTCAAATGAATTCAAGAATTTTTTTGCATCAGAAGGCATTCGATGGGAGTTAATATCACCCCATAACCCACAAAAGAATAGGGTGGTTGAAAGGAAGAAAAAAAGTATTGTGGGAGTTGAACAAACGATGTTACATGATCAGGGCCTACTATTGCACTTGTGGTCTAAAGCATGCAACACAATTGTATATGTACAGAACATCAGTCCTTATCAGATTCACGAGATGAGTACACCAAAAGAAGTTTTGTCAGGTAAGAAACTAGATGTGGCGCACTTCAAGATCTTTGGTTCATTAGTTTATTTTCATGTTTCCAAGGATGTCACAAAAAATCTAGAACCAACAACTCAATTGTGTATATTTTTGGGGTACACTAATACACCTGAAAACTATAGGGTGTACCTATCATCCCACAGGATGACAGTGGTTCGTAGAGATGTGAAGTTCAATGAAGAGAATGCCATGAGATGTTTCCTTGAGAGGGAGCTTCAGTTACATGTAGATGAGGAGATTTTATCTCCAAAGGGAGAACCTCACAATGATGTGGAGTAGAGAAGCCACATGTAGAGGAGAAGAGAGTGGAAGCACCCACTCATATAGAGACTTCCAGAGTTGGAAGGAAGCACCTAGAGAGAATATTGGAGCACCCACATCACAATGCAAGCAAAGGAGGTCACTAGATCGGTACATGGATTTGATGAGTGATAGTGTAGATATTGATCCATCCTTAATCGAGGAATCAATAAAGAAATCAGTATGGGTTGATGCCATGGTAGAGGAGTATGAATCCATTATCAGAAATAGTGTTTGGGAAGTGGTTCTAAGACCAACAGTCAAGTTGGTGGTGAGTTTCATATGGATTTACAAGGTAAAGAAAGTAGCATATGGGAGTTTCGAGAAACAAAAGGTAAGATTTGTGGCCATACAATTCTCTTAGGTGGAGGGAATTGATTATGAGGAGACCTTTTCTCCAGTAGCATGGTACTCTTCAATCAAATCTATTCTAACACTTTCATCACAAATGGGATGGAAGATACATCAGATGGATGTGAAGACAACATTCCTCAGTGGATTGATTGAGGAAGAGGAGTAAATTAAGTAGCCAGAAGGATTTGAGACCTTCGACAAAGAGTCACATGTGTGTAGACTCAAGCAAGCATTGTATGGATTGAAACAAGCACCCGATGCTTGGTACACTAGGATCGACGACTATTTCACTAGGTTGGGCTTCACCAAAAGTGAAACAGATGAAAACCTTTACCATATTGTGGTTGAAGGTAAATTATTCATTATAGTATTATATGTCGATGATTTAATTCTAAGAGGTGATGAGAAGCTGCTAAAATATTGCAAAGAGGATCTTGCAAGAGAACTTGAAATGAAGGACCTGGGGCTTATGCATTATTTCCTTGGTATGGAAGTATGGCAACGAGATGAGGAGATGTTTTTCTCAATTTTCCATCCCTTACACGCTTTTCCTCTTATGAAAGTGTGTGCATACATATACACCATTTTTGTATAGTGAACCCGCTTGTATACGCTCTTTTTGTACAATGAACCTGCGTATAAAACTTAACATACCAAAAAACATTCTTTTTCCTCAATTGCTTGATTATGGTCTGTAGTCCTTTGTTCCATCATCCTGTTCTTCTGTACCATTACTTTGTTACCTCTGAATAAATATGTTATAATGTGATTTTCCATTGTACATTACTTCTAAACTGATTCCTTTGAACTGCCCTGCATTTTGTCACATGTGATATCTTTCTTGTAGATTCATCTAGTTACCATATACAAGTGAGTTGTTCTGCTACTAGTGGGTTGCCATCAAGTACAACACATGCATCATAATTCAAAAAATATCCCCCTTTGGACTTGATGGCAACTACTTTGGTGTTTTGTCGCCAAAACCTATAAATAACATCAGACAAGCACTAAGCTGTTCTAAAACATCAAGCTACTCTCCAAACACCACTCTCTAAACACCAAGCTACTCTCCCCTTTGACATCAAGGGAAAAGGGCTGACTAAAAAATGTTAAATGAAAACTTTTGTATCTGAGCTGCTGAATATGAACATTGATCATGCTACCCCTAGGCACATGCTGAATTCTCTAATCAAACTTCACATTAGTACATGTTGAGATGCACTATATCGTCCATGCTCCCCCTGAGCATATGCAGAGTCCACAGAAATATTTTGAAATAATAACATGACTCTATAACTCAACTATGTGAGTATTACCTTCCTATCACCAAGCACTCATACATACATCAATCACCCAACCAAGCGGGGATACACTAAATGACTCAACCACTCAACCAAGTGGGATTACATATTTTACATGATCTCAAAAGTCCATACATGACTGAATATGAAAATTATTACATCATAGGTCTTTACATAAAATTATTTACATGACATTTATAACAAATACCAAAGATCTAAACAAGACCATGATAGTTATCAACAACTATCATACCCATAGATGATTTACACTAGAAGCATCTGTCAGCAGCATCCAAACTAGCAACTAGTATATGTCCAATATCAGTTTGCAAGATAAGCCAGTGTACCTTTAATATCATAACCCTGTGAAAAAGTATGCTGCATATGGATATCAACTCATCCACTTGATCTCATCAGGATCAACTTGCTCCATTTCCTTAGTAGAAAGAGCCTTATCATAACCTTCCATGAATCAACTAAGCATATGTCATATCTCCAAGCTGTAACACAAAATCATTCACATCATATCATATGTATGTGAAAACACCATAGTCATCATTTATGATCATAATATGATCGTTGTCATAACAAGAACTGCATGATCCCTCAATATATCAACCATGTATCTTGACTAGGGATTTTTCAATATCCATATCTGATAAGCATCAACCATGATAATCAAACCTATCATCATAAAATATGAAGTCAACATCACTATGTGACTAAGTAGGCCATGTCTCCAAATAACCATGTCTTCAAATATATATGTCTTCATGAAACCTGTAATAACACCATTTTCTTGGCCAACCAACATTATTTACCAATGTGTACTTTAAGTAATCATCCATGTATCAACATAATAGGTATCCATCATAGAGATAGCAATATGTGTCTAGAAAACCATGAGCTCATAGTCATTTGTAAAACTTTCTTGATACCATAAAGAGCAACAATCCTCAACCAATATACCATGTGAGAGCCAAGAACTATGGGAATCTTGCACCATAACTGCACCATATGAACTTTATGCATCTTTGAAGGCATGATGACAAAAACATAAAAGAAATGAGTGACTCTTATCATCATCAAATAATGAAGTTTTGTACTCAAGATTTGTTCTTCTTGAACTTATGAAGACCACCATGTAAGAAACATACCATATGTGCTATATGCATCATCAAAAGTTTCATCCACAATCATCCATAAATCTGATCTAAATAGCAACTATGTGGCTTAAGAAATATAAGTATCATCTAAGACTTTATCATAGGGAACCCATGACTGATGCATAGCATGATGTATCATTTTAAGCACTTCAACAACATAAGCATCATTACCATTGATAAGAGTCTTTATGTACCAAGGATTTCTAAACATAATGCCAACAATGTATTATTAGAGGCATAACACATTATCCCCCTGAACCTGTGCCAATTGTTCACTGTTAGATTTGATCATCGCATATATCAGTAAGAATCATTGAGGCATGATCATCAACATCAAATCATCAACAACTTATGGGGTTGACCTCTTATCTCCTTGTTGAGCATTTCAGATTTTGCATTAGAGTTCCTTGCTTTAGTTTGTGAGTTAGATTCACCTTTAATAGTTTCATGAAAACCAAGAACAAATTTGATGGCAGGAAACCTTTGACTACTAATAATATCATCCAAAATATTAGTACTATCTTGAAATCATAAAAGTTTATCCTTTTCTTCTAATTTACATTTTAAGATATTTAATTCAACCTGATATTGCTCTCTGTTTTCTAGATATTGCTTCTTCATGATTTCTTCAGCTTTTCTACCTTCTTCCACTTATTACCTTAATTTAAGAATCTCATTTTTTTTCTTCATCTGCTTGCGATAGTTCTTCATTCTTCTTATTTGAATTTTCAATATCTTCTTTTAGAGAGACCATCTCATCTTCAAGATTTTTATAGTAACTGGATCTTTCTGTAAGTTTCTTGATTGTTGTATCCTTTTCATACTTCATTTGTCAATTATGTCACTTTATCCTGCAACCTTTGATATTGATCTTCCTTTTCCTAGTATTGCTTCCTTACTTTGTTTCCTTCCTCCAACTGAGCTCATAACCTCGTAAATTCTTCTTTGTAGGCACATTCCCCTTTAACAATTAGATCTTTTTGATCTCTAATTTTGTTTGTGAGATTTTTAAATTCTGCCTTTATTTGATTTCTTTCTTTTTCACCCATAAGAGAAAATTCAGATGGTTCGCTGTCACTTTCATTATCTTCAAATGAAAAAAGAAATATATCACCAGAGGACAAAAAATTCAGACCTGATAATTCTTTTTCTTTTTCATCTTCATTCTGAGGTGATTCTAAATCTGAAGAGTTGTTTCCACATAATATCCAATCGTCTCTCCCACTGTCACAGTTCCTTTGAGATGTATTCTTCTTTTGAGGTGTTTTCTTCTTTTGCTTCTTTCCCATTGGTACTACAGATCTCCTTCAAGCGATCAAGCTTCTGCCAAAGGACCTCCTCTAATACCAATTATTGGAAATAATACTGGGGGGGTGGGGTGAATTAGTATTTACAAATCAATAAATTTTTCCATTTCATAATCAGATATATATATGCTACTTTAGTGAAGGGAAATCTCGTGTTCACACAACTATTCTTAATGCAACCATCATATATCCAATAAACTTATAATTCAGTTAATTCATCATATGTTGATCATTAATCAGTGCATCATTACTTTACTGAACATTAAACAAAAACCATGTGCAGTAATAACAGAATAAACCATCACACATAAGCAACACACATGAACACCAGGATTTAAGGGGGAAAGCCAATGCGGGAGAAAAATCACCTACTGCTGTTGTCTTTGTCTTCTTTTTTTAATATAAAGAATAATCTATTTACAATATTGTACTGGTGCAGACTCATACCAGTATGCAAGTACCCACTTGTAGAAGGCTACAACCTTCTCTCGTTCTCCAGCTTCTACTGGAAGGGAGCTACAACCCCCTAGGCTCTTGTATTGGCTGATCTGTTTACCAGCACGTAGTCGCCAACCTACAGAAGGCTACTACCTTCACTCGTTCTACAACTTCTACTGGAAGGGAGCTCCAACCCCTTGATCTAATCACCAACCACTACTGGCAGGAATCTTTGACTTCCTCACTAAAGGCTCCAACTCTCAATATCCTCCAGGGACCACGTTTCATAAATTTTCAGAGTGGATACTCCTGGTACACATCAATACAATATGAAGGTCACGTTTCGTCAAATTTTCACACTGGACCCATCAATAAAATTGAAGCTCAAAATCAATCATCATTTCAATACAATAAACAAATACATCTACATCAAACAATCACTTAAAATCAATCATCACTCTATGATATAACTGAGACCCAATCATCAATATTTGAATCAACCAGAACTAAATCAATTAATCACTGAAAACTCAATCAACCGACACTTAATTCATCCAATCAACTGGAACATGCAGATCACTATAACCAGTAAAGAGATCTAAACCCAGAACACTTCATCAACAACCAAAACCAACTACACCCTAAAAAATCATATGTTAGATATGCTATGTAAGTGAAGCCAACCTATATGTATATGCTACTTCCTTTAACCAAACCTGCGTATACCTCCAATATTGCTGAATCATAAAAACCTATGAATCAAAACTATACCAACTAGTAACATTTTGAAGATATACTGTCAAATTACAAAGATCTAAATAGACATCAGCAAAGATCACCCTTCTCACTTAATCAATCAATCAATCAGACTCAATCTCCTTATGCATTCAGTTCTACTTTCAAATCTAAGAAGACATCATTAACAGACAATAGTAAAACAACAACACTAATCAAATATATCAATCATTTCTGAATAACAGGCTTTTCTTTTGCATATGCTACTTGGAAGAGTTGAACCAATGTGTATACGTGCCTTCACCAAGGCGAACCAATGTATAGATCTGCAAATACTAACTTAAAACTTCACAACTATTCCAGACTTCAGTCATACCCAGATCATAACATTTATAGGATAAAACATGCATCAGTATTCAGATCTAGCCCAATAATTATTAGATCATACAATGATAAGTCATTGCAGGTCTCATGATCCTGATCCAATATTGCATCAAAATGTGCACAAGACATTTTAGATCATATCATAACCATAGGCCTCACAACATAAGATATACTTCAGATAGAAGTATTCATGAAAAAGCCTTTCAATTTCACACTTGGCCCTTTGATCTTCTCCTCCTTATATAGTTTTTGGACTTTCTCAATACCTCGGACCAAACCGATACTTAGAACTTGTGGTATTCTTAGGTGGGATCAAATATCCGTTACTCCGCTCAATATTGTGGGCTAATACCATGGTATGGACCCTTGGTATTCTTTCACCTTAATTTCCTTAATTTTCCATCCCATACATGCTTTTCCTCTTTTGAAAGGGCATGCATAAGTATACGCCCTTTTTGTACAGTGAACCTGCTTGTATATGCTCTTTTTTTATAGTGAACCTGCATATACAACTTAACATACTTGAAAACATCATTTTTCCTTAATTGCTTGATTCTGATCTGTAGTGCTTTGTTCCATCATCCTGTTCTTCTGTAACATTACTTTGTTACCTTTGAATAGACCTGTTATAATGTGATTTTCCATTGTACATTACTTGTGAACTAAATCCTTTGAACTACCCTGCATTTTGTCACATCTGTAAACACAACTGCCATGCATTCTGTCACATCTGATATCTCTCCTATAGATTCATGTAGTTACCTTATACAAGTGAGTTGTTCTGCTACTAGTGGGTTGCCATCAAGTACAACAGATGCATCATAATGCCAACAAAAGAGTAGGAAGAAAAGGCATGCCAAGAGGAAAATGTTCAATTAAATGAGTCCTATTATGCATATGATTCTTGTGATGGAAAGTTAGATAAAGAACAAACCAAACTTGACATAGCCTTGGCCAAAATAGGAAGATTGAAGAATGAGAGTAGAAAATATAAAAACCTGTTGCAAATATGTGATGAAAGAGAACATAAATTCAAGGAAGAAATTGTAAGCCTGAAGACACAACTTGAAGAGGCAAGGAGAATAGAGGAGTTGATGAATAATCAGCTAAAGGAGAAAGAGGTACAGTGTGAAATATTAGAGTATGAGATAATTTCAGCTAGAGGAGAGTTATATGAAAAAAAAAGTTGTGTAAGAAGCTGGGGAAGGACATAACATCCTTGAATGACTCAGAAGAAGAGAGGGGTAGCTCAAAGGAAACCCTAGAGGATAATGAAGTAGCCCTGAAAAGACCATTAGAGGAAGGTACAAGTAGAGTAAATAATAGACAGGCAGTTCGTCCATGTCACGAAACATATGGGGAGCGTTGGTTTATTGAATGTCCAACAATCTCCTCCCCAACACAAGCCGGGTGTATATCGAACTCTTGACCTACACTTTGACACCAATTGTTGGGAATCACAATTGTCATTAAACCAAAACCTGCAGGTGTTAGTCAACGATCGTATCGCTAGGGATAAGGATCCACAAGTGGCGGTTAGTCCATGTCATGAAACACATAAGGAGCATTGGTTTATCCAATGTCCAACACACGTTATCCACGTCATCCACTTCATCATCCCGTATTCCCGTCACCTCTTCATTTAATTCCACTTTTTCCCTGCTTTTTCTCATTTATCAATAAAACTCCATTTTTATGCTAAAAGTTCACTGGCATGTTCAAGTTTTTGAGCATTAATAAGCACATCTACATCCCCCAACTCATTGATTTGGACTCCAATGATACCGAGGTATTTATCCACTGTGTCTACCCCACTTAGTTATTCAAAACGTCAAAGAAAGTTTCAATGGCAGGTTTTGAAACACACATTCCCCTCACGGACACAAAAAGATACATCTTTGACCCCGTTTGCACTCTAAACTTCATGAAGCTCCATCAAAACATCCTAGTTTGTCAACTAGATTACCCTGTATACTTTGTAGTTGTAAAATTAGGAATATTCTTTGCAGTTATCCCTCATACATATTTCTTCCCAGAATTTATCACTTGGCTAACTTCTTCTCTTTATCCCTAGAAATATTTTGTGCCCTGAGATTGAAAATCTGGCCAATGGTGGTCAATCTGAAGCACAAAAGGGAACGAAGGTTGAAACTCCTCATCCTATAGGAAAATGATTGAAAAGAGGAATTGAAGAGATCATTGAGCTAGATGGTGAAACTATTTATAGTTCCAAGAAATCAAAGCTACATGAGAAAGAAAAATAGTCTAAGACTTTGGTATAAAGTTCCTAGATTGCACTTGGTTTCCAGTTACAATTGGGAGAAGTGATACACACACCTTCTTCTCCTGTTCATGAAGATAGTCAATAGAGCTTTATTTCTGATTTGAAGGAATTATATGGTCAAATTTAAGAAAAGAACAAGAAGATTAGGGAAAATTGTGTGTCTCATCTCGAAGCCCAATCAATATTAGAGTACCAGACTAGGATATTATCAGCCATGGATTTGGAAAGAAATCAACTTAACTTGTCCTTTTCTCATGCCTCTACTTTGATTGTTTCCTCAACAGCAGGTTTCAAAACTGTGAATCTAATTGTGGATGCAAGGGATATTCCATTGCATGACAATCAATCTACACAAGAAAAATGGAGAAATAATCTATAGTGATTTGAGAAAAACATCACTAGCAACAAGAAAAATAGAAGCCTTATTGGGGAAGGTAATAAGTTAATTGAATCTGGAAAAGGAAAACTCTAGAGCCTTGTATACCCAAAATCAAGAATTGAAGAAATTAATTGTCAAGTTTGGGGTAAATCTTGAGGATAGATCTCTTGTGTAGAGGCTTTTGCAGGGGGTAGAGTCAGAAATTCAAGTGTTGAGGAAATAATTAAAGTTTCCTGCAGTTGAACATGTTATGGCCCCAGAGGTAGCCCAGCTTGAAAAATAAAATATATTCCAACCAAATAATTACTCGAGAGGAAAAATGAAGTGCTAACTTGAAGGAACCAAATGCTAGCATGCATCAAAGGATGGATATTCATGTCTATACAATTCTAGTACAACCACATTTAGAAGATCCAACTGATAAAATAACTAGGGTTATGAATGAATCGAAAATATTAGAAGATGAAATGAAGAAAATACAAAAGAATCTGGATGACACCAAGGAACTTTTAAAAGTTAAAGAGAGGCAATTGACTATGGAAAAATATAGTGCATCACAATACCAGAAAGATTATCAGACAACCTATAATGAGATCAAAGACTTGAAGGAGAAGATAAATGGAAGAATGTCGCTTATATATGCCAAAGAGATAATTTGGAACGATATCATCCAACAAGTGAAGGATATTTGGGATTATATGTTGATTATAGCAGAAGAGAAGACCATTGTTAGAGACCTAGAAAGCATCGTTGCTGCTCACAAAGAGAAATCCCAACGAAGTGCCCAACTAGCAAAGAAAATGATTGTTTTTCTTAATTCCAAATCACCTCAGGAATTAAGAACTATGCAAGTTGAAGACAAGACAGAGCTGATATCAGAAATAAATAAAATGGTACAAAAGAATTTGTACAGGAAAACTACAAAGGAAAAATTAAGGGAGATCAAGGAATCTATTCTAAGATTCAATACAAATTTGATAAAAGGATTAGGGCAAGATTGCCCTCATGTTGGGATCAACAGGGAAATTTTATCCCATGGGAAACCTATGAGACTTTGTTAGTAGAAGAAAATAGTAAGATTGATTCTTCCCATGAGAAAAAAATAGTTCTTAAGGGGTCTACTATTGTGAATTATGTCCATAGAGATTTTCAATCACTATGTTTGATTAAAACTCTCTTTACAGAGCAACCAACTTACAGTAGGATAACCAAATTTAGGATGGCTCATGCAAGGTTTTCCAAATGCTCGAGTTTAGACTTGTAAGTGTGGAAAAAGTGCAGAGAATTGATGTTTCCAACAACAATAGTAGAACTCAGACCTTCATGATCCAGCCTGCTCCATAGTCACAAGTGAGTCTAGTAATATTGGCCACTTGTTTTATTTCATTAAATATTCAAGACATTGTATCTTGTAATGTTGACTCACAATTTTATTGTTATTTCTAAAAATTGTTTAAGTCCTCATAAGGACCAAATAGATCTTAATGTAGTTCCCAAGGTAGTTTAAGAAGTTTGTGATAGTTAACAATTTTTATAACTGTTACCTTTGTAATGTTATTGCAAAAAAGGCTTTGGAGAACCATTTGGGTTTCCAATACTTTGACTTGAGAAGGAAAATTTCTGTGTATTATTTTTATCTTTTCTTGGAGATTAAATAAATTTTTCAAGGTGATTCCAGGGAGTCATTTGAATTTGATATGTTTTCCTTCTTATTGTAAGTCATTTATTGTTTTTTCTTCTTTGGAAAAGCATAACGAAGCTACTAGTTGTTTTATATAATACATATTTACTAAACTCACAATACCTCTAATATTTAAATTAAATAACCTTAAAATGCGCTCCTCTTTTCTATAAGTTCATTTTTTTGTCTTTCATATATTATGCTAAGGTTTAAGGAAAAATATTTTGCAATAGCAACCTTCTATTCTAAACCTTCTATCATTTCTTTACATCACCCTGCTACAACTTTAAATCATTTTAATTTTCAATGAGGCCATATTGAATGGTAATTTTATCCCAAGAAGGTTCCCTTAACATTACCTATGAAGCACAATTATGAAATATCATAATGGGACAACAAATAATATTCACTATCTTTTTGTATGGATGTCCTAGGCACTAACCTCTACTCAGCCAAAGATTGTCTCTAGGGTTACAACATATTTTGGTGCCATTTCCAGGGATCGAATAATGAATTTATTTTTTCCCTGGGCTTGTTTTGAAACCATTTATTTGTTTGATGAGAAAAGAAAGTGGGTTGGCTAAGTTTTCTCGCCAAGTAGCATTCTCGGATCCAAGAAGGCCTCACACGAGGTCAAACGCCTAACAACAAAAGGCTCCAATATTATTTGATCCTGAGAAATGATTTTCTCAAAGGGTTTGGAGAGAAAAATACCCAAAGACTCCAAGTCCCACTTTGTCAGCCCTTGGCACTAGTTCTTTGTCCCAATACCCCAGAGTTCATCATCCAGAAGAAATCATAAAAAATTGAATTTTTCTGAAGGAAACCTGATTTCTCCTCAATATGTCTTTCCTAAGCCTACTTGTGAAGAGAGGTCTTTCGAGTTTGTTTCTTTTTTCTTCTCCAACTATTTCATAAGTTGAAGAAATAAAAATTGTTGATTTTTCTGCTTCATACCAAACTATCCCTGCAATTTCTCAACCAGTTCTCTTATCTCTGGTTCCACCTCCTCTTGTATTTCAGGCAAGAAACCCCTCCCCTCTCCTCCAAAATCATATATGGTGATTTTGGGTTTTCTTTTCAATCAATATGCTCCTCTTAATCTTCCCTAGCCCAAGAATACTATGCCTCAGGATTATTTGAAGTTGATACCAATATTCACAGGAGAAGATGAGATAATAACAAAAGTGTGGCATGTAGCAAATTTTTGTGCTTTTGTAGAAAATTTGAATGTGGTGATGATGCTATTTGTACATTCATTGGATGGAGAAGAAATAAAATGGTTTAATACCCTCCCAACTAATTATAACAATACCTGGGAGGAATTGGAGAATTATTTTATATAGACATGGGGAGAAAAGAAAGATCATGGATATTTCTTAATTGAATTTAATGCAATAAAGAGGAAACCAGATGAAGAAGTGGTTGAGTTTATCAAAAGGTTTAATAAAGTGTACAATAGTATTCCTATAGAAATAAAACCACCTCCTGATGGTGCAAAAGTAGTGTTTGCAGGGGCATTTGAGTCAGATTTTAGTTTTACTTTAAGGGAAAGACGATCTCCTACTTTAGATCAAATTCAGATTGATGCATTGGAGATTGAAGCCACCCTATCTGTAGCTGGGAAATAAACCAAAAGAAGGAGTAGACAAAAATAAGGGAAAGGAAGAAGAAAGACCTTCTAATCAGTGTACATATTTACATGAGCAAAAGTTGGATGAGATGACATAGGTCATAATGAATCAGTCTAACAAATTAGTAAACTTGGAACTAGACAATAAACATACTCCAAGACAAATTCAATAAGAACATAATAGAAAATTTAATCCTCAATTTAGGAGACCACCATTGCAAATTATGTAGAGGGAGAAGAAGTGACCAGGATCAGGTTTAACCTCCTCTATACATTGAAGATGAACCAGAATAAGCAGTGGAAGAAAATATTAAGTTTAAGGAGAATCAATATTATACTCTGTCAAAGGAAGAAGGAGAAGAAATATATGAAGAGGATTTAAATCTTGAGTCCCATATTGCATTAGATGATGAGGAAATTGATGAGCATTGTAAGAAATTTACACATCTAATGCAGGAAAACACAAGAAGTATGATCTCAAAAGGACTCAAGATTATACAAAGGAACAATCCAAACAACTAGCTTAGCATTCAGTGCAGAAAGATGATGAAAAGGGAAAGCAACCTCTTAGAACAATTCCTATTCAGTAAGTAGGAACTTCTAAAATCCAGCAAATTAAGGTGAGTGAAGATTTAACACAAATTCAGCAGCCTGTGGTGAATCAACAAAATGTGGAAAAAGAGAAACTAGTAGAGGAAGAGAAGGTTAAAGAAACAAAGGAGAGTCATTATTTCAATATTCAGAAAGAATTAGAGAATATAGAAATAACTATTTCATTTATTGAGTTGGTGAAGAAGTCTTCCTACAAAAAGAGTATTTTAGATTTTATCAATTTATCTCAAACCAATGATGTTGCAGATATAATCAATTTGAAAGAGGAGAGACCAATAGTGTTGTTTGGCCCTCATGTGGAGGAAAATGATTATTCAACTCCTCCTTTTTATGTTTCTCTTCTAATACATAGTTTTATTCTTTATAATTGTATGTTGGATTTAGGGACTTCTCATAATTTAATACCTCTCTTAGTGATGGAGCAGCTAAACCTCCAGATCACTAAACCATACAAGGATCTATATTCCTTTGATTCTAAAAACGTCAAGTGTGTTGGGATTATTAAAGACCTTGTGGTTTCTCTAGCTCAAATTCCATCCAGAAGTATTGCGATGGATGTGGTAGTTGCAGATATCCCAACCCGATTTGGAATGCTACTTTCTAGATGTTGGAGAGCTATACTGGGAGGAATACTGAAGTTGGATCTCACTTATGTAATCATTCTAGTCTTCTATGGAGAAGAAAGAAGATTGTACAGGGATTGGAGGTTTGTTAAGACTATCACAAAGGAAGGGTCTAGTAATTATACTATTTATAGCTAGGAGAAAGATGATTTATTCTTGTTTTATGTTGAAAGTACTCGAAGAAATTGTTGAAGATACATAGGTGCATATTTCTTTAGAATTCCAGAACAAAGAAGTAGTAGTAAGTGGAATTTGGAAGTTATATTTTTATGGAGCATATTCAAAAGAGGGAAATGGTGTGGGGGATTCTTCTGCTTTCCCTAAAAGGTGATATGATTCCTCTTTTTTATAAATGAGAGTTTGATTCTACCAATCATATAAAAAAATACAAGGATCTAATTCTTGGTCTACAAGTTGCTAAGAATATGAAGATAGAATGAATTTCTATCTTTGGATATTCCGAATTAGTTGCGAAAAAAATCAAAGGGCAGTGTCAGACAAAACATCCAAGGCTTACAGCATATTATAATGAAGTTTGGGACCTAGTGGATAATTTATTTTCAACGTTCAATATTCAATTTATGCCAAGGGAAGGTAATATATTGGATGATTCACTTGTAGTAGCAACCATCACCTTTAAACCTCCACAAAATCCTAATTTGAGGTATGAAATTGAGGTTCGAAACAAACCTTTAATACTAGACAATGTTAAATATTGGTAGGTATTTGAAGATGATGAATAAATAAAAAGGTTCTTGGAAGTGGTAGGTGAATTTTCTAATTCAGAGATTGATCAAGAAGTAGAAGCTAAAAATAATGAAAAGGAAAGAGTTAAATATGGATCACATTGGAAGAATTCCATGGTTGGCCAAAAACTGTTCAACTGAAAGGTAATGTGATTCCCAAAGGTTTGGTAACTTTGGAGAATTTTTTTGATGCAAATGATGTTCCAGTAACCATTAGTAAGAAGAGTATGGAAGATGATGTTGAATATTATAACTGTTGGGATGGGGTCCCCTAGGTCATTTTTGGGGTTAGAAACCCAAGTTTTGATGTAATTTTTGTAAATGATGTAAATTCTCCATGATTTGTGGATGTGGAGTGCATATATGGTTAGGAGTCAAAAAGGGTTTTAGCCCTTGTTTATGTAAAGATGAGTTGGATTTGAGATCCACCCATGGTCTGCAGACCATGGGATTGTATAAATAAGTGTGTCTTAGAGAGTCTAAGGCATAATAGGTCATGATGGATAACGAATGAAGTCTTGGAAGTCTTAGCA
The DNA here is from genome assembly GCA_031772625.1 of Pinus tabuliformis. Taxonomy (NCBI): domain Eukaryota; kingdom Viridiplantae; phylum Streptophyta; class Pinopsida; order Pinales; family Pinaceae; genus Pinus; species Pinus tabuliformis. The sequence continues at coordinate 392,391,215 of CM062820.1, forward strand.
TAGAGAAGTGGGTCAGATAGGAAACAAAGGATTTGTAGATGAGTGCGCAGAGGACTAGATAGAGTTCGCAGCTGAGTGCGCAGATCCCTGTATCAGAGTGCGCAGGGTAGTTTTGAGTATGTTAATCCTAACTGAAGATCAATAAAGAAGATTATTGAAGAATTCTTGTGTTTATATGTTTACTTCTATTTATTTATGTTTACGATATATATTGTGGATGAACAATTTATTTATGAAGTATTGATCTAATGATGCGCGACTCTATGGAATAAGTCTTAATAACTATATGCACTGCATATTAAGTACTTTGGCGAAGATTGTGATATATTATGTTATGTTTATTAAAATACTTAAGTAGATCTGCCCGAGCTCAGATCCATGGTTTTTTTCTAATGCGCGTAAGTGGATGATTCGACTCTTAAGGGCTCGCAAAGACTAATCGTAGACCTTCGTGAAGGTCTAGGGGCTATTTAAAGGGAGTTGCAGTACCGAGCCCTAGGGGCTTATAGATTTGCGTGAAGGCAGATCTATGGCACTAAAAGATATCACACTGATATCTGGATGTGGAAACTTGGTTCTAGGATCCCCCCATACTACTTTAGGTGAGACTGCAGCCTGCACTATGCGGGTTGTTTCTGAAAGGGCCAGTAGTGTAGGGTTTTGTTTGGCACAATTAAATCTGAACTTGGTTCAGGATCCCCTAAGACAAAAAATGGTTCTGTTGCCAGGACTGGGATCTGCTTGAAGGATATGTGTGATGTCACATCACTGGAATCCAACGAAGAAAGAAATTGAGAAGTGGCTGCATAGAAAAATTCATGAATTTGTGACGCAAGAAAACAGGAACCCATGCTTGTCAAAGGAGAAGTGGTTGGATAGATATTTGTATATGGAAATACACGAAATTTTCTTCTACACCTTATCGATCAAACTATATGAGTGGTTAGCTAAGTTGGAAGACGACCAAAGGAGGTGGAAGCTTGACGGTCCAATAGTGTGGACTCCAGAGCTGGTACGAAGATTATAAGCCTCTAAAGACAAAATCACACTAGCTGTCGACTACTGGCTTGATCGAATTATAGGAGGATTTGTTATAAAATTCATAGTTGATACCTTAGTCAGCTACAGTGAAGCAGAACGACGCTTCTTCAAGGGACCACCAGGTAAGTATTTGAGACCTTTGAATACCTAGATTAAGATGCTCTTGTGTGAAAAATGTGTTATGCCATTGCCTTTATGTTCAGAGCTACGCGAAGTGGAAAAATCTTTAGAGATCGAGAGAAATCAGGTCCTAAATATAAACCATTGATTGGACCTCCTTTGACTGACGTCCAGGGAGCAGTACAAGCCTCATCGTGGAGCACTGTTCAACTGATAAGATAGGGTTTTTTGTAGATACACTATCCATCCACTCCACCTCCACCTCCACCTCCATCGCATACACCTTCGCTCACATCTCCACCACCACCACCATTGTTCAACATGTTGAACACAATGAAGTTGCCAATTTTCAAAGGTATAGGGAGTGAAGATACTGAATAGTTTTGGTTTGTTGTGAATGCTGTGTGGACAACACAACAAATTACTAATGACAAAATAAAGAAGGCACAATTAGTCACTGCTCTGTAGGATCATGCGTAGAGATGGTATATTAAGTACTATTCTGATCATCCTATGGCAACGCTAGTAGAGACTAAGGCTACTTTAAACAAAGAGTTTAGTAAGCCTAATTCTGATTTGCAGACAGTATTTGGATTTAATGAAATCACTATAGTTGGATTTATTGTGACAAAGAAATCCTTAGGTGGGGTAGAAGCAAGGCTATAAACCACTTGTGATGTTGACCATATGCGAGCTACATGTTAACTTTGTGTATCAAACATTTCAAGCTTTATAAAGCAGGTTGACAATGTATAAAGAGCGTTAGTGTGGATTCCAGGCTTGCAATTGTGGTCTTTGCTTCAGTCATCTTGTCTTTCACCTCTGAGTTGATGAGGAGGTAAATTTGTCCCATAACAGATGCCCCCTAAAGTATGAGATTAGAGGCAGAGATGATGGCCGAAATACTTTAGAAAAAATTGTAATTTGTTGTCAAAATCTTTGTAGAGAGAGAGAGAAGTTTCGGGCGGCAAGGAAAACTTGATACAACACAGATACATATATATAAACTGCTAAAATCATGTCCTGAGTCGGGCATTCCCATGCTCAGTAGCTATGTCAGAGTAATTTTCTCATCTGAGATATAACAATGTTGGCCACCAATATGGCACAGGGCGGGTCCAGTGTCATAATAGATCATCTTGAAATAGCTGTCTCCAAAGAACAATATCCGCAGCTTGGGAGAGGAAACAAGGCTGAATGATGCAAGCCTCTACCCAAGGTCTTGATTTCCGCTTCACCAAACAACATAGATCAGTACATGTGACAAGATGTGTTGATGTAGAACATGCACGAAATCATCTAATTATCAGTCAATAATGGAGACCGTTAACAGATGTGAGGAAGGCCACCGATAATGGTGATGGTATCCAAGATGCACAGTGCAAACTAGCGAGTGTGAAGAATTTCTTTATCGTCGAACACTCATAGAATCGCTTAACCAGGAGTCAATAATGGAAACCCATGATCGAACACAAGGTAACCTGCCACTAATGTCTGCAAGTACCAAGGAACTGAATGTGTTTCTAGGTTATCTTCCTAGATAGAGTGTTGAAGTCGATAGGAAGAAACTTGTCGAAAGGTAGGCAATGATGTGTCCTACATCAGTCGACATGAAACCAGACAAGAATGATTTTGTTTTTTGAGGAATATTTTGAGCATTTGGGTCTAAACAACAAAGGGCATGATGAAAGGATATGTAGGATCGGTTGATAGAAGAAACAAATGGGGACTCTTGAACAATAGAAGGCATGACAACGGTTTTAACCAGACAACACTAGACTCGTGAATAATACAGAGTTTTTAGGATATAGAGATGCAATTTCATTAGGGTATATACACAAAAACTCATAGGATTGTAGGGTTCATATTGGGAGGCTATCAAAAATGAAGGTTTATCTGAGGGAATGCCATGTTCAAGGGAACGATTGCTACCAAACCATGCTTTCTAATACGGAATATAGTTGTATTGTCCACTTTCCCCGTCTGATTAATTTAATGAGTCCAGACGGGTAAAATCATCGATCTTTTCATGTTTAAAGAGTTTGAAAAGGATCACAAAAATAATGACTCTTTGCCCTATATAGTTATTTTAATGAGTCCAGACAGGAAAACTCATCGATTTTTTCATGTTTTAAGAGTCTGAAAAGTATCATAAAAAGAACGACTCTATATCCTGTTTGTGTATTTAAAGAGTCTAGACTAGACAAATCGATGGTCTTTCCATATTTAGAGAGTCTGAAAAGATCGTAAAGAGAGACTCCATGGTGGTCCCTTTGTCATAGTTGTTAACCGGGTGTGACAAAAGGTTAATAGTATACCCAGATCAGTTACTTTTCCGTATTTTAATCTATTGAACCCGGATAAAGAGAAACCTATTTTCAATAGATGTCAACCTCATTTTGTTACGAGTACGAGGCGATGGACTAAACTCGTGTTTTGTCATGAATTTTTAATGAGCTCAGTAACAAAGCTCGTGATTTTTCAGTTTTAATGAGCAAGAAAAAAGTACCTAAAAGAATGCTCGGGTCATCTTTAGCAAGTTTTACGAGCAGCAAGACATAGCTCAAGATTTTTTCAGTTTAAAGAGCGAGAAAAAAGTGCCTAAAAAGTATTCTCCTTTGTTCTTTTTCAGTTTATGAGCTGGAAAAAGATCGAAAAAGAGGTGCTTAGAGCATCGTTTGCATATATTTAACGAGTGTAAATGATGAAAAACTCGGATATATTAAGGGAAAGGAAAATGTAGTAGCAGATGCTTTAAGCAGAAGACCACGGATATTATCTCTCATACCTATCAAAGTAGACTTAAGGCAACGAGTACTAGAATATCTCATAACACTGGGAAAACTAGTCAAAGAGTAACATCAAAAAGTAAAACTAGTCAAAACTGGGCAAATTTCACGTCACACATGATAGAAAAGCTTATGGAAAAATATGGGATCAAGCATAGGATAACAACCCCATATCATCCTCAGGTAAATGGTCAAGTGGAGAGAGAAAACAAAGTACTGGAAAACATTCTCACTGAGACTGTGGCAAATCATCGTCGGGATTGGGCTTTAAAACTTCCTAAAGCTCTTTGGGGGTATAAAACAACATGGTAGAACATGAAATGATTCTCACCATTTGAACTTGTCTATGGAAAATCCCCATTGTTCTTGGTGGAATTTGAAATTAGTACACTCAGAACAGCTCTGGAAATAGGATTGGACCTCTCAAAAGCCCAGAAACACTGGCTAGAATAGCTAAATGAGCTGGATCAAATTTGTTTAATGGCTGTCCAGAGAACTGGTGCCAAACAACTTCAGAAATAAAAATGGCAAGATAAATTTATTAAAAATAAGGTGTTTCATAGAGGGGATTAGGCATTACTGTATGATTCCCGCTCTAAGTATTTTAAAGGAAAGCTTCACTCGCGATGGCTGGGACCATATGAGGTTGATGCGGTATTTGACAATCGGACTAGTAGATGGATCACAATCGATGATTCCCATGTTTGTTTCACTGTAAATGGACATAGACTTAGAATCTACTACTGCCCAGCTATTACAGGGAAAAGTGTCTATATAGAACTGCTCTACCCCACTAAGGTGTGACAGCTGCCTTAGAAACAAACAGAGAAAAGCTACTTTCGTTTTTCCTTTATGAATTATAGATAGAGAGGAATAGGAAGACCAACCTCTGTCTTGCGCTAATCTCCTGATTTGATTCCTCTCTTCTTTGATAGTCTTTAGCTACTTGCTCCCTTGCACACCCAGCTTCACAAAGTACCTGTAAGATCATAGTAGCATAACACTATACAAAGACATGGATCTATAATCATAAACAATCTAGGATCAGATGTAAATTGACCATACAAATGTAGCAAACATCAATGACACAAGAGCATGGAGGAAAACTTGAATAGCTTTTATTGATAAACAAGAAAGAGCCAAGAAGAGTTACAACCAATTGTTCTGACCCAACATCAACCTCTCAGCAAAGAAGCCCCTCTTCACCTCATACAAAGCTTAGATCACCCAACAATCTGATGTTTGTCTCAAGAAACCAACAACAATTCCTTACAATATGCAAAATTCCAGCCTCTAGATCTTTGGGATGAGGGATCCATATATAGATATCTGTAATGGAGATGAGTCGGCATATGATTTGATTAGTGTCTTCTCTCTGATATTTCTTGCTTCCACTTGGAGATTGATGATCTCTTACTCATCCTTGGTCGAATTCACAGAGGAAAGTGTCACAGGAGAAGTTTCTGGAAGCTTCCATTGCCTCTCCACCTCGCGGAATGACACTTCCATTTGTCATTTCTCGCCCATTGCACCCCATAGAAGGGTTTTTTGAAATGCAACACACCCACACAATGTATTTAGGTGAGATGCAATGCACTTGGCCAGTGGATCAGCTAAAATGATCCTGTTTTGACCAATTCTGAGCAGTTTTTCATGGAGAACTTCTGGGAGAAGCTGCAATCTGTTGACCTTGTTCCTTTAGGGTTTAGAACAACACTTTTAGGGACTTAAGAGCCCTTGGTTTATAGACATTTCATGCTTGGGGTTGTAGTGCCCAAAAATGTCTATAATAGTTGCCCCCTAAAGCATGAGGTCATTAATCTTTTGATGTCAGGTGAAATGCTTTATTATGAGGATCCGAAGTTCTTTCAAGCTGGGAGGAGACCTGTAATAAGATACAATACAATACATTATCTTCATTATATTTTCATGATCTAGCTAAGGCGGGCATTCCCGTGCTCAGCTCTATAAATTCATTTTTATGTACATAGGACAGACAATCGTCTGAGTGTAGACTGATGATTCTGATAGAGCCATCATCCTTTTGATTGGTTGATTATCTGTGCAGCAATGATGTACATTTGATGTCTTTATTTCCCTGAATATATATCGCAGCCCGGATGGATGAAACTAGATCCGGGGTCTTCAATCTCGTTCGATCTTCACTCGAAGTACAATTTGATCCATGTGAAAGTTGTTCTGGAGTCGAACATGGAAAGACATCGCCTGATTACCAGCCAATGATGTAAGCTGTTAACAGGCGCGAGAGGAATCACCGATAATGATAATGACCCTCAAGGTACTGTAGTACAATTCACATGGTGTGAATAAAGGACTTGGCGTCGAACACCACGCAAAATCTTTCGGTCAAAGGCCATTGATGTAAACCTGTCGCCGGAAGTGAGAAACTTGCCATTGAGGCATGCAAGCTTCAAAGTACTGAATGTGGTGTTCCTAGATCAACTTCTTGGATAATGAGCTGATGTCGAAAGGAAGCGATCCGTCACAGGAGGGCCTTAATGAATCCCACATCAATGACATGGAACGGAGCAAATGATTTTAATGGAGGTGAAAACGATCTGGTGATATAAGGTTCAGGGTGGCGGTCATGAAAGAATGGAGTATAAATGTATGGTAGTGGGTGAGACACAGGTGAATTCTCTGAATGACTTCTCTTGAACATATCGGCGACACTGATGTGATGGATTGGTAGCATTAACCCCAAATGTGGATGGTATGATGGGACCATGGTGATGTGACCGGTGAATGAAACAACCCAACCCGACTCGGACGCGGAGTGGAAGTGTCATGTTCAAGAGCGACTTGCTACCAACAAAGTTTCTTCAAGTTTTCTTCCCAATTTTCCCCAGTCATTGCTGACCAGTACCTCTTTATTTTTTTCAAGCTTGAGGAGGATAACATATGCTTGTTCTATAATTTTCCCTTCGGCAAACCCATCGCTATGTTTTAACGAGCCTAGCGATAGTGAAACTCGTTCTCGTCTATAGACAAGTTTGTCACTATTACATTTTTAACGAGTTTAACGACAAAGATAACTCGGTCGTTTTCAATTTTAGAGAGTCTGAAAAAGAACGTAAAGGTAACTCCAAAATTCCTTTTTCGTCATCTAATCCCTTAAGTCTAAAAAAGTATAAAACAATACAGAAGGGATGAATTTTCGATACTTTTAATGAGCCGAACAAAACAAGCGCTCGATCTTTTTGTGTAATAATCTCTCAGGTCCAAAAAGATTAAAATTTAGAGGAGAGATAGCACTTCCTGTCCCTTTAACGAGTTGGAGAGGCCAATGGCTCAGCAATCTTTTCATATTTTACGAGTCAGTTGAAAAGAGCTTAAAGGAGACTCGTCTTTTGAGGAACGAGTGATAAAATGGGTAGCAACGGATTCCAGGTAAGGTTTGGAATTTTCCAATCATGGCAGTGTTACAAGGATGGCTAGTGAGATCACTCTTCGCAGCTGTTCCTCAAAATGGGTAAACAATCAAATGGAGGTGAATGATCGGCCAATGCAAAAGTGGAGGTGATGGTGCAAACATGACCAAGGCTTTAATGGCTGAAGTACTACATTAATGATGGTTATTTACCGGTGAATAGCTCATTTTTTAATGAGCTTAAACGCGGGGGGAAACATTTGCTCATGTCTTATGTTTATTTTTTAACAAGCTTGAACTATGTGCTAAAACTGCTCGATTAATCCAGTCGTGTGATAAGAATGTCTCATATAAAAACGACAACTTTTAGATTTTTGCCCCACATCCTTTCTTTATGCAAGTTAGGAAACGACCAATCCAAAAAAAAGATAAATGATCACTCTTTGCTTGCACTCCAAAAGGTTTGCATGCCCTTAGGTATAAAACAGAGTTTCAAGGTTACCCCTTCTTTATTCCATTAAAACATTTGTTTTACCGAGAGAGGCCTACCTCTTACAGGTTACCAAAGATTGTTCTATTTACAGCGTAAACAAAACACCTCTTCGGCGATGTCTACCGAGATAAACAAAGGTGAGCGGCGATGCCCGCCAACTCACATAACTTTGACAAGAGGATCTTATTCCAGTCCAACTCCCTTTTCCAATCACAGACGGGAGTACGGAGGTCATATACTCTCGCGGAAACCTACCCTATACCCGAATTTTTCCTGCCGAAACAGACCAGGGTGCATGCCCCATGGGTTTCAGTCATGTCCCCCGAATCACTCGCGCTCATCAGGTGGACGGACTGGGGATTGAGACATTTCTTGCGTGAAAAGACCATTCAGGGATGGTAAATGACTATTTGCTATGCGTGATCCAGGGAATGAAAGTTGGTCCATGAGCTTGACCACTCTTCCTTCGTGCGGAAAACACATTACTCTAAAGAGTGAGGAGACAATGGCTCCCATGCAATAAATATAGTCTCGTCCAAGGAGTAGATTGTAATCCAGGGGTCCTTGAACTACCATTACGTTCATGTGAACAGTTTTCCCCCTCAACGTTATGGGCACATTGGGAAGGATCCCTAACGGTCGACTGGTTCCTTTATCAAAGCCTGTTAGGTTTCTCATCTCAGGCAAAAGCGATGGTGAACCAAGCGCTTTCCAAGAGTTGAGGAAAGGATACTCATAGAAGCCCCCTCATCCATGATGGTACCAGCCATCACCATTCTATATATTTGAACAATGATTTAGAATGGTACATTAGCTGGTAAATGGGGTTTGCCTAGTTGATTCCAGTCGAAGGAGACAACTAGGTTGCTTGGAGGTGGGACCGAATAGACGGCCGGGTACGACTCTGACGAACTTCCTTCCTGCGGTAAAGGAATGGGTAAATTGCCCCCATGTTCGTTGGAGTCTGTGCTTATGAAAAGAATTTGGACAGTGTCATCCTTGTTCTCTTCGGTGACTGTATCATCTGAAGATGGAACCTCTGAAGGCAAGACTGGGTCAACTTCCACCTCGACCTTTTGACTTTCGTCTGGTATGGGTTCAGATGGTTTGTCTTCAATGATATATGCTTCAACTGACCACTTGAACGGGCCAGCCAGATTTTCAACTAGTGACGGACTCGGCAAGAGTTTTTTATATCCAGGAGGAAGTCGTAACGGTGAAACCAGACGATCGTCCAAAATTCTTTTAGCCTCGTCTAAGAAGGGACAATGGTGGACGGCATGATCGCCTTCGCACAGTTTACAAGGAAATCTATATTTTCCTTTTTGTCCTGGGGCTTCACTTTCACTAGTTGACGGTGTGTTTTCAACATGATCATCAGAGGTTGACGACACCGGGTTGTGCAAACGAGGAGACCAGTCCCTTAAGATCCGAGGGATGCAAGGACAATCTCTGTGATAGTGGTCTCCTTTGCAAATGACACATGACAATTTAGGCCTGGTCGGTGCAGTGTGTGGATTTTCGCTAGACGATGCTCGTTTGCCCCCATTCGCTTTTGGCTCCTTCTTCTTCTTCTCTTTCTTCTTCTTTTCCTTCTTCTCCTTAGGTACTTGACTTCTGGCTTTACCAGCCCCATCAAGTGAAGAGGAAGGAGGAGAGGAAGAATTAGAGGAAGTAGAAGGTTGGTGGGTAACTCTGGACTCGTCTAGTTGCTGATTCGATTGTTTAGGAATTGTGGTGTTCTGAACGACAGAGGTTGAGAAGAGCCATACAGGCAAGCCGATTGTCAGTCCTGGAAGCGACAATGTGGCCATATGGGGTGCACCAACATCTCCCCAAGAGGAGAAAGGACTAGGATTTTCTCCAAGGGGGATTCCTTGGTTGGTGGATTCCATTTTCCAACCCAAGATCAACGTAGGAAAGGGGTAATGGATATTCCGTTTAAAATAAATTTTAGACGCTTTGACACAACTTATTTTTTCAATTTTTAAGAGTCGAGAAAAAAACAAAAGATGACTCTAGTCTCCTTCGATTTTTAATGAGCCTGAAGTGACAAGTGCTCAGATGGACCTTTTCTGTTAAGGAGTCTGAAAAGGAACGGAAGGGACTGCTCTGGAAATCTAGGTAGAGGGATTACCAAACCAATCGCAAAACTGCAGAATACTTTTTACGGTACAGCAATCAATATTCCCGAATGCTGTGTTCAGTGCATTGCGATCGATAGGGCGGCAGACACGGCTTCCTATGGATAAAGGATTAAGCCTATTGGGGTCTCCCAAAATATACTCGACGGTACGTGGGAGCACAAGTCCGTATTGGCACTTATCGTCTCAAAGTGGAGGAATCACCCAACCATCAGTGAGAACAACAGTTACCAGGCTTTACGACGCTGGAATACGTCTCTAGCCTAGACTTCTAAATGTTGTGCATTAAGTTCCAAAGCATTGTTAGATTCATTGAATTTATTTTAAGTTGATCTTGTTTATGAAGTTTGCCTTTCAGGTTCACCGCGAGATGTAGATGTAATTCCTAAAATGCAATCTAAGATGATAAACAAACTTTTTATCCTCTTTGTGCAATGAAAATCCTAGCTACTAAGGAAAAGAAAGACAGAATCCTTTCACAAAGAGCAAAGAGCACACTCTAAATGCACTTCCCTAAATCAAGCCAATCAGACTGTCTATATGCAAATGCACATGCATGTATTTGTTTTCGACTTTCTTAGTATATGAATGCTAAAAAGAAAGTTGATGCACAAATCTGAATTTCTTTTCGAGTGACAAATATCAACAAGTTTCTTTTCGAAATCAAAAATGGAGACGATCACAACACCTTACAATTTTGAAATAAATACTTGTTCTTGACACTAGAAAATTACAAATTCAGACCAAAAACAATAGTAACAGGATAATCGGCCATCAACAACAATCAAACCCTTTCCTACGATTGAAATCGACACTTGCGACAGTTTCAAATCAAAGGACGACAGTACGATTATGCTACTTTTGCAAAGTAGAACTGAAAATGACTCAACAAACACACAAAAACATTTACAGTTCTTTTGTACAAAGGAGGCGGAATAACAGCAAGGAAAAGGGGTTTCAAACAGACATATACTGATCACAGGCAGCAAAATTCAGGAATAGAACTGGAAAGAATGAATCACAGAAACCAAAACTGCATAGAGCCTAGTATGATCAGTGCACCTGTAACAGAGAAATTGAAATGCAACGCACCTTGTCCACTCAGGAAGTGCGCTGAAGTTCAGATTCTCTGAACAGTACTTGCGCTCGGCCAGAAATGAGATTCTGTTTGGGTTCCGGGTCACAGTTTGCAGTTTAGTTCTTGGGTTTTGGCCGAACAAAAAAAAAGCAATCAGTAATGCAACAATCAGGGGTAGATCTAAGGAGGATCTAAGAGCTATCACAAGGGAAATCAGATAGTTTGTGAATCAGTTGTTTGAATCACAAACAGATCTAGTAGATGGATTGAAGTAGCATTTATCTACTTTGCATTTGTTATGGCAAATGCAGTTTGAATGCTACCTGTAAGTTTATGAAACAGACAACATAGAATGATAAACAAACAGACTAATTCAATCCCCAGCGGAGTCTCCATTTTGTTACATGGAAAAGTGTCTATATAGAACTGCTCTATCCCACTAAGGTGTGACAGCTGCCTTAGAAACAAACAGAGAAAAGCTACTTTCATTTTTCCTTTATGAATTATAGATAGAGAGGAATAGGAAGACCAACCTCTGTCTTGCGCTAATCTCCTGATTTGATTCCTCTCTTCTTTGATAGTCTTTAGCTACCTGCTCCCTTGCACGCCCAGCTTCAAAAAGTACCTGTAAGATCACAGTAGCATAGCACTATACAAAGACATGGATCTATAATCATAAACAATCTAGGATCAGATGTAAATTGACCATACAAATGTAGCAAAGATCAATGACGCAAGAGCATGGAGGAAAACTTGAATAGCTTTTATTGATAAACAAGAAAGAGCCAAGAAGAGTTACAACCAGTTGTTCTAACCCAGCATCAACCTCTCAGCAAAGAAGCCCCTCTTCACCTCATACAAAGCTTAGATCACCCAACAATCTGATGTTTGTCTCAAGAAACCAACAACAATTCCTTACAATATGCAAAATTCCAGCCTCTGGATCTCTGGGATGAGGGATCCATATATAGATATCTGTAATGGAGATGAGTCAGCTTATGATTTGATTAGTGTCTTCTCTCTGATAGTTCTTGCTTCCACTTGGAGATTTATGATCTCTTACTCATCCTTGGTCGAACTCAGAGAGGCAAGTGTCATAGGAGAAGTTTCTGGAAGCTTCCGTTGCCTCTCCACCTCGCGGAATGACACTGCCATTTGTCATTTCTCGCCCATTGCACCCCATAGAAGGGCTTTTTGAAATGAAACGAACCCACACAGTGTATTCAGGTGAGATGCAACGCACTTGGCCAGTGGAGCAACTGAAATGATCCTGTTTTGACCAATTCTGAGCAGTTTTTCATGGAGAACTTATGGGAGAAGCTGTAATCTGTTGACCTTGTTCCTTTAGGGGTTAGAACAACACTTTTAGGGACTTAGGAGCCCTTGGTTTATGGAAATTTCATGCTTGGGGTTGTAGTGCCCAAAAATGTCTATAACACCAGCCTCCAGAGAAGCCTTCATCAAACATCTCTCTGAAAATTCTGGATTGAGGGTTGTTGGTATAGAAGTACCTCCTCTGCACCCTTGAATTAAGAAAATAAAAATATATAATATATATATATATATCTATATATATATATATATATATATATATATATATATATATATATATATATATATATATATATATATATATATATATAATGTTGTTATTACTCGCTTGTCTTTTTGCAAGAGCTACTATTGAGGCGCAATAATTGAGGAGTTGAAAAAATTCTTCAGTAATTGGGACAGTCACTCCACTAATACTGATCCTCTGTAAAAAATTTCTAAGTAATGCTTGCTATTACTTCCGCAATTTTTCTAAGTATCAGATGTAACTACTCCTAGGTTGTTGTTACTCTATTTCTGTTGTTACTCCACTACTACTGTTACTCTCGAAAAATATTAAGTATCGGATGTTGTTACTCCTAGGGTGCTATTACTCCTTGGATGTTGTTACTCCTCGGATGTTGTTACTCAGATTTTGTTACTCCTTGGATTCTATTTCTCCTCGAAGGTTGTTACTCCTCGGATGTTGTTACTCCTCAAATTTTGTTACTCCTCAGATGTTGTTACTCCTCGGGTGTTGTTACTTCTCAGATATTATTACTCCTCAGATGTAGTTACTCCACAAATGTTGTTACTCCTCGGGTGTTGTTACTCCTCGGATGTTGTTACGCCTTGGGTGTTGTTACTACTTGGTTGTTGTTACTCCACCTATGTTGTTACTCCTCGGTTTCTATTACTCTTTGGTTGTTGTTACTCCATCGTTACTCTACCAACTATCACTTCTCTTGGGTAGGTCGACAAGTACGTCTCCATTGACTTTTACAGATTTAATTAGATATTCCATGGACAAGACATTAACATGCCATGGACGGCTATTTATAAGTTGGGGGGGCACCGTCATAATTAAACGATAGTGTAATTAAATCGCACTAATGATTAATCCATCACCATCATTAAACCTTGTGCGATGGTACACTCCAAGATCTTCATCATTATTTTGCATAATCATTGGCATGCATTGGGATTTGAAACATGTACCTTTTCATTTAATGTGGAATAATTACCACACAATTCACCATACTCATGATAATTCACCATGATTTTCTTCGTTTTCCAAGAAATCACCTACCATTTTACCGTTTTTCCATCTCATTCATTTTTTTTACCATGATGTTACTGCAATAAGTTGGTTGCTTTCACTCCTCCCAACGGTCTTCTGCGTCCAAAGTGTTATTACAGTTTCTACAGGATGGGTGGAATGGTTGTCCGTCATGAACCCAAGGATACAACCCTGGTTCGCAACAATACAGATGTATGGCGGGTCTTTGTAGGGGCAGGATGGGACATTTATTTCAACAGGCTGCAAGGGTTTGACGAGGGGATCATGGTAGAATTCACGATGAATCTGGATGAGAATTTCTTGCGAGTTAGAGGATTAGAAATTCTTGTCACAGAAAAGGCCATTGCAAAAGTCAGTAGGTTAACACAGCAGGGATAGAATTGGTTCTCAAGGAAGGCTCCACTGCCAGAGTTTCTGAAATTATTTTTGTAGGCTGGAGAAAGCATTGTCCTGAAGGGAAGGGGGTATGACCATAAGTCCTTACCACATCCATGGAATGAGATAGTAGGCTTTGTCATGAAATATATAACCTGTGAAGGGCAGTTTACCACCTTGTTCAAATATCATTTCAAAATTATAGCCCATCTTCAATTCTCGCAGGCACAAGTTCATCCTATGAACATGCTATTCTTCTTGATGAAAAGTCTTCAACTTATGGCGCAATCCACTTGGCGCTCACGCCAAGTGCTGGTGGTCCTCACAAATCACGGATTGGTTCAACTATTGGTCATGCATGCATTGACCCAATTACAAGTTCCTTAGGCATAATTCCTTGAGATGACGGAGGAGGAAGTAGCAGTTGTTATAACTGTTAGAGAGGAAGAGCCCAAGGAATTGGAGAAAGAAGAACTAGCATCTCCTATTGGTACAATAGGAGACCAAGAAGAGACCGAGGAATCAGAAGATAAAGAACCAACATCTCCTATTGGTATAGCAGGAGGAGAAGAAGAACTAGAAGAATCATAGGAAGGTCTAACATCCCCTATTGGTACAGTGGGAGAAGAAGAAGAGCCTGATGAAATGGAGAAAGAAGAAGAAGAATAGGAGTCAGAAGAAATGGAAGTGGAAGTGGAGGAAACAATTGGTGATATAGTCAAGGCCACCACACAAGAACCAGCCCCATCTGTGGAACCTATTAATGCAGAAATGGAAGTGGAAGAAACAATTGGCAACACAGTCGAGGCTGCCACACAAGAAACAACCCCGCCTATGGAGTCTATTAATGAAGAAATGGAAGTAGAAGAAATGATTAGCGATACAGTAGAGGCTGTCACAAAATAACCTGCCTCGCCTGTTGAACCTATTGATGAAGAAATGAAGATAATGGATGGAGTTGATGCTAATCTACAGGAATAAACTTTCATTAATGAAGCACAAGGAGAAGAAATTCCGGTCAAGGAGCTGGCGAGTGATGTTGCTACACAAGAACCTACATCACTTTCCCAAACAGATGTGGATGTTGAAATGAGTATGATATAGGTCCGTGTGTGATGAAGGACCCTTCCAAGGCATTTTACTTTCACGATGTGTTAATTTGCATTTTTAAAGGATATAAATGAATACATCTGCATGTTGTAAAGAAGAGGAACATGAAAATCATCAACACATGAAAACATAAGCCATTGATAACAGAGTTCGTCCAGGAGGGACTATGTCTCCAGGCCCTAGTGTCAAGATGGTGTAGGTTGCTGCATTAAGTGCTATCAAAAGTGATGATGTACATAAGAGGTGACTTCGCTATTATACAAGGAAAATTACCTCAAGCAGAAGTGGCTCCAAGAGATGTTCCGCTATAGGAACTCTCAGTCAAAAGGACTCCTATCAATATGACACAAACTCATGCATGATGATCATCCCGCCAACATGGCATAAAAGGAATCTCAATGCAAAAACACATGACGACAACATGAGTATCCCATAAACATGACAACAAAGGGATCTCAAATAAAGCATGACAAATCATGACAACAAGTACATCCCACAAATGATTCCACATCATATCAGGCAGGAATCATGAAAACAAGTAAGAAACAAGATCCCACATCAAACATCAAATAGGGATCTATGTAGCACAATGCATAGAAAAATAATTACATGAATACTTTGCATATACTTCACATCCTGGGGCCATCTGAAGAAGAGGATTTCAAACTGTTGAAGCTGTTCGGACCATTGATCTCAGGACATCAAATCGCATGGAAATGACTACTCATACATGAATGCTAACACCTGCACTCCACTTAGAAATGTGGCCAAGAAATGAAATGATAAAATGGAAAATCTGAACACACCATTATATTTGTGGCATCAAATAGTGCAAAATCGACTATCAAATTTCTGAATTCTGAGAAAGTGGAAATTTGGGGCTCAAGGAATCTTTTAGATTCCCCCTATATTCCTCAAAGATTCCCTCCTCCAGGTCCTATGAAAATAGGATGCTCAGATCAGGAAACTGACTGTGCCATCGGGTTCGTGTCGCTGAGAGGTGTAAGATTGACATAAAGTTTGTCCAATTTGGACACTGCAAAAATTTCACCCTCCTAGAAATTTTGCTCAGTCATGGTTCCACCTGCATTAAAAATTAATTAAAAAAATATTGCCTCTAATTCTATTCCCTTTCCTAGTTCCTCCATCCTGCTTGGGCGCACTATGCAAATGAAATTTTATATTAATTCTCGGGCAGATTTAACCAAGAACTAGTTCAGGGGGATTGGTAATATTAGGCATTAGTTGAGGAGGGGTTGGGTTGTCAAACCCCGCCCCTCCCATTTTAATTCACTATTTTTTTTTTAAATAACAAACGTATGTATTTGGGGGTTGGGTCTGCATTGGGTGGCCCGCCCCATAACTCTCGTAACCAAAACTCATTGGCACATTTTAAATATTGTTGACCGTTGTTTGTGGTATGTTGGTATCGGGTTGACTGCGGTTCATTATATTCATGGGGTTGCCCACTTGGGGGTCGGCCACATGGGTCGTGCAAGTTAGACCCCTGAAAACACCCTTACCAAAATTCCTGACACTGTTTAATGGTTTTGGGGGTGTGGGCTGGGTCCACTGGAGGTGGATCGCGCCCACCACATATACATATGGTTACGTGTGGTGTTTGGATGGAGGGCTTGGTGGGGTGATGGCTGCCGAGCCAAACTTAAAATTTAATTTTTGTTAAGGTTTACGGTGGCTGATAGGGGTCATGGCCTGTCAGCCCAAAAAAGTAATATAATTTGGGGTCCCGGTGGGGGTGGCGGGGGTCATGGCCTGCCACCCATTTTAATATATTTTTTTTTGTTTAAAAAAAAAACCAAATTGGCCATTTTTGAAAATTCAAATTTTGACTGTAGGAGACAAATTAATCAGGCCACAAATTTGCTCAAAATTTGGCCCAAGTTGGCCGGAATCCGGTGGCTAGATTTTTTCCAAATTGTAGCCTCCTTAAGCCTGCCCAGTCACCAAAGTCAACCTGAACTTTGACTGCCTCTAACTTTCACATACGAGCTCGGTTTGATGAATTGTTCACACCACCGTGATCAGGACGACGAGATCTACACATTGGTCCTTGTTCGAAATCATTCTAATCACTTTGATTTTCGAGCTTCCATAAGCCCTCTTTGTCTTATGTGTGTCTCTGGAGCCACCTGGATAAATCCTCCCCATTGAGGAGCTTTTGGTCCTCCAAAAGCATGAAAAATAACCTGCAACTTCTATGTACCTTGTCTACATCACAAGCATCCTGAAATGCCTCGCTTCCATCTCCTTCACCTTTATTCTTCAGAGCCTTAAGCAATGAGTCGACACCTGCAACCTCTAGTACATTGTTCTACAAATTACTTGCTTGACTTACATGACCAACTAATGACCCAAGCATCCCATACTTGCCACGAGTTTATAACACATACTCGGTGGTCAAGTTTACATCAAAATGGAAACAATATCCCAACTACAAAAACAAGGCCAACATATCATTATTGCTCTAAAAAGTGATGGAAAACACATCATCACTGCAACACATGATTTACAACAATAAGGCCAAACACTAATTTTGCTTTGACAAGTGATGGAAACACGACATGACTTTCACAATTTATACTGCAACTCAAAATAAGACCAGACATCATTGCTGTTGAATAAGTGATGGAAAACACATCATCACTTTTACATTTTGAAATGCAACAAATTATTTACAAAAGCATGACCATGATAAGATAACATATCTAGAAACCATTTTCCACTTATCAATGTGAATTGGTTGCCTCCTTGTGGTGGTTTTTCTTGTCGAACAATCGTTTCACCTGGTTCATGCACCGACACTCTGTCTTTAAGGTGTTGTTCTGGATGGAGCCTCCAAAAAGTGGCTCTTTGATGGCCACTTTTTCCGCAATGACTGCAATACATCTTATTTCTCCATATCTGTTTAACCTGCTGTTGAGAGGGTCTTGTACGCCTCATCCTTTTGTGTACTACCATTCTTTTCCAAATCCACAAAAGGTACATGCTTTTTGGTGCCATGTTTTACGCTCATCATTAACAACATGATTATAACCGAAATGAACATTTGAATGTCGAGAGTGGTTATACGTTTCCTTGCTGTCTCTGGTATAAGTATGGCGATGAGAGTTGCCCTCAGCTCTTTCCTTACAATGGAAACTGCCATGGGATGGTGGGGATTTGTTCCCATCATTCTCTTTCCTTGACGATTTCGACGATGTCTCAGAAGCATCTAACACCTTTGATCATTCTCCTTGGTGTATCTCAAGCCTGCAAATTGAGTTCTCTACACAACCTCCAATGGTTGAGTTATGCCTTGGTTATTAACACCAAGTTCTTTTTCATCCTTGTGCCTCATTCTGGTAAGGAGCCTCATGTTTGTCCCTGTAATTGGGATCTCCAAATCCCCGAGAATTAATATAAAATTTCATTTGCACAGTGCGCCCAAGCAGGATGGAGGAACTAGGAGAGGGAACAGAATTTGAGGCAATATTTTTTTAATTAATTTTTAATGCAGGTGACCATGACTGAGCAAAATTTCTAGGAGGGTGAAATTTTTGCAGTGTCCAAATTGGACAAACTTTATGTCAATCTTACACCTCTTGGCGACACGAACCCGATGGCACAGTCAGTTTCCTGATCTGAGCATCCTATTTGAATAGGACCCAGAGGAGGGAATCTTTGAGGAATATAGGGGGAATCTAAAAGATTCCTTGAGCCCCAAATTTCCACTTTCTCAGAATTCAGAAATTTGATAGTAGATTTTGCACTATTCGATGCCACAAATATAATGGTGTGTTTAGCTTTTCCATTTTATCATTTCATTTCTTGGACACTTTTCTAAGTGGAGTGCAGGTGTCAGCATTCATGTATGAGTAGTCATTTCCATGCGATTTGATGCCGTGAGATCAATGGTCCGAACAGCTTCAACAGTTTGACATCCTCTTCTTCAGATGGCCCCAGGATGTGAAGTATATGCAGAGTATTCATGTAATTATTTTGCTATGCATTGTGCTACATAGATCCCTATTTGATGTTTGATGTGGGATCTTGTTCCTTACTAGTTTTCATGATTCCTACTTGATGTGATGTGGAATTATTTGTGGGATGTACTTGTTGTCATGATTTTTCATGCTTATTTGAGATCCCTTTGTTGTCATGTTTATGGGATACTCATGTTGTTGTCATGTGTGTTTGCATTGAGATTCCTTTTATGCCATGTTGGCGGGATGATCATCATGCATGAGTTTGCGTCATACTGATATGAGTCCTTTTGACTGAGAGTTCCTGTAGTGGAACAACTCTTGGAGCCACTCCTGCGTGAGGGAATTTTCCTTGTATAATAGTGAAGTCACCTCTTATGTACATCATCACTATTGATAGCACTTAATGCAGCAACCTACACCATCTTGACACTGGGGCCTGGAGACATAGTCCCTCCTAGACGAACTCCGTTATCAATGGCTTATGTTTTCATGTGTTGATGATTTTCATGTTCCTCTTCTTTACAACATGCAGATGTATTCATTTATATCCTTTAAAAATGCAATTTAACACATCATGAAAGTAAAAGGTCTTGGAAGGGTCCTTCATCACACACGGACCTATATCATACTCATTTCAACATCCACATCTGTTTGGGAAAGTGATGTATGTTCCTGTGTAGCAGCATCACTCGCCAGCTCCTTGACCGGAATTTCTTCTCCTTGTGCTTCATTAACGAAAGTTTATTCCTGTAGAACAGCATCAACTCCATCCATTATCTTCATTTCTTCATCGATAGGTTCAACAGGCGAGGCAGGTTCTCTTGTAATAGTCTTGACTGTATCGCTAATCATTTCCTCTACTTCCATTTGTTCATTAATAGGCTCCACAGGTGGGGTTGGTTCTTGTGTGGCAGCCTTGAATGCATTGCCAATTGTTTCTTCCACTTCCATTTCTGCATTAATAGGTTTCGCAGATGGGGCTGGTTCTTGTGTGGTGGCCTTGACTATATCACCAAATGTTGCCTCCACTCCCACTTCCATTTCTTTTGACTCCTATTCTTCTTCTTCTTTCTCCATTTCATCAGCCTCTTCTTCTTCTCCCACTGTACCAATAGGGGATGTTAGACCTTCCTCCGATTCTTCTAGTTCTTCTTCTCCTCCTACTATACCAACAGGAGATGTTGGTTCTTTATCTTCTGATTCCTCGGTCTCTTCTTCCTCTCCTATTGTACCAATAGGAGATGCTAGTTCTTCTTTCTCCAATTCTTCGGGCTCTTCCTCTCTAATAGTTATAACAACTACTACTTCCTCCTCCGTCATCTCAAGGAATTGTTCCCAAGGAACTTGTAATTGGGTCAATGCATGAATGACCAATAGTTGAACCAGTCCGTGATTTGTGAGGACCACCAGCACTTGGCGTGAGCACCAAGTGGATTGCGCCATAAGTTGAAGACTTTTCATCAAGAAGAACAACATGTTCATAGAATGAACTTGTGCCTGCGAGAATTGAAGATGGGCTAGAATTTTGAAATGATATTTGAACAAGGTGGTAAATCGCCCTTCACAGGTTATATATTTCATGACAAAGCCTGCTACCTCATTCCATGGATGTGGTAAGGACTTATGGTCATACCCCCTTCCCTTCAGGACAACTCTTTCTCCAGCCTACAAAAATAATTTCAGAAACTCTGGCAGTGGATCCTTCCTTGAGAACCAATTCTATCCCTGTTGTGTTAACCTACTGAATTTTGCAATGGCCTCTTCCGTGACAAGAATTTCTAATCCTCTAACTCGCAAGAAATTCTCGTCCAGATTCATCACAAATTCTACCATGATCCCCTCGTCAAACCCTTGCAACCTATTGAAATAAATGTCCCATCCTGCCCCTATAAAGACCTGCCATACATCTGCATTGTTGTGAACCAGGGTTGTATCCTTGGGTTCATGACAGACAGCCAGTCCGCCCATCCTCTAGAAAGTGTAATAACACTTTGGATGTAGAAGACCGTTGGGAGGAATGAAAGAAACCAACTTATTGCAGTAACAACATCGTAAAAAAAATGAATGAGATGGAACAATGGTAAAATGGTAGGTGATTTCTTGGGAAACAAAAAAAATCATGGCGAATTATCGTGAGTATGGGGAATGGTGTGGTAATTATTCCACATTAAATGAAAAGGTACATGTTTCAAATACCAATGCATGCCAATGATTATGCGAAATAATGATGAAGATCGTGGAGTGTACCATTGCACAAGGTTTAATGATGGTGATGGATTAATCATTAGTGCGGTTTAATTACACTGTCGTTTAATTATGACGGTGCCCCCCGAAATTATAAATAGCCGTCCATGGCATGTTAAAGTCTTGTCCATGGAATATCTAATTAAATCCGTAAAAGTCAATGGAGATGTACCTGTCGACCTACCTAAGAGAAGTGATAGTTGGTAGAGTAACGACGGAGTAACAACAACCAAAGAGTAATAGAAACCGAGGAGTAACAACATAGGTGGAGTAACAACAACCAAGTAGTAACAACACCCAAGGAGTAACAACATCTGAGGAGTAACAACACCCGACGAGTAACAACATCTGAGGAGTAACAACATCTGAGGAGTAACAATATCTTAGGAGTAACAACACAACACCCGAGGAGTAACAACATTCGAGGAGTAACAGCATCCGAGGAGTAACAACCTCCAAGGAGTAATAGAATCCAAGGAGTAACAGAATCTAAGTAACAACATCTGAGGAGTAACAACATCTAAGTAGTAACATCATCCAAGGAGTAACAATATCCGAGGAGTAACAACATCCAAGGAGTAATAGCACCCTAGGAGTAACAACATTCGATACTTAATATTTTTCAAGAGTAACAGTAGTAGCGGAGTAACAACACCCCAGGAGTAGTTACATCTGATACTTAGAAAAATTGCGGGAGTAACAACAAGCATTACTTAGAAATTTTTTACAGAGGATCGGTATTAGTGGAGTGACTATCCCAATTACTGAAGAGTTTTTTCAACTCCTCAATTCTTGCGCCTCAATAGTAGATCTTGCAAAAAGACAAACAAGTGAGTAGTAACAACATTATATATCTATATATATATATATATATATATATATATATATATATATATATATATATATATATATATATATATATATATATATATATATATATATATCAAGGGTGCAGAGGAGGTACTTCTACACCAACAACCCTCAATCCAGAATTTTCAGAGAGATGTTTGATGAAGGCTTCTCTGGAGGCTGGGTAGTAGTAGAGTCTAAGTCTATGTCCATTTACAGTGAAAGAAACATGGGAATCATCGATTGTGATCAATCTGATAGTCCGATTGTCAAATACCTCATCAACCTCATATGGTCCCAGCCATCGTGAGTGAAGCTTTCCTTTAAAATACTTAGAGTGGGAATCATACAATAATGCCCAATCCCCTCTATGAAACACCTTATTTTTAATAAATTTATCGTGCCATTTTTCTTTCTGTTGCTGTTTGGCACTAGTTCTCTGGACAACCATTAAACAAATTTCATCCAGCTCATTTAGCTATTCCAGCCAGTGTTTCTGGGCTTCTGAGAGGTCCAATCCTACTTCTAGAGCTGTTCTGAGCGTACTGATTTCAAATTCCACCGGGAAAAATGGGGATTTTCCATAGATAAGTTCAAACAGTGAGAATCATATCATGTTCTACCATGTTTTTCTATACCCCTAAAGAGCTTCAGGAAGTTTTAAAGCCCAATCCCGATGATGATTTGCCACAGTCTTGGTGAGAATGTTTTCCAGTACTTTGTTTGTTCTCTCTACTTGACCATTTTCTTGAGGATGATATGGGGTTGTTATCCTATGCTTGATCCCATATTTTTCCATAAGCTTTTCTATCATGTGTGACGTGAAATTTGCCCAGTTTTGACTAGTTTTACTTTTTGATGTTACTCTTTGACTAGTTTTCCCAGTTAGAAATTATCATGTTTCCTCACCGACATCCAATATAGGCATCAACGGTTGCAAGCCATGGTATTCCTAAAATAAGGGGATGACCACCAGTTGGGGACTGCATATGTAAGACTATGAGATCAACAAGATAGCGCCAAGAATCCATTGAAATGGTTATGTCTTCCAATTTCCCTATCGGTTTGATTGTAGATCTATCAACTAGTTCTAAGACTGTAGGGGTTGGCTTAAGATCACACAATCCCAGTGTAAGCATGGTTTCAGAAGTAATTACATTAATTGCAATGCCCAAGTCTACCAGTACATTCAGAATATCTACCCTGTTAATATGAATTGTTAGAATTGGGTTCCCAAGATCCCCATATTTTACAGGCATAGCCTTTCCCAGCATAATGTCAGATAATCTCCCCATAACATGAATTTTAAGCAAATATTTTTTTTTTCTTCCTAGGTCTCTTAGAACAATATTCTCTGATAGTTTTAGCATAAATAGGTACATCTTTCATGGCCTAAAGTAGGGGGGTTTTTACAAACAAATTATGGAATTCTCCTAAAAGATCAAATTCCAGTTGAGGGACCCGTTTACTCAAGGCTAATCGTTCTAGATAAGGAGGATTGATTTAACAGGCCTGGGTAGCAGTCAAATGAGAAGGAGAATGTTCCATAGATGGTTGGGTTGTCTCATCCCTAACTACTTGAGATTGTAGGTTCTCATGGTCAAGATGTTCAACAATAACAGGCGATGTAGGAGCATTTACTACACGGCTAGATCGCAGATTTATCTCATTACACCCTGCGGTAGAAATGTTGTACGAAGGAAGGTTGAGGGTGTTTGCTTGCTGAGTGCCCTTATTGTTTGGATTTGGGTTTGGCTGAATAGGAAGTTGAGGCCGAAGAGGAGGATTATTGGAGGGAACATTACAGGGCAACTGTAACTGTTGTTGTTGTGTAGGTTGAGGAAATTGAGCAGCAGGGGGAACATGACTACACCAACTTTGAGACTATGAAGAAATTGAATTAGGTTGAGGACACCATGGTTGCTAAGGTGGGTTTTGATAATATTGAGGCCAAAAGGAACTGACTGAGGATTCATATTATAATATTAAAAAGGATCCTGAGACGTACCTAGATTTAAACTTGATGATCGTGGATGCCATGGTTTCTTAGACCCCATAAAGCATAGTTGATCTGGTTCTTCATTCGTGCCCTGAAATATTGAATTTAGTGCTAGAAGTGATGGACTTGCACCAGTGGAGTGACTCTGTCCACAAATAGCACATGCCTCTATAGTGTCTAGTGGACACTCCTTCAGTGGATGTTTCTTTCTACATCGTGGGTAGAAAATAGCCATAGTTCTTTCCAACTCCATCTATTTATGCTTTGTTTGTAATGTGTCCATTTGGGAGGACAATGTACTTAGGATATCAATTTTCAAATTATCTAGTAGGTTCCCAATTTTTGCTTTTGTGATTCCCCCGCTTGATGCTTTGAAAGTTTAGATTCCTTGTTTATTCCTTGCAGCTCCCCTTGAACATTGAATATAGAGTTCACAGATGGTGTCAAAATCTTCTTTAGATATATCCTCTTTACCTACTATGTTTAACAACTCCAAATATTCTTCCCTCAGGAACCAGAGAAAAATAATTTTCAAAATATCCTTATCCAAGTCATTATGGCCAGACCTCTGGAGAGTATACTTAAAACGCTCTACACAGTCCTCCATATTTTCATCCTCCTTCTGCATAAATTTGAAAATTTCTTCCTTAATGTCCCAGGATTTATAGTAATCTTGATATTTTTCCAGGAAATCCTCCTTCATGTCATGCCAGGTAGAAATGGTTTTTCCTCCTAGACCCATAAATGATTGCAATGTTGTCTCTTTTAATGTAGTAGGAAAAATTTTCAACTTTTGAGCATCATTGACATAGTCATACCCTCTGCAAATGATATCAAACTTGAATAAGAAAGTGTCTGGATCCTCCATGGAAAGCCCATAGAAGTTTGGCAGTGCGGTTAGTGGAATACGTGTCATTAGAACATCACCCGTAATTTCCCCAATTGGGAATTCAATTGAAGATGTTGCGGGTGCCATGAATATCCTCCAATACTCACTTGGAACTTCAACAGGTTCCTGCTATGTAATGACTGATGGTTGTGAAAGTTTAACAACACTCCCCTAATTGCGAGGTGAAGAAAATCTTCTGAAGTTTCCTTCTTCAGTCCTTGAGTGGATTTATTCTTTTGACCCTTTGCTAGGCACCTCCTCCCTATCTGATACCAGAGGAAGTGTTTATGATTTCTTTAATGTCCTGCTTACTGCTTCTCCTGTAGCTATTGGAAGGGATACTTCCACCCCTGGAGGCTATATAGGTTGTTCCACAGAATGTCCTTTGGATTTTGTGTGAAATTCACCCTAGCAGTAGCTCGCAAAGAGGCTTCTAATGCAGCTTTTGTGATAATTTCCTGTATATAGGTATTCCTTCCCAAATCATTCCTTCCTTTCCTTTGGGGTCCTCCTCTACCCCTTTTATTCGAACACTTGTACATACATTTATTGGAAATAAAACATTAGAAATTTCACAGCTCAAGACCTAGAGTAGGGCGGAAAACTCTTTTCCCTCCCTAGGATGAGAGGATGATTCGAAAACAATAAATTAGTAGAAAGAAAACTAAATCTTAGGAACTGGAGTAGGCTGAGAAAACTCTTTCCCTCCCTAGGATGAAAGAGTGGCCCCTATATAAAAATAAAAAGAAAAACCAAAGAAAACTAAGGCTTAGGATTTGGAGCAAGGTAACAATCCCCGACCTAGAACGAGAGATCGGTTTCTAGGAAATCAACAAAATGAAAAGAAATCAAGAAGAAAAGAAAAGAAAACACTACACTCAGGACTTAGAGTAGGGTAACAAATTCCCTCCCTAAGACGAGAGATTGATCCATAGATTAGTGTAGATCATGTTCTTGCACCTTGTTAGCCTCCCCGACAATGGCACCAACATGTTGGTGTCCGAGTGCGAATAACTATTCAACCCCTTTCCACATTAATTTATCAATCCGGGTGCGTACATTATTTCAAGGTAATGTGCAAAATATATAAAGGTAGAAATGGCACAATCCAATCACCAATCGTAGATTCAATAACTGAATTAACTAAAGAACCACTGTGACAGTAAATAAGGATAAATTGAAGAACTATAAAAAGAATTCACAACAATTAATTAAAGTACTGTAATAAAAATCAAAATAAAGCAACATAAGTAAAATAACAACACACAAAAATAACGTGGCACCTAATCAGAAGAGTGAGCCCAACTCTCTTACCAGGGCTGTGATGGATTCACAACTTATAGAGAGAACAACAAAATAACTTGCATTCAATTAATTAAATAGTCTTCTGTTACAATCTCAATCTCTTACACGGCTAACCCCGATTCACAACATTGAAACCCTTCTTATACAATACTCATAGAAAATCGTCTCTCAATATGGAAGCTAATGTCTATCGATATATAATCGTTGAAACGACTAGCTAGTTACTAAGAGAGAAAACAAGAAAGGTCTGGAATAGGCCTATAATCTGTTATGTTGTTACAGTGCTGCCGATATGGTGTTAAAAGCTTGGAATTGTTTCTGTGTTTTGCATCTATGAACTTTGACCACTGGATCTGCATAAATGAAAAAAATAGTAACTCGCATAGGTAAAATCCCCATGACTAGTACATCATTAATTAAACATTCTAGGAAGACAATTGAGGAGGGTTTACCTTGTGAATTTAGAACGATTAGTGAATATAAATGATACAAGGGAGTGCGAGAGAGAGAGTAAAAATGGAAGGAAAAAGTATGCAGATTTGGCACCCAACATCTTGTATAAGAGGCCAACCAAAATGGAAAAGGCATACCAGTAAGAGCGTACAAAGCCTAATAGGTCATTGTTTCACCACAATCTCATATGTATTTTAGAGAAACATCATTTATCTAAGACTGACCATTAATGGGAAATTTTCCTTCTTCATAAGGTTACTAAGAAGCCTCGACTTCTGACCAACCTGGTGTGACACTGAGGGTTTCACAAAATCCTCTATCTCCTAACTTGGTTTCATTTGATTTTGGTGTCAATGAGGAAAATTATCCTAAGAAATCTGTTTATGAGGAACAATTGGATTTTGTTGATGATGATAGGGTTGACAACCCTGATATTCCACCTATTCATATTACTAGGAGTAGGGTTAAAGAAATCTTGTTTCATCATACTTAAGTGAAAACATAGTCTAAGAAACAGGAGGAGCAGTCAAATTTCCCGGACTCTAATCCTTGCACAGAGCCTGTACACCAAGAGAAAGAAGGCCACTTTAATCAAGATCTTAAGTCTAGGGCTAAATTTAAATAAGAATAAAGGAAAATATCCAGGTTGTGAGACAATAAGAGAAAGAAATCTCCATTCAAAGAAGTTTTTGTGGATCGGGAAACAAATACTGAGCTTGTACCAGAAAAGACCAAACCCGAGAGTCGA